>OZ022256.1:21724089-22324089 GCA_963978905.1 Trichostrongylus colubriformis
CAACTGAAGAACAAAGAGATGAGAAACTAAAGAAGAACCCGTCATGTTGACACTGTTATGAAAACCAAGTCGAAAAGAAAAAGGGAAATGAAAAATTCAAAAAGAGAACTCACGGAAAAGGTGGGAACACGAGGGTGGCGAAATAACACGGGGATGTCTGGTTTCAAAAGCGACTGTGGAGTTCAAAACAACGTCAAGGAGTGCAGTTTACCATCAAAAAAGCACATCGATGACACTGTTATGAAAACCAAGTCGAAAAGAAAAAGGGAAATGAAAAAATCAAAAAGAGAACTCACGGAAAAGGTGGGAACACGAGGGTGGCGAAATAACACGGGGATGTCTGGTTTCAAAAGCGACTGTGGAGTTCAAAACAACGTCAAGGAGTGCAGTTTACCATCAAAAAAGCACATCGATGACACTGTTATGAAAACCAAGTCGAAAAGAAAAAGGGAAATGAAAAAATCAAAAAGAGAACTCACGGAAAAGGTGGGAACACGAGGGTGGCGAAATAACACGGGGATGTCTGGTTTCAAAAGCGACTGTGGAGTTCAAAACAACGTCAAGGAGTGCAGTTTACCATCAAAAAAGCACATCTATGACACTGTTATGAAAACCAAGTCGAAAAGAAAAAGGGAAATGAAAAAATCAAAAAGAGAACTCACGGAAAAGGTGGGAACACGAGGGTGGCGAAATAACACGGGGATGTCTGATTTCATAAGCGACTGTGGAGTTCAAAACAACGTCAAGGAGTGCAGTTTACAATTAAAAAAAGCACATCGATGACACTGTTATGAAAACCAAGTCGAAAAGAAAAAGGGAAATGAAAAAATCAAAAAGAGAACTCACGGAAAAGGTGGGAACACGAGGGTGGCGAAATAACACGGGGATGTCTGATTTCATAAGCGACTGTGGAGTTCAAAACAACGTCAAGGAGTGCAGTTTACCATCAAAAAAGCACATCGATGACACTGTTATGAAAACCAAGTCGAAAAGAAAAAGGGACAAAAAAAAGCAAAAACATGGTAATAAAGTGACGATCACAGTTAAACGGTTCACAATGCATGCAAATCGAGCCACTTGCATAAAAAATTCACTTACCTCACTAAAAATCAGCGCCGCGGCAGAGAATAATAATAGAAATTAGCAGCAATTAGCAAAATACATACAGCCGAAATCAGCTGTTCGATGGACAACTATCAAGTGTGCTCTGACTCTGCAGCGCTCTTGTCCAAGTCCGTAAGGCCACGCCCTGCCAGGTTTCGGGAACTCGACTGTACTCACATTACCGTAAACTATACGTTTATGTTATTGCATTGCTACCATAGAGTTCATTGTTGCGTGCAAGAACGACATGTCGGTATCCATTTAGGAGAAGAAAAATACATTTTTATTTTAGGCTACACCAGTCATACTATGAACGGCGTTTAATGGAGACAAGCAGTCCAGCAAAGCATGCTTGTTGTTCACGTTGTTGAATTGTTGTAATTTGGTTGCAGTGGTGCATGTAAATTGTTTAATGCACATTGTTCAAATAAAAAGTAAAGCCCTATGAAATGTCTCTATCATATCATCATCACGAAGAGCACCAGAAGAAAAGATCATTGCTTTCGCTTTTCATCAATCCCTTTTGACAGTCGTATGACGTGTGCATCTGGTCTGCTCATGAACTTGTGCGAGGTCATGGAATGCTGGGCAGATGTTTTACAAGATCTTGTGCAGCACCTGAAATCCTGAGTCAACCATGATCGGAGAGGCATGTAGTAGAAAAATACCTGAAACAATTGGTTTTCCCTCATGCTTCATAAACCATTCAGAAATTTTAAATGTCGATGGCATGTGAGCCGAAAATCCTGGACCAGGAAGTGGGTTAGCCCACTGCTTGGCCAGAGTTTCGGGCGTAACGATAAGTATGGTAAGTTCATCGTGTTGAACTCCGCAGTAGATTTTTGATATGGAGATGAGTATTGGCAGTTTTAAATTAAACTATATGGAGCGCTAAAATTTGGTAAAGCTGACCTCATTAGGCTTTGGTAAAGCTCACCTCATCAGCCTATCTGAGGTTTCAGCTCCTAATCTGCTCCTTTCACCTCTTCTTAGCCTAATGGCGGTTAAAAAACTGCGTTCAGGATCGGCATTGCTGGCAGGGATGACAAGTATACACTTGATGGCCTGCAAAGAAGGAAATCAGTCTCCGAAATTATTAATAGTGAATATTATTTTACCTGAATAACCACGTGAGGTATCTTTAATGCGTCTCCGTTGTAGAGGAGCGTTTGGCCCGCCAAAATGGCCATTCTTTGTAGCAATTTCCAAGCATTTGTAACAATTCTTTGCAATGGGATCTGCAAATGAAGTAAATTGATAAGTTGATGGATAAGGCAGTAACTTATGACATCAACATAAGTTGGTTTCACTAGATGTCTTTATCAAGTTAACAAAGACAAGAGAAAGAAAGCAAGTAAGAATACGGCCACACTGAACATATGACAGAGCGAGCTCTTTTATATGCGAGCCTTTTTATATGAGGGAATGGCGGCTATCGATGATAAAGTGCAGGGGCAATGCAGCGCTGCGCTATTCATGCACTTGGTCATCGGCAAAAACAAGGCGAAATGTGGAGAGGAGAACGCTACTGTGTTCACAGGGAAGTGCACTTATGTATTCGCTGTTCACTAGAACATTGAACATTCAAAGAGTATTCACTAATCACTCGCACCGTGAAACACCCTTTCAATGTTATCTGCAACTCGTAGCAGGAGCCAGTGCATGGCGGATCCCTTAAGCGAAGCCACAAGTGTATGTCCTATCTGATAGCCGCACGAGATCATCTTACTAGGCCAACCACCCTTCTAGTTACATCTACTGCCCTTCCAATCACATCTACTGCGAAAGTAGGAGGCATGGCGCATACCCAGAGCAAGGATGGAGAACGCTAAGGTGTTGGTTTTACTGCACTGCTACCAGGAAAATTGTTTAGAAAGTATGGCGCTGCTTTTAAGGAGGTTTTGAACGCTCTCTGTGTGACACTGTCACGCTCTTGATGGCAAAAAAATATTCCTCGACATTTCCTCGACTCACGTTTCTCAAGAACTAAGTAACGTGCGAAGGAGTTTGAGGGCGCGTTGGAAAGAGCAAAGTCCTGGTTTCAGAAAAACAACTGGGATTGCAAAACATGCAGCACAAAAAAGTTATAACTGTTAGAAGCCAAAAAACCCGCATGCAATTTTCATTTTCCTCGACTAATCGTCGACTCGCATTCCTCTCTCATTTCTGAACATTTGAAGCAACTAAAGTAGTCATTAGAAAGAGCAAACCTAGCTCTTTCTAAAAAACACCTGAAGTACCAAATCATAGAATATGAGGAAAGTTATGGTCGTTCAAACAAGGTCTACTTTCGCGATTTTCAGCCATTTTTGTCGATTAGCGCGCTCCAGGTTCGCACGCCGCGACGCAACCGCAGCGCTTTTAATGTTACCGCGAATTTCAAGTTTTTGAATTTTTAATAGGTATTTTTCATGTTTTGCTCTGTTATGTTTTATGTTTTTATGTTTTTATGCTCATGTTTCGTTGTGCCTTATGTTTAAATGTGTTTAATGTTTGTTTACATGTGTTTTTTTCAGATTTCGTCAGTAGTCGAAGCCGTCACGTTGATCGCATCAAGGTATATTGCTTTTTTTTCAGAATTTGTTATGTACATTGAATATTTTTCATATATAGTCGTATAGTTTCCATTATGCTTTATGTTTAAATGTTTCTAATGCTTATTTCATGTCCTTTTTTTAGGTATCGTTCATGGTCGAAGTTCGGACGCGCGCCGCATCAAGGTATGTTGCTTTTTTTCAGAATTTGTTATGTATATTGAATATTTTTCATATATAGTCGTATAGTTTCCATTATGCTTTATGTTTAAATGTTTCTAATGCTCATTTCATGTCCTTTTTTCAGGTATTCTTCATCGTGAAATCCAAACGCCTCCCGTAGGAAGGTATGTTGCTTTTTTTCAGATCTTGCAATTGTTCTTTGACTGTTTTTCATAATTAGTCGTAATATTTACGCTGTACTTAATGTTTCAATGTCTTTAATGCTTATTTCATGTACTTTTTTTCAGGTATTTTTTGATAGTGAAGTCCGACGCCGCCCGCAGGAAGGTATGTTGCTTTTTTTTCAGAAAATGAGGTCTGTTGTTTCCTTTTCATTCTTCATGTTTAATATTGTTCACTTATTCTTATGTTACTCTTTTTCTTACATTTTCGCGTTTTGCTTTACCTATATATGTTTGATTTTGCTTTTCCAGGTCCGTTGAAGAAGTGGCCGATTAAATCGAGGGAAGGCGTTCAGGAAACGAGGTTTGTTGTTTTCTTTTCATTCTTCATGTTTAATATTGTTCACTTATTCTTGTAATGCTCTTTTTATACATTTTCGTCTTTTACTTTATCTATATATGTTTGGTTTTGCTTTTTTTTAGGTCCGTTGAAGAAGTACCCGAGTAAAACGAGAGAAGTTTCAGAAAGAAAGATTTTTTGTTTTCTTTATATTTCGTGTTCGATTTAATAGGATTTAATGTGTGAAATTGTAATTTTTTTGGTTTGTACTTCTTCGATTACCTTTTAGTGTGCCTAAGGGAAAAATAAATGTTCGCAATATTTGTACTGTAACATTTATTACAAAAGAAATCAATACAACTACACAAAACATGAAATATAGCAATCATACAATCTTGCGGTGCTGTGGAAGCCAGTAGGGGGGGTCGCATTTGAGACCCGAAGTGGGGGGGGGTCGCATTGAAGCGGCCATTTTCCTCGACACCTGGGAGTGCCCTGCTAAGCGCTAAGATATGCGGTCGCTGACTGGTCGCGACGTTTTATTTCCGGTTTTCTGCCTCACATCCCATCCCCCTGGTAGTCATTAGCACCTTTACCGAATTCCCAATTTTCGCATTTTATTGTGCTTTGAGCGCCACATGAACCACACATGAGATCAGGCTTTTGCAAAATGGAGAAACGAAATGACAAAAAATGAATGGCACGCAACGGACATAAACGTTAAAGAAATGCCGGCTTTAAAACATTCTCTGAAAACAGCTTTTCGGCAAAACAAATTTTCATGGGACTAAGTGGTAAATTTTACTGTGACCATCCTTTCATTTAATATGTTACGGAAGCACTGAAAAAATCATACCCTTTATATTTGAGAGAACTGGCTAGGCCAGCCGTTATGATGACGATAGTTCCGGTCATACGAAGAGCAAATGGAATATGGGGACCACTACAGCCACCAGGGGAGTGTTTCAAATTCTGATGGAACATTGAAAGCAGACCTACGTGGATTCATAGGAATCCGAATACTGATTTCAAATATGAAATCTAAAATCAAAATGGCGTTCTGGAAAAGTCGAAGTTTGCGTGAGATGACTTGATAGCCCAGACGATATCGCTCAGTGGTAGTGCTCTCACTCTATGGGGGTTGATGGGTATGCGTCCGCGCGGATGCTGAAGTTCTTGCGTTTCGTGTTGTGGCCTCATGAATGCATCATGTTCGATCTTTGACGACTTTCGCATCAGGGTCTGAACTAACTGAATACATTTTTAATGTAGACTGAATACTTTTGCCCATAAATTTCTTACTTTCAACTTTGAAAAAAGATACAAACCTACTCCAAACTGCCAGCACATAGCATCACCTCACATGCACGGTCATCAGAAAAACATCTTGAGGGACTTTTCTTTGTTCCCTGCATATCAAAATCCTTCTGACTGCCACCGTTCATCGCATTTGATTATCCAGCTTGTTCGGGTGCCGGTATCCGTAGCGCGCGAGCCAGGTATTATTTCGCAAAATGGTTGTAATGTTCGTGTTTTGGAGACCGAATCACGTCGTGAGACGATTTTTTTGGCCAACTGGATATTTTGACATTGACTTAGGAAAAGTGAGATGGCCATGTATGTACAGATGGCAATGTGTTAACGATGGAGAAGCTAGAAACTTTTACCTAGAAAAAAATGACTGCTTCTCTTCTGGCGATGCTACATGCAGTTGTTACGATGGAGATCAATGGTACGATGGTACGTATGCTTCGATGATTTTTCCACCTTCGTTTGGATGTCCTCTGAAGTCAAGGCCGAGATATCGAATTGTACAAAGAATCGTCTCATGAAGTTATTCGGTTCTCCAAACAGGAGTATCACAATCATTTTGCGAAATAATACCTGGTTCGCGCGCTACGGGTACCGGCACCCAAACAAGCTGGTTCACCAAGTACGATGAATGGTGGTAGTCAAAAGAATTTTGATATGCAGGAAAAAAGGAAAAATCTCTCGAAGACACCGGAAGGGGGTAATTTTGGCCTACGGTAGGACAGACGTAGTTCGGACGAGTTTAAGTGGCCGCCATTGCACAAACTCGCCAATTTGACGCCTTGGCATGATGCCAAGAGGATATTTTTACTATAAAGTTGTTCTTTCTTTTTACTTTTTCATTTGTTCTTTCTTAAATTGTTTGTAAATGCACTTACATATGCTAATGTATTGGGAATGGCCACTGCACTGCGCTGGGAGTCAGGTGCTACAATTAACGTTGGCCCGCGGCCCGTCTCCCACATGAAAAACACCTTTCAGACATAGGTTTTATCTGCTTAAGCCTAAGGCTAAAGAGGGAAAGAAGCTTCGACGTGGGTGAAAATTTTGCGCCTTCCCCCGACTTTATGCGACCCTTCTGAGATTTTCAGGTTTCGAAATCCACATTTTAGAAGATCCATGAGTAAACAAGCAAAACATCTCATTAGAAGACAGTCTAAAGAGGAAATAATTCAAAAATAAGGTTCAATCAGGCCGAAGACAAGTATCAAAATGAACGCAGCGTGGCTCGGCTTGTAGCTTGCAGTTCAGACGGAAGCGCGCCCTGGGGGCAAATAGTGCCCCGCCGCGCGTTTTTCAACGCCGGTTTCGTTACACATTGTGTCTGCTGAACCCATATGTTTGTTTACAGACATCATTGTTTTCGCAAGTGTTTTTCCGCCCTTGCCCCCCTCCCGGTGCCTTTAAAAAGGCTTTTCTGAAGTTCATGCTTGTCGATTGTTGCTACTCACAGTTTTGAGTAAGTTTTTCACTTTTTTATCAGTGTTGAAAGTGGAGAAATATATGGACGAGCTTCCAGTCTCTAGTAAAAAAACATTCCGTTACATCAGAAGCTAATACAAAAAGCGTCGAAGATCGCAACTGACGCATGCATAAAAGCCAAAACAGTAAAAGCAAGAACTACAGCTCCAGCGGGGACGCACACCCACCACCTCTCATTTGTATAGCGAGAGTCCTATGCCCTACCTCTGGACCGTATCGGCCGACAATAAGTGAGGCTTAGCTCCAATGAGGAGATACTGCCTCGCCCATAAGTTACAAAATTCGACCGCCGATGAGTTATTATCTTTGACTCCTCCTGACTCGCTTCAAAACGATTTTGATTTTCATATTTGTAATCAGCATAATAGGTCCACCACCTAGGTATCCTCTCAGTCCACGGGAATCAAAACTCTTCCCTGATTAATGAGCAGCATTCAGGTTGCTGAGCGAACGAAACACAGGCAGTGCCAGTTACATTCACATGAAGCCAACAGTAAACCTTCATGGGTGCAAACGAAGTGGCAAGTGAATGATGAAGTCATTACAGAAATTTGTAGGGAGGCAAGAACAGTAAGATTGTCGAAATCTACTTGAAACCATAGGTTGAGCCCTCCAGCACCCTCTATGTAGTATGGTTGAATGACAGCTTATCGTCAAAGGCAGCATTAGGGGAAATTCGGACGAAAACAAAAGAAGTAGTGAATTTGAAAGTCGAAATGCCTTATAACAGGACAGCGGAAAAAATGGATCGAAATGGCCCAAAACCCGAGAAATGGGACCCCCTTCTCTCGCTGATCCTCAACGCGGACGACCTTGCCGTCAAAAGGCGGATACTCCGAGCGAAATTTCCATTGGCATGCTGCCAAGTAAACACAAGGAGATGTTTGGAAACACGACAACATCTATTTTCTGGAGTGGGCTTCAACCTAAAAGTGCGAAAGCGCGATGCAATACCATCGATCTCACCGCACATCCTTGGCAGCTCTCATCGTAGCCAGTCAGGTACCATGTCAATCGGAGGCGGGGTCGATCATCCAAAGGCGTCAGCTCTTATCCGTTGTGCCCTTTCTACAGCTCGGAGGCGCTCTTTTTCGCCGGGATTTCGCCACAGATAGCCTTCTTACCCCTGTAGTTCCCATGTGAATGACTTCTTTCAGGGATTTCTCAGTAACCACATTACCCCTAATGCTGTCTTTAATGCGTCTCATGGCAGTGCCAAATCAAATTGCGCACCATGGCTACCAGCCGTTTAAAGCACTGGGTCCACATATACGGGCTGGAAAAATTATCTTCATAGCGAATGCTTTACGCATACTTTAGGCAGAAAGCACAAATACGAAAATGGTTTTGGAAATCCTGGTTGCAATGAGACAGTTTCTGGAGAAGGGCATTTAGCAAGTTTCTTAGTCAAGATATCGGAATATTGTGCTGCAAGCAAAGGCGGTTCATAACACTGTACCGAATTTTGGAAGGTAGATTTTTTGTAAACGTGCGCCAGCACTGAATTGCGCAGAGTAATCCGTTCAAGGTCTCTTCCATAAAAATCTTCGCTTTTGGGTCCCCTTGCTAGTTGTAATTTGTTCAGTGTCTTGCATAGTACTCAACATGGTTCAATATAACATAAGCGCAGCTTGCCCGTGGTCCATGGATCAAATTTCAGATCAGTTTCCTCGAGACAGCCACTGACTATAACAACTGGGTTGTTCCGTAAGTCCATAAGTTCCTGACCACCTTGTTCAATTCTCTTCCCTATATTTTCTTATTTCACCGTTACATACATCCACGTACACATCAAGGTCTGTTCGATCTCTTCGTGTGTAACTTTACACACGTCTGATCCAAGAAAACTGCATGTCTGTTTTGGGTTCACCGTGGCTAGCCTGTCATTTCTTCTCCACAAAGTAAGCAACCAGTGCCATGTTTGCGTGAGGTTAGTACTACATATGCGATGGATAAGAAAGGAATGCCCGAGCAATGGCTTCCCTTTTCTGGATTTTTTCGCAACTAGAGTAGAGCATTGGCAGCAGATAATCGACTTTGTATAGTTTTTCCCTCATTCCGTTGCCGGCACAAGCAAGCTGATCACAAGAGGTGGGAGTCACCGGTGCAAAATTTACTCGTGTTCCATCAGCAAGTCAAGAGCATCACCTTTTCATTGAGCTGGAATTCGGCTGTCGCGATTCTCGGATCGCTTGAGCAGAGCCCGCAGCATATGGACTTTTCAACACACACCCCACTCTTCATCGCAGGTTGCTATATTGCTTAGCCACGCGAAGGTGAGATCAAAAGTCAGAAATATTGCGGGGTGGAGTCGTGGGTTCAGCTGCTCAGCACCTATGGGGAATAAATTCTATGTATTCAAATCTTTCCAACTTCGCGAACACGTGACCAACTTGTTGCGACGAGGCTGCCCTGCCACATGACAATTGGGCCACACAGTACCTTCTCATGAGCTCAATGTAGGGTATTGGTAGTAAAAGCATAGGGTTGTTAATACGACCAGTCTTCAGAAGATAAAAAGATTTTCCAATGGATGATGCCAAAACTGCACCATCAGTTGAGAGGCGTTCATATTCCGTTGTCGATCCTGACTAGCGTGGCCCATGAAAGACCCCAAATACTGTTTCTACAAAATTAGGCCTGAAAGGGCTATTCGCAAAATTAATAGAATGGCCAACACAGGTAACTAATAAATGAGCTGATTATCCCGTCGAAATGGTGAAAGTATGTGGGTGCTATCGCAATGATGGGGGAGGCATCCTACTATGGACCCTATTTTTATCCAAGGTAAGAACGGGAAAAGAGCCGTTTCCTTCCTGCTTTGAGGCTTAGGCAAAAATATACGCCTGAATGTGCAGAGTGACCCTTAAAAATCTAGAATGATGGAGCATCTCAAAAATGGATTGATCAACGTTGGGATCCTAATTATCCTAATATTACGCAACGTACATTCTAGTCTGCCTCTATGATTGAGCTAATGAAAGCAATGAATTGAGGAGGAACTTACATGGGGCAAGGTATGAAGGGAGAAAACTTATAGCTCTAAAAACGTGATAATACTTTCTTCGGTTTTCTTTTTACGAACGTTCAAGTGACAGGGTAATGAAGCAAGCGAATGGGATACGGAATACAGCGAGTCACGTTTATTCGGCACGTTAATGAAAATTCTATAAAAACCCTTTGCACATGCTCTAGGAGCGGAAGGGTGGAGCTCTTCAGTCCATAGAGTACGGTAAGTATGTGGTATGATAATTACGGGGCTTCTGTAGGGTTATTGCGCACCTCACCTGTATCATCTAGCCCTGCTTGTGCGGGACCCTATTTGACTGCCTGACCCTTTGTTGACATTTAGGATGCAAAAGGTGATGCACGTGTACAAGGGAAAAAGGTGAAAGTGTATAAATAAAGAAGTTTAATCGTAGTTCGCAGAAACACCTCATTGATACAAACCAAGCCCTCGAGCCTGATATCAGTGGCCCATCATCCCGCTACGCATGTGCGCCTAAAAATGTGTTTGTCTGCTATTTGATACATTAAGGGTAAGTAAACACCTCAGTCGCCCTTTGAGTCTAAGTCATAGGGAGTGATGGAATGGTTAGGAGAAGGTGGGGGTAACATATAGGGGATCAGGAATTCGACGAGTGACTGACAGAAATAAAAGTTTGAAATGCAGCTGTGGGATGGTGAGAGGTTAATGCTGCAAGGAGAGTAGGATCTGGAAGTAGAGATGTGGGCCGCTGTGGAGTTAGCGATTGTAAGGAGACCGGAGTTGGTTATTAAACGGCAGCCATTTTGCAAATATGGGTTTTGTGATGATGAACAGGATGTGCCAGATGCATGGCGCCATGGTAAGATGAGAGAAGGAGAGACTCATAATCTGGAAACATGGGGTGAGCGACGTGAGAAGTAGTGTAGTAGAATCCATGCACAGGTAATCTACGTAGAATGTGGTTGTAGTGGTGTGATGAGAGTGGAAGAATCTTAGAGAGGAAAGTCGCGGTGTAAGCCTGAAAAAATTCTCTTGCGAATTTAATACCTATCAAAAGAGATCAAGTGTTCACATCGAGCCTGTAGAAATACCTTTTATGTGACTTCTCATAAATTAATTAGTAAAAAAAGAGGGACACTATGTCAAGTGCAGGTGTGAGAGGTCTACCCTATGAAATAATTCCCTAAAAGTAAGTGAGATGCTTATTTACTCCTAATGTATTAATCAGCTGACAAGGATAATGTTTTTGGGCATACATGGGTGGCGCGATCATGGATCACCGGTACTAAACTTGCAGGCTTGGTTTGTCTCAGTGACGTGTCACTGCAGACTGTTTATACACTTTCACCTTTCCCCCTTGTACAGATGCATTACTTTTTGCATATTGAAGGTTAACATTCGGTTGAAGCAATCAAATAGGGACATCTCACAAGGCTAGGAGGTGCGAGGTGAGGTGCGAAGTTACATACAGTAGTTTTGTAATTATCCTACCATGCACCTACCGTATACTTTCTGGACTATAGGCATATCCGGAGCGGAGTGCATGGCATGCCAAAATGTAAATTTCGTTCTCAGCAAAGAAGTCCCCTCTGAGAAGCTCAATGGTCTGCTTGGTTTCTTCTCAGTCGAAATCCAAATGAGCGATAGCTCGCAACTGGCAAAGGGAATCACGGAATGATTGGACTCTGTGCAACAGCGAATCGCTCCATAGAACACTGTAAAATGAAAAATAAGGGATACGGCTCTGATCGAGACTTTTTTCTGTTGCACAAATCATTACGTTACGTCGGTTCATGAATTTTATACCTTTTGTGATATTTTTAAAGCCTTTGCAGATTGCTCTGAGAGTTTTGAGTTTGGCCCCGGAAGTGTCGAGGGCTCTAGAAGTCTCAGCCCCATGGGTATAGAAGCGCGCACGTCGTTTCGATAGCCGGACTGGTTCAAAAATAGACTATTGGCTCGGGCATGCTTGGCTATCAGCGTTCGTCGTTGGCTCAGTCGCTTTGAAGACGGAGATACCACTCTCGCCGATCGTGAACGATTATGAACTGACCATTTTTGTGACACGCCTCTTCCTTTCTGGATTCGAGCCAACGGGCTTGCCCAGCAAATGACTCATCATTGTAGACAGTGATGATAACATTGTTAAAAATAAGTCAGTATTAAATTGAAAAACAAATATAAAAATTTTGCAGGTCAGGTAGAATCAATTAGCCATCATCATATAATACTTCCACTCAACGCCGTAAAAGGCATTTTAAATGCTTAATGGTCACGACGAGTCTACTGTCAACTCATTGTTCACGAAAAATATAAGACTTACAAGGGAGGGTCATGAGGTCGGTCCGGCCTTGTGCGATGGGATGTATACCACTGTACTCGTCTTGAGACGGGAAACTCAAATCTGCCTTCCAAATTTGCGAAACGATTCTGTGAGCAAAGTTATGAAGGGTAGTTTCCCGACATGGTCGACTTGAGTGGACGTGGAATGCTAGCTCAGCAAGGTGAGTTGTGGTGTACTGGATACGACGGGTGTTTCGCAGGAGATGGGTCGCAGGTTCGGATCCTTTGTGCGATTGCTCTTTTGCTTTTTCTCCCTTCAGCTCATATGAACCCAGAAAGTGCGTATTACCCCTGGTGATACACTTGCGCACTCGGCGTCCTCTGGACTCCATGATGGGTCTTCCTCATCTTCCTCGAAGCATGGCTCCTCGTCAGACTCAATTATTACGTTGTCGAGTGCAGCTTCCCGCAAAATAAACGAGAACTTTTCGATAACTTTTTGTTCCTTCCGAGAAGGCAGACGTCTCACTTCACAGGAACCGAAGTCCTTCAACAAGTACGCCAACACCAGCTTTGGGCAGAACATTGGGATTGAGTATGAGAGAAACTACTGTTTTTCTCTGCTAGACAACGCTACGTCACCTTATACCACATACTTATCTGTACAACTGTACGCTCTGTTCAAGTCTACAGGATATAACGTACCACATGCCCTCTAAATGTCTTGAAAAAATGCATGAATCAGGAAACGTGAAATTTTGTCCCCTCTTGATGTTGAATGAAGAGGTAAACCTTTCAAATACTCACTAATACGCACTTTCTGGGTTCATATGAGCTGAAGGGAGAAAAAGCAAAAGAGCAATCGCACAAAGGATCCGAACCTGCGACCCATCTCCTGCGAAACACCCATCGTATCCAGTACACCACAACTCACCTTGCTGAGCTAGCATTCCACGTCCACTCAAGTCGACCATGTCGGGAGACTACCCTTCATAACTTTGCTCACAGAATCGTTTCGCAAATTTGGAAGGCAGATTTGAGTTTCTCGTCCCAAGACGAGTACAGTGGTATACATCCCATCGCAAAAGGCCGGACCGACCTGATGACCCTCCCTTGTTAGTTGGCTTGGACGGAGACTGGCCAGATTTTGACTTTTGTACTGTGATAGAGTGCGGCGCCACAAAACAGGGAACTGTAATGGCTCGTTTTTCAGAAAAAAATGTGTCTCTGAAGAGGTGTGAAATGTTGAAGAAAGGTTTTACTGGAATGCCACTTTCAAATTGAAATTAAGTAAAACCATTCATGAATGGGATCAAAATGATCATAAAATCATAAACTTGTCGAATATATTGTCACTTATTGCCTTAAAGTGCCTAAACTGAAACTTTCAGCTGAAGTGGAGTGTTTACGATGCCGTCATGCCCACAGGTGCTTTCTCGCCCCTTGGAGAGTCAATTTCCCATTTTACTGAAAATGAAGATGATCCAGCTAAGAAACATGGACTTTTCTTACATATATAGATTCCTCTTCAAAAGCTCTAGCCATTGGTCTATTTTTCAGAGAAATTGAACCACCCCTGCTGAAGTTATGGCAAAAAACCGGTGCGCGTCATACTTTTCCGCCGCAATCTGTCGATTTGGCAGAAATTAGGAGCGGTATTGTAGGTCTCGACAATTTACTGAGGAACCTAATGAGAAAATGGAAGAGAAGAGAAGCCTGCAGGTTCACATGAATTGGGCATTTTCTGACAAAATTGATGACGAGTTTGCTCACCACATGTTTCTGAAAATGATGGACTACAATTTCGCGGATACAGGGATTCGTTCAGCTCACATCTGCTGTATGTACTATTAGTTCCACAGCAAAGATTGTTCTTCACAGCTTCTCGGACTGCTCTAATTGCACATTTTGGAAGAAATGTTACTTGTCTTCTTACATGAAATCTACTATCATTTGATTAACACGATTACCGTGTCTGGTCTCGGGTAAACATCGCGGATTTCAAAAATTTGAGTGTCGGACTCTTCTCCTTCGCCACCTCCATTCCATCTTTAATGCAGCGAGGGCCGACAAGGTAAGGATATTTCATAAGACAAGTAGTAAGCAGATTATGGGAACAGGAAAGAATAAGGAACATAAAAACAGCTGAGAAAGCTTCGGTAAATGAAAGTGAAGGGGGAGGTAAGCAAGGAAAGTTCCATACATGGCTTCGGCATTAACATCCAAGCCATACTAGTTCGACAGCTCCAAAGCAGAATCGTAATCTATGTAGGAACCAACTAGGGGATAAATTGGGTAAATGCACGAAAAAACAGCAAAGCTTTTTGAAGTTTCTAGACACATTAGGGCTCGTGTGACTACAAGCTGTTCAGCCTGTAGTAATAAGAAGTGGGGATACCCCAAGGGCCTTCCAATGAAGTAAGCTTCCCTCAAAAAAAGGGCACTTCCATCTCGCACGAAAAATGGTATCGAAACCTTCAAACACCGAAATTCGAAGAAATTGTAGTGAGAAAGATAGGAGAAGAAATGAAAAAACAAGCGTGATGGCCCTCCAATCAACGACTCAGAGGAAATGAAGGTGGCGATGGCGCTCAAAACATTCCAAGAAAATGGTACATGCATGATCATAACATGTGAGCAAAGTTGAGGCCTGCCACATTTCAATAAAATATTATTATATTACACAATGGACTCATAGCAAACATCATCATACCGTGCTGCTTGGCCATGCATATGCTCCTTCATTGTGACCCAGTAAGGTCGCCTTCTTATTTTGCAGCACTGACACCGACGCCGAGGGGGCACGCGGCGCTGGCACTGCTGCGATACTATTTATAAGGCTGTACCGAACCATGCAACAGCATGGTGATTTTGACGGCTATCGCACGAATCACGGGAATTGTGTTCATTTTGTCACAGTTTGTCGTTACATATAATGGGATCCTGCCGCGATCATCATACTGTTGTATGATTCGTTGGAACCTTACAAATAGAGCGGCAGTGGCGTCGGCCGCACTTGGTGCCACTGTCCTTATGGTTGATATCGATGGAGAATGGCATAGGACTGTTGTCATCAGTGCGTGTGAAGATCAGGGAAGATAATTCCCATCCTCAATCCATCACAATTCTCAATCCGAAGAGAGTTATGTGGGATACGGGTTTTTTGCATGCATTTGATTTGAACACTTTTATCTTGTTGGAGCGGATACCGAGAGCCATAGAAAGCAATACAGTACTCATTGTAGTACGCGTAGATATGAGATCTGAAGAGCCAGGGACCGGAGAAAACTCAGGAATTCAGCGGGTAGGGTGACTTTGTCCGAAATAAGACTAGAAGATTACACACGTACCCATCGTATAATAGTATTTCAAGGCATGATAATTCTAACACGGGCCAATTCATAGTTCTCTTGTTGGCCGTCAGAGAGAAACTATTATATCTACCTGCATTTCTAGGTATATTCCACAGGTCAGACTACATATAGAAAATCCTCTCTGGTATGAACGATATAAGAGACGTGACATATTGTGTGACTTCCTGAAGAAGAATTGGAACAAAGATGACTTCCATTCGCAGCTTTTTCACACAAAAACAGCCAATTTTTATTTTTTCACTGTAGTATGATGTGAAGAGTTAGCACATGAGATAACTGGTGCGCTGGAATGATCGATTAGAGGCACTCTACATTAGGAATTTACCCCTTTTTCAAAGCAGTGGGATTTATATGAAATTGCATGACTGTCTAAAATGCAGAGCGTCTCATGCAAAAAAGGATGAAAATTTTGAAGGAGAAGTAGTAAGTGAGACACTCACTTCGTGTCGTGACTCGTGCACGACTATTTCATCCCCGTTGGGCAACGTGTGAAATATATACGCACTTGTCGTCGTCTTGGCCCTTGCCGTTTGAAGGGGATAAGCGGCTCGTCCTGCGTCCGCAGCGGTCGGTTACGACGCCGCTCTCCACTGTCCGTCCCGTGCGCAGTGTCATCAAGCGCACCCGTCGTCTCCGAAGAGCATCTCTGCGCAGCTGCTTCTCCAAGCAGCCCCTGGTGCGCAGCCGTCGTCCACCATTGCGGAACATCGTCGCAAGGATATGGAATGGAGGAAGCAGGATCTTCCGTCCTCTGCTGGTGTGGAACTGGACGTGCCGAAGAAACCCTGGTTAACGCCACCAAGCACGACGGAAGGGTCAGTTAGCCCTCGGCCCCCTCTAGTGAGGAGAGAACCGATCCAGTAGGTTCCCTTTATATTAGGCGTTTCATCCCATTTGTGGAGTGGGCATAAATGCCGTTATAGTATATCGTGTCTGTGTTGTGTACGAGTATATAATCTAAGTGTATTTGGTGCATATTACACGTGGGGATCAATTAATACGCATGTATTAATAACTATTTATCGATTAACCAGTTGTCGCCTATAGCATCAGAGATTTGAAGGGTTAACGCGCAGGGTCCATCTTGGGGTTAAGCGGGGTACACCGACACTAAGCGCAGTGGACGAGGCGCAGTCGGTGGGCCCTGAGGTCGTGGCGTAGTAAAAGTCGTATATCTGAAGTATCCAGGGGAGGACCGCCCATTACCGCGTGGTAGGCTCACCATCCGGCGCAACACCCTGGTATTCTCTCCCGGCGCACGGCACAGACGCTTCGCACTAATTCTTGTGTGCCGCTACTTTTGCCCCGTGGAGCCGCCCCGTTTCGCAATACTTCGTGCATGGATAGACATGTGGATGGGGTACAGCTAAATGGGCTCACGAAGTCAGACGACTCTCTGTATGTAGCAACCCCTTGTGGGAAGGAATCGAAGATCTGTGTGAGCATGGAATAGGCAACCGTGGCTTCCTGAAGCCGACATACATAACCAGTCATGAATTTGAACTTCCCACCGCCCCAGTGAGGAAAGTTTTACAGCAGAATTGGAATATTTCTTTGATGTCAAAAATTCACGCATTTGGCTTTCATAAGTATCTGAAACGCGGTACACATTAAATTAGTGTCCAAAAAATCCAGAGTCACGTGAATTACGTGCACCACGAGTGAATTCACAGTAACTGAACGAATTCTCCAAACGAAGACTTCAGATAGGGTATGCGGAATGAAAGAGCGAGACGGAGAAAGCTCATAAGGCAGGTGTACTTTTTTGTCAACACTCTGCTTTGCTCTCTTGAAGATAAATTAGTATGAGAAGATTACCTGTTTCCCATGTGTGCATATTCCGGCCTTTTCCGGAGAGCAAACTGAATTTTTCCCGGTAAGGAGGCGAGCTCAACTTTCACGATTTGAAAGACCCTAGAGCGAAATCAGAAGTAGTGAGATCAAGAAAATAAAAGTCAAATTTTGCAAGTTTATCACACTGACGACCGCGCCCGTTGCACTTGTCTGGCCAATGGTACCGTGCGCTGTTTTTCTCACATTCACGGCATAGTGCCACGAGCTCTTGAAAGGAATTTCTTAACGATAACTTTTTAGTTGTTGTTTTTCTCGAGTTGTAATTGGCAATGATCCTCAGCTAAGATATACAGGGGGTGCCAAAAAAAAGTAATTTTGTCTCCTCCACTTTCGACCCCATTTAGCCAAACTACAGTAAATTCTATTGAGGTATTCTCATCCCCAGAATCAAGAACAGACCTAACTCTATCACTATACTCCGTGGCAGCCTCCTGCACGAGCAAAAACGGGAGCAAGGAAAGAGTGAACAAGATGTGTCACCTCAACTGGGCAAAATCCGAAATTTCTTCGCCCTCTTTCACAACCTTGCTGACGTCCGTTCAATCTGGGTACCTAAGGGGATTCATACCGGATGGTGTTCTTTAACATTGCGTTTTTCCCGGGTTCCCAGCGCCCTTCGTTTCCAAGAGCCAAAACGTTCCCCTACCACTGAAACCCCTCCGGAGGCGGATTTGAGGCTGAAAATGATACTTTGGATCATAGCAGCCTTGTCCAAGCAGCAGGGGCTCTGTGACTTCCAAGAGCCGAAGGGCCAACCCTCAGGAAGCTGCCCACAAAAGACCTACCACGGAGCTTAACTCCACTGCTTTTAGCGAATTTTTAAATGTAGGTACTCCGAAGCCCGACTGCGCCGAATGAAACCTCCATACTTTTATGAACATGAACGTGAGGAGACACAGCTTGTTCCTGCTTTTAGAGGAACATTTCGGGAATGTTTTGCCCCAATACCTTTATCTCTTTCGTTTCCCTACGTTTTGTAAAATTGGCAGATGTGAGCCGTGGGCAAAATTACTTTTTTTTTTTTGGCACCCCCTGTAGAGACCATGATGCGATCTGACAACATATGACTACATATTAGTAACTACTCTTTCCTAAATGGAGTTATAAAGCAGTTGAGTTTAATAATATCGAACTTAATAATAATAATCATGAGTACACTGGTTTGATAATATTATAGTCAAGCATTGCTTTTGCATCGAGAGGTTCCAATATGAGTCGAAAAAGTGTACACACCGCAAAATATTCTTCCGTATACATATTTAAAGGAACTGGGAGGGGTCCGAAACAAGAAAAAGATGCAAAGAAGTGAGCATTCTGTAACGAACGCAGAAGGTTAGAAGAGATAATCGGTGATAAAACCAGAATTCAAAAGTGCGACGCTGCGGTGTGTATTCGCTTCCCATTCGCATCCACGCACAGGCTTTCCGAGTTGTCCGCTGTAGGAGACGGGCCGCGGGCCAACGTTAGTTGTAGCACCTGACTCCCAGCGCAGGGGATTGGCCATTTCCAACTACATTAGCATACATATGAGTATATCTAGAAACAATAGAGAGAACAAAGGAAAGGTAAGAGGAAAGAACAACTTTATAGTAAAGATATCTCCTCTTGGCAACATGCCAAATTGGCGAGTTGTGCAATGGCGGCCAATTAAACTCGTCCGAACTACGTCTGTTCTACCGTAGGCCAAAATTACCCCCT
Organism: Trichostrongylus colubriformis; assembly: GCA_963978905.1. Lineage (NCBI taxonomy): Eukaryota > Metazoa > Nematoda > Chromadorea > Rhabditida > Trichostrongylidae > Trichostrongylus > Trichostrongylus colubriformis. The sequence goes on from OZ022256.1 coordinate 21,743,403, forward strand.
TCCGGTGTATTTAAGTATAACTTGACAGCCAAAAGCTGATTCAATGGACTACGCAGCAACCTATGCTTATGATCCTAATATATATAATCGGCTAAGTGTGTCTGTTGATGTGTGTGTGTGTGTGTTGACCGGAAATTCATATCTCGCGTCGCACAAAGCAGGGACTCTGATTTTTTGAAGTGATATGGGGGGTGGGCAGGGTGATGAGGGGACATCAGTGGTGAGGCGGAAGTAATAGCAGCTGATGAGGACTGCTAAGGAGCCTCGAAAGACGAGTGGCGGGAAATTGATATCTCGCGTCGCAGCGAAGCTGGAAGTCTGAATTTTCAAAGTGATGGGGGGGGTAAGGGAACATCAATGGTGAGGGACCGGAAGTGATAGCAACTGATAAGGGCTGATAAGGAGCCTTGGAAGACGAATGGCGTGAAATTGATATCTCGCATCGCAGTAAAGATGGGAGCCTGAATTTTACATAACAGTTGGGCTGGCGCACACTATTGGCGCGTCACACATTAAAGCATGCAAAATGAGCTTGATCGATATCGACTGATGCGGAAGGACGAGATTGACGGGAGGGATTTGTTTCCTTTTTCCGTTGCGGATTCCCTGTTTCTGCGAACTGTTTGAATGGTGATAGTACTTGTCGTGACTTACGCACGACTTCAACAACAAGGGCGCACCATGGTCGCGAGCCGCGCTGATCCCGACACGAATATTGCGCTACGGTACTTGGACGCTCCGAGCACGCTCTCGCCGTTCGACTCTGGACTGCATCATCTATCGCGCAGTCAGTCTCCGTCGTGTGTCGTCCCGTGCAGTCGTCTCGCCTTCCTCCGCGTATTCGACGCTCCTCCGTTCCGTACGACGCTCCAGCGGTCCTCGACGTACGACATCATCCCGAGGACGAGCGTAGCCGACCGGATCAAGGGCATGAAGGCTTAAAGGAGCCGCAGGGACCAAAGGTAACCACTGGAGGGACCGGTTACCTCTATGAGAGGTTCCCGGAACCGCCAGTGGGCTGACGTCTCGTTGTTTCCCCGTAGTTGCTGAGCACTGGTCCGCCCCATGTATGCGTATCGTAGTTTGTTGTTGTGTATATATTGTGTATTGTTTATTTATGTCTGTTTATTGCGTAGTTCATGAAGGATGATGGACTTGTGGTTTGGGTATGCCGTTGCGTAGAAATACCGGAGGATAACCGGAATTCTTTTATCTGATCATGATCATGTGTAACATCTTGGCGTAGAGCAGGTGTTTTCTTGTGTTTATGTGGTTGAACCGCAGGGTACGTTGCCGTAGGGGAGGTTCGTCGTGGTTATCCTTTCTTTGTAAGCGTAGGGGTTATAAGGGCCTGCTAGTACCAAGTTAAGGGGAATCCCGCGTGGCAGGACGAGCGAGGCGAGCGTAGGTAAGACCCCTATGCAGGATGCCGCACCGCGTCAGGGCGATTCACCGGTCGGTAACCCCGGTGCGATAGAAGCGTAGCTGGTGGGTTTCCCTGACACGAGGCGGTTCGACATGGTGCATCGGGCTGAGGTTCAACGTGGGGAAACCCACGTTGGGCCTTAGAGATCGAGCCTCGCTCACGCTCGCCGCCGCCCTAGTAGGTCTTCGGTAGTCATTGTGTATTGCGTGTTGCCTAATTGGGCACGCCTGCCCTTCCATACACGTACGCTACTATTTGGGCCACTGCCCTCTTGGCCTCATGTGGGACTATGTTCTCTTACCCGTGCAGCCTCGTGGCAGGAGCCTCGCGCGGGGACAGCCGTGATACGTCGAGCCATAGTTGACTCCAGCTGGATGGGGGAAGGTAAGGGAAACCCGGTAGTAGCTATAAGGCGTGTGTGCATGAAGGAGCACACGATGTCAGTTACGTGTATGCGTAGTGCGCAATCCTACTTAGGGCTATAACCTTCTCGCTTAAGAATGTGATCTTCGATGTTCTTCCTCTCGTTGCGTATGCCGTCACTTTAACACTTGTCCACGTAACATTCCGGTTCTTCCGTTACGCCTAGCCAGCGTCGTGTATCGTGTATACTCATTGCTGTCGCAGGGAGCTATCGGCTAATAGTTTTCTACGGCTCACCATAGATTCATCCTCCCGTATTTTAGATTTGGGTAAGGCAGTCACTACCTCCTGCCGGCGCACAAAATGTCTAATATCGCATCATGCAAGGCGAACCTAACTAAGGCTATCTCAGCTTTGGAAAGCGTCAGAGGTAAGATCCCTGCATCTCTACTGAGTCCTGTAGACGTAAATACGTGCGATTTCGATCTTGATGCATGTCATGCGCAATTACAGTCACATCTTTCACAGATTGGGGCATCACTTCGTACGGTGAAAGAACGGTATCAAGTTTTTCTCAATTTGGTTGCGAATTCGGCTACCCACGATGCCGACAGTAAAGCGTATGAGACGTACATGCAGGAATCTCGTGTAGAGGAGGCAATCAGTGCGGCTGAGGCTACCGTAGCATCACTTCGCTCACGCATAAGCGAACTTAGCACGCTAATCGACAAAGGTCCGACACCAACATCGTCGGATGTGGTGCACGAAAAGCCCCGGGACTATCCCACAGCTCCGTCTTATGCCAGCGTATCTACGCAACCTAATATTCAGACACAGCAGTGCTACAGCGTACTCAGCCTATCGCCACAACGACCAACAGCGCAGTTAACATCTCCCTTGTTTGGCCCACTGTCAGCTCAGTCCGCTATACAGCTTGGTAAACTTACACTGGAACCATTCACGGGAGACATTACGCAGTTTCATAGGTTTTGGTGTGCTTTCGAGCTGTTAGTCCATAATGACCCCAATACGCCGCCGGTTCATAAGTTCTTGTATTTGCAAAGCCTACTGAAGGGCGAAGCACAAGTTGTATTGCAGGATCTTGATCCAGACGAGTGTAATTATTTTAAGTTGGTAAGAGCTTTGAAGACGCGTTAAGATCGTCCATATAGGACACGTGCGCTTCTTCATAAGCAACTACAGCAACTCCCCGCAGCTCGAAACAATGGTTCAGATCTTCGTAATACATGGTTCCGCGTATCCGGTATACTCCATGGTTTGCGTCGTTATGAGGATTTTCGTACTGTACTACCGCTTCTTGATTTAGTCAAGAGCAAGTTTCCTTCGGAAATCCAGCAGAAGCTGCATGATCTCGAAATTCAAACTAACTCAGATTTTGACCTCGATCAGGTCATGCAGAAGCTCGATTACATCATCGCTTCCAGGGAGAAGTATGAAGACTCTACCACGCTTAGGGACAGCTTCTCTGTAAATACATCTCATCAGCGCAGTCCATCGCGTCCTTCGTCGTCACATAGGTCTTCGCGGTCATCGTCTAGTCCAACAAGATGCTGTTTCTGCGAAGCAAAGAATCATTCTTCTTCACGTTGCCGACTGGATATACCAGTCGTTGCTCGTCGCACTATCGCACGACTATCAGGACTATGTTGGAAATGTTTGCGAGAGGGTCATTCTGTTCGTTCGTGTCGTTATTCTTCTTGTCGCGTATCCGGGAGGGAACATCATGATCTCTTGTGTCAAGATGCGTCACGTGATCGCCACAGGTCACGTAGAGACCGCCATCGAGATGACAGTCAATATCGTTCACCGCGTCGTTACTCCTCGCGTAGTCCATCTGAGGACCACAGAAGGCACTACAGGTCGTCTCGTAGTCGTAGATCTCGCTCGTACTCTCGTGACCGGCACGATTCTCGTAGGAGATATGATACTCGTCACTCTTCTCGCTCACATTCTCCTCAGCGCGTCACATTCCATTCTCCCATAAGGGATCGGTCTGGTCATCGCACGCGCCACGGTTCACCGTATCCGCAACGTGATCGATCATTCAAGTCCGAGGATGAAGAGGAAATTTCGTCGTGTCATACAGACTCGTCGCCTGCTCACTCTATCAGTGCCTCGCGTAGTGCCTCGCTTATGCTTGTGCCTTCAATCGTGACACCGCGCGACTCCAAGAAATCTTCTTGTTTCTCGATTCTGGAGCGCAGAAAAGCTTCATTGCATCAAGCACGGTACAGCGCCTAGGGCTTCGTGTCCTCGACAAAGAGCCTCGTACGTTCATCACGTTTGGTGGTTATTCAACCACGGAAGTTTCTGGTGTCGTGCAGCTTACTCTTGTCGATTTACATGGTGATGAACTCGTAGTAGAGCTCACCACTAAACAGACGGTTACGTTGCGCCAATCGCCACCATCTTTGTCGTCAGAAGATCTCGACTTTATTCGACACCATGGGTTTTCTCTGCCTCTGTGTCAGTCCAGTTCCGTGCTTCCTGACGTTCTTATCGGTATTGACCACTTTTGGGATGTTTTCTCAACAGAATCTCCCATTTGCCTGCCTTCGGGCATGGTTTTGTGTCATACTCGGTTTGGTACCATCGTCTCGGGTAACTTGGTTTTTCGGATGGGCCATCGGAAGGCGCATACGCCCTCGATACAGTCGCAGTCAGCGAGCAGGAAGACGACAGCGCAATAAAGCGCTTGTGGTCGTTAGATGCTCTCGGCATAGCCGACGATTACGATCCCTCCGTAGATGGTAAACTCAACGAACTTAATGTCCAGGAGTATAACAACACAGCAGAGTTTGTTGACGGTGTCCTTTACGTTCGCTGTCCTTGGAAACCAGACCATCCTCCTTTGCAAGATAATAAGCAGCTCGTGTATTGTCGCCTACTTAACCAGTTTCATCGCCTGACACAAACATCTGAAGTCTGGCAGCAGTACGTTAAGGCGATTGAAGATCACGTTAGTGTAGGCTTCGTAGAAGAGGTTGAAGAGTATGTGTTTGACGATCCGCGCGTTTATTATATTCCCCATCAAGCGGTTTTTAAAGACTCCTCCTCTACCACAAAACTCCGCGTAGTCTTTGATGCCTCTCCTAGGCGTAAGGGTGCATACAGTCTCAATGATTGTCTCTATCAAGATCCATCACTCTTACCAGAATTAGTAGGCATTTTACTTCGCGCACGTCTGCATCCGTATCTCCTCATAGCAGACGTTGAAAAGGCATTCCATCTAGTCCGACTTCAACGTTCGCAGCGCGATGCTACTCGATTCTTGTGGTTAAAGGACACGTCCAAACCTCCCTCTCCTGACAATCTGCGTATTTTGATTTACCCGTATACCATTCGGGGTCAATGCATCTCCGTTTCTGCTTGCCGCCGCCATCAAGTTGTATCTTCGTCGAGAGGTATCTCCCATAGGTGACGAGATCTCGCACAACACCTACGTAGACAATGTCATCTTGGGTGCCACCTCGAGAGAAGATGCACTTCGCAAGTATTACCTCGCTAAATCCATTTTCGGTAAAATGCACATGAACCTTGGGGAATTCTTGTGCAACTCAGCGTACGTTAACTCCTCTATCGCTATACAAGATCGCGCTATCAATCCATCTAATGCTAGCTTGTCAGGCATCCGTTGGCAGTTTGACCGAAATGACTTGCTCATCCCCTTTAAAACATCTCAACTTCATGCCACCACTAAGCGTACTGCATTACGAGCACTGGCTTCCACTTACGATCCTTTGGGACTGCTCACTCCGTTTCTGGCGCCAGTGAAGGTCTTTATACAGGACCTCTGGAAACAGAATATGGGATGGGATGTCCCACTAGAAAAGCCTCAGTTAGACCAGTGGTTGCAGTTAGTAGCGAATTTACAACATCCAATCCCGCGTATCCGACGCTTAGTCATGCCATCAGCGTCCACTTCTAATATCGTAGAGCTGTGCGTGTTCGGTGACGCATCACAGCGACTTTACGCTTGTTGTGCGTATTTGGTTTGTCGTTTGCCTTCAACAGTATATTCAAACCTGCTCATGGCAAAATCTCATCTTAACCATCCCAAACCATTCACCGTACCGCGTACAGAGCTATTAGCAGCACTGATTAGCATACGTCTAGCGCAATATCTTGTTAAGCATTTAAATTTACCCATAACCGCTATTCACGTATTCTCAGATTCGCTAATTGCGTTGCACTGGATACACACGGTTAAACATTATAAGATCATTGTTCAAAGCCGCGTAGAAGCCATACGACGTGCTATTTCAGAAATTGAGGCACAGAACATTGCTGTTAAGTTCCATTATGTAGCTTCCGAGAACAATCCCGCCGACTGTGCTACTCGCGGTCTGGCGACGAAGGAAGCCAAAAATCACATCTGGTGGTGTGGGCCTCATTTTCTGCGTAGTCCACAAGACCAGTGGCCTAACGCGCATATTGATTTTTGTATTCCACCGCAAGGCGATGATGAAGTCCAATCAGAATACGTGGATGTTCAAGTAGCTCATTCAATTGAGTTTAAGTCGGTGTTACCTTTTTCGGTAATCAATTCTCACTTTAAACTTATATGTATTACAGTCTATGTGCTTAACGTAGGCGCATCTTTGAACGCGTATCGTCATCTACACGCGTTAAAATTACGTTAAAGTTGCCTTCGGTAGAACTAATTTCATCATCATGTACTATACAAGCGTCGGACGTGGATACCGCAGAGATTCTGCTCATACTCACGCATTATCGCGAGTGTGAGTCACTCTTGAAGCAGATGGAGCTAGATAAATTCATTGCTCAACGCGCACGAGATCAACTCATTCGTTGTCCGACACGCATAGGTCGGATAGAAAGATCACCTATCTTGTTAGTACCATCACATAGACTAACTCATCTCGTCGTGCTTCACCATCACTACTCTAGTCACCATAGTGGCGTCCATCAAGTTATAGCCAGCCTACGTCAACGGTTTTTTATTCCATCCATCCGTAAATGTGTAGCCAACGTTTTGCGCACTTGCGTCACATGCAAAAAGATCAACGGGCAACGGGCATACCCAGATATGCCACAGTTGCCGCCAGAACGTACGACAAGGTCTTGTCCCTTTCAGAATATCGGCGTAGACTACCTTGGCCCGATCACTATAAGTAATCCCCACACTGTTTCCAACAAGGTGTGGATATGCCTCATTACTTGTATGTCAACGCGCGCAGTACATCTTGAGATTGTCCTTGACAACTCGGCGCAAGAATTTTTGCTCGCATTTCGTAGGTTCGTCGCACGTAGAGGCACGCCGAGTGTGATATACAGCGACAATTCGACTACATTTCACGCAGCAGAGAACGCTATAATATCAGTGCTTTTCTCTTCCAACTCGTGGACCGCGATCTCGAATTATTGCGTAAAGCATAAGATCACCTGGAAGTTCATAACTCCTCTTTCTCCTTGGAAAGGAGGATTTTATGAACGATTGGTCGCGTTGTTCAAAACTGCGTATAAAAAGTCAGTCGGTCGCGTAGTACTTCCACTTAACCAACTTCAGACCGTGGTCGTTGAAATCGAAGCGACATTGAATTCTCGTCCGATTACCTCCTTTAGGGAGAGGAACGCGTTCGCTTACGTTTTGCGGCCTATAGATTTCATCTCGCCAACCGTAGACATTCCGTTGCCACCTTTACCTTCGCAGTCAGATCCGATCTTTGACGTATCCCACCATCTTGCGCTGTGGTATAAAAAAACTCTTTCAATTCTCGACCAGTTTTGGGAATTGTGGCAATCAGATTACCTTAGCGTACTGCAAGAACGTCAACAGACTCGTATACGGCAGCCTAGATATTCAACAGTAACTCCACAAGTTGGAGATATCGTAATTGTTGCAGATCACAAGCTTGCGCGTGGGCAATGGCCGTACGGACTGATCGAAAAGTTGCATATTGGCAAAGATGAAAGCATACGTTCAGCAGATGTTCGCATGCCTGATGGCAACATCAAAACTCGATCTTTGACGCATCTTTACCCGTTAGAAATACGCGCTGCCACATCTCCATTGCGTAGTGAGGACACCCCTAGTGCTCCTGCTACTCAACGCGTACAACCATCTAGGGTTGCGAAATCTGCCCACAAGTACATCAGTAGTAAGTAATGCACTTTAAAGCAGCTTAAACTCGTTGCATCCACGTTCTTCTGGCAGTCAAACCGCAGTTCAACGCTCTAAGCATGCTTTACCATCACTGCGTTGCACGCGTGCGTATGCGACGCGTACTGCCGCGAAATCATATTTTTTGATTTGCCAGCAACTTTAACAACGTCGTCGCGTCTATCTCGGCATTCAGCTGCTGCTTTATCACCTGCATTATTCATAGTCTTCGTACTGTAAGAGTGTGCAAGAGCGCGAGATAGATATAGAACATACTAATTATTGATCAAATCGTTAATTAAGGTTGCATTGGACAAACAATCAAAGTCCTCTAGCCGTTTATTCTTTTGTTGCCTTTTCCGGGTAGATGTAGCCTGCGCGGGTGAGAGAGCATGACGGGATGAGAGGCAGATAGCGCGCGAGCATACTGTAATGACTCAAGTGATGCTTTGTACTTAAGGCTTTCGATCGACGTCCGCATCAACAGAGGATTCTCGACTGCGACGACATCAACCCGGCTAGCTCTCCGTCAACCCCCGTCGTCTCCTCCGGGCCGTCTCCTCTGGGCCCGTCGCCTCCGCTGAAGAACTTTCTTCAGAACACGACTGGACTGGTCGCATAGCTTGTGTTAATAATAAATCTGATACTCACACCTGGTTAACAGAAGCGATCGGTTCGAGCGGGACTAATAACCCGCTGATATTACTGGTAGCAGCGAGTCCTGACGCCGGAAGAGGCAGGTTGGTTTAGATCTTTTTATCGGCTCTGCTGAGCCTCAACGGGAGAATGAACTTGATCAACTCATTTTTTCGAAAGCTCAGCAAATGCTGGGAGGCCAGGGCCGGGAGCCTGTAGTTTTTTCTTCTTCTTTTGTTTGTCAACTCCTATCACTTTTGCTGTCTGCTCTTTCCTTACTAACTTTTGCACTCTTTTTTAATCCGCATCTCTTTTGGCACCGTTTTTTTTCATGCACCTTGCATACGCTTATTTCTTTCACCACATTCAAACACCCATGGGAAAATTTCGGAAATTTGCCCCGGGGCCTGATGGTCTTTAACGTGAGTATGTTTATCGATACGCGATTAGCTGTGACCGTCTAGCGGCAGCGATTTTTTTTTCGATAAGAGAGGAGCATCTAAAAGTACAGTTTCGCTGCCAACAATAATAGAGGGGTACCCATAAAAGAGGAAGTTTTCAGATATTTGTGTACACAGTTGAGCTATGTCGTTAATAGAATTCGGTCCTGTTATTTCTGTGTTAATGCGCATTCTTGATTTTTCAAGTCAGTAAACGATTGTTCGCAGGTCGCTATGTTCGTGACCGTTAAAGCTCCTCCGTACCATGGTATACTTTTCGCTCTTTTTTCTGCGGGCCTTGTCTTATTTTTTCGGTTTTGTCGCGACAAGTCCTTTTTCAAGCGCTCTAGAGCTTTTCTTATCACTTTTCACAGTGCTGGTTATGCCTTGCCCTCACTGTTTTTTTTTCCTGTTCAGCATATCCTTCTCTTCCGTCACGCTGTAGCACTTAACCGAGCCCGCTGCAGGTACGCCGCACGCAAATAGCGAGTCTTCGCCTAACGCGCCTTGCACAGGTTCCGCGACACACCGATGATAGAGCACGTAGCGTGGCCGTGGTCTCTCGACCTCGAGCACACCGGGCACAGAACAGGCACGAACCCCAATGTTGGATGTTTTCGTCGACATCGGGTTCAACATCCGGTGGACGGCGGAACAGATTCCCGGGGGTCTGCTTAACAGATAAGGAGAGCCTGCAAAAGCACGGCTGAGACTACAGTATGAAGCATAAGCATAATCAGCGTTCTCAAAACAGAGCGAATTCCTTTCGCGCTATCTCATTATCTTTCTTCTTATCTGCGCGCTTCATAAACATCTGTGCGCTTTTCTTTCACAGATATAAACATACATAACAGTTTCGCACGCGGAGGATTGGCATCCAAGGGAACCCCAGGGATCAAGCCATAAGTCACATGTTTACATTCCCATTTATCCTCATGTGATCCATCAGATATCTCAATCATGTGACCAGCCTGGTACTGTAAGCCCCGCACCTCACCCCTCATATAAAGGGTCTCGCACTTAGGGGGTCACTCATTACTCGACAGTCTCAGCTGTTTGTGCTAACGCCTATTCTTCTCGCTAGCTATTCTCTATGCCGACTACGCGAAGCCAAAGCCAGTCCGCCACGGCTTCCATGTCGGTTTCGGGATCGGTGTCTCCACCATCCCTCCCCGGGGCTGCTGCCCCTTATCCAGAGCATGTTGACGGTTCAGATCCGTCGGTGGTTGGAGCAGATGCTCCTTATTGTCAGCTCGACTCTTTTGGTGGCGCTAGGACGCCCACTGCTTCTCTGGATGAGTCCCTTTCCAGGCTAGATGATGCAACGGTTCTTCACGCAAAAGACGCGAAGCTTCTCCGGGACGCTACGTCAGCAGCCATCACCCAGGTCTGGAAGGACGCTAGGTCGCAGACGTCAGCGCTGGCGCAGAAGATTAACGAAGGCAATACGTCGTTGTCCCGTAAGTTGAATGAGTCCTTCTCTGCGGTTGGTAGTCGCCTTGACTCCTTGCCTTCGGTAGCCATGCTGGGACTGGAGTCCCAGTCTCCCAAGGTGGTTCCATTCTCAGGGTCCACTGAGGAGGGTACACAGTTCTCAGTCTGGCTCCGTCGACTCGACGATATCATCCGTATGCGTCCCTCCCCTCTCTCCAGTTAACAAAAGGCTAACTTCCTCATAGGTCACTTAGACGGGGTTGCAAGGGAGAAGGTTGAGGAGCTGAGTGAGGAGGCGCGTAGGGATTTCGACTCGGTCGCAAATCACCTTGAGAGCTTCTTTGAAAGTCCGCAGCAAAGGTACGTAGCCCGTCAAAAGCTTTCTGCCTGTAGGCAGGAACCAGTGGAATCGTCTTCGTCGTTCGCGAACAGAGTCCTTAACCTGGCTAGAGGGGCAACTGCGGGTCAAGACCCCGTAACTCAGAAGGAACGCGTATTGGAAGAGTTTGTGTCGCGTCTCCGCGGGGACATCAGATACTTCGTTATATTAGATAACCCCTCTACCTTGGAACAGGCTGTCACTAAAGCACAGATGGTGGAGCAGCTCTTGTCAGAAGCCACGGCGGATCGCCTCATCCATCCTGGTCGTGCAGAGCCGGTGGTCAACGCTCTAGAAGGCAGGGTAGGTGGTCGAGACAGACCATTCAATAGATCAAACCCTCAAGGTAATTTTCAGAATTACAATCGCTTTGGTAACAATTGTAAGAGTGTGCAAGAGCGCGAGATAGATATAGGACATACTAATTATTGATCAAATCGTTAATTAAGGTTGCATTGGACAAACAATCAACGTCGTTTATCTCAGGTCCGGAATCCGACAACGACTAGGACGCCACCGACTCGACCTCCGAGCCTAGCCCGTTGCTACAACTGCGGCAGCAGGGACCATTTGGCCTACCAATGCCGAGCGCCCATCAACCTTCAGAAGAAAGAAAGGTCAGCTACATACCGTCATTACTCTCATGGTAACAGAAACGCACGCCTCATGGCCTGCGAACCTTCCGCCTCTTCCCTAGTCTGTTCTGAGAATTCGTCTTTAGCCGCAGCCCAGCGGCAGATTGCTGATCTTACTCTCACAGCAGACAAAACCAGGGCCGAGCTCGACCAATCAAACTCTAGAAAAGTAGCGTTGCTGAAACGCAACGAGGAGCTCGCCCAGTCAGCTTTTGAACGTAACGACTCTCCTCTTTCCTCAAGATCGGTACTACCTGGCGTTCGAACTCTCTTTTTCACTTGTTTGGTTTTGCCTTGCATTGTGGGAGCGTCCGCATCGCCGGATGCTTGGCTCTGTCCGTCCGAGAATCCCACGAATATCTTCTTTGTGCCTTCATCTTATAATTGTTCTTGGCTATTACCAAACGCCACTAAGCACCTGCAATCTCTGTCTGTGCATGTGTATAGGCCTAACACTAAGCGTTATTCAACACCGGCATATCTATGCAAGATCGTGCGCCATTCGGTCCTGTACTCAGTCAGGTTCTTCGGGTCGCGCACGGAAGATCATAAGGAGACCCTTCTCCCTGTCTCGGCAGAACAGTGCAAGCGCATGGCCCGTTACAAGAAGTGCGAGCATGGCGACCTCTCGCAGCACGGTAACGTGTGGCGGTCATCGAATCAGCTTACTTTCTCTTTCCCATCAGCTCCATTCGGCTGCTGCACTGTTCATACTGCAGTCACTCACAATTGCTACCTATTAGCCGCGGTTGTTCATGCCCGGTACGGCGACGACTCTCCTGAATCGGCAGTGGGAGACATGAGGGCCTGTCTGTACAAGGATGGCACCTGCATCCTGTCGGATGGATCCGTTGTCATCTGGTCACCTGATCAGGAGGAAGGTTGCCGATTTACCTCGGTAGCTAAAATGAAGGGTTACCTCATGGGTAACGTGTGGATCAGCGAGTCCAAAGAGTTCGCCCTATCCTGGTCTGGTCGGAACCTCGTGGTACAGGACTGTCTCAAGGAATTGACCATCACTGACCAAGGCTACGCTATCATGATCTTGCGTCGCGTGCCGCGTTCTTTGGACGCTGGTCTGGTCACGACCAATCAGTTGTCTGCCCAGCTATTAGCGGTAGAAGGTTCAGTACAAGACGCCGTCGCTGCTCTATTCCTCCACGCGGTGCAAGCTCTGTGTGAGCGCACCAACGTTCTCGCTATAGCCCTGCATTCAGCTCTGAGGACCAACCCGACCCACCGTGAGAACTCTCATCGGTCGCAGCGACCTCTCCGCTACTCACCTCGGTAACGGTTTCGTGCAGGTGCGCCGCTGTCTTAGGGTTCCCCCGTCTGCTATCAGTCTGCGACCATTCAATAATACTTGCTTCGCGTACCCACGCGTAACAATTCGTCTGCGCAGCGGTTCCTTGTGGGATGCTTTCCTCAATCCCTTCACGGGAGTAGTTGTCAGTAGGGCACCGCGAGTCGATTGCGTCGACGTAGCCCCCTTCATCCTGTCAGTCAACTCTTCCCTATTGCAATTCTCTCCTTTGAACGGCCAACTCTCCCCCTTACCACGGCATCAAATCCGGTCTATCGCTTCCCCCTTTCCTATGGACGCCCTGTCTTTGTCCCCCAAGCTCACTATATTCCATAACCTCATTCTTACTAACTTTAGCGAGCTTGTGGCGGACTCTCAGTTTCAAGAAATGTGGACGCTCAGAGACAAGGAAAAGCTGATTGACCATATCGCGCAAGTACATCACAGCGCGAACCCTATCCAGGCAGACGGCCCAACACAAGGGAACTCTTTGCTTTCATTTTTGCCCTTTTCCCTCCCTTCGCCCTTCGACGTCTAAGTCTTTGTATGCTGCTTATTCGTCTCAGCTAAGATAACCAAGTTTATCCTAGTCACTTATATCGGCTTTAATTATCCGGGGCTGTTGCCCCTTCTCAAGAGAATGACTTCGCAGACACCGGCTGTGGCATCTATGCCCTTGGTGTCACCGACTCCTATTGTCGCGGAGCCGGAGTGCCACGCCGTACCGTTGCAACCCGCATACCCGGTGGACCTCGGGATCTCGAAAATCGACATCGACGTGCAAAATGTATGGCCCCCGCGAGCCTCTACCGTCCCGGTGCAGGTGTTATCTTTCGGACCAGGGCATGGGTTCTTTGTCACGCAGATCCCCGTCCGAGTCAATGGTCTCCGCTTACTTGCCTTAATCGACACGGGCGCTGGCATTACAGTAGCCAGCAAGTCTCTTCTCTCCCTTCTGGGTATTTTCCAGTTGGACGAATGCATCGTCCTATCTGCTATCGGCATGGCTGGTATACCAGTGCACTTCGTAGGTAGTGCAACGGTGAGCCTTACCATCGGTAGTGAACAACTGGAGCAGAAAGTTCACTTCACGGAAGGCCAATGTGTTCCAGCTCATGCGGACTCATATGACCTCATCTTGGGCAATGACGTTCTTCGTCGCCTACCACCATGGTTCGTGGATTATGATAACCGTGTGTTTCACATGGGCGCTGAACAGGTCCAGATCCTGACCGCGGCTATATGCCATCCTCGACGCGAAAATAGCGAAAAAACAGCTGTTCGGGTGTCGGAGACCACCGTCCTCAAACCTAACTGCGAGACCTTAGTCCCATGCTATGTTACCAACATTCCCCCTAATGCGACCGTGTGGACACCCTCGGCAGAGTTGCTTGATGATGCACAACTCTATGTGGCTCCAGTCGTTTTCCATTCGTCCCACGCTCGCATACTAGTTACCAACCCAACGGAGACCCCTCGTATCCTTTATAGGAACGAGCGCGTCGCCGCCGGCGCGATAGTCATAGAAGCAGACGACGGTTCCCTCATGGAACCTCCAGCTTATTTTTAGCATCGGCGTTCTTACTGCCAATCACTCCTCCGGAGCTGCCTGCTCCTCCTCTAGAGAATCACCATTTCGTGTAGACTTATCTCGTGCAGAAGTCAGCGAAGAGCAGCGGGGCCAACTCCAAGCACTTTTTGAGGAGTACCGGGATCGCATCTCCATGTCCTCTTATGATCTCGGTTCTTATGAATTATCTCCTATCTCAATCAAAACCACGACCGAGATTCCTCCTTCTCGTTACAGACCTACCAGAATTCCCGCCCGTTTCCAGAAGGAACTAGACGATCATATAAATAAGCTGCTACAGGCTGGTCGCATCGTAGAGAGTGACACGCCATGGGTCCACAACACGGTGCTCGTCAAGAAGAAGGACGGATCTCTTCGTGTGTGCCTCGACTTCCGCCCTCTTAACGACGTTACGATTCCCGACCATTACCCTCTACCCAGAATCGAAGACCTTCTTGAAAAGGTGGCAGGTAACCAATTTTATACAACGTTAGACTTAGCCTCTGGGTATATGCAACTGTTACTGGATCCTGACAGCCAAGCCAGGTGTGGATGGGCGACCCACCGAGGGATTTATCAGTTTGTTTATCTACCCTTCGGGCTACGCAACGCAGGCGCATACTTTTCTCGCGCTATGGCACGCATTTTGGGGGGCTTGGAAGAGAATTGCCTCGCCTACCTCGATGACATCATTATTTTTGACAAGGACTTTCCGTCTCACCTCAACTCCTTACGTAAGGTTTTTGAGCGTTTTCGGCTATATAACATCAAAGCCTCCGGTAAGAAGCTCACAGACATCGCCCAGTCTAAAATCACGTTCTTGGGTCACGAAATCTCCCGAACCGCTTACCGACCTGCAGAACGTAATATTCAAGCCATTCGGGGTTTACCTCGTCCAAAAACCGTCAAAGAAGTCAAAGGGTTTATCGGCATGGCAAATTTCTTCCGTAAATTTATCAAAAGCTTTGCCGCCATGGCTTCCCCTTTGTATGACTTGTGCAAGGGTAAAGCTAAATTCGAGTGGACTCCTGAACAGGAGAAGGCATTCCTCTCCATCAAGGAGGCACTCGTTTCCCGGCCATGCTTGGCCTTCCGAGAGACTGTGACTTCATCCTTCACACGGATGGGAGTAAGGTTGCGGTTGGTGCAGCCCTCCTGCAACAACAGGAGGACTCCTCTAAACTCGCAGCCGTTGGATATTTCAGCAAGACTCTATCCGACTCCCAACGGAAATGGAGTCCTACACACATCGAGCTTTTCGCAATGATTAGTGCTCTTCGCTTCTTCCGCACCACTATCTATGGCAACTTGACTCGTATATACTGCGACCACAAGCCCCTCACCTTTTTGTTGCGCCACAACAAAACGCACGATAACCTTGCTAGGTGGGTCGTGGAGCTTCAGAGTTACAATATCAAGATCGAGTATCTGAAGGGAGCATCTAGCGTAGTAGCCGACTTCCTGAGCCGAACCGAGTCGGAAGAACGTCGATTCCAGGAGGGAGCCGCCGAATCAGAGGATATCATAGAATTCCCGGTGTGCTTGGCCCAAACTCCCCAACTTCCACCCCTTCGCATCCGACCCTATGACATTTTGGTTGAGCAGAAGCAAGATCCTTTCTGTAATATCTTGTTGCACTTTTTAGAGACGGGCTCCTTCTCCTCGACGACCTCAGAACACGACAAGATGATGGCTTTGCAACTGGCCGACTCGTGCATTATTCGTAAGAATGGTTGCCTTTATAAAATGTGTCAGCGAGGAGGTCACAAGTACGAAGCTCTTTTTCTTCCTTCTAACCTCCGCGAGCCTGTTTGTACAGCTTTTCATAATAGTCCAGCCGCAGGCGGACACTTTAGTTGGAAAAAGACCTTAGGCAAAATTGCTCGCAAATTCTTTTGGCCTTCTATCAAAGAAGACGTTTTCCGATTTGTTCGGTCTTGTGAGTCCTGCCAGAGGAAACGGAGCCACCCGGCTAACCGCGAACAGCTACTGCCTATTCATGCAAACGCCGTTTTTCACAAAGTTTATCTTGACCTTAGTGGGCCATATCACACGTCTTCCTCCTCTAATAAGTATATCATGTGTCTCATTGATCATTTTTCTAAATATGTTATCGCCTCTCCTCTTCCGGACTGTACCGCTTCTACCGTAGCACGGTCCCTCATGAATGACTGCATACTCAAATTCGGGGCGCTGACAGAGCTGATATCGGATAATGAGTCATACCTCAAGGGTGACTTGCTAACTGAATTGGGCAACCTGCTTCGTATCAATCGGTATTACTGTACCCCTTACCACCACGAGGGCAACGGGGCCTGCGAGCGAGTTTTCGCCACCTTCCAGGCTATGCTACGTACGTATATCAGCAGCAACCAGCTCGATTGGGACATCTTTTTGCCGGCCTGTGCCTTTTCTTACAACACCAGCATCCACTCCAGTACAAACGAGACACCGTTCTTCCTTCTGTTTGGTCGTGACCCAATCTTTAACATCGACCTCATGCTTCGCCATCACGCTTTCCAGCACATCCCAACGGATGCTGACTCTAGCATCTATAAGGAATCCCTCGTATCCGCGTTGCACTCAGCCTGGTTCTCCGCTGCAGCTTTCAATGCCAAGCAAAGTTCACTCTTCAAGAAGCAATACGACAAAACAGGGTTACGGCCGCTCAAAATCTCAGTAGGAGATCGCGTTTATCTCCGGGACTTTGCGCCGAAAACTGGTCTCTCACCTAAACTATGTTACCCATGGTTGGGTCAGTTCCGCGTCATTTCCATAGACCACCCCCATCTCATTCTCACCAGCGTAACCTCGCCCCAAGCGCCACCCAAAAAGGTTCACATGAATCAGGTTAAGAAGTGTTTTACGGTATCGGGACCCGTGTTCACGTCCTCTTGGATTCCGATCGAGGAAGATGCCGCACTTACTCGACTTGCGGCCACTACCGCTCATGTCACTGAGTACGACCACGGGGTTCCCCCGCCATCCGCTGCACTTCCGCCTCCCATAGTCTCGCACCAGTACAACACTCGTTTTCGCAAGCGAACCACTTCTATCTGACCTCTTGTTCCTTTGCTCTCCATTCTCTGTAACTTTTAGCAGTGCTTCTTTACTGTTTCTTCTATTGTCTCCCACTTGATTGGTATTTCCTACCGTGACAATCGTGACTACGTTCGCTTTTCACCACATCCTCTACCGTGATGTTCCGAATTTCGTCTAGCGTGATCGCTATCAACGTGAATATGTCGCTTTTATTTATGCCATGGCGCCACCCCTTCCTTACATGCTACGCTTTCAGATAATTGGTTAATCTAATGGACCCATTTGATACTGTTGATCAACATTCTACGTTAGAGCCGCCGGCCTCTGCCCAGGGAAATGACCAGGTGACGGTCTCAGACCAAGCAGGTACTAGGGTAACTATTTGTGCCAAAAAAAATGACAGTGGGCAAAAGATGAAAGAGAAACTGTTGAAAATGTGAACATAGAACTCAAACTACAAAAGCCCGACTTGAAGGTCAAAAGAAGAACTTTTGTCAGCTCGCTGGTGACCAAAGTATCAAAATCAGTGTTGTAAGTATCGTTGGTCTCGCCGCACCAAGACAAATCAAGAACTTTCCATCTATTTCCATTTCGCTGAGTTCAAATGAATGTGTGTCACGTGGTCACAACCTTTTATTTCTGCGTGGAAGAAAAAAAACTCCTCCACTCCGTGGGTTCTGAATCGAGTCCACAGAGCGAGGAGCATTACGATCAGTCAGGCACGTGCGAGATTTGTAGGCTTGGGTCCTTCACAAAATTGATAGCATAAATCGCATAAGGAAAAATGTGTCTGGGTGTTGCAAGTCCCAGAATGACTACAATGATTAATCACTACAGTCAGCGAGGCGTTTGTTCATAAAAGTCTATTGTTAGGAACATTTATTCGCTTATTAGCAAACTTATGACTTCCATTACTTATTTGCAGCGCCGCTCTAGAAACAGGGTTATACGAGATGGTGGCAGCGGAATCGTCGGAATCTCAAGTGAGCAAAATGAGCTCTTTACTTTAGACGGGAGTATGGTAAAAGTAAATGAGGTCATCGCGAGGGGTGAACTGCAGGCGCCTTGCTGGTCCCTTTGACTGGTCACGCGGTAGGTTGCGCGTCCGCCATCTTCTCGCGGGACCTCAACTGATTGGTTTGTCCTGACGCACACTTTAATAGAAGCTGGTGTTTGCATGCAGCACAATATGTTAAATCACGTCATGTCCGAAATAGTGGTGATGTATGTTGATGTGGGTTGCACTGTAAGGAAGGAAAACTTGCCGACCGTTCATAAATGGATGATTCAACCCATGAGAACTTCGTCTGAACAAATGAGAGAGGACCCACTAAAAAAATTCTGTCCACTTCCCGAAAGAACAGCTATTGAAACGCCAAAAAAATGAAGAGAAACAAGCCCAATGCACATCAACGGCTGCTCAACTCTGGACAAACAACAAGGATGGCAGCCCTTACGCTCATCACCGCTGCCCATTACCGTAAAAACTTCATCTAGGGAGTGAAGTTGATCCTGATTGTGAATACGAACTTTCCAATGCTGACACCGTTTGACAAAACTGATGCTTCACAATGCTTCTCACCTGATTTGTTGGAACCTTATGTATTCAGTACTCTAGTAACACCAATATAACAATCATTTTAAACTCCAGAAGGGCTCGGGACATGGATGACGAAGCCTTGCCCTTTCTGAACAATCTGATGCCAAACCGCGCAGGACCCAGAAGTGATATCATATTTGTGGTGAGGACCATCGGTTGCCTTTACATGCAAATGTTCAGCTAGAAATACCTCACCCAAATGCGCTTTGAGCTGTGACATTAGTCAGAACAACAAAACAACTCTCACAAGAACAAAACCGTCGGCCTCCTACTTCTGATTTGACATGATTTTGGGAAATGAGATGTTTGAAGGATGCATATCGCAAGGAAGGTGCAGGGAAGGCAGTTCAAATATATGAACAGATCCCTTCCAGAAGGAACTACCCTGAGGCACTCTACTGCTTGGAAAGGAGAAAAATTCAGGTTCAAGATCCAGGTTCTTTTTTTGGCAATTCAAACAAGTCAAGCAAATAAGAGTGTCGGCTACGCAGCAGCAGCCATCAGTCGTGGATTTCACGGAGTTCGGCACCGCTCAGAATTTCCTACTGCAAACGTTCCGCAACGTGCACGAGTTGCAGTGATTTTACTACTGGTCCACACACATTCAGCCTGCTTTTATGTGTGTTGTGTAATAGCATCTATTACATTGCATGCATTACAACACATACAACTACGTAGGCGGAAATGGTGTGGTGGTATGTTGCACGTCTTCCAATTGACCCCCACATGAAGACTCCCATGAAAATCTACTTGAGGATTCCAAGTTTCGTGCTGGCGAATTAGTATCAGTTCCCCCTCATTCGAATACCACACAGAATTCAAAGAAAAGTACAGTGCATGGCGCAGGGTCTAATAGCAATTTATGCCGTTGCTTTATCCTGTTGCGAATTGGGTATGGTGTTCCCATACGTATGTGTACCGGAAATACAATGAGTGATCTTCCTTCCTCCGTGGAACTGCTGCTTCATAAGACTACTTGGGCTGGATACTTTCCTTTCTTGAGCAATATCGTGGAGTGCAGAACTCATGAGACGGCACATCTATTTCGGCTCTCATGCAGCCGCATAAATTTGAACGGCCTCTTGCTCCTAAAAGTGCAAAACGTCACGGAATCTCTGCAAGCTTTCTAGATTAAAAAGTCCAAAACCATTAGACTGCGAGGCATTCATTGCAATGAACCACTCTGCAAGAAGTGATTGCTCGAAATAACCAATTCCAGCTGGGCAAGGCTAAATCTTCCAACACTCTTGTTGATCACTAGCATCAGAGTCTTCTCTAGCGTGATTAGCTCCATTTCGCCCAGAACTTCTTCAGAAAATTAGGGCTAGAGTTCGAGGATACACTAGGAGGCTTTTCTAAGAGGCAGGGATAGCCGAGTGATTAAGAGTGTAGACTCACGTCTGCACATTCAAGACCACTGGGTTCGATCCCCGCCGAGGCTCAAACCTTGCCTTGCAAGAAATCACAAAAATGGTGACGTTACCAGTGTCACGCTCAGGTTGGCAAGCCGGCAGATGGAGAAACCTAGTCACACCAATATGTTCAAAATTTGCCAGAGAAGCAGTGTTAATGCTATGACGCCACCCAGAATCCTCGCCCGAGTTCTGTGGTCAGTATGGGAGACCTACAGAGGGGCGAACGTCTCGGCTGAAGAAGTTTGTTCGAATAGGGACGTAGGATCACTGACCGGGAAGTCTCGAGGCGAGTGATTAAGAGTGTAGACTCTCGGCCGACTTAGTGAGTCGACGAAACATCCAAATCCTGTGTCTTCAAGAAACCCGCTGGAAAGGCGCCAAGGCAAGAGAGATTGGAGAGTGAGGCAAACACTTCTACAACGGCGAGGACACCAAACGGAATGGAGTAGCCATCGCAGTAACTGATTCCCTCAAAGATTGCGTCTGCGCGTGAACAGGATCAACGGTCGAATCATGGCAGTCAGGTTTGATACAGAGAAGGGGTACTGGGCAAGAGTTCTCGGTGTTGAGCAACCACTTTTCAGGATGCGCCACCCTTTCTATATCCATTCGAAGCCGAGGTAGCAGATGTAGGAATTCGGTGAGCAAAATAGCTTGCGAAGCTAACCGATGTACAAGTCAGTGCTTGCGTTTTTCCAAAGGAGTCATGTACCAGTCATCTACCCTGAAAATAGGGTATTTCTGATTGGCTCCAGCGAGCATCCATGCTAGAATTAAG
Source organism: Trichostrongylus colubriformis (assembly GCA_963978905.1). Lineage (NCBI taxonomy): Eukaryota > Metazoa > Nematoda > Chromadorea > Rhabditida > Trichostrongylidae > Trichostrongylus > Trichostrongylus colubriformis. The sequence goes on from OZ022256.1 coordinate 21,764,569, forward strand.
CCCGGCCAATGCTAGTGGGAGTGCGCGTCAACTTTCACCACACCACCTCCTCGTCACATACTAAATATGGTCAATAATGGACTTTATTCAATCACAAGATTACATGTGTTCTGGAAGTAAAATTTTGCGGGTTCGTCCCCAAAAAACTGCTACAATAGACACTTCTTCACAGAACTAGAGTATCAGGACGACTAATTACGAAGCGCGCTCTGAACTCTCGAAGAGACCACGGTCTCGCTGATTCCTTGAATGCAGATTCCAGCATCGCATGAGGTGAGAATCCTAATTTGAAGATATCGTGTTCGGAAAAATAAGTTTTTCTGTTACACACACATTTATGTGGGAATCGCTTAGTAAGGACCGCATGCGAAGTTTCACACGAGAAAAATAACTCGGCTGAGTATATCTCCTCAAAGTAGAGGACAACGGGGCGTAGCTCGCGAGAAGAGTGCCCCGCTCCTCATCCGCCGAAGACGGAGATGCAGACTGGGAACAGAGAATTACGCTAACAGTCCCGGATTCTCTTCTTTATTCTTGTGTAACCTTGCTTGCGGTCCTTATTAAGCAAATACCACATAATTTTATGGGTAAGAGAAAATTTATTTTCCCTTGCTCGATTCCTTTGAGTGGTCGGTACGTGTCACAACAGCAGCACAGCACATAAACAAAATCGTCAGCTGGTGGAGTACTTCTTCTTTCTCTATCGGAGATTTCATGCATCTGGTGGAGGGAGGCTCCGTGGCGCATATCTTAAACTGAAGGCTTTCCCTCCTGCTTGTAGTCATAAAAAGAGACATGAAAGGTTTTGCACAAGTATTAATGAAAACTTGAATAAATATTCATTTATTCATCGGGGAGCTCATTAAGTATCACAAAGGGCCAAGGAGGTATCCGTTATTCAGAAAGCTACATGAATTCATTTCACTCGCATCCATGGAGGCGCTCACTGAAACAAAGGGCATTTAGAACGATAAGAAAAATGTAGATGTTATTTATGTAAGGGGTAGGAAATCGAAGAATGCTTCGTTTCGCCTCTATAACACAAGAATCATTGTTTTTGTAAACTACAGCGAAAGAGTTCAGCACGGGATTTGCGAAAAAGGGAACCTATACAGTCGTTTTGATGCGAATCGACGCACTATGATTTACCTAGGTTCAAGGTCGGGATAAATGCCCGAGACATATGTGTGTCGAGCACCTCGAGATTGACGAATTCGAGACTCCCTCTATGACAAGAGGAAGAAATCTTCAAAATCCCCTCTCACAGCATTCGCGATACGCAGAAATTGATGTCATGAACCACAAGTACGAGAAGACCATGGTATTTACATTGGTTCACTGTTAGGAAATGAAACCACTGGTAAAAGCACGAGCAAACCTTCAATGTTTTCATCAGCACAGAGCAACTGCACAGGTTCCTCCCACTCACGGATGGCGTCAAATACTCTGATTTCCTGCAGTTCGCGTACATTGCTAGTAGCCAATAAATTTCCTCACATATGTAGGCACTAGAGCCGAACGAGGGCTTCATGACAATTTTGTGCGGCCCATCAGTGGAAAAGCGAGCTCTCTAAGCACTCAGTCAGGCAGGCAACAGCCTGCTCATTCCTTGAATTCAAATTCCTAGCGCGGTGCTGCGACCTGTAGTCTGTTGCTACAATTTGAAGACACCCTGAGGGGGCCATTTCGGCCTACGGTAAGACATACCGTGACGCTTGCAGTTCGCTGGTTTGCACATTGCACACACGACACCTTGCTAAGACATCGAGTGTGAATTACCCTCTTCTTACACTTTTGCTTATTTTACCATTCATTGTTTCACTTGATTGCTGCTGCTTGCTGTTTCACTTATTTCACCTCATCATGAAGCAATGAAACACTATCTACAAGACAACGAAGGACATCTCCCTAGCGAGATAAAGTTAAAAGGATAACGTTTTTTGGCGTTGATCAATCCCTTCCTGAGATGCGCCGCACATTCTAGTTCCATTCAGAATCGTGATGGCTGGTGAATGTGATGTGGCCTATACAATGACTTGCGGTTTCCAGCCGATGTACAAGTCAGTGCTTTTATCCTCCCAGACGAATCTGGTACCAATTTACCGACCCCGGAGGGATGAAAGGCTTGGTTGGCCTGGGCGGGCGTTGATGCGTGATTTGATCCCCGCACCATGAGAGTGGGGTGCGCGTCACCTGTCACTACACCACCTCCGCCCATTCCTTAGCGAGATACTCGGAAAAAAGATGAAGCAGTTTAAAGAGATGCTTGGGAATGCGAATACAGACCACGTCGTCGCGCATTTCTCTACCGATTAACATCGAATGTTCGTTTCGAAGCGATCGTTGCTTACCACTTTCCCGATCCCTCCCGGTCCGGTTCCACTGAATCTCCCGTTGCCGCTAAGCGCGCAGAGGGCTTCACCACTCTGTTTGGTGGGCTCTGAAGAACAAAGGGATTCAAGCAGTTGAGACAACGCGGTCAGATTTTAATTAAGTGTGGTTGCTGCACTGATGGAAACTAAGAAAGCAAAAGCAACGTCTTATTCGCTTACTCCTTGGGAATATAATATGAAAGAACGTGATCGTGCCGGAAAGAAAGGGGTACTTAAAGGAAGGAAAAGGTGTGCATGCACTGGGAGAAAATGCTCACGTCGCTAGAAAAAAAAACTCTTCAAGAGCCTCGTTATAAGACGAACACCATAATTGGACAAAGGCTTTAGTTGAAAAAAAGGAGAAACTGGTGCGCATTAGTTACGAAGTTATTAACCACATTGATCATTAATCACATGTGCGTCATTAAAGCTGCTCACAGAAACAGGTGGGGTTTGAGTGAGTTCTGGTCCATACAATCACTTTGCGACGTAGCTCAAGTGCAGATCGGTGTTCTCGTACTATGAATCTTCGGAAACAGATGTACGGAAACCTTCTTCGAGCTGAACGGCGTTAACACAATCTTTTTTGCATTTTGTATTTTAGCTTCAATAAAAGCATCGATTTCGGTCCTGACGTTTCATTGCATTGCCTCCTGGAGGAACTGTGTGTGTCCTTTTAGCTTGAACTGTATACTTCCACCCATGAATTTCTGTATTTTCAACATTGAAAAAAGAGAACAGCTCACTTCGAACTGCCAGCATCAACATCTCACATGCATCAATATCAGAAAACAACTCAAGAGATATGCTACTCGATGGTTTTTCCTACATTCGCTGGGATGTTCCTTTCACAATTTGAAAGATAGATGACGGATACGTAGCTACTACACATTTCCGTATTCAGGATCATCGTAGTAGCCAAGAAATCGCCTCCCGGAAAATTCGGTCCTTCTTCACAAATGTCACATTTATTTCGCGAAGTAATACCCGGCTTGCTCGAGACGGACACCGGAACCCAAATATGCTGGATTACCGAATGCAGTGAACACCGGCAGGGACACAATATAAAATCTTTTCAGATGTCTTTCTGATGTCGAAGACTGATATAGATGCTTTTATCGAAGCCAAAATACTAAATGCAGAAACTTTTGCTTTAGCGGGAGCAAACCCTCCGACCTTCTGCTTGTAGAGCGGAAGAACTATCATCGAGCTAGAACGGCTGTTGCTGATGCAGGAGGTAGCCCTGTAGATGAAGCACAAACAACCGTTGATTTCTCCTAACTCGCTTCTGAACGCCATTTGCAGTTCTAATTATCATATTTGTAATCAGCATTCTAGAATCTATAGAACCACATAGGTCTCCTCTCAAAGTTGGAAAAGATTCATAAAATTCTGATCGACATCAATGAGTTCAGCTGCTCGATCGGGAATTCATTACAAAATTAGAATTTTTACAAAAATTTATACACAGAGGCTCCATTCACTTGAGGCTCTTGCAAAACATTTCATGATCGGCAGCTCCAAACATGAGACTCATGGGACGAAATTGGATATTCGATGAAAAAGAACCCATTCAAGTTTATTTCAGAGGCTGCACGACGCCACAAAGAACGCTAAAGATTACTTGGATACCGTCCAATAAAGTTCAACCGCGCCATAACTTCCTGGATTTCATTAGCAAATCGAGTCTCTCCATGCGATACGTAATCGCTAGTATGAAGCCTGGATATTAGTGGTTGCACACACTGCCACTTTAATGGCATGTCTCGGCACAAGTAACTATGCCATAATTTGCATTTTGAAGAGCAAACTTAATGGTATGGGCAGGGCTTCTTTCACCTTGCAATTGTGCACGAGAGTTCCAAAAAAAGCCCAGAATGCCGAGAACTTCTCTTGGTTTTCGTGAAACTTGGACAAGGTTGCAGTAGGTGCCTCAGGGATTGGCATATCCGCGCTACGCTTGTGTAACCGTCCGTAATTGGCTTCGGAGTTGAATTCCCTTCTTCCACTATACTGCTAATTCTAAGCATTGTCTTGTCTCGAAGCCTCATGTTGATCTAAACTTGTATTGAACGATGTGAGCGTCGCAAACTTTTGTTCCAAGGGACTCAAAAGGCTTTTTCAAAATTGGTTGCAAAAATTTTCGCTTACTGTTCACATTGTCAATAGATATTTATACTGTTGATCATTTGATGCTATTTCGCCTTCGCACGATATTTTTCGTTTTCGCTGCACTTTTTGCAGCTCGATCTCAGCCTCCGTCAACATACTTCATATGATCCTTGTGAACGAGTTAGAAGTTAAAATCATCCGGCAATTTTCGAGTTAAAATCACCGACAACTTTGAATATTGTGCAGTCTTTTCATAATCTTCTGCCTCTGCTAGTACTACTTCTAATTATTCTGTCCTTGATCTTAGCGAAGCACAGAATACCTCCAAAGGTAAGTCCCTTTGGAGTGTGCGCAGCAAGCAAGTATTGAGCCTCTATTAGCTGCACACGCTTCGAACCGCTCACTATGTATCCTACAGGTATATTACTTGCTGCGTGTACTCCTTATAAATTTCCAACGATCGCTTAGCTGCTGCGGCGCTGATGATACCTTTCTTAATTGAATAAATTGGCATTTTTACTAGGGTTCGTTATGGTTTGACCTCTGAATTTTAACCTACTTTTAGCTGGAGGATAGCTTCGATTTTATGGTTCGAATAAGTGAATCACAACAATCCAGGTTAAGCTAAGATTGATGAGCCACTCTAACTTGTTGGTACTTCAATTTCTTTCCCCTGCTCGTTGCACTAGAAATGTGTAGGATCTTGTTGACGGAGGTTTATTGACGAGCTGCTAATACAGTTGGTGTCGTGGAAGATAATAACCAAACGAAGTATGGAACCTGGGCGTGCCTCTAATCATAAGTCTCCATTGAGGTCACACCTCAGGTGCATGGGAGACGATTAAATGCACATAATATGCTTAGCATCAGCAATGGTGAACTTATCATGCCTTATATATGTGAACCAGGAGTTTGGTGTGTCCGTTTGTCAGTCTGTCCACCCGAAATTCGACATAACCTGAGAAATTAGCGAGAAGGGTCGGCTCAAGTGCGGGTTGGGTGGGGCATTGTAGGAGATGTACAAAGCGCACATGGACTTTATTGGACTCCGCCCTATGTGGGCAGGGCGTGCGATAAAATGCTCGGTAATCAGGTGCAAAATTCTATAACTCTTTCTAAAAGAGCCCAGGTGTCGGGATAAGGTGAGTCAACCGGTTGAAGGAGACCCGCCCTTACAAGGAAGGCCCATCAGGTCATGGTGAGCTTTCTCAAAGCGGTTTTTTGCATTTGATAGGGTCACATACACGAAGCAAAAAATAGGTCTCAAATTTGGCTAAACGGTTTTGGGGGGCCCAGAAAATAGTTAATGGTTCGGTCTCCACTGAGGACAAATTTTTGCATTTTTCTAGTTTTCATCCATTTGTATTCATGTATGACCATACGTGAAAAATATGTGCAGAATCAATTTTTATTCTACCAGGGAACCGCTATCTCCAGTATTTTTGCGTACTAAACGAATGATTGGTTTGGACCTGCCAACGCTCATAACAGGGGAACTAGGCATTTTCCCGCAAAGTACGTGTGATATTCATGCTCAGGGGGTCGAACCACCCTAGATGACAAGTTTTCAGCCTAATCATGATTTGGATCCAAGCTCGGAAAATTGGGCGACCAATAGTACTACTACTGCCATAGTAAAGAGCACTCAACGAAAGGAGCTCGCTAGCCGATATAAGGAATTATTTGCTATCTTTTGCCATCGCACGGTGTTGCTAGGTGCAGTTCACTCAGAATGCGTTGATACTGCACATTCTCCATTCAATTTAAGCAATGCTGCTAGCTGCTCGTTTGTACAAGTAGTGCAGTGACTATGTGTTCTTGTCCATCCCACTGTCTCGAGTTTTGGTCAAAATCTCAATTTGGATAGTATTTTGTATCTAGGACTAGTTGAGTCTCCTGAGCACGAATATCACGCTAGTTTCGCAGGAAAATACTTGGCACGCGTGCCAGTGGGCGACGAAGGGTCCAAACACTTCAACAACTGAAAGCTTGCAAATGAGGTCACTTTCGTACACCAGCGACGAAAACTGCAGTCATTTTGCATGTACGCAAATAGTATACCGCTGGAAAAAGAAAATTAAGAAAATGCAAAAGCGAAAACTTCGAGGGGTCTTGAACCACAAACACCCCTCTACACCGTGCCAACGCCAACCCATCTCCTTATGCATTCGGCCATCCAGCCACTGCAGGGTTGCCCTGTGCATCCCCTATCAGTTTTCTTTGCTTCGTTTAGAAGTTACCATAAGTGATTCTACATTTTTGAACCAGCTCGCAGTGGTTTTGGCGTAGGTTTGAAGACAGTCTTCTGATATGCATGTACTGAAAGCCGCAGCTGGAAAGCATTGCAGCGAACTGGTCAAAATTGCTTCTTCCTAAGTAATTTTCGTCACTTTTGTTTCTGGGCCTCCCAAAACCATTCAGCCGAATTTGAGACCGGTTTTTTGCTTCATGTATGTGACCCAATAAAATGCAAAAAACCGCTTTGAGAAAGCTCACCATGACCTCAAGGGCCTCCCTTGTTAGTGGGTGGAGTAGGTAGGTGGTGCTAGTAGGTGGTGCTTACTACAAATGTTCATAACTTACCTCAGGAGCAATCAGAAGACTGCGAAAGATTTTTTTAGAGTTCAGCGATGTCTAAGGCGTGTCATAGTGAGTGAAGGCCCGCCTATAGTGGGCGGGACGTGCAATCAACAATGTCGTGCTCACTTATAAAATTTACAGTCTCGATCCAGAACCGTCAAGGGTGCAGGTGAAAGCTCAAGTTATTTGAAGCTGCTAGTGACAAAAATAAAGTCAACTGATCACGATAGGCGGAGGTCACCAGGATATTGATTGAAAACATCGGACCTCGTGCAGAAGGCTGGAACCGCCTTATGGACCACACCACTGAGTGAGCGCCCTAATAGAAGTTGAGGTCGTACAGCATTGTGCCCCACGGATCGATATTGATTGAAAATATCGGGTTTTGGCAGAAAGCTGGAAACGGCTTATGGATCATACCACTGGATGAGGGCCCTCATGAAAGTTGAAGTTTTACAACATCACGCATCACCGACCGATATCGATCGAAAATATGGGCTTTTGGGCAGAAAGCTGGAAACGGCTTATGGACCACACTATTGATTAAGTGCCTCTATAAAAGTTGAAATTGTACAGCATCACTGATCGATATCGATTGAAAACATCGGTTTTTGTGCAGAAGGCAGAAACGGCTCATGGACCATACTACTGATTAAGTGCCCTCATAGAAGTTGAAATTCTACAATGCGCATCACCGATTGACATTGATTGAAAATGTCGGGTTTTGTGCAAAAGGTGTCTCTACTGCACGCTGCTTTACTGGACCATGTTAGACTACGCCCACTGTGGACGGGGCCTGTGTTGAAATGTTCGGCGTTCAGATGCGAAATTCTATAATTCGTTCCAAAAGAACCCAGGAATCGGGATATCTTTATATAAAAACCAGGAGTTTGGCGTGTCCGTCTGCCCACCCGAAACTTAGTACTGCCTGGAAATCGGGTGTGTGCACTTATGACAGAAAATTCGCTTCGTGACATCACACTCGCGGCACCATCAGCACGACTTGCCGAGTCGATTGCCCTTGGGAGCCCGACAGAGCGTGGCTGCGTCACCTCTGCACTTCCACTCATGCCACGCTGCCTCCTCCACGAAATATTCCTTTTCATCGTTCTTGAATGCAGTTGCCACGCTACTGTGAAAGTTTAATTATTCCTTCTCATCCAATTTTCGACATGCCTGACTAGCAAAGATTTCCTCATATCTTCCTACTCCACCTTTGATGTGTCCTTTTTTTGATGCTTCCACTGAAGGTCATTTAGTTAAGTCTTCACAGTCGTGTATCGCATAGATTGCTTGTGCTCTTCGTAGTATTACATCGTAAAACTCTGTATGCGTTCGCAGTCGCTTGTGATCTTCCACTGTAGCTAAAACTTGAGGGATCGTCCGTGGGAATTTAAGTTCTCCAGTTATCCATGTATTATTTTGTATTTACTCACGAATTGTAAGGGCTGCATGCATAGTTTCACGCAAAAAAAAAACAGGATCGGGCTCAGATAGAACTCCTCAGCATGACGAACGATGGTGTCAGGTTTCCCCGAAAGCTCGGGCACCAGGGCTGCATGAGGAAAGAGGCTGCGGTCACGTGGCCAGGGCAGAGTGAGAAGCAATTCAACGATGGGCACGGAAGTTGAACTGCGCTCTGCCCGCCGACGGCTGTTCAAGTGTTCCTCGGCGGCAATTCAGACATGTTGCTCTTTTTCCAGCTTTTTGATTTCTACTTTGGAGGCGCAAAGCGTAACATGTGGTTACGAGTAAGTTTCAGGATCTCTGTCAATATACAGTAGCGCTCAAAAGTCTTCGGTCAAACGGTTGTTCACTTAGGTTTTTTACTTGTAACTTTTTTTGCGACTGGACCGATCTAAGAGGATTTTTAGTGTGTTGTTCTTGGAGACACTGCATATTAAATATACCATTTTGGCGTTCAACGGTGTAAGTTACGTGGTTAAATGCAATTTTTTGTTTTTGGAGTGCCATCCCTATGCCGTTCCGCTGTGCCGCTGTCATCAAAAGTCGTGGTTTTCTACAGAATATTGATGTTCTCTGAGGATTGCTAGTTTTATTTTTGTGAGAAAGCCGTTTTCTTGACTAAACCTTTTCCTTTTCTCCGGTGGTTTTGTGTAATTTTTGTAGAAAAACCATGAAAAGAGTCGAGCGGCACTCAAGTGGAGGAAGTGTTGACAATAGGTTCAGGTACCACATATTGAAATTTTGTCAAAGCTGGTCAAGTAGAAAAAAAAGTTATGACAGAAAAGTGTTTGGCCGAAGACTTTTGAGCGCTACTGTACATGCCAACCGTTGGCTACCATCTGTTGTTCAGGGTTTATCAGCATCTACTGGGCAGAGGAGGTGAAGTGGCAGGTGGCGTGCACTCCCATTCCATGGGACGGGGATCAAATCCCGCATCTACGTTCGCCTAGGCCAGCCAGGCCTTCTATCCCTCCGGATCGAAGAATTGATACCAGATTCCTTCCTCGATTCAACTTTTCATTGGGAGGATGAAAGCACTGATTATACATTGGCTGGCCCACACATGTTATCGTGAAGGCCGAATCGCATTCACCTGTCGCACATTTCTGAGTGGAAATACAATGCGCAGCGCATCCTGCTGAAGGTATTGATTGACGTCAGAAACATCGTCTTCTATATCAGATAGCAGAGAATAACGAGAGAGTGTCCATGAACCCCATTCCCTATTGTCCCATCATCTTATGCTTGTTGGTGCTTACAATTAGCCATATTTCGAAATGTTTTGCTTTAACGGCCACTGCCAGTTTTGATACAATGCTTTTGGAGAGACTTTAGTGTTTGCTTGGCACGATACATTATGCGCTTGTGCTACTCAAATGGTAATCGTTGAATAGTGCAGAATGTGATAGAATAGGTAAAGAATATATTATTATAAAGTGGCAAATGGTTCGTTTCGCCTCCGACTCAGACGAACCATTGTATGCTGCCAGCCTTCGAGGCTCTTCAGTGAGTAAGGCTGGCAGCATCAAGAGAATGTGTAAGAGTGTGGTGAAATTATGAAGTGAAAAAAGGGGGTATTGATAGCTTATGTATTACTATAACGAAAACAAAGAAGGAATGTTAAAAACTTAGAGCATAAAATATTAATTGTACAAAAGAGAGGGAAGTGTAGGAATAATACTGTTCCCGAACCAAAGTGGGTCTGCATATGATAGTAAGAGTAAAGGTACGCAGCGTAATTAGAGCGCATATGTATATCCGTTAGCATCCAAGTATTTGATATAGTAAAAAGTGTTGTGAAACTATGTATAGAATACCACCAGTTGGCCATGCTCTAATGCAAGCTTTAATTGTTATGCAACCACTTTGAGTGCTAGACTGTACAGCCTACAAGAGTGAAAGCGTAATAAGTAGAATGAATAAGTGGAACAGCGTAATAGAGTTGATAATTAACTGGCTGTCAGGGGATAATATAAGCAGTACTGCGCAGCTAATCCAATCCGTATGAGCGTTACCTCGCAGTGCACTTGAATAAGGAGTAGTATAAATTGTACATTGGCAACACCAAAATCCCTAACTATGTGCTATTTGGCCATAGAAACGCTTAGTGAGCTATTAAGTATATTACTCACTAACTTGGAGATTTTCCGTGTATTGTCAGTAAGTCCAAACTTGTAGCTAATGAACTTATTTTTCATAATGCACTTCATGATATGGGAGGTTATGAATTCCAAATTGTATCCATTGTCTATCAAGACTGCTACCATACTCCTTATCTTGATGGTATATGTATCAAATGAAGTACATGTGTTGGCTATCCGTAGTGCTTCTGTGTATATAACAGCCCCTTTATTTTTTATGGATATGTTACTTTCACTATGTGGAAATCTGTTGACTTTGAAATTGAAGCCATCAGTTTTGTTATATAGCCACGTATGAATTCTACCATTGCTAACTACTAATGTTAAGTCTAGATAGTTGGTATAATACTCGGAAGTGTGAGTGCTTTTTAGTTCCAGTTTGTTATCATAAACAGTTCTAAGAATTCTTTCTATTTCTAATTCATCAAGATTGTGAATAAGAAGTAAATCATCCATATATCTGAATGGTATGAATGTTTTTTCAGTCTGTGATTTTATGGTCTTAGCGTAATTAAATTCCAAAACTGACAAAGTAAGATCAGCTAATAACGGACTGAAATTACCACCCTGTGGTACCCCTTCTTTTTGCTTGAAAATATTGTTTCCGAAAAGACAGTAACTGTTATTTAACAGATAGTCAGTTAAATAGAGTAAATCTTCTTTTTTGTAGTATCTATATTTATTTCGTTGTTCTCTGCCTTCACTGTAAAAAACATTGAAACCATTAGTAGCAATGAAGGCTTTGTTAGAATTTTTGAAACATATATTTAACAGCATTTTCATACTTTGCATTATATGGTTATGCTTCAAGTTAGTAAACATATCCGTAAAGTCTGCTGTATAAACTTTAATATTTTCACATCTAATGTTACTGAGATCTTGGCTAATATTAACATTAACTATGGACCAGTAAGTTTTAATGGTCCTACTCCGATCTTCCGTTGCTTTTGTATAGTTTTTGAAATGATTTTTTATATAAGTAAAAATGACATGTAATTCTTTAGCTAACGGTTTAATGCTACTGTTATGCGCTCCTGTGATGAAGCCTGGAGAACACTGTTACCAACAGCCGACACGATAGTATATAAACATCTTCAGGCGCTCATTTTCGTATTTCATGTTCATTGCCAGTTCTGATGAAATACCCGGGATCACTGATAGTCCAGATGTGATAGTGCAACGCGGCAGTCGCTTTTCGCTCCCATCCCAGCGATCACATCGCCAAGTATGAGTGCAGCATTTGCTAATGTCTTATCGTTTTGCTTCTTCATCTATTATAGGTTCAGCTGCTCAACGCATCAAAAGTTTTCGATGAGGAATGAAAGTTTAGCAACGAATCTTGATCTTTCGAACAGTACCTGCTAAATACAGACCTAAACATGAGCTTATACTGCGCTTACATTGCCTTCTGCTTCCTTCTCTGTGAAGATTCAGAGGCTCAGTGACGAGGCACTGATTTGGAACGCAGAGCACCTTTTAAAAGGATTTAGGTCACGATCGTCGAGGCCGGACTTCCACTAGTGGTGGATACTGTGACAGCTGGGATGCGAGCAGTTCTGGGGGTACTAATTGTAGAAATTAATATTGGAGGCAAGCGGTACCTGAGCCACGGAGCTCTGCGGGGCCATAATGAGAATGGGCAGAGGGCTTTAACAGGTTGCTAAACATTATGGAACGGGATCTCCTCGTTCGGCGTTCTTTCACCTGCTGACCTCGAAGTTTTCAAAGCAATGAGTGAAATCCCATATTTCCAATTTCCGAGGACTGAAACAATCGGCTCAAAAGAGTTACTGCTCTTTAAGCTCAACACTCAAACCCCTTGTTTACCTTTGTTAGGGCAGGAATATTTCTTTGTGAAAGGTCTAAAAGCTCAATGATGAGCTACTGATTTGTAACGCAGGGAACCGTTGCATGGTAGTCGCGACCGTCGAGACCAAAAGATTCATGTATTATGCTCATAGTACATTTAGGCTAGGAAATAACCACTGTTTCGATTTTGAGCATATTCGAATGGCCAAATCAGCGGCAATCATTACCGGCGTCGAAACCATATTTGAATGGCCAAATCAGCGACAATCGTACCGGCGTCGAAACCAAAGATTATATTTGCGATAGCGGCCTCGAACAACCACTGTAAGGCAATTTTTTACCAAGTTGATGAGTTGAATGTAGCACTCATTCGGCGCTAAAGTGCATAAGCATCAGGAGGATAGCCACATTTGTGATTGGGGGCACAAATAACCTTCATCGGCACAATGGTAGGATTTTGGTTGCAATAGTTTGACGTCATCCATTCTTGGCAATAAAAAGCGTGATCTTATCTCCCGATAGTTTATTCCCGTCTGTCATGAGAACTTGAAAACTCCAATAATATGACCAAGCTGAATGGCACAAATATTATAAACTAAAATTGCATTTTATACAGAAAAAGGTAGGAATCAATCATATGTTAACTCGCTATAGTTTCCCCTCGCTTTAAAAATTTTGCTGCTCTTGTGACGGACTGGCGGCCTTTAAAGTAGTAGAAGTCGTTGTCCCGGCTCACTACTGCGATGGGCACATTGGCTTCTTCCCTTAGCACACCGGTGATGAAGACATCTTCAATCTGAAGAGAGGCGTGTTGAAATTGGAATAATTTGAAAAGAAGGCTGCGAATCCATGGAATGGAAGGTTACCCAGAAAAAACGTTGCGAATGAGCAACACTGATTATCCGTTCCACGGCTGTAAGAGGGGCCACATAGCACCATGCCAAACAGTATGGAGGGTACATCGGCTTGTACCACTCTTCCATTGTTGCAAACCTGAACATACGACATGCGATCATTTCCTTTTCTTGCATCGAGACCGTGAACGCCACAGTTTCACTCCATGAATGCCATGAGTAACGGGATAGACACTAGAAGTGGTAATTTTGGTATTCAGGAGTAGGAAAGTGTGCAGTGTAAATGAACGCGCAGTGCTGAAGGAGGTGTAGCCGCTGATGAAGCGGGATTCACTGGGGCGGGGCAGTGGTCGTTTTTGTCGTGGCCATGGTCCCACCTCCTGCAACCTGAGGGCGCGAAGACATGTCTGGAAGCGAACTAGTGGTGGAAGGGGTCCTGTTGGTCAAACTTTCTTTTCTTTCTCCACTGGGACATTGCTAGCAATGTTTTCATATTCAGAAATCGATCGCATTATTCCTCCTAAAGACAGTCTCCTAACATTGCCCTGCGGTTGGCGCATTCGGGAAACATCAGCCCTGCACACGCTCACAGTTGGTATTGTGAAAGTTGAGAAAATCGCCCGTAAACTGTTTTCGCAGTTTTCTCGTTTCTCGCCACTAAACAATTAATTATTGTTTCTTATCGAATGTTTATGTATATTCGCTCGTCGGAATCGTCAGTCAGTTCATCGAGCTCTACAGGATGGTGCTACAAATTCTTGATTCAGATTGGGTACTAGATCATTTTATACTTCTGGAAAGTTGGAAGGAAAACTTCTTTGAAATCTGATGGGCTGGCGATAAATTTTTTTTCAGAATCCTTCTATCAATAAGCTCGAAGATGTGTAGAAATTTGAAATTCCTGTCATTCAAGGTGAGTCGCCGTTTCTTGGTGCGGTCCTGAATAGCGTCTGTTTCGACATTCGACAGAAAAACCAGCTCTCAACTCATTTTTGGAAGCAGATTCCTCCATGTGGAAAAGCCATTTCTTAGGAAAAATGCTTCGAATGATGTATAAACTCTCCGAGGTGATCACTTCCTTAGTATCGTCGTTTTCGCTATTCTCATGGCTTTCAATCGACGTCTCAAGTTCTTGTCGGCAGCGTGCGATCGGCGTGCACGCTTTGACGGCACCGCCCCATTAACGTGCACGGGCGTGGGAAAGTTCTCGTCGCATGCGATGGCGCCATCGATCATGACCGCTTTTCCACTATCAAGCACGTGGATCGCACGCTTCTGACAAAAGCTTGAGACGCCGATCAAAGCCATGAGAAGATAGAAAAAATTGATTGAATTGACGCGAATATTTCTAGATTATTACACATATACAATTTAAGATTAATTTGTCACCTCGGAAAGCTTTATGTATCACTCGATAATGTTTTTTCTAGAAAAGCATTGGTGTATGCTCCACTGAAGAATCTGTCTCCCGAAAATGAGTTAGGAGGTGGGTCTTTGACCGAGCATACACGGAGGCGAGAAACTCAAAGAAAATTTCCTTCAATCTTTCCAGGATGTGAAAAAAGGCCTACTGCAGAGTTCAAGAATACGAAGGAATAGCCACCCATGAATTGTCCGAAAACTCCGTCAGGTTTGTACACCATTCCCCTATTGTTTTTTCTCCATCTACTGTTTTTTTCCAAGTTGTTCTTTCTGATGGAAAAAGGGTTCAGCTATGAAGTCCAGAACGGCTGTCGGCACTATTGCACTGGGGACAGACTTAAGTTTTCAGAAAGAGCCTCTATGGAGGAGGTGTCATGGTGCATGGTGTGGGATCAAATAGCCATCTGATTTTTTTGTTTCGTTCTTGAAAGAATGAAGTCTCTAAGTGAAAGATGTAGCCAGTGTGGACGCGCATTCCCCCATCAAGATCGAATTGTAGCTGGAAAACACGGAAAAATTTTCTCTCCATTTGTTTTGAAAATGTCGCTTTTCCTATTCTGCAAAATTATACAGCCACATCGGATTTTGTCGTCGCTTCTGACCTCCACTTGCTGAAGCTGTGTCGTTGCTGTTGGCTTATCATTTTCAGGTAATGACAAGAAGAAAACTGCTATTTGACCTAAAGAAAGATTAATTCACCTCAAAATAAGGCCTGCAGACGTCCAAGTATCAGATCGCGCGAAAATGGAGACGGCTTTGCGCACTCCTCGATAATTTCCACTAGGATTCTGCAGGGTATGAAACGAAAAGAAGTACTGAAGGTCCTGCCACGCCTTTAGATGCCTCTTCCTCGATCATCCGCTGATCACTGACAGTGCCTGGCTTTCCAATAGAAAACAGTATACTGTAGTTGTACTGAAAACGTCAAATGACCAAAAGTTCGAAACACATGTCAAAGCTAAAGTTAATTAAACCTGTTTTTTCAATTGATAATCGTTATACGTGTAGCGCCAGAAGCTTCGCGATAGTGCATCTTCTGCTCTTACATGGACAACTACCACAAAATCTACATCACTGCATAACGAAGCATTGGATACAATAGTGAAGTTAATTGGAGCCAGTCGCTGGAATCAGTTTTTATTGCGGCAGCTAATTTCAATACATTTGTCGCTCAGTGAGGTGAGGTGATTTTCCAAAACTTTTATAGTTCGCCAGGACAATACTCACGGAATCGAGAAAAGGTTTTTTCATGTATAGCTGCCTCATTTGTAGGTTTATACTTTCTACGTCGTGCTTGCCGTAGGGCTGCCCGTAAAAGCTCTTACTATCGTAGTGAAGTTGATCGGAGAAGGTTGCTAAAACTAGATTTTTATATTTCCAGTATTTCGTCACTCAGCTGAAAGAGGTAGTTTCACTTTTTAGGAAGCCTGTAGGAAGTTTTACGAAATTGCGGAAGGATAACAAGCAGAACTCACGGAGTTGAGAAAAGGCTTTCCCGTGTACAGCTGCCTCAATTGTAGTTTTATGCTTTCCCTGTCTTACTGCCTGAAAGGCAGCACCTTGATTTACGTTGTTCAGCATCCGCTTCAAGGGATAGAATCTATTACATTTTTAGCAATATCTTTCGCCGAATACTTAAGTGCAAAAGTGAACGAAAAATTTTCGCAGAACGTGCTTCCTTGATATTCCTTCTTCATTTATTGGGTCAACCATTCCATGTCTCTCGTATTTGATTGCATGGACTGAAAGGTGTTATACCGGGGTGAAAAAAGTCATTTCTCTCTCTACTTCAACATTGGAATCGTCACACTCCGTTGAACTCTGACGTAATAGTCTTCTGTCCGACTTGAGTCCTAAGTCTGCGCCAAGCCACTACGATGGAACGTTAGTTCTCGGAGTTATGCTCGTACTCCTCGCCCTCGTACACATCCTTCTATGCTCTGCCTTCAATGGTAATTGAGTGACGAAGTCGGATGATGCACTCAGGCTTCCTTTTGTTCAGGTGCACGACGCCCTTTGTTTTTCGAATAGATGAGCGAGGGGCCACCTTTGCCTTCTGCACTGGCAGGTTTGGTTCATGCTCAGTGATATCGCCTATGAAAGCACCGTTACGAGATGTCAGTCTTTGGTCTGATTTTTAGCAACAAGGGCGACAACTTACAGAAAGCTGTACCGCTCGGCCCAAGAATCTGCATGGCTACATACATTGAACCGCCGCTTGCTCCTGCTCATGGAGGATGTGATGAGCACACTGTTTCTCCCTTCTTGGCTTCCCGTGCAGCTTGCAGTGCTCATATGGGATAACTGTAGCGAAGAGAAAAGGGTACCACCATTCATCTGTTAGATAATTTCAAGGACAACGGAAAAGGAACTGACGCGCGAAGGAGGTGTATTTTGTTGTAGAAAAGTTTTTACAATATTTTTAGGTTTTTTTCTGTTTCGAATGTGTCTCTAAAATCATAAGAAATGTTTATACTTATTCAAAAAGGATAAACCAAGAGTATCCATGGATCATGGTTCTCATCGCAGTCTCAGGATTAGGTACAATTACTCAAGGGAAAAAGGAAAAGGAACGTTGGTGAGAAATGTGAGAAGAAAGGAAAGGTGGTTCGTGAGAAGAAAGGAAAGTTTGGAAGGGTGGAGGTGGTGTAGTGACAGGTGGCGCACACCCCACTCTCATGGCGCGGTCAAATCCCGCATCAACGCCCGCCTAGGGCAACCAAGCCTTACATCCCTCTGGAGTCGGAAAATTGATACCAGACTCGTCTGGGAGGATAAAAGCACTGACTTGTACATCGGCTGGCCACCGCAAGTCATTGTATAGGCCACATCACATTCACCAGCCATCACGATTCTGAATGGAACTAGAATGTGCGGCGCATCCCAGGAAGGGATTGATTAACGCCAAAAAACTTTATCCTCTAAGCTAACTTTTATCCTCAACAAATTGCTCGATGGCATTAGGCATCCCGTATGTGTGCAGTACCCAAGTGAGTTTCTTAGAACTTCTAGAAAACATGGAGGAAAATGTCGCAAAAATTATCCTACAGTCTTATGATTGACTCCGATATACTTTTCTCTAATTCTAATTCCTCAAATCATATGACCTCTTTATTCTTTGACTTTGGGCGATGGAATATCTTCTGAGCAAGTTTCTACTCACACTGTATATAAGAGGGCTGGCTTCATAGATGATCCATGCCAAGACCAGAACAACTAGCAATGCGAAGTATAGCCGCAGCCGTTTAGAAAACGTGTACCGCATGAGGTTGCTTCCTGGATGATTACCCATCCTTGTAAGTGTGCGTCGTAAAGTGTTGTAGCCTCCAACAAATTCTGCAAAGATCCGTTCCGTTCACTTGCTCAATTCAGAGAAAATGTGAAGCAAATAGATCGGATCTGAAATCCAGCTACTGCCTCACTAGAGACGACTGCCTACTACTCTGCCATTAGTGCATCTTCTCAAGAGAAAGTACCCAGCTATCACCTCCACTTATGTCTCGCAGCCCTTTTGCCAGTCAAGGTAAGTACAGCAAAGATACTGGTCACCGATAGTGCTGCTTTGTCTGACCACTCACTTGATAAGGCACCCAAACTGATTATAGTTTGTGGAAGCCATGAGCGTTCAACCAGTTGCCAGTTGTCATGGGGGTACCACGAGAGAGCTTTCACCTATCGCATGCCTATTTTGATCCACTTCAAACCTTGAGAACATCATTCTCTCCAGTGAACTTCGACCCATCTGTGGGAGGGTGGACAAAAAGGTTCGTGTCTCCGGATCTTAAACGAATAGAGTAGCGGGACACTGTATGTAAGAGGCGGCATTGCGAGACTCTGTGTGTAATAGGTGGCATTTTCAGTGACTAGGGCAGAAATAGCAGATGCTCTGCCAATTAGATATGAACACATTCACTTCAGTAGACGTCAAACCACCTGTGGGTGTTAGATCACATTTGTAAGAAACGTGTCGAATATGGGGTTTTTAAGTTAAGCCGGTTACTGCTGCAACTAAGCGAGACCACCTCATATAGATTGTGAGAAAATTCGCATGGCATGCTCACGTTCTCTGGTATTAAATGGCTGATAGAGTTCAAAAGCAGCGAAACCACAAGAAATTTTTTGAAAGCACCAGCCTAATGCAGACTATCTGCAGCACAGAAAATGTTGATCAGAATTGTTGTAACTGAGGTTTTTGGTAATATTTAGAGGTAGCAAGGGTGAATAGAGAAGGGGTTCATAAAAAGCACGTGTAGGTTTGGTGCTTTCCGAGTGTGCCACCTGCAGGGCATTGTTAGGAGGTTGAAGTCATCAGAAGCGATAATGTGATAGATTGTTGTATAGGAAAATTAGCTTGTTTGAAGTATTATCACTTCCTGTGTCGTCTCTCATAGGAAATGAACTCATTTGGATCCATGTTTTCTTCAAAGGATGACCGTAAGCTTGTAGAGTGTAGCAAGTCTCCGTACTCACTTTCGCTGCTCAAGTGTATAAGCAGAATAAGTCATTGCTTTGCGAAATATGTAAACTTGTCGTTAACTTTCAAATCAAAGTGAGCTGTGAATATGGTTTCACCAGAGCCAGACCTCCGTGAAGAACTCTTCGTCTGGAAGTCACATTTTGCTTGGAAAGTGGGATCTTGTTTTGGTTGGAGTGGGTCGTATTTTGATATTCTCCTTCATAAATCACCGACACCCACACTGAGCGGGGCGGGAAGGGGTCAAAATTTTCAGAAATTCCCCTCAACGCCATCAGGCTCGCTCAACACCCTGGTCTGTTTGCAATAATGCCTACTACATATACGGCTAGGTCGCGCTGCTCTGCAGGACGAACATCGCGACAAGGTGGAGGTGAGGCTGCTCCTGAGAGATCACCTGCCGTAAATTTTACTTATGCCAGCCTTCTTTACTAATTAATGTGCACCTCTTCCAGAGAAGGTGCTATCGCATCTTAGATCATGTAGATGGAAATGCAAGCCTTAGCTGTGATGCCAAATACTAAGCAAAAGAAAACATTTTCTCGCAATTTTTCATGAGATGTCATGCTCAAACGTAATCACTGAAAAGAAGAGCAGCTGTCTTGTTACTTTGCCATGCCTTGAATAAGTTTATTAGCCATACAAAATGTGTCAAACTTCTTGTCCTTCCCATACATAGACATGATTTCGTCAGTGAATGGTTTTGGTCACAGCATGTGAAAAAATCTTCCGACACCTAACACTTGAAATAAAAAAATTTTTGTTCATTTTATGTTTTGCTATGTGTACTATACCTACTAATTTTGGTGAGAAACAGAATGATGAAGTTTCTGCGCACGATTCATCCGAGGAATTGTAGGCATTACACTCGCTACTCTTAAGAATATGGTGATTGTTGTGTTCTGGTGCTCTAGAGTGAAGGTGGACTACAATCAGACTGCCTCAGACTGTACTGCAATCATCGCCAGAAAGGGTAACATAGGGGCCGGCAGCGGGCGTACCATGTAGAAAGTATTAGAATATTCTCAAGATGAGCGAGTGTAATGCAGGTTCGCACTAACGAAGTCAGTTTCTTCCACCTCGAATGATGGTTGCTTTCATGGTTAGGAGCACTGGACGTCATTACCAAGTTGGAAAATGTAGTTGATCGATATGTATACCCAATCCCTGAATTTTATGCTAGCTTCACACTGTACTGCGATCATCTAGAAAGGGTAACATAGGGGCCGGCAGCGGGTCTCTATGTAAAAAAAATTAAAATAAAGATTTGAAGACAGTGTTAGGGGTAATGTGAGTGATGAGGAATCGCTAAAAGGAGTCATTCACTTAAAAATAGGGGTCCAGGAAGCCTATCTGCGGCGAAATCCCCCGCGAAAAGCGCGCCTCTGAGTTGCGGCAGAGGCGGCCTGTTTAGCTCCAGCCGCCCTTCCTAGCTCGGTCCGCCTCCTAGCGATTGACTGGCTGGGCTGGGAATGGAAGGTATCGCGGTCGGCTCTCTCAGTTTTAGCTTGAAGCTCACTACAGAAAAGGGATGCTCTCTCATGTCCGAACATCCCTTTGCGTTTATGACATGGCAACAGGTCAATGGAATACTCGTCCGGACTGCCCGCATCTTCACGGGAAGGCTCCACTCCGAGAATCAACGGTGGGGAGGGGTCCTATTTCTCGGGTCTTCGGCCATTTCCATCCGTTTTTTCTTCACTGTACTATTACTAGGCCTCTCGACTTTATTCACTGCTTTTTTCACTCTTCGTCCAAATTTCCCTCAACACCGCCTTTGAGCTAAAAAAGATGGAAACGGCAGGAGGTAGCCACCCAACGATCTCGACATCATCACGTGATATATACTGATAGAGAGAGCTTGGAGCGAAATAATGGACACTTGTGCAGCAGGCTCTTTGGAAATATCATAAAATTTAATTGCTCTTATAGCTACTTTGCTTGACAGTATTCGCCATCAGCAGGATTGCAAGCGCACTACATCAGCTGTGAGGTCATGTTTGGCCTTTGAACACTGGACTCCATAGAAAGCTTCATAGCCATCTCAAGCTACGAAAAAGGAACGGCGCATTGTGTCATACAGCTACTCCACACTTCTGGAGTCAGCAAGTCCAAAGTGATCTAATAAGAGTCAACGATAGGTTTCAATCAGGACCATCACCGAACCCAACAAGATGTGTGCTGGAATCTCGTCATCTTTGTCGCTACAAACAACCTTCTTTCCCTCGGTTGAGTCCTAAATGGCGCCTGTACACTTTGCTAAGAGACCACCTCTCGAATTTTCTACAGGTGTGAATACTTAAGGAAAATGGATACTTCTCAATTTATCCGAAAATGTCCTACTGAGTGATAAGTGAAGCTTGGGCTTGATTGGGTCCTGTAGCCATTACCGTGTTCTACGCCTATAAGGGACCAGACAAAGTATCGCTTAAGATCCAACTAGATGCGGCGCCCTTATCTCACACTCATCCTGCCGCACTTCGCTCACTGCTGTGCGAAATATTGTTCCAACAACACACACACCCTTTCCTTATACTCAGTACACTTTTAAAGTTCATCACGGCAGGGTCAAAAATGGGTCGAAGAATTTCTCGACACCATCGATTTGAAATAGTCGTCGGTCGGTAATAATGCCTTGT
Source organism: Trichostrongylus colubriformis (assembly GCA_963978905.1). Taxonomy (NCBI): domain Eukaryota; kingdom Metazoa; phylum Nematoda; class Chromadorea; order Rhabditida; family Trichostrongylidae; genus Trichostrongylus; species Trichostrongylus colubriformis. The sequence continues at coordinate 21,786,439 of OZ022256.1, forward strand.
ATCAGGTGGCAATGCGTTTATCGAGTCACAGACTTTTCTTCGGAAAGACTCTTGAGTATAGGAACAGTTGAGCCAAGATGGCCGTGTGGAAGGGGGGGGGGGGGAGGAGTCGTATTTGTCCAGGATTTTGCTCAACACCAGGCTTGTTTCTGCTTGACAGTCGCGACAAATGTCATTAACTTAAGGCTGCTGCAACTGGAGCGTACGATGACGTTTCGGAATATGCCATTGGGATGGTAGTCATTAGCTTCACATCCTTATTCGAACCGGTACAATGTTCAGTCATTCTAGTCTTTTCATTTTCTTGTTCTTGACCTTACCTTGTCTTATGGTATTTAATGCTGCTACGCGAGCTCATCGTAGTGTGATGACTAGGCGAGAGGGTGACGCTCTCGGGCCTTTGAGAGTATTACGTCTCCCGCGTCTCTCGTATACTTCTGTGCAAGCTATTATGTGCTTACAATCATTAATTCACCTTTAGGAAGGCAGTCAGTGATATAATAAGTGTACAGATTGTTGCATATCTGTGCGTGCCTCTTAGCATCAGCGAGATCAATAACATGAGTTCGATACAGTAGTCATCTAGTGTGTGCCGGTACTTTCAATGAATTACTTATAAGATTAGTGTATAGGTGCATAGGTTTTGCAGCACTGCCAAATTTCATGTGGTTTCGCGCACTCGAACTTCATCGAGTACTGATTACCATAGAGAGTTAGAGCAGACTCCGATGATGTGAAATATGAGCGACGTGGTCTAGCCACAGTAGTAAGAATGGGCTCATTGAAAACTCCATCCTCAGGCACAATTGATCACGAGTGTAATCACGGTCCTTAGTTGAGGAGGGAGCTACTGATGACACTTATGCTGCTCTCACTGTTAATGCCATCCATTGTAGTTCAGTGTTAAGCTGCTCTGTCGATGTTGGATCAGGAGATACGGAGCTTACTGTCAACCAAGTGGGCAGAATGATATTTTGGGAGGCTTGAAAGTGAATTCAAAGCTCTCCATCACATAAACTACAGCAACACTTACTTACCCATGCGAAAATCACCAGTCTATCAAACTGTCATGGCTTCCAAATACAGTTATCGGTTTGGATGCCATCCAGCTCAGCGAGTCAGACGGGACGGTAAATGAGAGTCTAAGTATTTTCATTCACGTCTGCAGACATTATAACTAGGAATGAAATCTGGGCATCTTCTGTTGATCATAAGTGTGCCACTGGAAAGTTGGTGGATAATCGTCCCTACGCATCTCCGTAGCTGGATTTCAGGTCAGAGCCATTTGCTCTGGTTGTAAATAGGAATGCCACAATTACAAGAAACGATGTTACTGTAACGACTAGTGTTGATGCAGCAGTTGCGGAATTCGGCTTAAACGACCTTCCACTCTTTTGGGCTTGTTTATCAACGTTGTCGTGTGTTCCAGCCTGTTGTGAAGATAAGGCAGGAAAGTTGAAAGAGCTGAGGTTCGGTATTTTTCTGCACATTATGTTAAGCTAACGTGTTCCCAAAATTGCTTAATCACGGCCGTGAGCGTCACATTGAAAGTAAGGGGTTTGATTATCTGACTGCGCTCGAACTGTGTTTCCATAGGTTTTCACATCCTAGCCTGTCAACTATCGTTGACTATTACGACGATCCCAGTCCATCGTTGTCTCGTTGTCTGAGACGACGTTCTATTCTATACGGGCGTCCGTACCTATGATCCACAAGGTCAACGGTCTCACAGCATAGTGGTCCTCACTCGCTCTTCTCATCTGTCCAGGTCAGATTAATCTATCATAGTCAGCTATTTTGTGTAAAAACAAACCACTAAATCCACTTCTTCGGTGCATCTGCTTAAATTAGCCGATTATCTATTCCCTATTCACACTACTATTCTGTTCTAACTACTATTCCTTTCTCGAATTACTTGCTCCGGACCGCCGTTATTGTTCCACAAACCAGAAGAAACTTTTCATGATTTCAAACAAACTGTAATGCCCTCAACTAAACACAAACGGCACTCCATTCCCATGGAACTCCATTCTGCTTAGCGCTACGACGCCCAAAACCTACACAAAAATTGTAGAATATAGCACCACTGATGAGGAAACCTGAGAAGAATGTAGGACCATCATCGCTCTACGACAAACATCTACAAGACCTGTATAATGAGATAAGGGACGAGTATAAGGACTGCAGGAATACGTCCAACAAAAAGGACATAATGGCAGAAATAGAGCAAATAGAAGACGAATCAAAAATTCAACCGATCATAGCAGAGGCGAATGAGATACTATACTATACATGCTCATTGCTAAGCAGGACGAATCTTAATGTGCCCAGGGTAAATTAGCCATAAAACTAGACTACGCCACGTACAGAGCCACTGGGAGCTATGTATAAAAGGCTGAACCCTCACAGCATCACCTTGGAAAATGGAAGATGATCTAAAACTAGATCTCCGATATCAGTTCACGCGGAACCAACTGCACCGAGGCCAACGCGCCACTCGATTAGGGCTCCCAGCTTCCTGCCTGACTTTATGGCGAGGCTGAGAAAATTTCTGAATTTTGGGCATCTGCAAAACCCTGATCCATGTGTGCGATGACTTGCAAATCATCGAATAGATCATTCTTCTAAGAGAATCGCTCGAATGTAGGGCAAAAACGGTACAAGAAATTCAACCCTTACCGAAAAACTACGATTGAATGGTGGAAACTCTGCATAAAACCTACCGCTTCTATACCGGTCAAAAGTACTTAAGAGCCTAGTCTCACTCATTCCAGCAAGCCATCAAGCACAAAGCTGTTCGATAACGCTCGAAAAATTCAAGTCCTTGTGAACAAAATGGTGCCCGTGAACAAAATATGAAGTGGAGAAAACTTGCCACCCAATGTGGTGCGAGAAGATTGTTGTAGAATGAATGTTATTTACTAAAATCTTGCTCATCTGTGATATAGTTATCTGATATGACCAGGCCTTGTGTATATAAACCCATTGCTGTGTACAGTCAGACACTTTTGGCCAATAAACGGTCCTCTTTGCTGCAGTCTACAACAACTGGCAATCGCGGCTTTCAACGCGGAGAAGGCCGAGGACGACCAGTGCAACGAAGAAGAAGAATTTTTTACAGGACGACTCAGCCCCGGCACCGTGGCCGGTCGAACTGCTGATCGAATCACACTGACAATGGATGCGAAAAGCCTGCAAGTCATCCTGGATGATCAGGCCAGGATGCAACAGCAGATGTTCGCCGAACTCGTCAATCGCATAGAGGCGATGGTCTCCGGTTCACGCCCATCCGCTCCAGCGCCTCCAGCCAACACAGCCGAATTCGTGACGAACTCGTTGTTAACGCGTCTGTGAGAATTTGTGTATGATCCCGACAATGGTTGTACTTTTGAAGTGTGGTACAATCGATATGAGGACGTCATTTCGAAGGACGGAGCTACCTTGGATGAAGCTGCAAAATCTCGACTATCGTCTCCAAGCTCGACACCGTCACCTACGCTCGCTTCACCAGCCACATCCTCCCAAAGCAGGCTTGCGAGATACCCTTAGCGGACACCGTGGCAACGCTCAAGAATCTATTTGGACACAATACGTCCGTTTTCTCGTGCCGATACTTCTACCTCAAAACCCAACGCAACGGAGAGAACTTGAGGGACTACACCGGACTGGTCAATCAACGACACAACATGGCAGAATTTGACGACGTTAGCCCCGAGCGGATGAAGTAGTATGGAATGCGGGCTCTCCTCTTCCGAAGATGCTGATATCCGTGCCCGTGCCCTTCGCAAGATGGAAGACAACCCTAAGACGACACTGAAGGAGCTGACCGAGGAGTTACAGCACTTTGTCAACATACGCCAAGATGCAACTCTTCCTGAGCGATCACCTTCGTCTCACATTAACGCCGTTGACTCGCATAGCCGGAAACGCGACCCGCCATCACCGTGCTTCCGCTGTGGAGCACACCATTGGTCAAAGAACTGTCCATTCCTGAACAAGACATGCCATGACTGCGGAAATTCCGGTCACAAGCGAGGATTTTGCAAGAACTTCACGACGAAGTATAAGCAGAAGCCGAGACGGAAGCGAAGAACAGCAAACAACGTCGTCAATGCCTCAGCACGAGTCGACGCTGCTTCCATATCCCCTATCCACCGCTCAGTGCAAATAAATGGAAAGACAATACGCATGCGGTTTGACACTGGAGTGGACGTCACGTTGCTGAGCAAAGCAGACTGGATCGCTATCGGTCGTTCGAAGTTAAAATCGCCTCAAATCACACTGAATTGTGCTAACAACAAACTGATAAATGTTCAGGGACGCTACGACTGCAACTTCTTCATTGATGGTCAACATGGACAAGGTACTTGCTACGTTGTTGACACCCCGTCTTTGCTGGGTCTCGACTGGATCACCCAGCACGAACCTTTGTTTCACCGCCTAACCGAAGACTTCATCGGCAACATAACCTCCTCGACGCTCAGCACACTGAACTATTCTATCATTACACACTTGAAGAAGAAGTTCGCCACGGTCTTAACGCCTGGACTAGACATTGCCAACTCGAAGGCCCGACTCACTCTCAAGTCTGACGCAAGGCCGGGTTTTCGAAAGGCTCGTCCTGTCTCATACGGCGCTGTTCAGAAGATTTCGTCTGAAATCGACCGCTTGGTATCTACACATGTACTGGCGCCGATCGATAACTCAGAATGGGCCGCTCCCATCGTCGCCGTTCAGAAGAAAAGTGGTTCAATACGACTCTGCGCAGACAACTCGACAGGACTGAACGACGTACTTGAGCAGCACCAGCACCCACTTCCGACTCCTGATGACAGCTTCACCAAGCTCAACGGAGGACGCTACTTCTCACAGCTGGACCTTGCTGAAGCGTACCTACAACTGGAAGTGGACGACGACTCAAAGCAGCTACTGACGATCAACACACATCGAGGACTCTTTCGCTTTAATCGCCTACCATTTGGAGTGAAGCCTGCTCCCGGCATCTTTCAACAATGCATCGACACCCTCATTGCCGGACTTGAGGGAACTGCCGCCTATCTCGACGACATACTGGTTACAGGCCGAACCATCGAAGAATACAACGCTCGACTAGACGCAGTGTTCAAGCGAATCCAGGATTACGGATCGATCGTTCGACTCGACAAATGTACCTTCTTACAAACAGAAGTCACCTACCTTGGATTCGTCATCAATGCTCAAGGACGACGCCCTGATCCAGAAAAGATCAAGGCCATCCAGAAGATGCCCGCTCCAAAGGACGTCAGCCAGCTACGCGCTTTTCTTGGACTCATAAATTTCTACGGGTACTTCTTCAAGGACTTGCAGAATCTGCGCGTCCCCTTAGACGCCCTGACAAGGAAGGATGCTGACTACAATTGAACTCATGACTGCCAATCATCTTTCGACAAGATAAAGACAACTCTGAACTCGGATCTTCTGCTGACGCATTTCGACCCGAGCCTGCCAATCATCGTAGCTGCCGATGCCTCCAACTACGGAATAGGAGCTACGCTATCACATCGCCTCCCAAATGGATCGCAGAAGGCCGTCTACCACGCGAGTCGTTGCCTCACTTCAGCGCAGAAGAAATGCAGTCAAATAGAAAAAGAAGCGCTCGCTCTCATATTCGCCGTACAGAAGCTCCACAGATTCATTTACGGACGACAATTCACGCTGAAGACCGACCACAAACCACTCGTCGCAATCTTTGAAAGCAAAGAGGGAATTCCTGTTTACACCGCCAACCGTCTTCAGCGATGGGCCACAATGCTACTCAATTACACCTTCACAATAGAGTACGTCAACACAAAGGATTTCGGACAGGTGGATGCTCTGTGTCGCCTCATAGCATCACACTCTTCGACACCGGAGGACTACGTGATAGCAGCCGTAGATGTGGATTTTGCTGCAGAATTCACAGAAAACTGCCGTCATCTTCCGGTTTCCGCCGAACATATTCGGAACGCCACACAAGCTGCCCGTCTGATCCAGCAAGTAATCGACTTTACAAGTGGCCGAAGATCGATCGCGAGTCACCTTTTTGGCATTATTACAACCGTCGTGACTCCCTGACTACTGCCAACGGCTGCTTGTCAACGGCGTCACGAATAGTGATTCCGAAATCACTACGCCAGCGTGTACTCAACACCCTTCACAAGGTACACGGACAAACGAGGATGAAGAAGTTGGCACGAAGCTACGTCTACTGGCCTACATTGGACGCCGACGTTGAGCACCTTGTCAGAAATTGCAGCCGCTGTGCTTCGGTAGCCAAGAATTCCATCAAAGCCGAACTGCGATCCTGACCACAACCGACTTCTCCATGGATAAGAGTACATGCCGATTTCGCCGGTCCAGTGGACGCACACTTCTACTTGATACTCGTGGATGCATATTCCAAGTGACCTGAAATTGTTCGAATGGCATCAATCTCCTCGACAGCTTCCATACAAGCGATGAGAAACGTCTTCGCTCACTTCGGAAATCCAGTAGTTTTGGTCACAGACAACGGGACACAATTCATTTCGGCGCAGTTCGCTTCATTCTGCCGCTCCCGTGGAATCAACCACATGAGCACGCCACCATTCCACCCACAGAGCAATGGATAGGCGGAACGCTTTGTCGACACATTCAAGCGAGGACTCGCCAAACTGAAGGGGAAGGAACCAACAGTCGAAGCTCTTTAAACCTTCCTGATGGCAACCGTTCCACTCCGTGCTCATCTGCACCCGAGCAGCGTTCACCAGCAGAAGCATTCCTTGGACGGACTGAACTCGAGCTGATGCTCTCGCCAGAAAACACCGAAATGGGAACACCAAACGTCAAGATGGAAGCACAGTTCAATCGTCGACATGGAGCGAAGAAACGGAGTTTTGACGTCAACGACGCAGTCTATGTAACGGACTACCGAGGATCGAAGCAATGTTGGATACCCGGAGTCATTACACGACGTGTTGGTAATACCATCTACATCGTTCGCTGTGGAAATCAAATATGGACTCGACACATCAACCAGTTGCGAGCTAGAGATAAGGCAGAGACTACAAACACGCTTCTGGACATGTTCGATCTACCGTTATTTTCCACCGCAACTGTGGATCACACTACGATAGAAACGACTTTAGCTGATCAACCTCGACGATCACAACGCCTTCGACGACAGCAACGACATCTCCAGCTGGACCCATCTCGGCCCCGATACGAGTTATCTTAGAAGGGAAGGTATTGTAGAATGAATGTTGTTTACTATGATCTTGCTCATCTGTGATATAGTGATCTGGTATGACTTGGCCTTGTGTATTTAAACCCATTGCTGTGTACAGTGAGACACTTTTGGCCAATAATCGGTCCTCTTCGCTGCAGTCTACAACAAAGATTTTGCCAGATTCCCACTGGAAATCGTTAAGCATAAACTCATCACAAGCCAGGACGCGGCCAATTTATCCATTAGGGACCTATTGGGTTATCTTAGAAAAGAAGTAGCTGCACAGCGCTATATGAAAAACCAGTTGGCTGGCGCACACAACTGTGCGCGAAACACTATTTGCGTCAGTGGATCGATCGAAATTGCTCTTTTCATGAGGACAGTGTATTTCAATGTGCGCTCCGCTCAACGTGGGAGTAGCTTAACTTCGTGCATGGGTTCTCTTCACTTCTTGCTCCATGCCGTTCCCATCCCAAACTTGTTCCTATCTACACAGGTAGTTTTCATGTAACGTCCAAGCTCTGCCCATCACCACGAATGCTCCTTTCACTGTGCCCAGAATTCTTTCTTGACCTTCAAAAACTCATCGCCGACCTAAATCCATGTTCTCTACGTTTAGATCAAACTGAAACCCAATTTACAATGTTCGATCTGAAAACGGAACATCCCAGTGCACGCCCCGCCTAGCGTGAGCGGAGCTTAACTTGGTCCATTCGTGGTCTTTACTTCTTGTCCCATGTCCTACTCATCCCAAACTTGTCTCCATCTCCACAGGTTGTTTTTCGCGTAACATCCAAGCTCCGTCCACTACCACAAAGGCTCCACCCACTGTGTCTGAGCCTCTTTCACGACTTTGAAATACTCATTCCCAGTCTCAGTCTACCTTTCCCCCACGTTTGCGGAACTACATATACAATTTTCGTTTTGAAAACGGAACATTCCAATGCACGCCCCGCCCACCGTGAGCGGAGCTTAGCTTGGTCCATGTGTGGTCTTTATTCGTGTCCCATGCCCTACCCATCCCAAACTTGTCCCTCTCTCCACAGTTTCTCATGTGGCGTCCAAGTTCCGCCCACCACTACAAATGCTCCGCCCATAGCCCACGCACCTTTCATGACTCAAAAAACTCAAAAAACTCATTCCTGACTTTGATCCACCTTTCTCCCACGTTTGGGTCATATTGGAACCCAATTAACAACTTTCGATCTGAAAACGGAGCATTCGCCCACCGTGAGCGGAACTTAAAGGCAGTGTTAGGGGAAAATTCGGACGAAGAGTGAAAAAAGCAGTGAATATGAAAGTGGAGAGGTCTAGTAATAGAACAGTGAAGAAAAAACGGATGGAAATGGTCAAAGACCCGAGAAATAGGACCCCTCCCCGCCTTATTCTCGACGTGGAGCCTTCCCGTGAAGAGGCAGGCAGTCCGGACGAGTTTTCCATTGACCTGTTGCCATGTCGTAAACACAAAGGGTTGTTCGGAAATGAGAGAGCATCCCTTTTCTGTATGAGCTTCAAGCTAAAACTGAGAAAGCGGGCCGCGACACCTTCCATTCCCACCCCAGCCAATCAATCGCTAGGGGGCGGACCGAGTTAAGTAAAGGCGGCTAGAGCTAAAAAGGCCGCCTTTGCCACAGCTCAGAGGCGCGCATTTCGCGGGGGATTTCGCCGCAGATAGGCCTCTTAGAGCCCTAGTTTTTGAGTGAATGACTCCTTTTAACGATTCCTCATCACTCACATTACCGCTAACACTGTCTTTAAGTTGGTCCATGTGTGCTCATTCCTTCTTGTCCCATGCCCACCCATACCATACCTCCCCATATCCACAGTTCATTTTTCATATAGCACCTAATTTCGTGACAGACGGAGGGACGAACAAAGGGACGGACGGAGGGACAGACAGACGAAGCGTTACATATATATTAGGGATAGGTTCGGCCATGCGAGCGCAAACCGGGATGTGAACCCGCTAATAGTGTGAACTCATTAAGTCACTGACAAAGCGCCCGACCCAGTCGCAACGAAAACTGCATATCTTGCCATTGGCGACCTTGCCATCTGCCCACGGCGTGCCGAACGGATACAGATCAAAACAGTAGTTGTAAAAAATTGAAAAAAGGAAGCCGTCACTGAAAATGTTTCCCTTCACAACATAATAGCTTTTACTGCCGAACGGCAGATTGCATTCAACGTGGACTATACCACCATGCATCGCTATGCTTCAAAAAAAGAGATGCAGACAATGGCACAAGGGCATTTTCGTTATTTAAACAATGAGAGAGGAGATAAGTCTTGAAGTTTCGACCAAAAGAACGCCAGGGCAGAGCAACCGCGCAGACCTTAGCGTAATCACAGCATAAACACTGACAGTGGTCTCTAGGTTCATAACGGCTTCAACAACCTCAGATATTTTTCAAGCAATACTCACATGATGACAGAAGTGCCTCATGCTAAAAGAAAAACCTTGCCACCTCTCAGCTAGTGTTATTGACCGCTGAAGGCAACCTGTGGAACTCTAGGGAGCAAGCCCTTCAGAAAAGGTTCTCTCCTGCTTCGATTCTAAGGCACTATGAGCCTCAGAGAGGTAAACGTAGACTGCCACTTTGGCTTTGCAGAATTGAAGTCAAGTTGTACCATGTCAGACGCTAGAGCCCAAGTCGAGGAGTGCGAAAGCCAGAAGCAACAACAAAAGCATGTTCCGCATATGGCGAAGGAGTAGAACTGAAAATCCAAGCAAAGCTCATACTCACTAGTGGCTTTGGGGGTGACAAACTCTTTAAGCCGGACATTGTTTTCTTGAAAGAAAATAACATTGTTTTCTGAAAGAAAACAACATCTCTTTGGCTAACTCCAAATTGCGGGGAGAACACCAAACTCCTCACATATCGGTTGGTTAGATTACTACCTTTAGTTGGTATGGAGTCCAAATCATATCTCCAAGACCCTCTCTGATCCACGTATATATCCCACACGCACAAACAATATTTGGCCCCACAGTATGCTGCAAAGAGTTAATAATGGCATCGCACACAAAGAACAATGTCAGCACTATTAGTAATCTTAGAAGTAAAGAAGAGCTGAAAAAGACCATCATGTAGAACTCAGGCGGAAGCAGAAGTGGACAGCACATACCAAAAACTCGCCTATTGGTAGTTGGACTGATGCTTTGGCGGAAACCGTAACGCACGCCGATGGCGCAGAGAGATTAATAAAAACTGCCTCCGGCCGGAAGAAGTTCATGCGTTCTTCACTAAACAAAGCCTTCTCGAAAATCCACTGTGAGCCACGCAGAAAGGGTGCGGAGAGACCCTATCGCTTTTTCACAGCTTCAAGGTCTGGAGTGTCGGAACGTTCACATCCAGTCTTGGAAACGCGTATCGAACAAACAAATACATGCATTTGGGAAGCAATGGCAAAGTCCGCACGCCCCTGTGTTTAATTAGGAACAAAAATCAACTGACTAGTCCATCCACTCTACTTTGTTATCATACTTACACGGGAATTCTACCAGGTCGAAGTGGCCATCTGCGTTGAGACAACAACTGTCCGACGCGCGTTCCGATGCTAATCTCAAATCTTCTTTCAAAATCTGCCAAACGATTCTCTGAGTGGGGTTATGACGGTTTTTCCAAATGAACCGGTCCAACATGTGTGCGCGTTTTTCTCGGCGTCGTCGCAAATAAATACAGAGGAATGTCAAAAAATCTCATCAGCATCATAGCACGGAGGTAGAGGTGGTGATTCGTATGGGGTGGGACCATGGATGGGATCGACACCCTTTTTGCTTTCCATAGAGGTTTCTCTTCTATGTCCAGGAAATATCCCCAAAAGTATTGTCACGTGTGATAACTGTTCTATTGCTTTTCCGGCACCTCATTATCCCTATCTTCAGGATCGCAGAAAACTCTATGATCCAGCTTATTCATATGAGCAGACCCATAGCGCACGAAATAGGCATTACTGCGCAAAACGTTCATGGTATTCGCGCTCAAGGTGTCGAATTACCCCTGTGTACAACTTTCCAGCCAAATCGTGTTCGATCTTTTTTCCAGCCGAATCGTGTTTTTGATCTTTTTCCAGCCGAATCGTGTTTTTGATCTAGTTTCGGAAAGTTTGGGGTGGCCATGGGGCAAGATGACTTTTTCTAAAAGTTTCTATAAAAAACCATGAATGTTTACGAAGATAGTCAAAAAACATCTATCACAAATGCCCATATTATTGAATGTACCTAAAAAGCGCCATGTACGAGCATTTGCTTGGTGAAGATCAACGAGTTCCCCTCTGTTTAATGACTTGCCGCTCAGTAGATTTGGGAGCTGTCGAAATAGCTTAAACTAGTCTCATGGGGTGTAACTTGTTTTCCCGAATGCGAAAAACGCACCGGTTTTATGCGAAAACGTTTGGCTCGCGCATCATGAGCTCTCGAACGGATCATGTAGTAGTATTATTTATTCAGAAAGAAAGTAGTAGTATTAGTAGCATTATTTATTTATTCTGAAAGAAAAATACTGGAGGCACTAGAAATGAAGATACTATCCCCATAAAAAATAGCAAAGACGAGCTACGTGATTCCGTTCAGTTGATCACATGACTGCAGTAGCTTTCATTGTGGGATGAATGTGATGTCATATATCATCATAGTCATAGCACGTCCACGCTCCGTATGGGCTAGGTAAGGGTAGGCCAATTTGCTTCACCCCCGGCAATTCGGTAGATAGGGTACGCCGCAGCGGTAAGTCAGTCGGATACATATCTGTTGATCCCTTTCATAAAGAGTCAACATACAAAATATATAATTTTCTTTATTTCAGGCTTGAAAAAGGCGCTAGGCGCCGAAAGCTTGTCGGGAGGCTCAATTTCCTTCCGCAATATTTAATGGGATCTTTTGAGTCTTGTGAAAGAAAATTTGAGTCCTCACATTGTTTTTCACACATTTAGATTGGTATTAGGCTTCGGGAGAGAACAATACTCAAAGGACTGAAGCTGCTCAACCGGAAATTTCGACAGTAAACTGAACAACACGTCTTAGAATCCCCAATAACATGATATTCTGGTCACAATGGCGGTCATTCACCTGATATCTTTTCCAAATGTCAACATCAAATGCATAATCGAAATTGGCTAAGCCAAAGTTCGATGATCAATGATTTGTTTTTTTTTTCTGATAGAATTTCATAGCTTATAACGACAACACATAACAGGTACTTTGTTATAGTGAAAATGCTTTTATTTTGGGGAGGCCGCCACCAATTCAGGGATTGTGTTCGTATTTGAGATGCTGACCTTGGCTGCGCCCCTTGAACCCCTGTAATGGAGATGTTATCGCTATAAAGAAATGCACGGATTGATGCGCAGTGTTCGCATCTCCGATTCGAAATGAATGGTCATAGATCTAAAAGATATGGTTAGGTGTCTGCAGCATGGAAAATTAACAAAAAAAGCGTTGTGAGTGTGTACATCCAGCATCCATTTCACAGATGCGAGAGGTGGGAAATAGAACCATTTTAAACAATGTTTCGGACACGTCGCCTCGTTCCACTTCTCCTTTGTCATTGTCCCAAATGGTGATGTTATCTTGTGCAAAATTCCGAAGCGAAGCAGATGAAGCTGCATTAAATATTAAGAGCACAGTAAAAATAATGAGAGGATGGTATTATACTGTCGCACAACTTTGAATCCAAACGGGTGCAGAGCGAGCTATGTGAGGCAAGACAGTGACAGGGATATGAGGGTAATGAGAACTCTTGCAGCGAGTCATTAAACGAAAAACTAGGGTTCTCACACTATCCGAACATGTTGTTAGATTCAATATTTGGGTAGGTTGGACTTGGAATTCGGATTCCTACTCCTTTTTGGGACTGCGCCGCTTTTCCGAAGAGGTTTGGTGGTTCATATGGGAGTGATACATTCCGTTCTTTACAATATATTGATTCTCGCTAGAACATTCCTGAAAGCATATTTGCAACAATTCCTACAAGATATTCATCGACTATGTAGTATACGATGAAATTCGGTTACCATTTGATCCCTTTTCCTTTCCATAATCAACGCATATATATTAGTCCGCAGATAGTTAACCTCTGGCTCGTCATAGCCGTTTCCGCTCCTCTTCAAGCGTCGGAGGAGATGGAGAAGAGCTTCCAGTTCGCCTTGTGGGCGGAGCGAGATGAACGACAGATGATAGGTCATTGGGGGCGCAATGTTCACGGCTCTCGCTATACCTACCACCTCTACCATTGCCTTCAAGGTTCCATAGTTGCAAGACAGCTCCAAGGGAATTCCCTCTTGCGCGACCAGTACGATATTTCGTTTCACTTGTGACAGTGACTGCGGGAATGTCAAAGGCATAGGGACTATAACATCGAAGGGTTGGATCGTGTGTCCTTCGTGGGTGGATGAAGACAGATTCAGTGGATGCGTTGTTTCTCGATAAAACTTCAGCGTTATGGACAGTACGAAAATATTAGGTTGTGAACAAAGTTTTGGCCAGTTATCCACTTCACATTTGCTTTCCATGGAATTCATAATGTTTTCAGTGATTGGGATAGTTATCTTTCTCAGTGGGTAAGTTGGTTATTTGGATTGCTTCACTTTGTCAGCTCCAACTTGTTGTAACAAAAGCGGAGGCAATCGGAAATGTAAGCACTGCAATAGATTGAGGCACTGGAACGGATAGCGATTCTCTTCTGGTTCCAAAAACTGCAAAGTGAGAGTGAGTTGCCCAATTTCTAGTTGATTGAGGTGCTCGAATCAATACACCAGGAATACTGGAACGTTCATATTCCGCAAAGATGTGCAAAAATACTGGGCTCCTTCATGTAGATGTTTTAGGTTATTCGGAGAGCTTTCGACTTTTAATGACGGATGCGCATATTCGGCACATATGAGTTTTATTAATCGAGATAAAAACCATAAGATTCCAAGCATCTTGGCCTATAAGATATGAGCCTGTCTACTCCTTTGAAGAACTCTGAAACTAGAGAGAGTTAAATTCGCTGGAACTCGCTTCAACTTCGTGCTGGGTCTTGGAGCGATTCCTTCGAAGAAGATGTTCAGATGCTTGAAGAAATTGGAATTGTTGGGAGCCACGTCAGGTGAGTATGGGGGGATGCGGCAGAGTTTCGTAGCTCAGCTCATTCAACTGTTCAGAATTGTTTATGCGACATGGTGTCGTGCGCCATAGTGGAGAAGGTGGATTTCTTCTTAACGACCGATACTGAGCTTATGATCTGCAGTTTGCGATGCATGTCGTAGAGGTCCTCTCGTACTCTTCAGCGTTACTAATAAGGCCGGGATGCATAAAGCTCGGATCAGAACAGCAGCAGATCACAGCACCGCCACCAGTACGGTTTCGGAAAATGTTGGAGAGCTTGACTTCGTCCAACCATTGTGCAGATCTTCCTCAGTTATCCTAAGGAATTCGAATCTCATCCCACGTAAAGATGCGTTTAAGAAATAGGTCGTTTTGTACCGACGAAGAAGTGTGTACGAGAAAAATAGTGCGGATGTGTCATTTGTTCATTTTTTCTCGAGAATATGCTATAGACAACCCCAGAAACTCCAGAAAAGTCATTCATAAGTGGAACACCAAAGCCGCAAGAACTTTTCGAACAACCTAATAATTGACCATCCCAGGCAACTTGGATTCGTCAAAACGCAAAAATGGGTGTTGCGCAACCTTACGCATCAGCAGGGCACAACAGAATTTTCATTCATCGTCTTCTAGGTTAGAACCGAGGTTTGTGCTGAAGCCCTTCGCCCTTTATGCTCATCAAACGTGGGGTTGTCTGATCTCCGTTGTTTCAAGCATTTGGTTGACTTCTGTAAGAGCAGAATTATCAGAAAGCGTAACAATTCAGCGCAGACTTCTCAAAATTTCACCTAACGCAAATCGTATACTTCCAATGAAGTGATTCACCTTCGACTCTCTATGAACCTATGTGGCGTCGATAGGAGGTGTCGATGATGAACGACGAGGAAACAATAACTTTATCAAACAACCAAATCCTTCAATACCGGCCCTTATCATATCAATGTGGTCTTCTTATCAATCCACTTTGTAATCCCATTTTGTTGATGCCATTGATATGAGCCGGCCTTCCTTAAGCAGGAAAAGTAAAAATAACACACGAAACAGTTTCTAAACGTGTTATAAAAATGTGCAGACTCCTGTGAACAGTAATCATCTTATCACAATTCATCACGTCTGTGATACCCCCTTCTCGCGTGAGTGGATGACCCACATTTTGAACCATAGTAGTCCTTATGCGCTTCCAGTTCTCTCTCAATTTCCTCTATTTCTCTATAATACTCGTAAATGCGCTCAGGAAGAATGCACAACGCCTTGTTGTGCTTAGTCGAGGAACAGTACATGCACCTTTTCAGAGATCTCCAGCAATTCCTTGTTTCATGTTTGTAATCGAGACAATTCTCACATCGGATGCGCCGTCTTCTCTCTTTGACCGTTGATACTTCAGGGCAGCTATCGCTGTAGTGCACTCCCTTGGCGAAACAGAACGAACATCTCAGATAACGTTCTTCTTCTCTCATCATGCTATTGTAGCTAAGTTTCCTTTCTGGGACTTTTCATTCTTTATCAGCCAGTGTTTTCAGAACATACAACCTATGTTGTGATTCTTCCTTCTCTTTTTCCCGCTTGTGTGCTTTTTGTCGATACTTGGCTATTGCTAAAGTTTTCGCTTCCCGAATTTTCGTGCATGACATCGTCATCAGATTCTTAGCAAATAACTTTGTCGTCGAGATCAAAGAGATCCTCTTCGTCGTTGTCATATTGGCGTTCCTCAGCCATAGGCGTTTTGCTGTCGAATGCATCTTGTTGTTTGTCGTGATCATGCTCGGGTACTGCCTTAGGCGTAATATCCAAGTCGAGGAGATCTTCGTGATCCTCAGCAGTGGATTGAGGTTGATCCGTAAGCGGTATCGGTTTCCCTAGACTGGAACTCGTGTTAGGTAGAGATTCTTTTTTTTGCAGAAGGTGTCCTTCAGCAGGTCTATCTTTTCACAAATGCTTCTGACCTCTTCCCTCTGCTCTTCCATTTCCCTAAATAGGTGATCTATTCTTTCTTCGACTGACTGCTGACGTGCTTCACACGCTCTTCTTGTTGACCGAAGTCTTCAAATTTTTCTTCTATTTTTCTCTGCAAGTCGATTATCATTCTCTTCAAGTTCTCCGATACAGATTCGTGATTCTCATCCTTTACTTGGAGTTCTGTCTCGCTTATCTCAATCTCTGCTTTCCGCCGAAGTCCTCTAGGAACTCCACTTCTTTGCGCACAATTTCTGAAGTGAAGGTCCGATCGAGAGAGACTCCCATAATATTCTGGTTGAAGAACTTGTCCCTGGTTGTCACTAGCGCATCATCCGACAGAACCAGAAGTCCATATAACTCATATCCCGTAGATAATCCTTCAACAGCGCTGCGCAGTCTTTCGAGCACATGGCAGGTCTCTAGATGCACCTTTTCCATATGGCATTTGTAGAGGGTCGCCTCCATTCTTGCATAAAACTGGGGCCTGTTCCCACGGATATTGGTAAAGGAATCATAAATGTCATTGTTTCTTGTGAGTTGAATAATTGTACCCAAGATCCTACTTATCTTCTTTTGAATTTCCTTCTCTGATGGATAACTAGGAGCGAGCTTGATGCGCCGTCTCTTGTACCTTATTGTTTCAATCAGCTTCTCTTCCTCAGCTCTACGTCTCCTTGCGAACTCGTCGTCTTTCCTCTTGGTTGCAATTTTTCTGAAGTGTAATGCACCAAATGTTTCGTTATATGCAGTGGAATTTAATGCACATTTTGAATCAAAGTGGTTTCCATTTTGAAGGTTGAAGTAATTTAAGCTCATTCTCTAATAGAATGAATTGAGTATATCGGAATGCGCACAATGTACCTAGACGAATCCCATGCAAACTTAATTTTTTTGTGCCTCAGTTTTGCGAAAGATCGCTCCCATTATTATCACATGTGTTGCTAGTGTCAGTGTCATCTTTATATGAAGCGGAAAAGACCATATGCGGGTGTTTTTCGTTGACGTGAAGTTGTACACAGGGTTATGAGCTTCGCTGTGATGGGTGTTCAACTTTCGGGGACGCAAGTTGTAGTGTGGTACGGTATGTTCTACTGATGGTGATTTTCCTTTCTGAGAGGTTTCTGATAGATTCGAATCAACGTTGCAATTATTTCCTTGAATTTCCAAAGGTACTAATTGGTTAATGGATTGCCTGAATGTCTTCCTGTTGTGAGCGACCTCCGCTTCTCTCACCTCTCCATCTTGGCTTTTTATTAGCTTCGTTATGCGCCCTAGTCTCCAGTGAATCCTTTTCAAAGATGGATCTACAAGAAGCACCACTTGTTCCTCTTCTACCTTTTTGATGCACCCTCGTTTCTTGTCGATATTTTGTCGATGTTGCTCTCGAAGAGCCGTCAAGTACTGCTCTCTCCAACTTTCCCAATATTTCTCTGTGATGTTATAAGAAGATTGCAGTGCTTTCTGAGCTCGAGTCTTGTTGGCAGTTGCAAAGCTTCTTATGATGGTAGGAAGGTTGGGTCTGAGCATTCTTCTTCACTTATTTCAAGAGACATCTCTAAGTTTATTCCTCGCTGTATAAAATCCATGGGACGTAGTGGGTTCGAGACGTCTTCATGTTCACTTTCTTGATAGGTGAGAGGTCTGTTATTGATGCACGCTTCGATTTCGGTTAGGAGGATTTGGAGCTTCTCCTTTGTAAGTACTGTTTTCCAATCGTTTTGTACAGTGGGTGTTTGGCTGATTTTATTAGGCGCTCGTAAAACCCGCCTTTCCAAGGCGAATATGGGTGATGTGCTTCCTCTCAATCAGTAGATTGCTCATTTCTCGGTGTAGTGCCTCATTAAATGACACCAAAGGATTACCGCTTAGAGCCTCGTTTATGATTTCGCTACCAAGAATGAATGTAGGTGCATTATCGCAAATCACTTGTTGCGGTTTTCCACGACGGGCCACATAGCGACGAAATGCGTTCAGAAAGTTTTCTGTAGTAGCGTCCGATCCAACCTCTAGATGGATGAGTCGAGTTACGGAGTATGTGAAGATGCAACCATGAACTTCCATGCGTTCCATATTGTCTCCGTAAACGGGTATGGGTCCAAAGTACTCTTGACCACTGTGTTGGAATGGTTGGCATCTTGTTACTCAGCAGGCTGGAAGGTCAGTCATGTTAGGGTGTTTATATGGCAGATTGTTCATTTTTGGCAAGGTATACATGTCCTGATGCAATTTTCACTTGGTCGCAAAGGCGAGGTATCCACTACCGTGTTCTAACCTTCATTATAGTGTGTGCTACACTGTTGTGGTATTTTTCGTGTGCTTTTTCGATTATGAGACGACACAAGTTCGTATGGGGTAGTACAAGAAGAGAATTTTTGGCTTCTTCGCTCAAGTCAGACTTGTTGAGACGTCCGTATGCCCTCAACAAATGTTTTTCATCTTCTTTCAAGTTGAGATTCTTGGACAATTGCTTCTTGTACTGCTGCTGCAGATATACTGCTTGGTGGCTCTTGATTAACACGGCGTGAGCATCTCCAATCTCACAATCAGAAGCAGCAAGATGATGATCCTGGGACGGTGCTTCAAGGTACGTCAGATGGCGACGCAGTTTGCTTCTGAGAGCTTCTCTTAGTCTAATGGTCAAATTTTTGATGAATCTTATTACATACGCCAAAATCCTTAAAACCTTCTTTTTGCTACTGTAGCGCGATAACTCCATCAGATCCTTGGATGATTCGGTTTTCAATTTTGTTGCAGTCATCGTGAATGTGGTAGGTTTCTCTTCTTCTTCGAAGATTTAATCCTGTATGGCACTTTTGAAGAGTGATGAGTTAGTGTCATGCTCGTTTATACGTCGAAGTGAGTAAGCCTTCCACATGTGAGAGGAGAGTTCTTCAGCTGATGCACCCCGTGTTCCGATATCAGTTGGGTTTCTCGCGGTGTCAATGTAGCCGAATTGTACATTGACGTTCAATTCTTCATGTTCTTTTACGATATAATGCACTTCTTTGACTCTGTTTTTGTCGTATAGCCCTACACCTTGACGGTGTAGGGGATTTTGTTTCCAGCTCAGTGCAATTTCAGAGTCTGATAGAAGAATAACTCTGTTTATGTGAATTGCATCCCTGAGGCTTAGGTAAGTGTTAATAGTCAACCGCATTCCGATTGTTAGTGCATTCATCACCATTTCCGGCACTGTGGTGGGACGTTTGTAGTCTGCAACCTTCGATTTCGCCATTAGAAACTCGGAGTTGCTCTCACTAGCAAGATAGGTGCATGCCGTCATGGCTATCCCACTAGCGTCGCAGTATGTCGTCAGCGCGTGCGAGGTTGCGCGCTGTGATATCTGTCGGCGTATATTTTTGTGAAAACTTGTTCACTATGCAATGCCACTCCTTTTGGAGAAGTTGATGTAGTAGTTCATCCCAGCTATATTTTTCTTTCCAAGGCTTCTGCTGGAGTGCTTCGCTTTCACAAGAAGGGGTATAAGCCAGCCGAAAGGATCGTACACTGATGCAATCTGTTGAGGACTGTCCGTTTGCTGGACAATCCTTCTGATGTGATTTTTACATCTACAAAGAACGTATCAGTTGTGGAGTTCCAGGGTAGCCCAAGCACTTTCGGTGATAATTTGACGACTGATCCTCGGGTTTGATGCTTTGGTATTGCTTTGGTAATGCCCACACTATTGGATATGAAAGCTCTCAAATTCATTTGTAGATCGCTGAAAATTTTCTTCAGCTCTACGTACTTTTGGATCCCCTAGCGATTAAATCGGCGTTCACGAACAAGTTGTCCACGTACAGGTTTGATGCAATTTCTTGCGCTAGACTCTTGTTTTCAACGTGGTTGTTCAAATGATACAAGGTATTCGCACTCAAGAGGAACGGTGAAGCATTTATGCCGAAAGTGACTCTGGTGAATCTGAGTACCATTAAATTCTCCTCTGTGAGTGGTTTGCTTATATCTTTCAGCCACAGGCATCTTGTGAAGGCTCTATCATCCTTATAAAAATGCACCTAAAGAAAAGCTTTTTCGACGTCCGATAGAAGAACATTCTTCTGTGTGCGATCGAAGAAGTATCCCAAATAATTTAGGAAGCATCGTAGGCCCTTGTTGCACGACGTTTGAGTGAAGGACAATCTTTATAATGAGCAGATGCATCGAAGACCACTCTAAATTTTGTGGTATCCTTTTCTGGAGTGATGACGGGCTGATGTGGGAGATAATGTTTTATGTTTGCTGATGATCTTCTTGCTCTCATCCACAACTTCTAGAATCTTTTTATTTAACTGGTCCTGGAACACTCCATGGTATTGCTGAAGTAGCTCAGGCTTATCCTTGTACTTGTGAAGAATGCCCTTGAGACGACTAAGAGCAAGAGCTCTGTTGTCTGGTAACCACTAGTGATCCTTCTTCAAAGGGAGTCGAACAACATAACCTTGATCTCTCTTTTCAATGGTGTTGTTAAAATCTTTCAGGACCTGAACGTTAACGAGAACTTTCTCCTTTTTTTTCTGATCCACAGTATTCTTTTTCCACATCATGAGGCTGTATTGTCCAGTGATGCTCCCACTGACCAAGATGATCTAGGTACTGATGCGACTCGATTGTATGCACCGATGAATCCATATTTTTGTATCATTTTTTGTGTCCGAGAGTCATTTTCCAGAGATCATGTACCTTAGAAGTGTCGTTATGAGGATAAGGCCAGAAGGAAGGACGTGTTTTCCCTTTGAAAGTTTATGAAATTCCATAGCTGGTCACATCCAAGAAGTATTTCTGGTGGCTTAGCCTTCTCTTGGAGCGGAGTACTCAGAGCGATGCGCTTATCGCGAATGAATTGTAGATCTCTTTCTTCGAGGTATCCCTTACGATGGGTTTTTGTAAGATCGTCGTAAGTGTAAACACGTAAGTTGTGTTGAGTACTTGTGGAGACCCAGACACGTAGAGATGTGTCAATACATCTAATTTCTTTGGGAGGTTTTGCCCCGAATGTGTGTAGTCTCATTGTGATCACATCATTTTCAGGTGGATTTAGTTCCTTCGCTAGATTTGCGTCAATGAATGATCGATCTGCACCCGTATCTAAGAGTACATGTATTCTGATCGACTCTTGTGTGCGTGGATGCACAGCGCTCTTGTGTGCGTGGATGCTATGCAAACTTCCTGTGAGAAAGAAAATTTGTTCAGTTTGGTTTTTCGGGATTTCTCTTACCCTCATCACTGTGAGGTCTGCAACTTCGTCCTCTCTGAGTTTTTCGTTTTCACACATTGTGAAGTTTTGTTGAGCGCGTGGCGCTCTTCTTCTGTTGTCTTTTTTCCCATTCGCAAAATTCTGTGATAGCGTACGTTCATCTCTTTGCGATACTATACGCTCTGTGTTCTATGGGTTTTGCGGTATTTGGAAACAAACTGAGGTATGGTGCTTTTTTCCGCATCTCATACATCCCTTACTTTTGCATTCAATAAAGGTGTGTCTTTTTGATCCACACCCTATACAGCGATTGAATTTCTTCAGAAGCTCTAAGCGCGCTTTCGGATTGGCTACTTTCAAGCATTCTGTTGACCAATGTTCACTGCTATCGCAGTAGAAGCAAAATGGCGAACGTTCCTTACTCGCTAATGCTGATTTTTGTGATGGTTCTATTGCACCGCGGGAGAATTCTTTTCTTTTTGGCATACACTTCTCGATTTCTTCCTCTTGTTTTATGACAGTGTCGAGTGTCGTCATTAGCTTCTTTATGGTCCACACCGCTCCTTGAGACATGGATACTTTTTCTTTCAGAGTCCTTCTCTGGATGGATGTAAACTTATATAATATCTTGGATAGATGCCAAGGGCTTTCCAAATTTTCACCATTGCTTTGTAGCTGTGTGGTGATTGCAGGCAGTTGATCAAAGAGCTTGCGTGATCCATCAACTGCGAGCTTTTGACGTTCCAGCGCTCTAATTGTTGGTGAAGACTACTGGCAATATTCTGGACGTTTCCGTACTTTTCTTTCAGGAAAGTTACCACAGCGGCGTAATTTGCTGAAGTAACTTGGAAACGGGCGATAGATTCGCGTGCTTCTCCTTTCAACGCCTTCAAGAGGTAGTTGTATTTTTGTAAATCAGGAATCGGGAGTGAACGTACTGTTACGTCAAACAGCTCCCAGAAGCTATCCCATTGCCAGGCCTTCTCACTGAATTCCAGCAGCGGAAGTCGTGGAAGTTCTGCCATAGAAAGGTTTGCTCGTTGTGAAGTTGATCTCACTTCACTTCCAGTGCGTTCTTGCGTGTACAAATGCTGTTTGTTGACTTCCAACTTCAAAATCTTCAACTTTTGTCATGACTTCCTGTGCGTTAGTAATGTATTCCAGGACCTTTTTCTCTTCTTTCTTTGAAATAGAGTTTTTGAGGTTATCTGCAGCTGCAGTGAACCCATAAAGCGCCTTTTCAAAAGCGTTTTGACGAGTTTTAATCTCTACTGCTGCGCTATGGATACTTCCCATCCTACACTTTCTTTGATATCTTCGGTTTGCACATCACTTACTGAGGCATACTTAAATAATAGTTCCGATAGAGCGTTACAGTGCTTTGTCAAAACCCCTTTCCGAACCTTCAATGTTGTAGTCACTGTTTGGTATAAGTTTCAATAGTGGAACTTGACGAGAGACTGATTTGCGTTAAAGTGATGTTCTGATCAACCTATATGCACCGATACGCAGGTAGTAACTGTGATCAAATGTGAGAGAGAAGTGTTATTCCAAGGCTAAAGGAAGTGTATCCTAGTTAGGAAGGATGCCTCCAATATGCACTACAACGATTTGTAATGCTCACCTGTCTCCTTCCTGCTTGTCCAGTGGCAGTGGCTGTACTTGCTCAGGCTTCGTGCTGATGCCGATGCACCAGTTTGTGGCGTCGATAGGAGGTGTCGATGATGAACAACGAGGCAACAATAACTTTATCAAACAACCAAATCCTTAAATACCGGCCCATATCATATCAATGTGGTCTTCTTATCAATCCACTTTGTAATCCCAATTTCTTGATGCCATTGATATGAGCCGGCCTTCCTTGAACAGGAAAGAAAATAACGAACAAAACAGTTTCTGAACATGTTATAAGAATGTGCAGACTCCTGTGAACAGTATTTGACCATTTTATCACATTTCATCACGTCTGTGATAACCTAGGCGTTGCCTCAGTTGGCGTATACTGTGTTTATCTGCTTGGAGGTTGTTAACAAGTCTTTATTGGCTGACGTTCCGGCGAGTTCGCCTTTTTCGAAGCCTGAAAGGGGGAGGAAGTCAAGTCATGACTTATTCGACCAAATATCTTAGACATACCTTACTAGAAATTCTATGTCACCTTAGAACACCCGCAAATAATAGAGAAAATACCGTACCTTCACCAGATTCACAAGATCGACTGCCACCGACAGAGATTCCGAACTGGATGAGTTCAGAGTCTCGGTTGAAGAGCTTTATATGGGATGCATGTTCTCGCGTAATTACCAGACATCCTCCCCTCCGCTTAATTTTTGGATCCACAGTGCCTCAAGGGTCTTGCGCGCCATTATTCAAGATCTCCGCGTCAATGTCTCATCCGTGACCTCAAAGTCCTGTGGGATTTTGGGATTTTTGCCTGTGGCAACCAAAAGGGGTCGATACGCGTGATCTGGTCTTACGCTGCTTGAATGTCGCCAAAGTAATGGAAGTGTTTTTTCTCTTCCAGCCCTTACTACCTTTTGTATTTTTGAAGGGAGAGTGAGGTGGTGTAGAAGGCGCCGTAACACAGTCAAGGATTCAAATTCCATTGAGCCCCGTCCGGGCCAAAGCATGAGTACCTTCTATCCTTCAAGCCGGTCGAGTTAAAATCAGGTACTCAGGTGAAGGTGAAAGCGCTGACCTGAGCAATGGTGCCCATTCCAGTGCCCAGTTTGAAATGGCAGCGAAATGGCGCACCTCGGAAGAGTGTGATGAGAAAGGGCACCCTTCAAAGTGGAAAAAACAAAGCTCGTTTCTTCAGGCTTTCCGTGATATTTAAAGCGAAATATACTTGATGAGAAAGAAGTAGTAAAGGGTATCGTCTGGAGCTTTTACAAAGACCAACCTCACTAGGATGCCCCATGTGAACGACTTGCCCTCGGAGGGATAGTGGTCTGCGCAAACCGATCCGATATGTCGGTGACAAAGCGAAAGAGCGAATCCTCTGGCCCTAAGCAAGTATGGCGCAAATTCTGCGATTCTCAGGAATCAGATGCTCAGTCCAAGTCGTAGATTCCAAAGAAAGGAAAGCGGTTAGCGACGCCGCTAGCCATTGCTTTACGATCGCTCTTGTAAAATCACCCTTAACAACATCATCACGACACCTGCAGCAGTTGAAAGAGTGCACCAGACGAGCCCCGGATACACGGTACTGAGTACCTGTTTCGCCGTCCACCGGTACGTGAGTACGTAAAATGACATCTCTACAAGCACACAGCATCACGTTTACCGATAGTTTATTACATCAAACTAATATATACAAGAAATAAATATGTGTGGGGCTTCAGCTCAAAAAAGAATCGTAAAACGTTTCTGACAGGATTCCTTACAAAGAGGTCACGCTGCAATCAGATGAGTCGACTTACTTTCTTGGGACAGTAGATCCTTAGTAAGTATTCGAGTTGCCTTCATTTGCGCTGCTGCAAGGCGCCATCACTATGCTACACGTGCTCGAACCCACGCTAGCCACGCCACACGAGCTCTTTTTTGATTATCTGAGCCAAAAGGGCGGAATTCATGTACCTGCAACTACCCAGGCACTTTTGCACTTTTTGTTCCCCACGCTACACCTGCTTGTATTTACGTAAATCCCACCTCTTTAGCTCAAATAATCAGGAAAAGAGCTCGTGTGTCATGGGTAGCGTGGGTTCGAACAGATGTAGCATCGTGATGGCGCCTTGTAGCAGCCCAAATGAAGGGAACTGTGATACTTACTAAGAATCTACTGTTCCAAGAAAGTAAGTCGACTCATCTGATTGCAGCGTGACCTCTTTGGAAGGGACCCTGTCAGATACGTTTTACGATTTTTGAGCTGAAGCCCACACATATTTAATTCTTGTATATATTAGTTTGATGTAACAAACTATTGGTAAATGTAATGTTATGTGCTTGTAGAGATGTCATTTTACGTACTACTTTGGTGGACGGCGAAACAGGTACTCAGTACCGTGTATCCGGGGCTCGTCTGGTACACTGTTTTAACTGCTGCAGATGTCGTGATGGTGTTGTTAAGGATGATTCTACAAGGGCGATCGTAAAGCAATGGCTAGCGGCGTCGCTAACCGCTTTCCTTTCTTTGGAATCTACGACTATGACTAAGCGCATCTGATTCTTGAAACTTGTAGAATTTGCGCCATAATTGTTTAGGGCCAGAGGATTCGCTCTTTCTCTTTGTCACCGAAATATCGGATCGGTTCGCGCAGACCTCTATCCTTCCGAGGGCAAGTCGTGCACATGGGGCATCCTAGTGAGCTTGGTCTTTGTAAAAGCTCTAGCGGGTACCTTTTACTACTTCTTTCTCATCAAATATATTTCGCTTTAAATAGCACGGGAAGCCTCAAGAAACAAGCTTTGTTTTTTCCACATTTGAAGGGTGCCCTTTTTCATCACACTCTTCCGAGGTGCGCCATTTCGCTTCCATTTCAAACTGGGCACTGGAATGGGCACCATTGCTCAGATCAGCGCTTTTACCTTCACCTATGTACCTGATACTAACTCGAACGGCTTGAAGGATGGAAGGTACTCATGCATTGGCCTGGGAGGGGCTCAACGGAATTTGTATCCTTGACTGTGTTAGTGAAGCGGCGCCTTCTACACCACCTCTCTCTCCCCTTCAAAAATACAAAAGGTAGTAAGGGCAGGAAGAGAAGAAAACACTTCCAATAACTTAAGGCAGCTGTATGGAGCAATCGGAAAAGTCAGTTGTTTCAGGTGTCCTACTACATGCCTCTCCGGATACAGTTGAACCTCAGGATTTCAGGTGCTGCACAACATCTTGTGAAATCGTCTGCCCAAGCTCAGTAGCAGACCAGATGCACACCTTACAGAAGCTCAGTAGCAGACCAGATGCACTACGCCTGTTGAAAGAGGATATTGAGACAGCGAAAGCAGTGATCCCATCTTCTGCTGCTCTGTGTGATGATGATAACAGTGATAGAGACGTTTCATAAGGCTTTGATTTCTATTTGAACATTGCACATTAAACCATTTACATGCGTTTCATAAGGCTTTGATTTCTATTTGAACATTGCACATTAAACCATTTACATGCACCACTGCAGCAAATTTATAACACGTTCAACAACGATTGAGACTCCAAAATATTTATTCAAAAACTCGAAAAACTCCTCAAAAGTTCCGAACATTTTCGAAAATATTTTCACGATATTTCGGCGTTTAACGACTTCTTCAGGCCTGAAACTGTGGAAGTTAGCTGTATTATAAGATATACGTTGTATATCACTGCTTATGGCCCCGTCTCAAAAACTTTTTGGCGTGATCACCCTGCCAAAAGACGTATGGTGCAGAAAATGAAGAACCCACCCGGTTGCACCCTTAAAAAGTCTAGGACGCTATGTGACTTGGTCGACAAAAGACTCTTCCACCCGCGAAGAATGTATGAGCGCCTGTCAAGAGCTCCTTTATGCGAGTGCGGGCATAGCGACATTTAACCGACAAACAAACAAGTTCCAGCACTAATATGTAAGGCTGTGACAATAACAATAGAGCTGTGAAATCGCTCTCTGTTCAGAATTGAACCTTCTTATTTCAGACTTATCGAGACGCCATCAATCAACCTTCCCGCAGACTTCGGTGATATCGAGACGCTCAGAGAAGGCGGTTCCGCGGTCGGCGGTCGAAAAATAGACTGCACGTCGGTCCTCTTATAGTTTTGTTTGTCAACTATTTTTCATTCTTTCTATTTATGAGATACTGCAACAATTCGTTGCAATTGGACCCAATACAACAGTTTCATACGACAACACTCTCTCTAGTGGCATCTCTTTTCATACTTTGTCCTTTCGTGCTTTTTTGGATGTGTACCCCTACGCCATGGATTTTTGAATTTGTACCAGCATGATGCTTTTGAGCTAGGAGTGCCATGTAGATGGGTCCTGGAGCGATAATCATGACGAATTCCTTATTTTGGGGTTCGATTCCTGACGTGTAGGTGCTCCCTTATTCTCCGCTTCAATCCCCCCATTAACCACCAGTTCTTCGGAATATCATAATGTTCTCGTTTCATTGTGAGTTGGCGGAAAATTTCGTCACATTTTTTTTCTAGACAAACTGACAATATCTTTCCCCAGCGTTTGAGCAGCTTATGTGCGTCATCCTTGTGTATGGCAGGATCCGCCGGCACCGAATTATGAACGCGGCCTTGCGTTTAGGCTGACGATGAGCTAGCCATTGCTCCACCGTCGTCTGCCCTCTCAGTGACGAGGAAGAGCAAATCAAGCAGTTCACGTCGTACCGTGACCGAAACGAGGATATCACCGGGACGTCTATGAATAAGGGCGCAGGTCATCTGAATCCTTCCGGCCGGGTGATTTTCCGCGAGCACGATCTACAAATGCCAGTAGTCAAAAGGCATAAAGTACAAGCTATACAAAGGGTGAAGACGACTGTCTGCCCACAATGCATGTGTTCCGCATTGAATTTTCTTGCGATACGGATTCAGGTGGATTCCAAGTTATGATTTCAACAAAGATTCTTCCATCTCTATTCAAAGATCTTCGTTGCCTGGGAATTGACAATGATGGAATTCCATGTACAGGTCACGCGAGGAGGCTTCCTTATCGCGCGGCAATTCACAGCGAAATCAGTGAAGAACTAATCGCGCGCAGTGAACCATTTCGAGTGTCCTGCCGTACATCTGCATTTTCCTCGTACAGAACTTCTTAGTGGATTGGTTATGGGGTAGCCGTATGGATCCAGTTGTCTATGAAACCTCATACCTATATATATATACCTCTGCCTTTGGCGTTTGATGTATCGAGCGTGATTTCATCAAGTCACAGCTTATTAGAGTGTGTTTAGATGAAGGTCTGGATTGAATTTTCTGATTACAGAAAAGGTTATCACTTCCAATGAAGAGCTGTTGCTTGTACAACCCATCGAGTTGTGCTTTTGCAGCTTCACTGTCAAGCAGAAATGGTGAAAGGTTGGTCTGAAGCTGTACAGACGCTACAATAGGGAACAAGGAGAGCCTTTGTGCTCAAAAAGAGAAAGATTAGAAATAGATGGGCACTTCTGGCAGAAGGGAAATTACCTAGGGTGTTACTGTTAATATTACCAGTAAAAAACTGCCGAATTCAACAGGATTTGCAATTTTGAAGAAGCGTGAGAAATCTTTTCCGCAAATCTAGTACATACAAGTGGAAAACAGCGAAGCTGCAAAGGCGCAACTCTATGGGTTGTTCAAGCGACAGCTCTTCATTCATATCCACGAAAAACAGCAAAAAAAGAGAGACGAACAAAGTTAATGCAATATGATTGCAATGTAGTTAAATACAATTGCTACTTTGTTTACCTGAACGTGCCCCAATGTGTTCATTGTTCACCTAAAAAATCAACATTCAAAGAGTATTCACTGATCACTCGCACCGTGCAACACCCTCTCAATCTTATCTGCCACTTGCAGCAGGAGACCAGTGCATGGCGGATCCTCAAAGCGGAAGCCACAGATGTATGTGCCACTTATAGCCACACGAGATCATCTTGAAAGGCCCACCCCTCCAACGGCATCTATTGCCTTTCCAGTCACATCTACTGCGAAGGTAGTGGGCATGGCGCACACTCAGAGCCAGGATGGCGAATGGTGTGGTGATGATCACGCATTGCTAATAGGACATTTGTTGAGAAAGCATAGGACTGCTTCCAAAGAGTATTGAACGCTCTCTGTGCGACGCTGTCGTGCTCTTGATTGCAAAAAATTTTCCTCGACATTTCCTCGACTCAAATATCTCAAAATCCGAGCAGCGTACAAAAGAGTTCAGATGCGCATTAGGAAGAACGAAGTCTCAAGTTTTAGAAAAACTCATGTGGTTGCAAAACATTCAGCACGAGAAAATTTATAACTGTTAGATCAAAAACCTGCATGCGATTTCCATTTTCCTTGACAAATCCTCGACTCGCGCATCTCTCGCAGTTTTGAACAAAAAAAAGTTTTGGGCAAAAAAATATTCATTAGAAACAGCGAACCTAGTTTTCCCCAAAAACCTGATTTGTTCCCAAATGATGAGCAATGAGGAAAGTGATCGTTAAAACAAGGTCAACTTTTGCGATTTTCAGGCGTTTTTGTCGGTTAGCGTGCTTCAGTTAGCGCGCTCCAGTTGGCGCGCAGCGACGCAGCCGGAGGCTTTCGCTACTTGCTTTTCTTACAGCGATTTCGAGGTTTTTTCATTTCGTAGTTGATGTTTTACTTGCTTTTTCAAGATTTGTCGATTTGCTCACACACTCGCCTTTCAGTTTACCCATATATGTTTATTCGTTTTTTTTTCAGGTCCGTTGAAGAAGTGGCTGATTGGTTGAGAGAAAATGTTCAGAAAATGAGGTTTATTGTTTTTATCTCGTTCTTTATGTTTAATATTGCTCACTCGTTCTTATGTTTTTCTTTTTTCTTAAATTTTCGCGTTTTACTTTACCCATATGTGTTAAGTTGTGCTTTTTTTTCCAAGTCCATTGAAGAAGTGATCGATTAGATCGAGAATCGAGATTAATATTTGGAAAAATAGGTTTGTTGTTTTCTTTTTATTCATCATGTTTGATATTGCCTAGTTATTCTTATAGTGCCGTTTTTTCTCAAATTTTCGCATTTCATTTTACCTCCATAGGTTTAGTCCTGCATTTTTCCATCATTGGAGAAGTACCCGAGTAAATCGGAAGAAGCTGTTTAAAAAAAGAGGTTTTTTGTTTTTAAATCTGGTGATCCATATTGTGTTACGCTGGCTTACAATAAATATGTTTTGTTTTGTTTCGGTGAAGCTGTTCATATCATCTCATTTACTTGAAGGGTATCAATGAAGCAGGGTATCAATGAAGCAGCCATAGTAAATGATGATGAAGATATGGTAACAAGCGATAGCGAAGACTATAAATGATCAGTTAGCCGTTAGTGTGTTTCAGTTGAGTTGAGTTGAGTTGAGTTGAGTTGAGTAATAAAGCATTGCTCCAATCGACTTCCCAGCATCCGGACCAGCAACTATTGCCAATTTATTCTTGCGTTGCTGTTTTTGCTCAGATTTTCGCGTTTTACTCTATCTGCATTTTACTTTACCGTTTATTTCACCTGTCAAGCGAAATTCAATGGGTGAATCGTAATTTTTTAATTGTACTTCTTCGATCACCTTTTCCCGTGCCTGAAGGATAATGCGTAGGATTAATTTTTTTGAACTGTACTTCTTCGTTTACCTTTTTCCGTGCCTGAAGCTAAAATAGGTGCTTGTGATATCTTTACTGTAACATAAACTTACAGAAGATTACCAATATAACTACACAGATTTTGAAATATAGCAAACATACAATCTTGCGGTGCTGTAGACGTCAGAAAGGGGGAGCCGTATTTGAGAGCCCGAAGAGGGGGGTAGTCGTATTGACGTGGCCTAACTTGGAAATGCCCTGATATCGGGGTATCATCTGCATGATTCGAACTTCATTAATGCAAGGTTAACATATTTCATCATAGGGATTTATACATGCGGTGACTTACAAATATGAATACAAATTTGGCTATCCTCAAAGCCAGTGAACCGTGAAAAGTAAGAGGGAAATCTGTAAACTGTCCTTGTTATAGAGGAACCTTTCAATAGATAAACACATTCGTAGTTGAATACCAAAGAACATCCATATATTTGCCCCGATGCATTGCTTTAGGCAATATGCGCTGTATCATGCGAGACGGGAAACCGCACTGCTGTTTCTCGTCACAATGCTTGTTCATCACATTGCGAGATTACGAGGTAATCAGAAGTGGGTTGTCCGGTAGAGTGATTAATAGCCAAATCAGTGAAAATGGTGCAATGGATGGACTTCACGAATTGAGGAAAAGCATTGGATACATCTCGATCATACGGCCGCGGGATTTTTGAAATAGTGTAGCAGAGCGCGTCGAGATTTTATGTCGATTCTCCATCGCGAAAGAACAAAACGCATCAGTTCACAAAACATTGTACGTACGAAATCTCCACTATGAATGGATCGCAAGCGAGGAGGATAGAAAAATAGTGACAGCAAGTCCTAATTCCTCTCGTTTCTGCTGGCTGTTATGTGGGCACTGTAACGCTGTTCAGATAGCGCTTTAACATGTAGGCACCGTACGCTTGCATGCAATCGAGATGAATGAAGGAATATTCACAAACTGTTGGTGCATGTGCATTGATTTCACGGAAGAACAAAGCATAGTCAAGCCTGAAAGAGACGCTGTGAAATTTGTAGTGAATATTATTTAAAATTTGAGCCTATCATTCGAAAGAAAGGGTTTTTCCAAGGAAAAGTGAAGAGAGGAAGTTAAGTGCTATCACATCATCAAAAGTTACTGATCGTTCCGCTAAAGTACTCACTTCGCTATGCGGCTCAGCAAGGATATCTGATTGAAAGCTGTGTCGTGGATCTCGACGAATATCTGTAAGCAATGTAAACAATTGCAGCAGCAATTGAGCTATCGTTAGAAAATTGTGAGAGCTACACAAAGCAAGTAGTATACCCTGTGGAGGATAGTGAGCGGCTCGAAAAAGGGCAGCCAATGGGCAGAGGCCCAACTCGCCTGCTAAGTGTTGAAGCAAAAGGGAGATATTTTCACGCAGAGCAGACCCTTTGGAGGAATTCCGTGCTCTGACAAAATAGAAGACAGAACAAAAAGAAGTAGTAACAAAGACAGAGGACCTCTGTAAGACTGCACAGTACCCGAAATTGCTAGACGATTTCAATTCGTTCATAAGGATTATAAAAGCATGTTGGCAGAAGCTTAAATCAAGCTCAAATAAGTGCTGCGAAAACTAAGAATGTTGAGCGAAGGCGAAATAGCCTGCAATCATCGAAGTACAGTGGTAGGGTGAGGTCACTTCCGACCAATCAACAACTGTCGGCAGCTCAAATTTAGCGCGAATATATTTCGTGAGCCTGCCCAAATTTCAAAGGAACCAAGAAGAGTTCTCAAAATTCTAGGTTATCTTAAAAACCCTTGTGCTGCAGCGATATCAGTGGAATCGAAAAAATAAACATTCTCAAAGACAGTCCGAGAGGCTTCGCAGAAAAAGTAATTGAGGAGATAAAGCCACTATCAAAAACCCACGGCTGGATGGTAGGAACCATCACGAAAAGTTATGGCAATAGGCGTAAAAATAAAATGAGATACTGCGGAAATGGTTCAATTTCAAAGACAGCGGAAGGGGTAAATCC
Source organism: Trichostrongylus colubriformis (assembly GCA_963978905.1). Taxonomy (NCBI): domain Eukaryota; kingdom Metazoa; phylum Nematoda; class Chromadorea; order Rhabditida; family Trichostrongylidae; genus Trichostrongylus; species Trichostrongylus colubriformis. The sequence goes on from OZ022256.1 coordinate 21,819,136, forward strand.
GACAAACTATGGAATATGAAAGTAGGGGTGTTGAGCAATGTAATAGTACACAAAGAACGACATAAAACTGCGAAAAAACCAGGGAATAGGAACCCGAAAATCCCCTTTTCTCCCTCATCTCCTTCGTCACTACTCGGAATGGAAAGCAGGTCAGAGCGTGAACCAGTCGGCTCGTTGTCCCGCTCCTCGGCGGCTCGCCGGGACGCAGGACTGCACGGATCGTTGTCCCGCTCCTCGGCGGCTCGCCGGGACGCAGGACTGCAGAACGACATGTAGTGCTGTGGGGTCGTCATAAGACACCAAGCCGCGTTTTCTCAATGCGGTTTTCGCCATGTATGACCTTTTTCGAAGTAGAGGGTTTGTCTTCAAACAACGTGACTTTCAGATCTCAGTTTTCCCTTACCCCTGCTTGTGCCTTAGAAGGCAGCATTAGGAGAAGTTTGGACGAAGAGTAAAAGAAGTAGTGAATGGGAAAGTCGAGATGCCTAGTAACAAGATACTGAAGAAAAAACGAATGGAAATGTTCAAAAACCCGAGAAATATGACCTCCTCCCACGGCTGGTTCTAGGCGCGGACGACCTTTTCATAAAGCGACGGGTAGTGCGAAAGAGATTCCCATCGGCATGTCGCAAATAAACACAAGGGAGTGTTTAGAAATACGACAGCATCTATTTTCCGGAGTGAGCTTCATGCTAAAACTGAGAAAGCGTCGCGGAATACCTTCAATCTCTCCGCATATCCTTGGCCGTTCTCATCATAGCCGACCACGAATCATGTCGCTTGGGGGCGGGGTCGATTATCGAAAGGCGGCAGCTCTTATCCGTTGCGCCGTTTCTGCAGCTCGGAGGCGCACTTTTTCGCGGGGATTTCGCCATAGATAGCCTTCTTACCCCTATAGTTTCCATGTAAATGACTTCTCTCGGGGATTTCTCAGTAACCACATTACCCCTAATGCTGTCTTCAAGGCTGCATCTAGTGAAGCGGATGACTATCAAGAGTGATTCAATGCGGTCAAAGCCCTGGTCAACCGAATAATGTCGGTAGGGTTCGACATCAGGAGCACTTGTGGTCCGAAACCATGCTAAATAAATTTCCACACGAACTTGTCAAGGATGTTCTCGCGAATTATCAGGAAACGGATGCTTTGGGAATCAGTGATCTTCTGGAGGCTTCAGGCAAAGAAACTAGCGCGAAAGCCTATGTTCTATTGCGACTGGGCAACAACCGATCAACGCTAGATGAAAAGCTTAACATGGAGCGCTCGTTTCAGCGAGCCCATTGTTCATACTGTGAACGGTTGAATCATTCCTCTAAGCACTTCGGAACGGTGACCGACAGCCAACGGCGTCCAAACCCTTCAAAATAAAGCAGATCGTCCTGAAAATGTTTTTCGAACAACCATGCAAGTACCACGAGCAAAATGAATCGTTCGTGGAGACACACATGATTCGTCGATGTGTGCAAGATCAAAAAGGTTGCATATCCATCTGCCGTAAACCCACTGCTCCCGCTGGGAAGAAATGAAAACTAATAATACTTCCGACAGTTTCCGTCCAACAGATCACATCCGAGACCAACTCCGACAGTTGATAGAGGGTACCCAAATGGTGGAATTGACGTAAGGCGAAATCGGTCAAACCCGAATCAACCACTAAGTTCCAATTGGAACATTGCAAGTAGTTGCATAAATCCCACGCGTCATATCCAGTCTGAACAGCTGCTGCTGATGGGAGCTGAAGGAACTGCCCGGAGTAATAGTACTGATGCTTTCAAGCGGGTGTCATTTTTCTTTGATACTGGCGCACAAAAACAGTGATAAATTAAGAACTTGCCGAACGACAAGGTTCACCCAAAGTCGCTGCCGAAGCCTGCGCAATGTCAGTCATCGAAGGGCATACAGAAAAATTCGAAAGCCCTTTGTCGTTTACAAAATATACAGCGCACACGGGCAAGAAACGAGAATAAATATCAGGACAAATGTCGCCCGTAGCAACAGGGGCATTTCCCTCAGTAAAAATTACTAAAATTAACCTAAAAATCCTTCAGAAAGAAGATATTTTCGTTGCAAACTCCAGAATCATGAAGGAACGTCATGTTCCACATATTTTACTTGGTCTTGACCGCTATTACGACTCAGTAATATCGAATGCGAGCATCCCTACTCCTACAGGCTCACACATTGCCTCATAGACTATGAGTCATAGTTCTTACGCCTTTACAAATGCATCGCACATAATGACATCAATATTTGAAATATCTGATGATTATAGCGGAACAAAGAGTGTTTGAATCAAAAAGGCTTGGCATGGAACCTGTTGAAAATGTGAAGGAGTATAGCACTTTTCAGTACGACTTATCATACCGGCGCGCATAGCTCGCACACACCGCGTCACACGCCGCTCGTCGTGGCGCAAAGTCTTTACATGAGGGTACGGAGCCGGTGACCCGCATCACGTACACCACCGTGGGGCCACAAGGTCCTACGTAAGAACTCACTGTTGCGCACATCGAAGCATGCTATGTGACATAAAAGCCAATGCGCGGCGCGGCGGCTAGCGATGGCCAACGCTGCTACCATTGGGCGGGTCTATATAGTCATGTCAGGATTTCGTACACTAACACGCGACGAATAGCGTGGCGAGTGCAAGTTGCTCCTTCGCGTAAGATTGCGTACATCGCCGTAGTGTAATTTTCACTCTACTTTTACTTTTTTTGTTATTATCTGTTTCTCTCAAGGACTTCACGACATTGGTCCAGGGCATTCAGTCTGGGTCTGCAACCAGCCGCAGCAACTCTAGCTAGAGGAGTCGCAAAGCGGAATCTCGATCTAACGATAAATGCTCCCAATGTGCTCCATTGAGGATAACCTTAATGACACTAGTAGTGGAAGAAGGGGTATGCACAATAATCACAAAAATTTTCTGTGATGGCTGCGAATGTTGTTCTTTTGGTGTGACGAAACTGTTAGCACACTTGGATTCGCTTAAGACTAAGAATGGTGTACATCCGTGGAGTAAAACATACAAAAGAAAAAGGAGCAAACGTTTAAAACGTTGGCGAAGTGACAGCAAGGTTAAACAGCATTGGTAGCAGCAACGGCCATCACCCACCGGCAGTGGCTGTGGCTTCACTAGCTCTCGCCGCATGTACGCGAAGATGGGTTTCCCTCTCCAGGTCATTGGAGCAGCGCCTTTGAAGCCCAGCTGCGCCGCACATTGTCTTTTTGAGCCCCACGTCACAGTAACAAAGTCTTTCATCTTCTGAATTCTATTATACCTCCCTAATATTATGATAACCCACTGGTGCTTTAAGATTTATTCGCTTTGTTTTAGAAACCCTGGCAAATCCTCAAATTTTGCCTTCGAAATTTCGTAACGGTTTTAGAAATTAATCTATGCAGTTTACCTGGCAAACCTTATACCGTTCGAGAAATGGTATCAAAAAGTGATGCTCTCCTCCTTCTATGTCCATTTTGAGGAACTCAACCGACTTATCATTGTTCTGCTCGACCAAGTCACCTCAATCAAAAAATTGACGTTTGAGGTTATAACAATACGAATTGACTTGAGTACTTCACAGATGCAACGTTCTACCTTGCTTTATTGTACTATATGCCTGACGATCACTCTGAAATGGGGGAGGGAGAATTCCACCGACGATGCGTACGCCGCGCGTGCTAGGTGACGTACAGCCAGCGCGCGCGAAAAGGTGGGCAACTTTCATGACACCACGAGTGACGTGAAAGTGGTTCGATCAAGTCAGGTCATCAGTATTGCGTGCCTGTCAATTCACCATGGGGATGACGAAACTACATTCACATCGCGCCAACATTATAAATTCGATAGATCACAGCTGATTTTCAAATCCAACCTCAAGCGACTCAACCCATTGGAACATTCACTGCATATCCACCAGTCTGCAGCATGCTTGACGATTGAGCGAATGTTAATTTTTACCTCTTGGTCCTCTCGATAGATGGTCATCCTTACCTTCTCTTAAAGCCATAACACTGCAATTTGTTCCCATGTTCTCCCTTGTTGAAACCTCGGCATAGTTGTCGATTGTTTTTCTTTTGTATGCCAACACGAGGCTAGTTGTGGAACCTTTATTGGCCTAACGTTTCGACCTTCTCGTCTTCTTCAGAGGCCTGAAGATGGCTCGAAGCTCTTGATTTGCAAAATATCCGAACAAGCGCCTCCTCCCCTCTAGCGTTTCCGGCGTCGTTTCGAGATCGCTCTCGGACAACCCGGTAATGAAACAACAAACTCACCCAAGATTCCACCAGCGGAGCAGCAGCTCGCGCCTCAATCACATGTGTCAGTAAGGGCGAATGAGTCTTACTTGACTCGATGTTCCTTATACGGCAGAAACTACAGCCGCGCACGTCGCCTTTACCGTAACTCGCACTGTGATACGAAAGGCAAGAGTTCATTGCTAATAGAAAGACACTCGTTTCGGTTGTTCATTCGTGGCTTTCTTGTGGAAATCCAGAATGACTCTAACACTTTACGTGACGAAACTTTCAGCTTTCCGATAATGCATTAAACTTCCTGAGTCTGGGACCATCATTCGCGCCTTCACATAACATCAATGCAGCCACTTTCCGTAAGACTGTGGGAGGTTTACAAAGATTGAGAGATCTGCTACGATACAAGGCTCGACGCGAGAACGACATGCAAGCCACTTTTGTCTCTAATCGAATGTCGTTACCAAACGTACCATTCCCACGCACAGTTTATAAAGAACCTGAGCCGGTGCTCGAGGTAGATGTGAAGTTCAGGATATTGACATCGGGTGTGCTAGCTACACTTGATAGATATAGACGGCTTCGCAATAACAACTTGACCAGCGAGCAATGGCAGGGATTCAGAGAATTGCGTGAGTTAAGATCTAACGGTACAATACGCATTTCGGTTAGTGATAAAGGTGGGGAGTTTGTGGTTCTACCACAGCCACTAGACCGTGGGATAACCGAGCTCCACTTGCAGGATTCATCCATATACCGACGCGTCACTTTTAAGGATTTCATCACGCAAAGCAGATTTCTCAATCAGGTGTGGATGACGGTTGGAACATCTGCTGGAATAGATCGAAAGTTCTTGACGAGGCTTAAACTTGACAACCCTAGTTGTCCTGTTTTTTATAGTCTTATCAAGACCCACAAGCTGGCTCCAAACGAGATGTCGTCGATGTCACCAGACACCTATAAAATACGACCTATCATAAGTTGTGTTGGTGGACCTACCGATCGTATATCATGGTACCTTAATACAATAGTCAGCCAATTATTGGCCAAAATCCCCGCCCATTTGACCAACACGAATCAATTCCTCCAACGTTTGCACAATTCGAGCTTCGGATCGACTTGTGTGATGGAGTCATTTGATGTTGCCTCGCTTTATACAAACGTACAAAATGAACAAGCTCTGCAGGCCTTATCTGAAATGTTGGATAGGCATGTTAATGAGATTGCGACTTTTGGTTTGGATAAAGCGCACATAATGACTCTAGTTGGGGCTTGTTTACGTTGTAACATCTTCAAATGGTCAGGGTTGTATTACTCTCAGATTAGGGGTTTGGCCATGGGTCAGCGACTAGCACCTGTACTTGCGATCTGCTTTATGAGCAGAATAGAACAACCAGTACTTGGTCGCTTACCTCTGTTGTACTGCAGATATATCGACGACTGCTTCATAGTAACATCAACACAATCCGAAATGGACGAGTGTTTCCGCCTATTGAATGAGCAGTCGCAGTACATTAGGCTTACACGGGAAGTACCAAAACATGGGTGGCTACCGTATCTCAATACGCAGGTCAAGTTGTCTGGTGGCATTGCCAGGGTAAAATGGTACCGCAAGCCCAGCTGTAAAAATATCTTGATTCATGCGACGTCAGCTCATCCTGCTGCTGTGAAACGTGCGGTCATTAAGAACATGTTCGCAACAGCAATCAGTATGTGCACTGGTGGTGAGGAACGGCAGGAATCAAAACGTTTAGCCTTGTGCATTGCTGCTAGAAACGGCTATGCGGTACCATCGCACCAGAGAGCGTCATATGCTGGCCAACGACGACAAACGCCACGCCAAGGTAAACTACCTTTATGCATTCCGTTTATCTCGGACAGGGTTAGCGCAGAAATAAACCGCAGTATTGTTCGAGCACAGTTACAAAATGATGTTGTCTTAGTGAATATCCCTAATGACAACATCAAACGACAACTTGTTCGCAACAGACTGTACGATAAGCAATGCCTAACTCCAAATTGCATTACTTGTCCTTACGGGAAGCCAGGAGATTGTGACAGGGCTTGTGTTATTTATGAGCTTCAATGTAGGACCTGTAATAGCACATATATTGGAGAAACGGGAAGGGTACTGGCTATACGCATCAGAGAACATCTAGCTGGGAAAAGACGTGGTGTTATAACCACCCCACTTGGCAAGCATAAAGTTGAGGAGCATAACGGGAATGACTTTGATGTTATGTGCTCTATTTTGGCGTGCGAGACGGAAGTTTCGTCACGTAAAGTGTTAGAGTCATTCTGGATTTCCACAAGAAAGCCACGAATGAACAACCGAAACGAGTGTCTTTCTATTAGCAATGAACTCTTGCCTTTCGTATCACAGTGCGAGTTACGGTAAAGGCGACGTGCGCGGCTGTAGTTTCTGCCGTATAAGGAACATCGAGTCAAGTAAGACTCATTCGCCCTTACTGACACATGTGATTGAGGCGCGAGCTGCTGCTCCGCTGGTGGAATCTTGGGTGAGTTTGTTGTTTCATTACCGGGTTGTCCGAGAGCGATCTCGAAACGACGCCGGAAACGCTAGAGGGGAGGAGGCGCTTGTTCGGATATTTTGCAAATCAAGAGCTTCGAGCCATCTTCAGGCCTCTGAAGAAGACGAGAAGGTCGAAACGTTAGGCCAATAAAGGTTCCACAACTAACCTCGTGTTGGCATACAAAAGAAAAACAATCGACAACTGCAATTTGTTTTGGAAAACTTTGCGGATAGCCTCACTGACCACTTCCGTCCTAGTGATTTTTGGGCCGATTAGGCGCTGCAGTGAACGGTAGCGATTGTTGACAGCAGTTGTTCGAGCAGTTGTGACGCTACTCAATGGACCCTTGCGCTCCCACCATCAGCGCGCTCATCCAAATCGGCTTTTCACGAACGTTGATGCCTCTCATTGTTGAAAAACTAACGAGGATCCGCTTACCAAGAGTATAACGGTTATTTATAGGATCCGTTGTAATTGCTATTTCCAGCTGCTCCAACTTTCCATTTATTCGCGTATACCGTGACAAAATACTCGAACTGATGTTCTCCTGCAGGAAAACTTCTAAATAACCTCTTTATGTGCTATTTTTAGGAGGTACCTTCACATAACCGACTATTCTGCAAGTGTAGTTGTTGAATTCTTGTATGGCTTCATCAAAGGTGATTTCACTGGCGATACCAACAGAGTAGATGCTGCGTTTGATGCCATAAATGACATTAGAGCTAACGGCGGAGCGATCTGTGTCGCGTTTCCAGCAGTAGGCCTTTGAAGGCAATCCTGACGCCGACCCACTGAGGTCCGCTCTAGATAGTACCACCCCTAGCTCATCGCTGAGCTCTATGTAACACTTTCAGGGTGCACATGTTTCTTCCACAGAAATTTTTTCACGACATTTCAGTAATATTTTAGATGCTGCAACGTACCTGCAGTGGCGTGGCATTCTAGATGGACTGCATACAAATTTTCCGCCATCATCTAGAGAACCAATTCGTATGGCATAAGGACAAAATACCTAAAACTTGGTGACACTCCTTAGATGCTTGCAATATATCCAATTCAACCCAATAACTGGCTATCGATATTTCATGTAGAGCCAGATGGATCGGAAATTGCTCACATGTACGCGCTAGCCATGAGCATTGTTGAGCATGACACACAAAACATTACTGCATCTTGCATATATTCACCACTGATCTTGGAATTGCTTGAGTCAGCAGATAATGTGTAGAGAAGCCTTATCCCATAGTTAGAGAAAGCCAAACCTCAGGCGACAAGATGTTATACAATGCGCCTAAATTGATATCTCCTTGGCTCAAATACGTGATTCGCGATGGCGCAGACTTCTCATGATGCTCTCGAAACCATGCCTCAGGTGCATCTGGAATTTTATCGATCATAACGGAATATTTCCGGTTCCTACAGCTAGAATACCCCCTTGGGACGATTTTCGTAGCGCTCCATGAATGGGTCTCAATGTACTTCTGTTATCAAAGTAAATGAGCAGAAAAACCATGGTGCAGAACATCAAAGCAATGACGGCAGCGACTTTTTGACGCATCTGTAAACAATCTTTGTCGTCCATATAACAGCAATGGCGAAAGTCGGGTGTGCACCAGGACTGCTAAATTGGGTCACTGCGTAAGGTAGCGTTCATACTTTGTACACCGACGCCGGCACCGGCGGCGACGGCGTCTATTTGACGCCAGCACTGGTAACAACGGCGTCAAAATCATATGCCCGCCGCCGACCACGGCGGCACACTGGTGACGGGCTTCGTTTTCTAAAAGCATTCAATCACATTACAGTATGATGATCGTAGGTCATCGATCATCATGCATAGTTTGGCACTAAGCCAGTCCATCTCAGCTATCGGTCATTATACCGTGGTGTGGTTGGGCCAAACCTTTCGCAAACAGACCGGGTGACCAGTGGCGGTCGCATCATTTTGGCGCCGTCGCTGCAGGTGCCGGCGTCTGTATGGACGCGGCTTAACAGCGATAAATTGGATAGGTCTGATGCACACCCGTGAAAGCCGCTATGAATCTGTGAGGAATGCGCATCGCTCTACCCCCGCCACCACGCTGCCTTCGTGCTAGGATTGGCGAGGTCGCACCGAAAGGAGAAGAACATTTGCTCAAAAAGAAAAAATTTGCTAAAATTGTTAAAATTCGGAGAGTGGTATAATCATAAGAGCAAAGATAGCCTGAGTAGCGCAGGGATACAACACCCTCTTTCAGTGACAGCATGCGCTCCGCTTCGTTTCGGGCTAGCGAATGACGACAATCAAGCTCTCGAGCCAGTCTCATGGCACTTCTCACAAGGGAACTTCTATAGGTCAGCCTCGTCAAACAGTTAGTGCCGTAAGAGTGTTAAAATCGCGCGAAGACGCGTTTTCGCGTTTTTATCGTTTCGCTACAAATCGATTATTTATCGGTTTTTGACCAAACATAAGTACATTTTTGGAATCAGCTCGTCGAGTTCCACAAGACTATACTGAAAGTATTTGGATTTCTTGAACTCGGTACCGGGCCATTTTTTCACATTTTCAAAAGTTCTAGGGAAAATTTCTTCAAAATTTGATGGACTGGCGGCGAAGTCTTCTTACAGCCCTGATCTAAGCCCACTGCTGTATAGGAATTTTGAAATTCCTTTCATTTCACACAAACCCTAGTTCCTAGGTGTGGCCCTAAAGAGCGCCTCCGTGTACACACTGTTGAAAAACCATCTCTCAACTCATTTTCAGGCGCAGATAACCCAAGAGAAGTGCTATTGAATGATATATAAAAATTTAGTGGTGATCAATTTGCTATTCCCCTCATTTCCAGCCTTTCCCTTTTGTAAATCGACTTCTCAAGCTCTAGTCCGCCGCGTGCGATCGATGTGCACGGCTATGGGAAAGCTGTGGCGCCATCGTGACGGCCCTGCGCTATTCACGTGCACGGCTGTAGGAAAGTGCTCAGTACTCTCGATGGTGCCGTCGATCGTGACCGCTCTCCCTCCCGGCCGAGCACTTTCCTACAGCCGTGCACGTGAATAGCGCAGGGCCGTCACGATGGCGCCACAGCCTTCCCATAGCCGTGCACATCGATCGCACGCGGCGGACTACAGCTTGAGAAGTCGATTTACAAAAGGGAAAGGCTGGAAATGAGGGGAATAGCAAATTGATCACCACTAAGTTTTTATATATCATTCAATAGCACTTCTCTTGGATTATTTGCGCCTGAAAATGAGTTGAGAGATGGTTTTTCAACAGTGTATACACGGAGGGACTCTTTAGGGCCACACCTAGGAACTAGGGTTTGTCTGAAATGACAGGAATTTTTAAATTCCTATACAGCAGTGGGCTTAGATCAGGGCTGTAAGAAGACTTCACCGCTAGTCCATCCAATTTCAAAGAAATTTTCCCTCAAACTTTTGAAAATGTGAGAAAGTGGCCCAGCACCAAGTTCAAGAAGTCCAAAAACTTTCAGTATCATCTTGTGGAACTCGACGAGCTGATTCCAAAAATATATTTATGTTTGATCAAAAACCGATAAATAATCGATTTATAGCTAAAAAACGATAAAAACGCAAAAACGCGTTTTCGCGCGATTTTTAACACTCTTACGGCACTAACTGTACTTAATGATTTGCGCACCGCTGTATGCATATGAAACGCTAAACTCAAATCTGCGCGGTAAATTTGCGGAGTGGCTCTGCGAGCGAAGCTATGAGGGTTTTTAAGAACGAGCAATACCATTACATAGTAACTTCAAGCGCCTGTAGCGCGCGAGCCAGACGTTCCGCACGGCAGAAGTTTTGTGAACGCAAAGTGTGTCCGAAAGAATTCATTTGAAAAATGTACGAAATTGCTAAAATAAAGTGCAGCTGGCAAAATTATGTTCGGAGTGCGTGATTATCGGGCGTCATTGTTGCAAGTGAAGAACATCCGAGCTCCAAACATGGGGAAGATGAGTTTATAATAAAAATTTCTGTGAAGAATAACGAAGGATGGGTGAAACAAAATGATGAAGAAACATCGGTAATAGGAACCGTATAGTTACGGTGCCATATGAATTCAAGCAAAATCATGGTAGAATCTTCAGGGTCAAGAGGACAAGGCTTCGAAAAGCGGCAGCAGGGAATTACGACTGGATAAAGGAGAGCGTAAATAGAAGTGGATCATGAAAAAGTTGCGATTGCATTATTGAAGCTCAGTAGTCTTCGATGTCAATGTGATTGTCTAGGCGCGTGCAAAGGATGAACGATAGTGATAATCAACAAACATACTACCGAATGTTGCTTTGCAGTGCATCAACAAGTACAAACAAATTTGTTGCCAGCCTTAACGCAATGCATTGTGAAAAGTAATGGGCGACTGGGCAATCGATAACGAAGAAATGGTTGTCTTATGGCTAGTCAACGAGACGATAATGAGGGAGGGGAGGGGTTACTTCTTCATCTGTGAATAGTCTCCGTGTTGAACAGCAAGCAGTCACTCAGACAAGCAAAATTGTGGTGAAATAGCAGATCGATTATAAGAAAGTTGCATGAATGCAACTGTATGGACAAAACGTAAGACTGGGAAGAGATGTGAAACTTCATCTACGCTTTCCTGTCACCGCACATTTCCGTTAAACTAGGAAGTTGCGCTAGTGGAAGTTGCGAAATCAGTGGAATTTACGTAATCGTGGAAGGATCAGATGTGTTTCTATCAAGGAGAAGGTAGGAACAGCGGAATCGTGGAATGAAGTTTCCCCAGTAGATAGCTTCTAGCAGCGTGACCCATACGCTGGCTGTAGAGGTTGGAAACGTTGGCGCCAAGATTTTGCTCTACATTCTATCATAGCCCTATCTCATCTGAACAAATCATTTTAGTTGATGACTTACCGCGGAGTACACCAAGGGAGGGTCGTTTTCAAGACGTCATGAAGTCCCAGTAAGTATGACAATTCCCAATGTGGGTTGCTCTAGGATTTTAAAATAAAATCTTTGTATGAGAAATCCAAGTGACAAAAAGTGTAATGCGGATATGCTCAGGCAAACTAATCAAGCACGTAAAATACACGGTGATTGCTATAAAAACGCCGTGACCAGCATGTCGAATGCTGCCTCCGCATTAGTGTTCCCTTCAGAAACTCTAGAAATTTCCACATGGTTTTCTTAGTAAACCGACCAGATAAAGTTTCCAAATAGCGAACAGAAGTGATATGGTTTGGTCGTAGGATGAAGAAAAAAAAGATTGCAGAAAGTGAAAAAACATAACAAGCGAAAAAAGAACACATTGAATGGACGAACGCAAAGCATAGATCACAAAACAACATGGGAAACGATCATCAGTACTTGCGTGTAAACATAACACAGCGGCGAGAATCAGGAGATCAAAAAATTAGGCACCGAGCGTTGCGTGCGGGGGCTGTCTCGTGCGAATGCTCTCTCCCAGGCCCAAACTGGTGACGGTAGAATGTGTACCCGGGCGTTTGGCTCCTCCGAGCTGGCACGCAACAATTCGTGAGGCCAACTGCGCGACGATGCCGCTGAAAATGGTGTTTCCGCCGTCTAGGTTGCGAATCCGCAATCGGATGGATATAGATCAAGGTTAGAGATTATATCGAACGTGTGCTGTTTTTCGTTTTGTTCGCCGATATGAGATAAGCCTTCCGAATGTGGTATTCCTATACGTTCAGCACTATTACCTTGTGAAAATGTGATAGAATTTGTTTTTTTCTTGTTGACTTAGTGTGACGAATAAGAAAATATGGAAGGTGAGGTTTGTGTCTTGACAAAGTTTTAAAGTACTTTGGTTTGAATCTGCCAGACCGTGAGTTCGCGCTTTAGGTAAAAATCGCTTCCTCACTTCGCAGCACTACTGCGACGTACTCTATCTGTGACGCTCGGCTGAACCATACCACAGTGCGATGATCGTGGCCTGCGCATCAACATCAAGTAGACGCAATGCATCCGAAGGAAGACAGCGGCAGAGGCAGAGCCACACGGAGCGATCAAGCTGAGCGGCCAACCTATAGAGGAGGCGACCGAGTATACCTACCTTGGTAGGGTCATCAACGCCAAAAACAAGCTGACTTCGGAGCTGGCGAGACGGACGAGAGCCGGCTGGGCAGCATACAACAACATCAAAGAGGCGCTCAGCACACTACGAGACCGCAAGATGAGGGTCGCCTTTTTCGACACGTGCGTCCACCCACACTGTGCTGCGGATCGGAGAAGTGGGCATACACCAGCACGACACTCAACTGCATCAGAACCTCCCACCCCTCAATGGAGAGACATCTGCTGGAAACAACACTTTCCGGCAGAGAAACGAGTGATTGAGCAGCGAGGACATGTGCAAGAGATCCTGGTAGACCCGCTCGAGTACATTGCACGAAGCAAGCACGAATGGTCCGGACATACGCAACGGAGGACCGACGGACGATGGACGCGGACAGTCACCGATTGGAGACCGCGAGATGTCAAGAGGCAGATAGCAGAGCTCCGACACGCTGGGCAGATCCTGTTCGACAAGCCACAAGACTGTTCTACAGTGGCGAACGCGACTCCAAACCGTGGGCAACTTCAGCAAGGGACCACACTCTGTGGCGGTAGATGGGTTCCGCGTAGACAGGTCGATAGGAGCATCCAAGTATCCAAGTGAGAACCACTCTCGAACCTTTGAGATATTTTCTTGCCACGGTCGTCACGATCTCCGCGGTGTTTTAAACATTCTCGGAGTCGACTTCAATTTCTTCGGGTTAACGCATCGACCAGTACAGTGCTTTTCCTCTAATAAAGCCCACGTAGAACCGATCAGCAGCTTTGGATCGAGAGAGCGGACAACAGCCCTTCCGAGGATACGGACTCACAAAGACTTGCGTTTCATTCCTTAGAGGATTCTCTTCACGTAGCTCCCTTCTCACCAAATCATTAATGAATCATGTAAGAGCAATGCTAGCAATGCTACCCACTTCCTCCTTCGGCTTCTCTATTGCGGTTCGGGTAAGCCGTTGTTTTTTTTCGTATTTTATGGGGATAAATATGTGTTCATTGACTGATCCATGCGCAATAAAGCGCTTTTTCCACATTTCTCCAGAATCCGCCACACTTTTCCTCAGTCACTGTGGCCGATTCGATTTTTCGTACTTTTCCGGAAGTTTGAAGTGCACCCTCATGGATGTGCCTGCTTGAGCACAACCAAGTCACGCTCACCAAAATGAATCACACCTGGCTTAAGACGAACAATTTCGAACGTGGCGCTCACGTGGAGAATACAGTATTCATATCAAAACTTTGCCATAGACAAACGTTTGAAACACTGTGTGACGATCCATGAATTTTCTCGGAAAACTGTTCATAGCTCTGCTGATTCTTGAGAATTTCGTGGAATGCAGAAAACTGCTCTTAGCAAGCTGCGACAGGTCCTGTAACTAGATTCGTGAAATTTGATAGAGGAAAAGGTTTACAGATATGCAGAAATGAAAGTCAGTCAATGATTCAATACTTTTGTAAGACAAGACTCATCCGTGGTTGGACATAAGTTTCCTCGAGATGTGGAAACACTTTTTTGAACAAATCCAAATACTTTCGCGCACGAGATTCCCATTCCGAAGCGGGCGGGCAGATAGTGGACGCGGTTAAGTGTTCTCGCTATGCCATAGCCAGTTATAAAGTGAAAGAGCTGTAATCAGTAAAGTTTTGGATGCCAACCGAGAAAAAAAAATAATCGCTCTCTATTTCTCATCTGGCAAAATTTAATATCACAGGAAAAGGTGCGCCGTTCATTACTGGAACTATAAATCTGAAAAGAAGTGTTATAGAGTAATCGACATATTTATGGAGTGAGCACATCAATTCGATAAGCTAACAAAGAACGCACTGCTCACCTGATTGCTAAGGCCACCTCCATTCAGGCGAAATCCTACATACATTACATCCGAGTGGTGCAAAATATATCTTCGTTCCATCGTTCAAAAGAGGGTATGCATCTGTCTCAACAAGGCTATAACTATAATAACCTTCCACAACGGGTTCACTGTTTTGCTTCGATAGAACAGCCCTGAAACGGTCTCGAGCTCGACGCTAGTAAGCGAAAAGTGGCAGGTTCATGTGAATACAAGCGTATAGAGAGTGCTCAATAAGGAATTTTGGATCCTCTTCCATTGTACGTTGGATATTGGAGAGTTTTGTGAAAAAAATTTACAAGGTAAATCTTGATTCAAGGATAATATAGCCATTTCATGTTGTAAACACAGATCAATAGAAACCATCAGAACGTAGACACCTAAGGAGAATTCATTTGGTATATATCAATTGAGACCATCAGAGTGCAGACCACTGTAACGGATTCATTTGAGGAGTAGTCTCAAAAGCAAAGAACAAGTATGCATCACTGACATGAGGTTAATCCTAACTCTTCATTGAGAATGTGCACGGGAAGCATGAAACCAGCAACTATGCACGATTATCATCCCACCACTTGATTATCATTATATCATATAATATAGAACGAAGACGATTTCTGCACGGTGTTTATGGGGTAGCGAACTTCGTCGTAAGGAAAGAGTTGGAAAAGGAATAACATAGATTTAATCGCCTCTACGTGACAGAAAAAAGGAAAAGGACATAGGATATGGAGGGAGAACATTTGAATGCTGAGCGGTAACGCATGGCCTTATCGTAAGGCGCACGAATTTCTTTTCGTCTACTATGAGCTTCTCTCTCTATGAGAACTTCGGTTAGGCGAAAACTCACATCCCTTACCCATTCTATGAGATCACTGATTCTGCAACTCGTGGCCTGAGACCTAGATATTTTTGCACAGAACAAGTCGGCATTCAGGCTCAGAGACCTTTTGGAGCAAAGTTCTGACTTGGTTGACACCTTTATCCTGATTTGATTAGTCACATGCGCAGATAGTCCATTGTGGTATAAGCAATCCATTCAACAATATGAATGCCGTTGGCCATGGCAAAGAGGAGGGCCCCTGGTCTTATGCAGCTTGGGGCACACCCAGCTGTCGAGGAAAATTACTGCTTCAGTACAACTCCTCTCAACAATAAATTACATACGACTACCCCTTCACCCTTGTAACGTCTACATAACCTCCACCTCCCAGTTTTACTGCTATGATTTTTGTGTTCATCACTCAAATTCAATCATATTTCCTTACATAAGCGTTTCAGATGAAGGACTCCGCTTACCATCTAGTCTGGGACCATCACTGATCTCTGTCACTACGACCCCCTGTCGAGGAATATTCGACTCTTGGTGTTCGTCGTCTTACTATAACTGGTTTTCTATGACTACCATTTTTATTATCGCTTCGTTTGTAGTATTCTATTTGTCTTGGATTTTATCACAACTTTTTTTTCCTGTTTGTCCATTATTTATACACCTTTCAAGCTATTGCACAGTAATGCGCGAGTGGCATGGTAGACTTATGTGAGGTTGAAAGTTACGACTTGTGATTAACACTTATGATTACGACTTATGATCAAGTTGTGACTTATGCAATGTGCAAAAAGGCCATTCTGGTATAAGATAGCGAAATATGAGCAAAAAATATGAACACAAAAATCATAGTAGTAAAATACTTAGTCATGCAATAGGCAATAGTTAAAGATAATGTGGAGGTTATGTAGACGTTACAAGGGTGGAGGGGTAGTCGTATATAATTTACCAGTTGGCTGGCTCACACTACTGCGCGCATCACACATGGAAGCATGCTAATTGGGCTTGATCGCATTAATCAATCAGCATCATCATTCGAACGGCTCGCAGAAACAGGGAATCGCACAAATGGAAGAAGGAAACAAAATCCCTCTCGCCAATCTCGTCCTTCCGCATCAGTCGATATCGATCAAGCTCACTTTGCATGTTTTAATGTGTGACACGCAGTAGTTTGCGCCAGCCCAACTGGTATCTAAAATTCATCTAGAATCCCATCTTCGCTGCAACGCGAGATAAAAATTTTTTGTCATTTACGTTTGGAGACTCCTTATCGGCCCTTATCAGTTGCTATCACTTCCGTTCCCTCAGCACTGGTGTCTCCTTACCACCCCCTATATCACTTCGAAAATGAGAGTCCCAGTTTTACTTCGACGCGTGATATCAATTTCCCGCCATCAGCCTTTCGATGCTCCTTATCAGCCCTTATCAGTTGCTATCACTTCCTTTCCCTCAACATTGATGTCCCCTTATCCCCCCCCCCCATATCGCTTTGAAAATTCAGAGTCCCAGCTTTGCTGCCACGCGAGATATCAATTTCCCACCATTCGCCTTTCGATGCTCCTTATCAACCCTTATCAGTTGCTATCACTTCCTTTCCCTCACCATTGATGTCCCCTTACCACCCCCCATATCACTTTAAAAATTCAGAGTCCCAGCTTCGCTGCGACGCGAAATATTAATTTCCCACCATTCGCCTTTCGATGCTCCTTATCAGCCCTTATCAGTTGCTATCAACTGATAAGGGCTGATAAGGAGCATCGAAAGGCGCTTTATCACTTGATCACTGTGTGCTCTTTACTTCTTATCCCATGCCCAACCCATTCCACACTTGTCCCCATATCCACAGGTCGTTTTTCATATAATACCTAATTTCGTGACAGACGAACAAAGGGACGGACGGACGGACAAAGGGACGTACAGACAGACGAAGCGTTTTATATATAGTAGGGATTGTTGAGGGGAGTTGTACTGAAGCACTAATTTTCCTCGACGGCTGGGTGTGCCCCAAGCTGCATAAGACCAAGGGCCCTCTTCTTTGCATGGCCAACGGCATTCATATTGTTGAATGGATTGCTTATGCCACTATGGATTATCTGCATATGTGACTAATCAAATCAGGATAAAGGTGTCAACCTAGTCAGAACTTTGCTCCAAAAGGTCTCTAAGCCTGAATACCGACTTGTTCTCTGCAAAAAAATCCAGGTCTCAGGCTACGAGATGCAGAATCAGTGGTCTCATAGAAAGGGGAAGAGATGTGAATTTTCGCCTAACCGAGGTTCTCATAGAGAGAGAAGCTCATAGTAGACGAAAAGAAATTCGTTCGCCTTACGATGAGGCCATGCGTTACCGCTCAGCATTCAAATGTTCTCCCTCCATATCCTATGTCCTTTCCCTTTCTTCTGTCACGTAGAGGCGATTAAATCTATGTTATTCCTTTTCCAACTCTTTCCTTACGACGAAGTTCGCTACCCCATAAACACCGTGCAGAAATCGTCTTCGTTCTATATTATATGATATAATGATAATGAAGTGGTGCGATGATAATCTTGCATAGTTGCTGATTTCATGCTTCCCGTGCACATTCTCAATGAAGAGTTAGGATTAACCCCATGTCAGTGATGCATACTTGTTCTTTGCTTTTGAGACTACTCCTCAAATGAATCCGTTACAGTGGTCTGCGCTCTGATGGTCTCAATTGATATATACCAAATGAATTCTCCTTAGTGGTCTGCATTCTGATGGTTTCAATTGATCTGTGTTTACAACATGAAATGGCTATATTATCCTTGAATTAAGATTCACCTAGTGAATTTTTCAAACAAAACTTGCCAATATCCATCGTACAATGGAAGAGGACACAGAATTACTCATTGAGCACTCTCTATACGCTTGTATTTAGATAAACCTGCCACTTTCCATTACTAACGTCGAGCTCGCAACCGTTTCAGAGCTTTTCTATCGAAGCAAAACAATGAACCCGTTGTGGAAGGTCATTATAACTATAGCCTTGTTGGGACAGATGTATGTCATCTTTTGGACAATGGAACGGAGATATATTTCGCCATATGCGGATGTGAAGTACGTAGGATTTCGATTGAATGGAGGTCGCTTTGGCAATCAGGTGAGCTGTGCGTTCCTTGTTTGCTTATCGAATTGATGCGCTCACACCATAAATATTAGGTTGTAAGGAAAGTTATGGCCCCTCTTTCGCTTTCACAAGATAAATTCAAATCTCAGTGCGAGAACATGAATCATTACATAGTGTGATCTTTGGATAGACAAAAAGTTGCGCTTTCTGAATATATGCCTTATTTGGAATGCCACAAGGTTTTCGAATTATCAGAGAAATTCTAAAGTACTGCGGAAATGGCACTTTTTAGGTGACTTCACTTCACGAGTTCTTGTTTAGCCGAGTCCCAGCGAAGGTGACCACAAATAAGAGTGCTGCAAGGGGAGGGGTGAAGCAATGGACGGAACACTTCGTTCCTGGTTTCAGAAGTGCAGAAATGGAAACGCATTGCTCGAATTCTCCATTGATCAAATCACTTCAAGTGATACAGCAGAAAGCGTTGGGCGTCCATACTCGCAGGAGACATCCACAAGTATTGGCCCTCAACACACAAACTTGGTTAACCACCTCAGGTAGCCTCGATTAGGAAAAAACCCAAAAAGATGGGTGCCACGACCTCTCAGAGCAGCAATGTGCAAGCGCATTTTCCACATATCCTCCTACAGTAATTGGAGCGATGCAGGCTGAAGCCCTTACTCGTCCACCATATCCACCAGATCTGGCGTTAACTGAGCCCCACATTCCCAAACATCTGAACAGCTTCTTTAGCAGCAGGATGTTCAGAAAGAATGGTGATT
Source organism: Trichostrongylus colubriformis (assembly GCA_963978905.1). Classification (NCBI taxonomy): domain Eukaryota; kingdom Metazoa; phylum Nematoda; class Chromadorea; order Rhabditida; family Trichostrongylidae; genus Trichostrongylus; species Trichostrongylus colubriformis. Next base: position 21,838,489 of record OZ022256.1, read on the forward strand.
TTGAGTAGACTTATTTTGATTTCGCTGTATAAATCACCAGCCCTTCACCAAAATGAGATATGCAAATATCCTTGACATTGTCAAAAGTGTAGCGAATCAAATGGTGCTCATTCTGTGAGAAAAGATGCAGTCTGAGCCGAGTTATGATTTCCCGAAGTTAAAAATGCGAAAACTGGCCAGAACTTTCTTTACAGCCTAAGATGTCGATTACTTTAGAACACTTCTTTTCAAATTTTCTGTTCCAATAATGAACGGCGCACCTTTTCCTGTGATATTAAATTTTGCCAGATGAGAAATAGAGAGCGATTATTTTCTTTTTTCTCGTTTTGCATCCAAAACTTACTGATTACAGCTCTTTCATTTTATAACTGGCTATGGCATAGCGAGAACACTTAACCGCGTTCACTATCTGCCCGCTTCGGAATGGGAATCTCGTGTGCAGAAGTATATGGATTTGTTCAAAAAAGTGTTTCCACATCTCGAAGAAACTTATGTCCAACTACGGGTGAGTCTATTCTTACAAAAGTACCGAATCATTTATTAACTTCCATTTCTGCATATCTATTAACCTTTTCTCCCATCAAATTCCACAAATTCTAATTACAAGAGAGCATTCCTGCCGCAGCTTACTAAAAGCGGCTTTTCTGCATTTCACAAAACTCCTTCAATAATCGGCAGAGACAGTCCTCCGAGAAAATCCATGGTTCGTCACGCAATGTTTCAAACGGCTGCCTATGACTAACTTTTGATATGAATTCTGGAATATCTTACAAATCATTCTTATGTGCCTTTTTATATGTCTAGTTTTAATGTTTAAGTAGCGAATTTACGTTCCAGGTGCATCTTCGTATGTCTTTTCAAGACTTGTACTTGAAGTAGGCGGTTTTGTTCCATAATTAAATGGTTCTGACCAAAATGCTCCCAACCCAAAAAAGCGGCAAAATAGATAAATCTTTCAATGGAAACGGAAACTAGAGGCAGATGAAATGCCTTCAGGAATGGTACGCTCACTCCTCTTATTCCTCTGGATGAGGATGGTTTTCTAGCGCGTTGCCTAAGATGTTAATCGACAAAAGTCATCGTGGGATCCGTAAAGCGTAGCGCCCATGAACAGCACTGAAGCGCTCTCGTGGAAAGTGAGGCTAGAACCAACAAGTATGTGGGTTTGCAGGCAGGGTCAAGCCCCCGTCGAGGAATCTCCGACAGGGGTCGCATTTGGTCCGCTGGGAGGGTAGGGTGGTCGTAATCATTGAGGTAGGCAGTGATCAACGGAATTGTTCAGGCTGAGGGTCCAAAGTGTAAAGGGGGAGGGATGTGATAAAACTGACTAACTGTGTTCGAACGCGAAACTAACTCAGCTTAATCATCATGAAAACCTCATGCATAGCGCGATACACAGCGAAGCCAGCCAATGCCAATAACCCTTCCATTGGTCTGCTGGCACCGAAACCCGTACAGATACACCTCCGAAATTCACCGATTAACCGCAGGAAGCGGGATCTATCGACGGGCACCACCGAGGATGAATACATAAAAAACTATGTGATGAATTCAAGAGATCGGCTGATATGGACTTCTATTATAACCTACTACCATTGCAAGAACTTGATCTGGTACTAGCAAGACACTATACGGACCACGCAAACGTTTGTATTTTTTGTATTCACTGAGAATGGGAAGGAAGTCGTCTTGCATGGCGCATCGTGGCCAGCCAAGGCCAGCCACCCTCTCGTTGGTCTTCTGAGAGCAGAAGATGCGTACTGGAGGCGTAACAGAAACAATGGGTCATTTTTCACAAATTCGTGGGAAGATCTCGCAACTTCAAGATCAACAAAAAAAATTTTCTGGCTGCCCTCGGGATAACCTTCTTCGAAGATATTGTATAGTTTAAGCGGTATATGGAAAGCGGCAAATTGGCAGATCCCGGATAACAAGGCCGCACTCATATGGTTGAATTTCAAGGAAGTTATGACCAGTCGAAGTGAAACACTTCGATATTTTTCAAAATTTTCCTTGACTGGACACCCATATCGGGAACTACGCAGCCATTAGGTAAACCAAGAAGCAAGTAAATCGGTCTGAGGAAGTTATTAAGAAAACAGGTTACAGTACTTTGAAAGGTGGAGTCTAAGTAAAGTCACAAGTGTTGAAAAAATGTCCAAATTTTGTATGGGGAAGATACCGCGTCCAATCTGACCACCGCGGCTCTACCGCAACGGCAACGCGGCCCTCAGATGGGGCGCAGTGAAACACATTACATGGCTCCTATTTAGTTCTAACTTTTCTATGCTTGTTTTGTCATCCTTTATTTCTGAACCAAAACTTGCATGACTATTGAGCCTCCTCCCTTGTCATCAGAAGGCGGGCACATTACCTATAATCGGCAACGCTTCCGATTCGAAACATAAGTTTTGAATTTTGTTAGCTCATTATTAGGTTGTCGAAAAAGAATCTTCGTCTTTTAAATGCGCGCTTTTTCCTACATAGGTAGTACAAGTTCACTGCATCTATAGGTACTATTGTCTTCCATCTCCCGTATAACCTTTTTCGGCAAAATATGTCAAAGGAGTACTTTCGGGACATTCTACTCTATAATCTGAAATATGGCCTCCAGCATTCGAATTTAGTCGGCGTATAAACGCTGCATTCGAAGGGCTCAATGCTCGAACTTGTGGCACAACTTTGGTTCAAACGCTTTCGAGAAGGCAACTACAACGTCAAACACTCTGACCGGTCCGGACCCCCATCGGAGATCGACAACGAGCGATTGCGAGTGCTGGCTTGTAACGCTATACTAACAGCAGACCTATACTGTCAGCAGCCGTATATTCTGGTCGCGAAAATCACAGAGAAACGTACGAACCAGGACACGGTTCTTTTCCAACACGATAGTGCTCGCCCACATATAGCAAAAGCGACTCGCCCAAAAATTCTCGAGCTTGGATGAAAAGTCCTGCCCCATCCACCTTATAGCCCTAATCTTGCTCCATCGGGATATCATCTTTTCCTTTCCCTATCTGAGGCCATTCAAAGAAAAACCTTCGATAATGAAGATGGCATGGAACGGTGTTGTACAACTTCTTCAAATCAGAGCCAGAACAGTTCCATGCGGATGGCATGGCAAATTTGCCTGAAAGGTAGCGAAGAGCGGTAGAATAAGAAGGTGATTACACTGCATTATAGTATTCTCTGTGTTTTGTAATAAAATGTAAAAATGAATTGCTTCAAAAAACAAAAAAAAAAACTTTTTCGACAACCTAATATTTCTCTTGGACGCTCTTGTTGCGAAATATAAGTACTAGATTCTGTTGAATCCTCAATTTTCTTATTTTGTCGGGAGTTTTGCCTCAGTGTTTTTTACCATAGGTCTTGATTTCCTTGATGCATTGGCTGGGTAGAAACCACAGAAATAGCGAAAGGACGTATGGAGGCCCCTTTTCTGGGGTGAGGTCGTATTTTTTGAAAATTCCTCGACGCCACTCATGACCCTGGTAGTAGGAGTAGCAGAGAGCATGGGAGGGGTCAAATGCTGAAAAGGGGAGGAGTCTGGTAAATAGTAGGGTAGCAGAATAAAGCAAAGGGTTGAGTCACGAAATGGGACTCTCTACTACCACTGAACCTTTCGGGACCGACTTTGCTCCTTTAGGAGTGTTGATCTACTTATCGTATCGTCTTCGTGTTTGCGGCGTGGAACTGCTTATTATTAAGACCGAAATTCCTCCATCCAGTTAAAAACTTGATCGATACAGAGCTTCTAGAAAGAGGTACTATTTCGTACCCTATCAGTATGCATCTGTTCAGAACGCATATTTTCGGATACTAATGCGCTTAATTGTAAAGTAACAGATGGAGTACACCAACAAAATGTCTGGAGAGAGCCCTAAAAATCTTTGAAGTATAGTTCCTGTCACTCTTCTGGTGCGAGTTTTACGGTGAAACTAAGCCTATGAATGCACCTCCACCGGATGATATTGTGATCAACCTAGTGATGTCACCTGTTTACCTGTGTAACCTTATGATGTCACCTGTTTACCCATGTAAACGTTGTCAACTATTGGAATCTCTTCTTTATCTTATCTCATCATTCAATTCGCATGCTATCCTTGCTAAGTTCCTGCCACCTTGGCCGCCGTGGTTGCCAGCAATCACGTTTAGGCTGGGCGGGCCAGCGTTGAAGGGTAGAGTTGCGCTGGCTTTCTTCTTCTTCGCGCTCCAGAACTCCACACTTATGCCTTGATAAGGGTACTACCTTCACTGCTGTGGGTCGATCCATATGATGTGAAGGTGGCTGTGACATACCAATAATCTTGAAACGTGTAAGCCTTCAAAGGATACCATAACAATGGAGATTCATTGGTGTCAAGTGTCATAGGAGCGATAGGTTCGCTAAACAGGAAAGGGAGCGCGATAACTGCATATATGAACCATATAATATATAATAAATGAATGTATGGTCCAGGGCACTCTGTGCGTTGCCGCAAATGGCAGGCTTGCTTCAAAGTTGCCTACATACTTTTTGTTGCTGCCGTCATCAGCAGCGTTTGTGATGGTGGCAAAGTTCGGTGTATCACCAATAGAAACCACATGTGGTCACGGCCATGTAACAAGGGGTGTCCATGGAATGAACATTAAAAGAGGAACAGCAGATATAACAGAACCTCGTTTTCGTTTTCGAAGAGCGGACACCTTGATTATATGTCCACAAGTAGCTTCAGCGCGTACTCCTCCGGAAGAAGCTCTTCCTTTACTTTTTGTGAGAAGCTTTTTTTCAACACATTTCACATTCATTTCACATAGATTCTTATTTGAAAGCAAGCGCTGTTGGTGTGCCATATACATATCGCGGGATTTTCCGTGGATTTTTCAGGAATTTACCAATTAGTTTGGACCTAGCTTGAGATTCATGGTCAATGTTGAAGAATCAGTGCGCGATGTGCGTCTCCTTCACTCTACTCCTGCAGTTGTTGAGTGATGTCCTTTTTCAATTCCACGTCAGAATTAAATATCAAAAATTATATCAAATTGGAATTAGACATAAGTCCGGTGACACAGGAGAAACCTAAAGACACCGGGAAGGGTAAATTCGGCAGACTATGGCTTAGGAAATGGCGAAAACCAGAGAAATAAAGACGAAATCCCCTTCTCTCTCGCGCTCCTCTACCTCATAAGCCGGGAAGGACTGCAGACGGGGGGAGAGGCTAATCGGCCGGCCACGAAGCTAATCGGCCGCCCTCAAACGTTATTCCGTCTTCGACAGCAACTCGCCGGCTGCGGGACTACAAAACGACACGCAGTGCTGCTAGGTCGTGAAAGAACTCGTGGCGCACTTTTTCGATGAGAGTTTCGCCTCAATTCATCTCTTCTGAAGTAGAAGGTCTGTTTTTAGAGGACATGTGTTCACAGGTTTAAGTTTTCCATTGCTTCTCCTAGTGTCCTTAGTTTAGCTTATCGAACTCTAAAAATCAATATTGGTTAAAAGCATACTACTACAGCCCGGCTGCTACTCTCCACGAAGTGCCACGGTACCAGGTAGTAGGTTCCGCCATTGCTATTACTTCGCTGGCTCGGATATGGTTATTACAGTCACAGTTGATCATAGTCAAAAGTTCAGTCCCAGTACATATAAAAAACTATGAAGACAAACTGAAGAGCCTGATTCCGAGGTATTGGCCCTAGAAAACGGGAAGCTTTCCAAATCTCACAATCTTTTTATTCTACAATTTAACGACCACGGCTTCATGACGGCACTGTCAATCAAGCATTTGACTGATCACACGTGCACCAAGGGCAACTTCGCCAGTTCCATATTTGTCTTTTCAGTCACTGTAAGTGCTATAAAGCGAGCCATAAAGTTGAGCATATCAGAAAAAAACGAAGTTGAGTCCGTAACTGTTCGGTTGCCCCATGGGTGCCCTCCTGTGGTATCCCTTCTATATAAGTAATGCGAACACTTTTCGGAAAGAGATCGCATAATCCATCACCTTGTGGAATCTTTTAAGTATTTTGAAGAGAAATTCTAGAGCCTCACGATATTTCACCTATTTAGACTGGCTTAGGCTTCGAAACACAACAATACTCAGAAATACATAGTTTACCGACACTCTTAGCCGGGCCTAGTGCACCGACGCTAAAAAAGCGTACTATACCATACTGCTGTTTTCTCGACATTACCGAGCCAATTACAGGTCAATTCTTATTGCAACTGCGTCGGAAATTTCGTTAACAGTCACTTCATGATGCTGCATTATGGACACAAACTTGGGCTCCAGACAGCCTTCAAACCTTCTCAAATACTTTATGCTCTGACCACACGAGCTGCAACTCAGCACCTCCAACTGAAGCAGCAAGCGAAACTATAAACATTAATGGAAAATGAAGTATGTTCTATGGAAGGGTGCTGCAAGCTGTCTACGCAAGTCAGTAGGATTTTGCAAGCGGTGATGTCTGAGGCACATTCCCAGTAGAAGGGAAATTTACGCAATACATTCATACTTTACCACACTCATGTACCCTGCCTATGCCAAAATGTGTAGATTGATTCAAAGATGAACTTGGAACTTGTTCAACTTCGTCATCTATTTCCAGAACGTGACCGATGAAACAGTTGTTCCATTTGCGGCTTGCTGCTGTGCATACGAGGATCCTCGCAAGTGCGTTACTCTCTTCCCTTCAACTCAGAAATTAATATGCAATATGTTTTTTGTGCAATTTCAGTACAAGATTTATGAAAAAATGGGTGGCTTGTCCTATTCCGCAGCAGGTCCCAGAGGCATTAGCATTATGCGTCAGGTGACCATAATACCGGTAGTGACGGCCACATTATGTAGGTACCGAATGGCCAGTTAGGGACAATTCACTCTCAAAGCGTTGAATGCAGAATAATTTGCTGAACTAGAAAACGAGGGTAACATCCGCATAATGTGTCACCCACTTTAAATGAGTTGACGAATTTGGACAACACGCAGAAGGAACTGCTGTAATGCTGGAGGGGAAGTGGATGACAGCATTACGCAACATTACAATGGTAGCACTTTGTCATTTTACAGCAATTGGAGTTGTCTTAAGGTTTCCACCCTTCGCTCATGGGAACTGCAGAAGACAACGCATTATCACGCATGTTGCATCCAAGGCCACCGTGAGACTTCACGATTTTGCGATTTTGCGACTTTGCGGTGTCACGGCTGCGCCCGCGAAGTTGTTGCCTAAGCTGGTCATAGAGCGCAATCCACGCCGTGCCATACTCGGTTTCGCTCTAGTCGTTGCGAAGCTAGCGTTGAAGAAGTTCAACCGGTTGAAGTTCGGTGAGGCCAGGCAGTCTTGGGTAACAATGCCTCTTTTGACCACTCCTTTTCTTTCCACACTGCTTCCGAAATCTCCAAATACATTTCAGGCTTCTCAATCGTTCTGAGAAATACCTACTTCTGGACTTTGATATGGGGCAGAATCCACGCTTTTTCGAAGAGTACTATGATGACATCCGCCGCCGAGTTCTGGATTTTTCGTTATACATTCGTAAAGAAGGGAACTACATTATTGACTCATTAAAAACGTACTTCGAAATTTTGAGTTGACCTAATATTTCCTCATGACTGCAGTTTGAAGATGTTGTGAATACTCCAGCGAACGAAACAGCAGAACGTGTGTACATATTCGAAGAACTGATTTTATTCCAATGAACGTTTCCACAGACATAGATCAAACTGTTCAAGCAGTCAACAGCATCGCCAGAAGAGTGGTCAGTCCGCGCCATTATAATTCATAGCAGGCTCCTTTTAAAATAGTTTTACTCATTTTTAGGGAACCTCAGAATTCTTGATTTTTGGAGATGACCAGACGTTCATGAAGGATCTCAAAGATGCAATCATACAACAAGGAAAGTGGAAGAAAGACGTGGGGGTTTTTTTTTTGAAATTTTAGCAAGTTTCAACAATAGTGGCCACAAACTACCAAAGAAGGGGATTTCAAGGAGAATTTGGCTGAGTGCGCTCTTCATTTATACGACAGTGACACATGTTATTTGCCATCCCGAATTTCGGCTCAGTCCTTGTTTTGAGCATCCACTGAAAACGCAAATGAAAGCAAACGAAAAACCGTTTTTCAGCTCCCCCTTACCATTAGACTGCACAAAATCAGAGCACATTTACGATAATCATCGTTGATCATCGGACTCAGTGGCGATTTATGGGATATATACAAGTGACAAAGAATCCAAAGCAAGCTCTCGTGAATATGAATAGAGCATCTCACTTTTGACTTTAGGGAGATCACGGACATAAAGCACGCAGCTCACACAAGATATCATACAAAATTCAGCAAACGTGCCTGATTTCCTTGTTGCTGCTGCCCTTACTGACAGGTTTTTGGCGCTATCGCAATGAGGGGGAGGGGGAGGACGCATCTCATAAAAAGTTGCCCACCTAACCATCTCCGATGGATGTCTGGAGGGTCAATATGCACAATCCTAGATAAAAAAGCGTCCATAAATGAACGCCTCGTACATTGCGATAGCGCCCTCATCGTGGTTCTGTGTGAAGACGCCCATCAAAAGCAACTACGTGGTAAGGCAATTTTTTGAGAGAGAGGGACATTAGCTAATGCATTAGCTGACATGCAGCTATGCGGTCGAAAAAATCAGTGAGACTATAGAAATTTTTTGTAGCATATCGAAAACTCCGCGAGCACCGTTACCCGCTTTAGAGGAAGTACGCGAGCACCACAGCACCTTATCGCTTCTTTGTGCATGCAAGTTTGGGCTGAAGTCAGCGAGGAAGGAGCAGTTTCGCGTTTCGAATGTTCAATCTCCTTACTAGCCCAGTAGCCATCATAGAAAAAGCATGTAACCCTCTGAGATGATCAGCCATATTAGCAGGAATCCCTTTTCTACATCGAGCAACTGGATTCAATGGAGTTCTTAGCTGGAAAACACCTGGTACACTTCTTGGCGTGGAGTTGTGGGAATGATACTCTGAATGATATATAATTACCACATCGAGTATAGCAACTTGACCCCTGTATTATTGGAATCTCCTTGTTGACTTGGCCAAATGAAATCTACTTTGCCCTTCCCCCTTACCGAAGAGTACAATGGCAAAGTACTATGTTAGCTTATCTGCCACGCGATAGTCGAATTAGTGGCCTTTTTGGGACGAGTAGCTCCTTGAATAGGTGATCAGGCTGCACCTTTGTTGTGGCTGCACGAAGCACCCCCACGGTGTTGTGCCTGCTTGAATACAACCGAGCCACACCCACCCAAACAAATCATGCCTGTCTTCAGACGAACGAATTTCTAACGTGGAAGCTGCACTCATTGTCAAAATGGCTGTCTTATCGAATTATCTTCTCTTATGCAAGTTTTCTTCTACACGTGAGCACCACGTTGGAAATTCGTTCTTCTGAGTACAGGTGTGATATGGTTGGCTGGGCATGGCTCGTTTGTTTTCAGGCAGGCACAACACCTGCAAATGCTCCGTGCATTCGCAACAAATCCTGAGTTCTTTTCCAAGAATCCACCTCCCCAAGAAGGTAAGCCACTGATTTGATTATCGCACGGTGTGCCTGTCGAAAGCAAAAGCTAAACAATCTACGATTTCCTCAATCTACATGTTTTCTTTGTCTAGTATCACCTTTTTCTGTTGAAGCACATATCAACATCAGGAGCAAAAGCAGGGGTTTTCGCTCTGAGCTACATGATGATAGTTGAGCGCCGCAAAGCTCTCCCTGGACTGGTTATTCTGAAATTATAGTAAGGGTCTCAAGTTGAGAAATCTGATACTGAAGTGCGGTTGTTCTCAGTTGTTAGCTGCTCGTTCTACATTTTGAATGATCAGATCTGTGCTTTGTAATTTAAGGCCGTTATCGTTTCCAAGTACACTGAGCCCATCGATATGTATTTAACCTCCCAACTGTGTCGTTCATTCCTCATATCTGCTGCCACTTCCACATTTGGATGGTGGTTAGCCTTTTTCGTAGCAGATCAGAATGCTGTATTTTACGCAAGTGATGATAGAAGAATGAACTCTAAGGTGCCCAGCAAAGAACTATTCATGTAAGTATGTTTGTACCACGTTATTTCTCTTAATTATTGGCTCTCATGATCAGTGCAAGGCGCCGCGAGACAATAGGTCTCTCGTGGATGCATTGTACCCGTGAATGCGGTCGTTGCACCTCTATCATATTAGCACATAACAAAGCGCAAAAAAGGAATGAATGTGTAGTGATAAATTGACGCTGTCAAAGGACGTACGTCACGGCACGACAGTATGTATGCATTTATTGTAATTTGTCACATTGCAGTAAACTCACGCAACTCAGGTAAACTCGCAATGGGGATTTATATACAGACGAGACGGGGAGGTGCGTAGCGACTGTCACAGTCCCTGGACAGTAGAGATCCGGTAGAGATCCTTGTGATAGAGGGTGACAGAGCGCATCGCGTCAAGAGCAATGCCTATCGTACACATTTGATTACTCACTCGCGATACCACGGGATTATGCCAGCGGTATCGGTTTTATGAGGTTACAGTAAACAAATGATGTAATATCAATCAATTCTGAACGCTAGTTCATACAATCGAGACATGATGGTTGTGAATCTGCAGCAGCACATAATCAACGCATAACAAGGAATTGAAAGCGAAAGCTACGAATGGAAGGGTATCGCAATCGCAACCTACAATAGGGAAGTGGCTTACGAGCCATCTACGAGGATCACCCTAGACCTCGCAGTCTACGGCCAGCCACCGTCCTTTATTACTTGTCGTCTCCCACTTCTTCGCCCATGATCCTTTCATGGCCGAATTTTCGTCCAGTACTTTGACACCTCTAGACAATGTCTGGAGCGGCTGAGTGAATAGGCCTGCACGTCCCACAAACATGATCATCTACAGAGGAACTACACGCACACAGGTTGAGCAGGAGTTTCAATGTGATCACCGCCGATAATTGGTCAGTTGTGATCCTCGAAGATGGCTCGTGCACCATATGTCTTCGGTAAATTGGGCTGCCCTCAAAAATTGCGGCACCAGCGTAGTCGGCGGTTGTGTACCGTTATGTTCAAAAATTACGTTGCTGCTTCGCACTCGCGGCGCCATCAGTACGACAGTCGGTGCGGAGTTCCGCTCAGTACGCCATGATCTGATACTATGGGGTACCTTCAGAGAAATACTAGCTGCTCCTCAAAACATCTTCTGAAAACTTCGCTTCCGTTGAGGTGACTGGCTCCATGGGTATGTATCATGCGCTGAAAGTGACACTGTAAGTGAACTTTGATGCCCTGCGCTGACTTTGGCTTTCAGGAAGGGGTACTGTGCAGAGAGTGTCAAAAAGTTATTACTCATGGATCACACGCGTGAAGTCTACGAATACACTGTAATGAAACAGATGATGGTAGTTAGACGAAGTGGTAATGAAATCTCCTCGAATGTTCTTCGATGAGCACGCTGCGCCCGGCCTGAAGGATTTGCGCCGTTGGTTGAGTTGTTCGTGTACATCTTCCTGATAATTCCTGGGCTCTGCCTCTACAACGCCACTTGCACTTTGAAGCTTAGACGAGGCTGCTATCATTGCTTCGACTCGCGATGGATTCTACCACGGCCTAACTTATACTATACCTTATACTGATCGAGATGCAATGGTGATAATATGCTCATTTACTTGGAAAGAAAGAGCGCCGAGTATCTAAAAAACATGTCACACAAGTGCATAACTTGATCTAGACGGCATCGACTACCGATTCTGTACAGAACTCAGTAGAGTTGTGTAGGAGCGCAACAAGTGTGGACGCCACCGATAGAGCGATGTAGCAACTCGCACTTCGCTGGGGGCCGCGCGATTTTTAGACGTAGCGGTACACACCCGCCGCTGGCAATGTGGGTACTGGCCACGCATCGGAGAACTGAGACGATTGCGCTGCATACCGATGCTTGATCGGAGACGTCTCTCGTTGCTCACCGTGAGAGCTACGAGGGTCCACTCAGTTAGTGGCCAGAATTTACATATCCGGTGACAGAGTGTGTAGAGTCAACACCTTCCGGGATGTGCAGGAAACTTACTGCGTACTCAGGAAGTATGTTTGGTGCATTTAAAATATCATGAATACTTTAAAAGTACCCAATAATGTTATAAATAATACTGTAATTTAGAAGCATTTTGAATATTATTTTTCAGGAAATCTTGGCAAAAGATATGATATCTTTCCAGCCCTGGTCTTATGTCAATGGATGTAAATAAAGTGAAGCAGATCGTGATCATTCAATTATGACTGCCTGCCTGCAGTGGATCTTTCTCTACATTCGCTGCTGAAAAAAGACTACTTCTTCTTATGTTCAGTGGCTGGACTGCCTTAAAGTACAACGAATTGTGTTGTAATCTGGACAGTATACTTGTATCACTTTGCAAGGATAGTCATACACTGCTATCAATTTTTCTAGCAATTTCATCACCTTATTAGTCCTTATCGTTGACCTTTGAAGGTACGGCTCCCCACCCTTCTATCCAGTGAATACGACCCCCTGTCGAGGAATTCTCGACTCTCGGTGTACCGTGGCAACAGGTTGTTCAGACGTGATAATGCTATCCGTCAACAGTTCTACTAATACTTTGAAAGAGATTTGAGCGCTTGGATTCCCGCTGTGCATAATGGGGCAGTTATCGAAGGTACCGCTGCCGTCGTGCGCTTGCCGACCGCTGAAATGTATAATCATAGGATCGATGCGTACCAAATTTCTACTTTATCTGCAGAATAGGAGTTAAACCGTGGCCACGAATTACTTACCGAGTTCTTGACTGTTCTTAGCTTTCATCAGCCGTGTCACCCGAAATGACTTTCGATCTGTTCCGCGGCTTGTGGAGAAACGATATTCACTCATTGCCCCTCTCTTAATATCGCTTTATATTCAAAAATCAACTGTGAACTTGTGCCAGGCAAGTGATAATGAACCACACGATTCGACACTTTTTAGCCATACAACCTCAATGATTTAAGAGTAAGCGAAACATTTATTTTAATTAGAAATTCTCTCGAAATGGCATCTAAAGGCAGCATAATAGGCAAAGCGATTATTGAGAAATCCCTAAAAGAAGTTAGTCACATGAAACTAGAGACCCAAGAAGCCGATTTATGGCGAAATTCCCGTCGAAGAGCGCACCTCCGAGTTGTAGAAATGGTGTAACTGTTAACAGCTGACGCCTTCAGATGACGGGCCCAAGAAGCCGATTTATGGCGAACTCTCGTTGAAAAGCGCACCTCCGAGTCGCAGAAACGGTGTAACTGTTAACAGCTGACGCCTTTAGATGACGGGCCCAAGAAGCCGATTATGGCGAAATTCTCGTTTAAAAGCGCACCACCGAGTTGCGGAAACGGTGTAACGGTTGACAGCTGACGCCTTTGGATAACAGACCCTGCCTCCAAGCGAGCTGAATCCCAGTTGGCTACGGTTGGTGTGGCCAAGGAGATGCGACAGGGTTAAAGTATCGCGGCGTGCTTTCTCAGTTTCAGCTTAAAGCTCACTCCGGATAGGTACTCCCGTCTTTCAAAACTTCCGTTCGTGTTCACGACTTGGCGACATGTCAGTGGAAAACTCGTCCGGACTACTGACCCTTGACGGAAAAACCGTCGCGTAGAGCATCAACGATGAGAAGGAGGTCCCATTTCTTGGGTTTTTAGCCATTTCCTTCCTTTTTTTCTTCGCAGTCGTATTATTAAGTCCTTCGACCATCATATTCACTACATTTTTAATGGTTCATTCGAATTCCCCTATTGCTGCCTTCAAGATGCTGATCACAGCTGATGATCAATGTGTTACGCATCGATCCTACGATCATATATGATCAATGTGTTACGCATCGATCCTACGATCATATAAGATATCATTTATAAGTACTGGGACTGTTTGCCGCTCCAAATGTTTTTAATTGAATTGTCTCAAACAAAGTAGCACTAATCTGACGCTGGAGAACATCAACGCAGAAATTGTATGTCATACTTGAAGAGATTTAGATTTATTACACGTTCAAAGAACAAGTGGGTGGGCAATGCTATATAAATTATCAACGTCACCAAAGTAACGGCAAGCTGGACGAATACTTGATGGTACTGAAAACCTTTTCACAGACTAAAAATGAATTACTCGGATTGATATGCGCAGTAAAAAAAATTCTACAAGTACAAGTACATTTTTGAAAGGAAGTTCCGACTGCTTATGGACCACAAGCCATTAATAGCAATATTTGGTGGCATAAAAGGTGTTAGAGTATGTTTCTTGAACCGACTAATGTGATAGGCAATTATCCTACTGAGATACGATTTCAACATTGAGCATTTTAGAAAAGTTTGGTCAAGTCGATGGACTGCCGAGACTGTTGCAAAAGCTCCCAGAAAAAATGTCTATAGCGGCAGTAAAAATGATCTAGCAGAGCAACTGAGGAGCTGCATAAGGCTATTGCCGCTAATCCATCCCGATGTAAAGCACTACACGGAACAAGACCCAGTTCTGAGAAAAATCAAGGCGTTGATTGAGCATGGAAAACGGCTAAAACTGAGCATAAACTGATTTTGATATTTTTGATTTTAGATAGCTGCTGAATATCGCCGCAGCTCGCGATGCGAAAGTTACTACTAGGATGCTGAGTTATGGGCAAAAGCTTCGGTGTCGGACGGGACTCGAACCCGCACTTCATCCTTTCCGGGGATATGTGCTAATCCATTACACTACCGACACCCCTTTCCCCTTAACTCAGCTTCTGAATGGTATATTTACCATAGCTTATCAGCACTCACACGTATAACGTGTTGAGCCGGTTGGCCAATATCGGCATCGAACCGTGAAGCTGAAAGCTTGAGTAGATACTGATTTTGATATTTTTGATTTTAGATAGCTGCTGAATATCGCCGCAGCTCGCGATGCGAAAGTTACTACTAGGATGCTGAGTTATGGGCAAAAGCTTCGGTGTCGGACGGGACTCGAACCCGCACTTCATCCTTTCCGGGGATATGTGCTAATCCATTACACTACCGACACCCCTTTCCCCTTAAGCTTTTGCCCATAACCGAAGCTTTTGCCCATAACTCAGCATCCTAGTAGTTTCAGCTTCACGGTTCGATGCCGATATTGGCCAACCGGCTCAACACGTTATACGTGTGAGTGCTGATAAGCTATGGTAAATATACCATTCAGAAGCCGAGTTAAGGGGAAAGGGGTGTCGGTAGTGTAATGGATTAGCACATATCCCCGGAAAGGATGAAGTGCGGGTTCGAGTCCCGTCCGACACCGAAGCTTTTGCCCATAACTCAGCATCCTAGTAGTGAGCATAAACTATTGACCATTCCCTGCGGGAGGTGAAAAAAGGCTTTATCGCTCGTCAGTATGACTGAAGGCAGAGTCATTAATCCAAAGAAGCTAGGATATGGTGTAAGCTACGTATTTTATCCTACCAACAACAAAGACTGTGAAACTGTCGCAGGAAACCGCTCTAGATGATAAAAAAACGCGAAAAATTCACTAATACGACATTAAAACCTTGCTCGACGGCTACGCTATGGCAAAGAATTTATGTGGATTTCCCTCGACCAACAGATGGCCGCCGTTACCTGGTCGTAGTAGATGCATTCAACAAGTGGGCGGGAGTAGTGGAACTGACCACAACCTCTGTTGCTTGATCTCTAAATGAATAGGATAAAATGTTTGCGAGATACGGGTTTCCACCAACCATCGTAAGCGACAAAGAACTCAGTTCTAGTCAAAGCTCTTTAGAAGATGTGTGATGAAGGAAGAATTGCATATATGGCATCGACCATACATAATCCTCAATCGGACGGACGAGCAGAAAGGTTCGTTGACACGCTGAAGCGAAGTGCCAGCAAACCCAAAGAAGAAAGAAGACCGTCCGAAGATGTGCTAAATACTGTTCAACAAGCCTACAGGAAAACACCAAATAGCAATTTACAGGAAAACACTCCAGCAGAATTATTTATTGCAGAGTTATCTGTGACCGACTAAGCATGTTGATGTATGAGTGACAGAAATGGTTCTGTATTCAATTTGACTTCACGAACAGAAGAATGTGTCCGGTAACTTCTCATCGAAATGTTTAAGCGCCGCGCCTGTCGTGTAGTGAAAAGTGAAAATAAGCAAAAGATCTTCACAGCGATTGCACTGGATTGCCTTCCCGAGTTGCTTATTTGAAGAAGTGAACAAATAAACGATGTTCACGGAAAATCCGGAAATGGACGAAGTACCCTCTCGGTATCTTGGAGAGTGCCGTGCTGCACTGTTGTGATTCTTGAACTAGATGACTCATAAAGTCCGTTGGATGTCAGCTGCAGATGATACAAATGTGGTACATCAGTTGCAAAAAAAGAGCATCTTCGATGATTGGAAGTAGCTCTATTGAGAGTAAAAGTACTACTCATCGCCTGCCTCTTCCTCGAGTGGGGATGGGTTTCGCACTTGCTGTAGTGCTATAGGGTCTATCGTGTATATTCAGCAGCAAAACAGAAGTCAACACAAGTAGCAAAAAGTGGTGACAGATGATAAATTGAGCATACGCTCTCTCGAATTCATTAAACTAAAGAATGCGAGATATTCGCCTCTATAACAGTTGCCTTTAAAGTTTTATAGATATTAGATGAAGTAAGAAGAAGGTCGAAAAGAACAGTTTCCATCAATCGACTGCGAAGAGAAGTTCTTAACAGTCTACGCAGTAGACTACGTGTTTCTTCGCATCTGGATCTGCATTAGTAACAGGATCAGATACGTGCTATATCTTCATATACAACTCAATATCTATACCTCACTGAGCTTGCCCTCCCCATCCACAATTTTTATCTAGGAGCTATTTTTTCCCAGAATTTTTTTACCATGTCTGTTAAAATCGGTAAGGTACGAAGGAACTAATAAAAGGTACGCTCTTCCTGCACCTGAGCGCTAGCTGGTGGAGAAGACTACCTGACTGGAAAAAATTAAATCTGCCTACTGCCTTTGTACTGTTTAAATGTTGAGGGGTACAATAGAAAGCAGCTCGCAAGATTCGCAAGGTTATTGATTTTTCATGTAAATTCTACTATTTTCTACGAGTTTCTGCTATGAATTCTGTACGTCTTCACCGTTGCAATCACATCATTCGGTCCCACCTAAGGTGATAACAGCAACTCATAGAATAGTGAATAGCTTTAGCTTCAGCCTCTATTGGTGCTGTCGCACCATCAAAACACAACTATCACAATACATGATCTCCGTTAAACTCAAATGAAGATTTCGGTCACTTTCATACTTTCGGCGGCAACTGAGAAACCGCCGCTGTCAACATCGAAGTTATTACAATCCGCTCGACCAAACCATACCACAGTGTGATGATCGCGGCAAAAGCGCGAGAGAATCTTAGACGAAATTTGGGTTTTCTGCATGAATCTTTGCATAGTGCTAAACTGAAGCAAGATTCGCGCGTACTCTACACGATCACCTTACTGTTGTATGGTTGGTAGAACGTATAAACGCGTTGCAGCAGCTCCACCGCGGAGCGTATTCGATAGCAGCCGTCGACGCCGGCGTCGCAAAGTATGAGAGCGGCCTCTCCTGTAAACACACTCGTGATATACAGTCCATTTCAAAGCGCCTGGCAGGGCGTGGCCTGCGGACTTGAGTGAGTGGCGAGAGTGAGAGTACGTGGCTAGAGTGAGAGTGTGTGGCGGGGTGAGAGAGTTTGATACACTCTCATCCACGTCCGTAGGCCATGCCTTGCCAGCCGCTCCGAAATGAACTGTAATTAGCTATCTGCTGGCCGCGGTGAACTGCTTCTCTGCTTATTTGTCTCTTTGCCGTTCTTGGTACCCTGATCCGAAAGTTCAACGTCGGCCGAGGAAAAGAAGTGAACTGTTTTGACTGAGATTGCGATGGTTGGGACGTGAACCAAAATTACCCAGTGTTGGGAAAAAATGAGAGCAGAGGAGATTGTACTTCTGTCTTCTTATTCGCAATGATGCGAGGGAGCAAACCGGCCGTCTTGCAACTGGTTCTCATTATAGTGCGGTAGCTGATTTCCCGCCCAATAGGTGGAACCTCAGGGCCTGTGAGGACGACGACTCAGTCGAAACGTTAGGCCATTTCAAGTGTTCCACCAGTCAACCTCTAAAGGCACATATTAATTATGGAGAATTCTCCAAACTGTGCCGCTAGGGTTCTTCTCTCTGGTGTGCGAAGCTCTATCGCTTCGTAAGAAAGTGGTGACCAACCGACAGTCATTGAAATTCCCCCAACGCTGCAAGACGGCTTTGAAGGAAGCTGAGGAGGTCAGTCTTGGCTACGAGTACGAAAGCAGTATCAAGCAAAGTGAGCGGGATCATCACTTGGATGACAGTGGCAAGCTGGGAAGTTTTTGTGCACCATATTATTGTCTAAGAACCGTGGCAAGAGCGAGAAGTCATAGTCAAAAAATCGATGGCGATTACCACTTCTGTGAAGCCGAAAACAACTTATAAATCATGCGCTATTGCGAAGCTACACGCCACCTTAAGTCACTTTAATTTTTCATTTTTACTTCACTTTCTGTCGTTTCATCGGTGTATTCACTCACTATGACATGCACAAAAGTTACCTGCAACAAATACCCGAAGCATCGGATAATCGATTAGCTTCCTGTATAATTTTACAGAGTCCTAGTGGAAGAAAAATGGGATACTGGTTTTGAGATCGTCTATCTGAGCTTGTCAATACTTCCCCAAAAAAAGAATCGGGATGGCAAACAGTACCTTAACAGTACCCAGGGTGCGATAGAGTTACCGTGGATGGAGAAGTGCCTACACTAAAGTCAAACATAGCCACACAGATAGCCGCACATTCTTCATCTGATCGGCGATACGATCGATCCATACGACACAGAATTTCGCAGAGGAGGTGATATCAGACGGTGAGATCTACACTGCTCAAATCTCCCGCTACTGCACCAGCATGTCGGATGCAACTAAACTGCACAGGACCCTTGTGCGAAAGACTTCCGCACACTTGATAAGGCCGACGAGAGACCAATAAGACTATGCAAATCATGTAATGAGCTGATGCGTGCTCAGCAGCGTATGTTGGAAACAAACTTCATATCATTGAGACCGTTTCTGATCTTCATAAACATGTCTTATATTGTCAGCTTGCATCATCAGTAGTGTCCTGTCGCATGACAACTAAATTGCATAGAAATCTTGTACATTGATAAGGCCGACGAGAGTCCATTGTAACTATGTGAATACATGTACAAATGTAATTATGGAATGCCATAATACGCATGTAAAAACTTGAAGAATGTATATAGACATGATGTATATAGATATTATTTAGTTACATTAGGCGATCATGGCTGTCGAGGGACATAGGTTACGAAATCGGTAGGCAACTTCGACAGTCATGTAAACTAGTACGATATTGTCTCTCCTAATCTCCATGAGGATCTCTCAAGTTAGAGATTATTGGGGAACCCTCACACCTCAGATATGCTTCAAGGGCTAACATATATACTGGTGGCCACAAGCCAAAATTGTATCTCATAACCCCAAACCGGTTCTTCACCTCACTTGTTATTTACTATTCACTGTTTCATCGATCAACCATTTTATTCCGAAGTTTAAATGCGTGCCTTCTTGGACGGTTCAGTCCTCCATTACCTGTCATATTTGCCTCGTCTAACAATATCTTCAGTTCTACTAACTTCTAGTGGAAAGGACGCCCCGAAGGCTCTAAAGAAGAAACGACAATGAACGATCTGTGCAGCTGGAGTCACCAGCTCAGCAACAGAGCAAAGAAGTTATTTCTTCCCCACTGTATTCGGAGCTAGTGTAAAACCAGAAGAGAAAACTTCGGCTGAAGCGGGAAAAAGATTAGGAAGAAGACATCCACTGGACCACCAAGAAAAGACAGGTTGAGAATTGGCGACCAAGGACAATTCTTCTCACTTTGGTACAATTTCTTTCAAACGCTGGATTGCATTCCAGCGGCTATGGACAGGCCCCGCTTCACAGGCGATGAGAAGCGGGAGTCTTACCAGTGACTTGATCTGTCTAACACATACCAAAAATGCGTCGAGCATTACGGTATGCTTTGTATGTTTTCGCGGAACCCGATTTACAGTAAGAAAAGAGAAACTCTTACATTCACATGCATTCATACAGCACAAGGCCTTCGCAAACGGAAACTATTTTCTCTCAGTTATAAAGCCCCTCACGTCAAACAATCTCACTCCGCTGAGAATTCATTAGGCGCATACACTTACGTTCCGACATCAGCTGCAAATCGCTTCCTACATTCAAGATGAGCTCTTCTTATCGTGAACTTACTACCCCAAGCAACGTCTTATTAGATATCTACATGATGCTAAGGATATGATTTTGGATTGTGACAAGTATTAGGAGGGTTGGCAATTCCCACCTTCTCGTAAGGAACTTCACGTTTTCATAAGTACCCAACGTAATGTCGTAAACAGTATCATTGAGAAACTCGAAAGAAAACTTGATACTATTTCGGAAATATATGACGAAACCTTAGGCAAGCTCAGTAAGGGCACAGAGACAGCCTCGCAATTTGAAAATTATTGGACTGAGAAAGAAGGGGATGAGACAATAGAATGTACACGCGAACTTATCCAATGTCTCGAACTGAGGATTAGTGAGTTAGACATACAGGAGATGAGAACGTCGCACTTTGAAGAGTTTGATAATATGGAACGTCAGCACTCACGTAATCCTGCGCAAACGCAACAATCGCCAACATTTGCTCCCGTCATAGGTACGGAAGTAGCTAATACGTCGCAAAACATTCCAGCGCACTGGTATCGTAAAGAGCTTCGCATACCAGAATTTTTCGGCGATCCAACGCAATTTGAGCAGTTTTGGGAAATATTTCCCGAACTTGTACATGAGCAACCATATAGCGAAAACGAGAAGCTTACAAATTTACTTGAGAAGTGTAAGGGCGAAGCTAAGAGAGCTCTTAAATTTATCTCTCGTTAAGGTTTCTCGTACCAGATGCCTTCAAACAACTCCATGATCAGTTCCACAACGACGAGCTGAACGTGAAGTTGTTGTTAGAATAGCTAGACAAAATACCGCAATCTTCGGAATATGCATCGCAATTACATGCCACATTCAACGATAAAATGGCTATTATAGCTCCTCTCTCACGTTCCGAGGGTCACATTGACTCACTCGAATATAAAGCCAAGGTACGACGAAAGTTCCCTTTTAGCGTTCAACGAAAGTTACTCTCTAAGGAATACGATGACAGTAATATGTGGAGTACAAACGCATTGATATCCGAAATACGTGAAATTGTTAAAAAGTGCGAAATAACTCTGGTACGTTTTGAGCATCTGCCCACAAATATTCCGCAAAGCACCATACTTTATAACCAGACTAGCACTTCCACAAGATACAGTTGCGCTGCTTGCGCTGGTTCACATAAGATTCGTTACTGTAAAAGATGTAGATCCGTTGAGTTCAAACGACAGCGCATCCGAGATTTGAATAAGTGCTTTAAATGTTTTTCACAGGAGCATTATAGCTCCCAATGCATGAAGGCATCATGCCGTAAGTGCGGTGGCCGGCATAATGTTACCCTATGTCGCAAGGTTAGATCGTGCAGTCCTAGTCCCTATCGTATCGAAATCTCATGGAGACAAGTCGTAAATCGAGGGATCAGTCGACCTCCAGAAGGTCGCGTACGGAACGCTAGCGAATCGTCCCTGAATTCCTCTCGTCATGATTCCAGCTCCCGCTCACGCTCGAGGTCACGACAACGGTTTGTTCCAGATTCGTCGAAGCCATCAGGCAGTCGCATGCGATCCCAGACCCCTTACCCACGAGGCTCTACTTCTACAAAGTCAGCATTTTTCAGAGGTCCAGATTATTTGACGGTCGATACCATTCGTTACAATGATATCGACAATCAATGTTCAGGAATGACATGGGTAAATCCATTTATCGGTTACCCCTTCGGCTGAAGTGATCTCTATTGAGAGTTTGGATAGTTTAGGGATCGACAGTTTTGAATTCAATTGCATCAATTGGTAGCAACTTGCCCATTTGCTGAACATCTATTTCGTACATATTGATGGTGAACCCATATGACAGTTATTGATGCTTATCCTTTTTGTAATTGCACTATGAATTGGAATGTTGCTGGCACCACATGAGAAATGAATCGCTTGCTTTGCTATCACAAATTTAGATCGTGTCTTGATCATCCATGAAGATCGCAGTATCAAGAGACATGCAAGATTACCTGGAACGCTAGGCAGTCTAGCGGTTGACACATCGGCATCAGATATCAGAACATAAACAAGATATGTTCACCCAATGGTACTGTGCATCAGACGCATTAACTATAGCAGTCGTATAGCAGTAGTGGGCGGTGTACCGGATTTTATCCTTTCTCCATTTCCTAGTGGCCCTTATCAGCCTCTGTGAGCCGTTATCAGATCTTAAAAGTCACCATTAAGGTCCTTGTAATACCTTATACCTTGCAATACCTGTGACTGTGGACATTCCAGTGTTAGCCAGAATAACGAAACGAATCTGGCGACATTACCCTTTTGGCCCTCCTTATCCGATCTTATCAACCGTTATCAAGTTGATCAATGATGTACCCTTCCCATCCCTCAAGCACCTATAAGTGTCGACGCTCCAAGATCAACTCGAAAGGTGAAATGAATTTGGCAACATTTGCCTGTTGAGGCTGCTTATCATCACTTTAAACCGTTATCAATTTGGATCACCCATCATTGATGTGCACGTACCACCTCTCAGAACATCTATGAGTGTGGGCGCTCTAGGATCGACCCGAAAGACGAAACAG
Source organism: Trichostrongylus colubriformis (assembly GCA_963978905.1). Lineage (NCBI taxonomy): Eukaryota > Metazoa > Nematoda > Chromadorea > Rhabditida > Trichostrongylidae > Trichostrongylus > Trichostrongylus colubriformis. Next base: position 21,861,318 of record OZ022256.1, read on the forward strand.
ATCTTGAGACATTAGCCTTTCAAGACTCCTTATTAGCCCTTATCAGCTTCTACATACATTCGGTCCACTATCACTGGGTCTCCTTCACCGAGGGGCTTCTCTCGCTGAAGGATCTCGAGCCCTTAGGTGGCAAGGCTACGTGGCGCGACCCCAGGTGGCGGATAGGTGGCTAATCGCGGACCAAAAGCCACCATGTACCTGCCCTGAAACGCAGGTGGATCCAGGGGATGGACTCCCTGTTTCTGCTGCGCTGCGCTGATTCCTACCCTCTGTATCCATGCAGACGTTTCTTGCATGCGTGTGGGAGCGTTCTGTATGGTGCAGTTGGTATCCTGCATTCGGTCCAGCCAAAAGCTTGCATTCCAACGACAGGGAGGTACATGGGAGGCGGTCCGGGGTCGCCTCCAACAAATAAACCCCACGTCCACTTCGGGATAGCCTGGCTCACTACCCGGAGTATACCCAGCCCCCACGACAGAGCCTGGCAAGCTACTCGTGGGTCTCCATCTTGCCGAAAACAGCAATAAAAATGGGCCTCATTCCCCTGAACCTGAGGGAGCCCCCAATACGGCAGCGTTCTCGGGAGAGGCTGCTAAAATCTCAGGGCTACAACAGGCTGCCTTAATCGAGAAGGACTAAGATGGGGATCTGTACTTACAATGCACGAACTCTTGCATCGGAAGCGAGTGTCGAAGATCTGATGATGCAAGCCAGGAAGATCAAGTACGACGCCATCGGACTGACCGAGACGAGGAGGCATCGCTCGCTACACGCAGTGTACGAGACTGGTGAAGAACTGTTCCTTGGAACATGCGACAGGAGAGGCGTTGGCGGTGTGGGCGTTCTCGTCAACACGCACTTGGCCATGAACATCGATTCGTACGAAAATCTGACAACCCGAATCAGACGTTTGCGATTGAAAAGATGCGGTTCAATCCCGGCTTTGACCATCTTCGTCGCCTACGCACCAACATCAAGCTACGACGAGGATGAGCTCGAAGCATTTTATGTGGAATTGGAGAAGTTCTATAAAGAAGACCACACCTTCTTCAAGGTCATCGTCGGCGACTTCAACGCCAAGGTCGGCCCCAGAAGAACGGACAATGAGCTTCACATCGGGACTCACGGAACGGAGTGGAATGAGCAGGGTGAAAGGCTGTCTGAGTTCATTATGTCGATCAACTCCATCCATGGTAACTCACAGTTCCAGAAGCCTTCTCATCTGCGATGGACTTGGGAGTCACCCAGTGGACAATTCCATAATGAGATCGATCACGTCATCTTCAATCGAAGGTTTTGCCTGACCGATGTCGCTGTGGTTCCGAAGTTCTATACGGGATCAGACCATCGACTCATCCGCGCAAAAATCCTCTTTTCGATACGTGGAGAGAGAGCCGCGAAATTCAAGAAGCGAAGACCCAAGACAGTGATCAACTGGGAACACTTCGTTTCTCTCGCAGGTGTATGGGAGGATTCCGTTATCGAAAACATCGACGACGAGTACAACCGGCTCGTTGAGCATCTTCACGATTGTGCCAGGAGGGCAGAGAGTTTGAAAGTCACCAAGAAGCGTCTCTCTTCGGAAACTCTCGAGCTGATACGCCAACGTGGAGCCGTACGAGCCGCAGGCGACTACCACCTGACGTCCGAACTTGCGAAGCAATGCAGAGAGGCGATAAAAGAAGATCTTAAGGAGAGAAGAGCAGCAGTGCTGGCTGAAGCAGCAGAGGCTGGGAGGAGCATCCGCAATGACCGCAGAAGTTTCGCCAGTTATAAGACCAAAATGACCGGTCTCCGACGTACGGACGGTACAGTCACTGCTTCCCGAAGGGCAATGGAGAAGGTCATCTACGACTTCTACTCGGATCTCTTCGATAACCATGTCCAACTGCCTAGGAGCAATCTGAAGCAGGATGGATATGTCGTACCATCGGTTCTCCCTTGCGAAGTCCGACACGCCATTTCGTCGGTGAAGAATGGTACAGCACCCGGCCCCGACAGGATCAGACCGGAACATCTGAACAATCTCACGCCAGTTATCGTCAAAACACTGGCCCGAATCTTCACACGCCACCTGTCGGAATGCAAGGTACCCACATCGTGGAAAACCAGCAGGACTGTGTTGCTGTATAAGAAGGGAGATCCACACGACATTGGCAATTATCGTCCAATCTGCCTGCTGTCTGTAGTCTACAAGCTCTTCACTCGTGTCATCTTGAATAGGATCGGTAGAACTTTAGACGAAGGACAGCCATGCGAGCAAGCAGGGTTTCGGAGAGGATTCAGTGCAATCGATCACATCCACACGGTCACTAGGCTCATTGAAGTGTCGCGAGAGTATAAGATGCCGTTATGTCTCACATTCATCGATTTAAAGAAAGCCTTCGACTCCGTTGAGACAGAAGCGGTTATCAAAGCCCTGGGAAAACAGGGTGTGCCTACTCAGTATATAAAAGTACTTCGTGAGCTCTACAGCAACTTCACGACCAGGATCTTGCCATTCTACAAGGAAGTCATCATCGACGTGAAGAGAGGGGTTCGACAAGGCGACACTATCTCGCCTAAACTATTCAGCGCCGCTCTTGAGAACGTCATGCGTCAACTGGAATGGGAAGGAATGGGAGTGAAGGTCGATGGCCGGCATCTACACCACCTCCGCTTCGCTGATGACATTATGCTAATAACACCGACAATCCAGCAAGCGGAACGGATGCTAGCCGATTTCGACTGCCAGTGTGGAAAGATCGGTCTGCAGCTGAACCTGACGAAGACGATGTTTATGAGAAACGGATTGGTACCTGACGCCCCATTTACGCTCAACGGCGAACATCACCGAATGCTCCAGCTATGTGTACCTAGGTCGAGAAGTCAATATGATGAACGACTTAGCACCAGAGCTGAGCAGGAGGAAAAGAGCGGCTTGGGGAGCTTTTAAGACCATCGAGGGAGTAGTGAAGAAGACGAAGAACATCCGGCTCCGCGCCCATCTCTTCGATTCCGCTGTCCTTCCTGCCCTAACATACGCTTCAGAGACTTGGACTCTACGTAAGCTGGAGGAGCATGCGGTCGGCGTCATCCAACGCGCCACCGAAAGGACGATGCTCGGAGTATCCCGATACACGCAAGTGCAGAGGAGAATCCGGAGTTCCGAACTCCGTCGACGATCGAAGATCAGGGACGCCGTCGTATTTCCCAAGGAATCGAAGATTAGATGGGCCGGACACGTCATGCGATATCGCGATGACCGTTGGACCAGAGCGGTCACCGACTGGATCTCTTGGGGCGTAGTTCCAAGTAGTGCTTTTTCAGCCTTTCGTCACAGATCATCTATGCTAGACACGAATATTCATTTACAGAGGGCTACCCCTAATGGGACTTTTGAGTCCTAACTACAAACCGCACCTGTGGCTCATGGCACCGCGTCGTATGATGCACGCCACGGTGCGAAATCTTACGATACACACCCTCCGTCAGGGCACGCGCACAGAAAATTGATAGTCAGGTAAACGCGTGGAATACGGGAGGCTAACGCGAGCTGCGTGTATCGTGTATGTATAGCAATTTAGAAAACGAAACTACTCTTCGGAAACATCATTTTTGTAGACTGCTATATATAAATGGGTGGTGCCTGAAGGAGTCTTCAAATCGAGCGTTAAATGTGTTAAGTTCGTTGCAAGAAGTAATTGTAGTGTGTCAACATCAACGTGAACTTCAAGGAAGAGGGGTTGTTCTACAAGATATAGTGGGCGGGGCAACGGTAATGGCTTGGCATGGCCGTTGCCCCACACCTCTAGTGATACAGAAGGCGCACAGCTCGTTTCAGATGAGAATCATTAGCGGGAAAAGGTTGTAATACTCAAGTTTTTGTACGTTTCATTTATATCTTTCACCACAGTTTCAGTTTCATTATAATCAGCAATCCTGCTTTCATTCTATGCAATCGACCAGAACTACCCTTTCGGTGCTTTAAATTTCCCGCGCGTAAAAAAAAGTAGAAATAGCTACAGTTAACTGACTGATCGAAGGATAACCAATGCAAAAGGGACCAAGCGTATGCTGAGAGATCAGAACCCATGAATACATCCCGTGAACTATGAAATTAGCTGCTAATCACCCAGTCGATTAGGTGGAACAGGTTTTCTTTGATTTAGCTCGGGAACTCCCAATCGATCGTGACGTGGCTCATGGCTATTCAATCTATCTCGCAGTATTTCGCTCATACTAATCTAAATTGAAGTGGAGTGCATGGCGCAGCTCTCAGAGTCATTTTATTGCAATTTAACATTTACTGACAATGCATAAACACCTTGCTTGTATTTCCCTTTTCACACCGACAATCCAGCAAGCGGAACGGATGCTAGCCGATTTCAACTGCCAGTGTGGAAAGATCGGTTTGCAGCTGAACCTGACGAAGACGATGTTCATGAGAAACGGAATGGTACCTCACGCCTCATTTACGCTCAACGGAACGAACATCACCGAATGCTCCAGCTATGTGTACCTAGGTCGAGAAGTCAATATGATGAACGACTTAGCACCAGAGCTGAGCAGGAGGAAAAGAGCGGCTTGGGGAGCTTTTAAGACCATCGAGGGAGTAGTGAAGAAGACGAAGAACATCCGGCTCCGCGCCCATCTCTTCGATTCCGCTGTCCTTCCTGCCCTAACATACGCTTCAGAGACTTGGACTCTACGTAAGCTGGAGGAGCATGCGGTCGGCGTCATCCAACGCGCCACCGAAAGGACGATGCTCGGAGTATCCCGATACACGCAAGTGCAGAGGAGAATCCGGAGTTCCGAACTCCGTCGACGATCGAAGATCAGGGACGCCGTCGTATTTCCCAAGGAATCGAAGATTAGATGGGCCGGACACGTCATGCGATATCGCGATGACCGTTGGACCAGAGCGGTCACCGACTGGATCTCTTGGGGCGTAGTTCCAAGTAGTGCTTTTTCAGCCTTTCGTCACAGATCATCTATGCTAGACACGAATATTCATTTACAGAGGGCTACCCCTAATGGGACTTTTGAGTCCTAACTACAAACCGCACCTGTGGCTCATGGCACCGCGTCGTATGATGCACGCCACGGTGCGAAATCTTACGATACACACCCTCCGTCAGGGCACGCGCACAGAAAATTGATAGTCAGGTAAACGCGTGGAATACGGGAGGCTAACGCGAGCTGCGTGTATCGTGTATGTATAGCAATTTAGAAAACGAAACTACTCTTCGGAAACATCATTTTTGTAGACTGCTATATATAAATGGGTGGTGCCTGAAGGAGTCTTCAAATCGAGCGTTAAATGTGTTAAGTTCGTTGCAAGAAGTAATTGTAGTGTGTCAACATCAACGTGAACTCCAAGGAAGAGGGGTTGTTCTACAAGATATAGTGGGCGGGGCAACGGTAATGGCTTGGCATGGCCGTTGCCCCACACCTCTAGTGATACAGAAGGCGCACAGCTCGTTTCAGATGAGAATCATTAGCGGGAAAAGGTTGTAATACTCAAGTTTTTGTACGTTTCATTTATATCTTTCACCACAGTTTCAGTTTCATTATAATCAGCAATCCTGCTTTCATTCTATGCAATCGACCAGAACTACCCTTTCGGTGCTTTAAATTTCCCGCGCGTAAAAAAAAGTAGAAATAGCTACAGTTAACTGACTGATCGAAGGATAACCAATGCAAAAGGGACCAAGCGTATGCTGAGAGATCAGAACCCATGAATACATCCCGTGAACTATGAAATTAGCTGCTAATCACCCAGTCGATTAGGTGGAACAGGTTTTCTTTGATTTAGCTCGGGAACTCCCAATCGATCGTGACGTGGCTCATGGCTATTCAATCTATCTCGCAGTATTTCGCTCATACTAATCTAAATTGAAGTGGAGTGCATGGCGCAGCTCTCAGAGTCATTTTATTGCAATTTAACATTTACTGACAATGCATAAACACCTTGCTTGTATTTCCCTTTTCACACCGACAATCCAGCAAGCGGAACGGATGCTAGCCGATTTCAACTGCCAGTGTGGAAAGATCGGTTTGCAGCTGAACCTGACGAAGACGATGTTCATGAGAAACGGAATGGTACCTCACGCCTCATTTACGCTCAACGGAACGAACATCACCGAATGCTCCAGCTATGTGTACCTAGGTCGAGAAGTCAATATGATGAACGACTTAGCACCAGAGCTGAGCAGGAGGAAAAGAGCGGCTTGGGGAGCTTTTAAGACCATCGAGGGAGTAGTGAAGAAGACGAAGAACATCCGGCTCCGCGCCCATCTCTTCGATTCCGCTGTCCTTCCTGCCCTAACATACGCTTCAGAGACTTGGACTCTACGTAAGCTGGAGGAGCATGCGGTCGGCGTCATCCAACGCGCCACCGAAAGGACGATGCTCGGAGTATCCCGATACACGCAAGTGCAGAGGAGAATCCGGAGTTCCGAACTCCGTCGACGATCGAAGATCAGGGACGCCGTCGTATTTCCCAAGGAATCGAAGATTAGATGGGCCGGACACGTCATGCGATATCGCGATGACCGTTGGACCAGAGCGGTCACCGACTGGATCTCTTGGGGCGTAGTTCCAAGTAGTGCTTTTTCAGCCTTTCGTCACAGATCATCTATGCTAGACACGAATATTCATTTACAGAGGGCTACCCCTAATGGGACTTTTGAGTCCTAACTACAAACCGCACCTGTGGCTCATGGCACCGCGTCGTATGATGCACGCCACGGTGCGAAATCTTACGATACACACCCTCCGTCAGGGCACGCGCACAGAAAATTGATAGTCAGGTAAACGCGTGGAATACGGGAGGCTAACGCGAGCTGCGTGTATCGTGTATGTATAGCAATTTAGAAAACGAAACTACTCTTCGGAAACATCATTTTTGTAGACTGCTATATATAAATGGGTGGTGCCTGAAGGAGTCTTCAAATCGAGCGTTAAATGTGTTAAGTTCGTTGCAAGAAGTAATTGTAGTGTGTCAACATCAACGTGAACTCCAAGGAAGAGGGGTTGTTCTACAAGATATAGTGGGCGGGGCAACGGTAATGGCTTGGCATGGCCGTTGCCCCACACCTCTAGTGATACAGAAGGCGCACAGCTCGTTTCAGATGAGAATCATTAGCGGGAAAAGGTTGTAATACTCAAGTTTTTGTACGTTTCATTTATATCTTTCACCACAGTTTCAGTTTCGTTATAATCAGCAATCCTGCTTTCATTCTATGCAATCGACCAGAATTACCCTTTCGGTGCTTTAAATTTCCCGCGCGTAAAAAAAAGTAGAAATAGCTACAGTTAACTGACTGATCGAAGGATAACCAATGCAAAAGGGACCAAGCGTATGCTGAGAGATCAGAACCCATGAATCCATCCCGTGAACTATGAAATTAGCTGCTAATCACCCAGTCGATTAGGTGGAACAGGTTTTCTTTGATTTAGCTCGGGAACTCCCAATCGATCGTGACGTGGCTCATGGCTATTCAATCTATCTCGCAGTATTTCGCTCATACTAATCTAAATTGAAGTGGAGTGCATGGCGCAGCTCTCAGAGTCATTTTATTGCAATTTAACATTAACTGACAATGCATAAACACCTTGCTTGTGTTTCCCTTTTCACACCGACAATCCAGCAAGCGGAACGGATGCTAGCCGATTTCGACTGCCAGTGTGGAAAGATCGGTTTGCAGCTGAACCTGACGAAGACGATGTTCATGAGAAACGGAATGGTACCTGACGCCTCATTTACGCTCAACGGAACGAACATCACCGAATGCTCCAGCTATGTGTACCTAGGTCGGGAAGTCAATATGATGAACGACTTAGTACCAGAGCTGAGCTGGAGGAAAAGAGCGGCTTGGGGAGCCTTTAAGACCATCGAGGGAGTAGTGAAGAAGACGAAGAACATCCGGCTCCGCGCCCATCTCTTCGATTCCGCTGTCCTTCCTGCCCTAACATACGCCTCAGAGACTTGGACTCTACGTAAGCGGGAGGAGCATGCGGTCGGCGTCATCCAACGCGCCATCGAAAGGACGATGCTCGGAGTATCCCTACACGCAAGTGCAATCCGGAATTCCGAACTCCGTCGACGATCAAAGATCAGGGACGCCGTCGTATTTATTTATTTATTTATTTATTTATTTATTTATTTACTTTGCGTCCGCAGACGCGCTGCCATGACATATCTTGCAGATAGGAGCTAATCTGGATATCGTTCAAGAAAACAATACTCAGAGAAAACAGCAATTCAAGGTCAATAAAATAAAATAAATCTCTAGAACATGATAGTAACGGAAGTAGAGTGGAGAGAAGATTCAATGAGTTCAGACTCCGTCCACATTTGTGAAGAAGATCCTAGCAACTGGAGTGGTAGTAGCTGCTCATCCGGTTACCTAAACGGCCGGGTGACGTCGTGACCGCTCCAACCCGCATACGCAGAAGCCAGAACACGACGCTCTCCAGCACCAGTCGGCTATGGTGCCCGGTCGCCACAAGTGGGGTCATAGGGGCTTACCGACTTTGGTACACGGGTATACCGACCTCCCCCGTGGAAACGGTAAGCTAGGAGAGTGTAATGCCTAAGCTACACGCATGCGCCTGGAGCGATCACCCAGTTTCTCAACCGTAGGCCCTAGACAAGGAAAGAACCCTCCGAACTTCAAGGTATCTGCCTTCCGCAAAGGCTGACAAGAATCCGAACAGGGTCAAATTGAACAAACAGATCAATGACAGATTCAGCGACCGGCGAGATAAGAGAAATAAAATAAAGCGAAATAGAGGCACAGTTTTCGGGAGCAATCTATTGGAAGGAGATGTAAGAGAATAAGAAGGTGTGTGCCAGCTCAGCATCAAGCTATATCTGGGATGCCCAGTATCTCTAGGAGATTCATCCCTTTGATGGCCCTTTTGCCAAGGAATCGAAGATTAGATGGACCGGACACGTCATGCGATATCGCGATGACCGTTGGACCAGAGCGGTTACCGACTGGATCCCTCGGGACGTCAAACGAACACCTGGACGACCGCCGGCCCGATGGTCGGACTTCTTCACGAAAGCTCTGCGCGAAAGGAACGAGACGCTGCGTGTCCCTGGAGCCAGAAACGTTCATAGGACTGCTTTGGCTCGCGACAGGGACGAATGGAGACGTTGCTGGCGCCCGCTCGAGGCTCTCGATGAACAACGGGACGACAGGTGATACAGGTGATCGCTGGGTCGCTGGTATTATATAATTTAAGATCATACTTCTCTGTGTTTCTTGTGTACGACCACGTGTTTTCCTTGGTTTCCCTCACGATGTGTGTCGGTGACGCAGGTCTTCGTTGCTCGTACACTGCAAATTAGGGAAAAGTCCCCGGGGTAGTTCAGCATCTACATTCAGGACCACAGAGAGGCAGATGTGCGTTGGTCCAAAGCATCTGTGAGCCATCCATGGGACACCATTTGCGACCTGTCTCCTCTACAAGCGCATGTACAAGTATACGGCTAAAAAAGCTCTATGATTCTCATGTCTCCAGACTGTGTTTGTATTTATTTTTTGGCTTTTTGGCTTTAACTTTCAGTGATATACCATCTGCTCCCATAGAACGGGCGACTTAGATAGAAGCCAGATTTTAGGCCTCGAAACATCAGGAAAAGCAAGATATCATTCCAGAAAATAGAGAAGCTTCTTCTTTCAGAAATGCGCTTACCGTTCAGTATGTGGAATAAGGGAGGCCTCTCATGATAAAAGAACGGGCTCACACAAAGTGCATGGGTTCACACAAGGGTATATATGGATAAACCGTTCATTTTGTTATTAGTAATTTTCTCTGCTATGCCAACGATGTTGTTAGGTGGAACTTTTTACTGGCGGCCTGACGTTTCGACCAGATCGTCTTCCTCAATGTTCCAGTCCATCATCGCGAAAGCGGAACGCTGTCACTCCGTGTCAGCTATTGTCAGTGGACTGACACGGAGTGGAAGGGGCCTGATGTCTGGAATGGTAATGCTCACGTAAATTCACGAAAAGCCATACTGTCGTCGTGAGAAACAGAAGCGCTTCCGTGCAGGGTCAAGCCTCCGTTGAGGAATCCTCAACAGGGGGTCGTATTTGGTCCGCTAGGAGGGGGGGTCGTAATTGTTGAGGTAGGCAGTGATCAGCAGAATTTCTCAGGCTTAGGGTTTAAAGTGTAAGGGGAGAAGTGATTAAATTGACTGAATGGGTTTGAACACAAAACTAGTTTAACTTAATGACCATGGAAACCTCATGCATGGCGCAATCCACAACGAAACCGGCCAGTACCAATAACTCTTTCGTTGGTCCGCTGACACCGAAGCTACGTACAGAGACACCTCCGGAATTCACCGATAAGCCGTGGAAAGCGATATCTATCAGCGGGTACCACCGTGGATGGACACTCCAGAAACAATGGGATTAAAGCGGAAAATTAGCTGATATGGACTTCTTCCATACCTTACTGCGATCGCAAGTACGTAATCTAGTGTTGGCGGCCACTATGCGGACCGGAAAAACGTTTGTATTCATTGAGAATGTGGATGAAATCCTCATGCATGGCGCATCCCACAGAGAAGCTGACCGACGCTTCTCGCCTCTCCACTAGGCCTCCGAGAGCGAAGGATGCATACTGGAAAAGTTTTAGTAACAATGAATCGATTTTTGGGAAGATTCGTGGAAAGAGGACTCGCAAATCCGGCGAAAAAAAGCCTTCCTCATCACCCTTCCCTCACAATAGCTTTCTTCGTTTTGAAGATATGGTATAGCTCAGGTAGTCATTTGAAAGCGACAACCTAGTAGACCCTGCTTCGCCATAACGAACTCATATGGTTAAGTTTGAAGGAAGTTATGGCCATTTCCGTGAAACACTTCGAAATTTTGCTCATCGAATCCTCATCAAAGAACCCATATCGAGAACTAAGCAACCATTGGAGCAAGCAATTGGCCAATAGATAGGTCTAAGGGAATTATCAGGAAAACAGTTCACAGCTGTTTGAAAGATGGGCTCTAGGTAAAGTTCAGAGCATTTCAAGAATGTCGGGATTTAGTATGGGGAAGATAACGAGCTCCATCGTGATCGCCGCGTCGCACGTCGCCTGATCGCAAATTGTAGTTGGTCCCACTCATTAAGCTGCGTGCTGAGGCAGGGCACGTTTGATCATGAAGCGATAGTTGCATATTTATGATTGTAGCTCAGCGTAATGTCTTTATTCGGGACACTGGATCAAACATGTATTCTTAAAGAATATATTCCGCGTATTTTACCGTTTCAACTGATATTCAGTGTTTGATACTGACTGTTAATTTTTTTTGTTTTTTCTCGTGTCAAGTCCTAGCACCCTTTTAAGAACTGCGATGTTCCCACTGTATTAGTGGATGAAGGTTCCATTGATTCTGAAGATTCCACGGGGGCGGTACGTTTTCGTGCATTTTTTCCATTGCCCAATCACGATTAAAGCTAGTCAGATTTTACCATGTTGTGGTGTGTGGCAGTTAGAGTCGCTGGATGCTCTGTGGCTCATATTTACTGTGTCAAAAGCGTCAGCATTTAATAAAATGCTGTGTCACCATTTTGCTTCGAAATGACGGTGCGCTCTCCTGCATTCTTCTGTGACCGATTATACTGATATAGAACTTCATACGTAGCATGAAATTGAAACTCATTTCAATCCCTCAGTGGTATAAAAAAAAACTATTATCAATTGCTACACTAAGAAGTTTCTTGTCTCTAGTGAAGTTCCCACCTTTCCCGTCTTACACCAATCGCAAACTTCGCACCGCACAAAGCCACATGGCTATTTCCTTGTTCGAAGCTAGTTTTCGGTAACTTCTTTGAGACTTTATGTGTACGTTCGACCGTGCTATGTATGCCGCCCCGCCCACAAACATAAGCGGGTGTTGTGATCGAAGGGTCGCGCGTCACGCAAGTTGTGAGGTGTGAAGCCGCTAAATCGTGGCGGTTGCATCGCCGGGTATGAACGCTATCTCTCGCTTTTCGCTTATTTTTGCTCGCGCAGACATTATTTCAGACGTAAAAGACGCAAAAGACAATAACAGACGTAAAAGAGGGGGGGTCGTATTGAGACCCCCTTTTGGGGGGGGGGGTCGTATTTTTTGGAAATTTTCCTCATCTGGACGCTTGACCCTGCTTCCGTGTCAGTACATGGTCTCCACTCTTACATACCGAATGCATGGTTGTTAAAATTAAAATCCAACTATTGGTTCTGACTGACCCGGATAGATATAATATGCTCGGGCAGGTGAGGCAAATTGAAGCGATTTTCACTAACATGGCATAGAAAATGCGGTTCCAGGCGAGACTCTCAAACAAAATGATGTGAACGAGCGACAGTTCACTCAAGATATCAAAGGAAAGCCTTATGATCATCCCTCTTCGAAATTACGCAGTCGTAGTAACCAAAGGAATTATTTTGGGTGGTTTTCACACCCGAATTTGGTTTTGTAATCTTCGGTCACTCGCGCGTTACTTACGGTTACAGTTATTTCTTAAAGATATCCTCATCAAGTGCTGAGAACAGTACGAGAGTGGGAAGAGGCACATTTTCAATTAAAATGCGTTCAAAACGCCATTTTGATCAAAAGCTAAGCAGCTTATAATCAATACATTCATTGTAGCTTGATCATGATGAGCCACAATACCGCTTACAGATTTTGATCAGCAGACACCTCGCATCTGATTTATCACCCGCAAACCGTCGCACGTCATAACTTCGCCCAAAATGGATAAAATGGGGAAAAAATGAAAGCATTTGATGTGCTCCGATGCAACGGCTTCAGCGGTGTGTAAAATGCCAAATTCTGAGGAGTAGGTCGCTAGCTTCTCGAAAGCTTATTTTCTAGTCTATTATCTTGAAGTTGGAGCACACTTTTCACCTTTTCACGACATTTTCAAAAGCTCTGAAGCCCATTTCGTCACAAATGAGCTGGTGATGAAAGAAATTGCTCACTCTTCACGTGCGGCCAACGTTGATGGCTTTTTGAAAACAATCTTTTATCAAGGCGTTCTAGTGGGTTTTTGAGTAACGGTCACATGTGCAACGCAACCTCCAGAGAACTGATAGTCCATGAGTTGGAATGTCAATGCAGCTAATAGTTTCTTTCTTACTGAGTTCTGGACATCTTATCTTCAGCTTTCGTACCCCTTATTGGAAGTCAACTTTATGTAAAGATTGATTCCTCGAATTATGATGGGTTCAAATTGCACTCTATGACTCTCATCGGTTTCCTACATGTCCTTTCATCCAAATGTAATAACAGGTAATTTTATGGCAGCATTATGGCCTTACCAAACTTCCATCAATTGCGACACATTCCTCAGTAAACATCGCTGAGATAACTTGAGTGTCCTTTTTTATCAATATTTGCCTTTCATAACAAATTACTAAATCAGAGCTCAAATTGAAGTATTCGAAGCATGCTGTCATCATTTTGATCGAAAGTCGCACTTTGTCGAGTATTTCCAGAAAATCTAATCATCTCAGAATGCAGTACCCCAGCATAAACCGATAGCCACTCCACTCATTTTCTTCTTTTTCAGGTTTTACATGAGGGCGTACCGGCATACTGTTTCGAAGAGAATTTCAGTGTTCCTCCCTTCTTGTTCTACTCACGATCCCTTACTAGGCTGTGAGGCCACAGCATGGGGTCGAGGGCATAATTGGGCAGATGTTGGTGGTAGCGCAAAAGGTACACGCCCGAATTTCCAGCGGTAACATTCAAGATTAGCGACCGCCATGCTCCTTCCATCGGCCCACGAGCACGTTAGTCTTCATTATGTTATATGCATATTTCAGAGCTTTGAGCGATAGTACATATTTGATATTCATATTACCACTACCTGTATTTTTCAATCATAGGTCAACGTGAAACGGTGTGGATACCTCTACCTTTGAGGGCGCCGAAGGTCCCTACACTGCTCAGAAATCAACATCCAAACAACATCTCCTCCTAGTCGTTTAACAGGGAACTTCCGCAGCTACCTCAAGCGGTTTTACGGGTGACCTCCAGTTCAAGCTGTGATCTGTTTACAACTTTCCGTGAAGGTGCGAAGCACAGACCAAATTCACCAGCCTGCCTTCAGCAGCATGCCCAAAGACAATGTCAGCACACATTTATTCTTGTGTTATAATGTGTGCACTTGTACCATACACAAAGCGAGTGCGGACTTGTACGTTCTTCAGCAAAAGGTCATTGTAGAGCACCGGATAGTCGGTCATAGAAAAACTACCCATCTCCTCGACCATCGGCAACCACAGTCTTCCCCATTCACCAGAGTTAACGTCTCGGTGTTGCCTAAAACTTCATCCTATCGGAAAATGACACATTACAACTCGAAGATGCTTAAAACGCAATCTTCTCTAGGTCACTCTTGTCCGCTTGTGAGCACTCATTCTATTATTTTATTTTAATAGAGATCATAACGCAACGAAACAGTGTCAACCAAAAGAGCTTGACCAAATAAACAGTTCTGAGTCAAGATTGAAATTTGACGAGGGGTCTCTCTCGCTAGAGGGTCTGGAGCAGTTAGGTGGCAAGGCTACGTGGCGCGACTCCAGTGGCGGATAGAGGGCTAATTGCGAACCAAAAGGATTCATGTACTTGCTCTGAGACGTAGGTGGATTCTGAAGATGGATTTCTTTTTTTTTCGATTTTTTCGACAGCCTTGGGTAGAACCACTCAGGAGAGGCTGCTAGTATGTCAGGGCTACAACAGGCTGTCTCAATTAGGAAGGACTACGATGGCGATTGAACTTTCAACGCACGGACACTTGCATCGGAAGCGAGGATCAGGCACGACGTCGTCGGACTAACTGAGACGGGAAGGCACCACTCGCCACAAGCCGTTTACGAGACTGGAGAAGAATTCTCCTTGGAACATGCCACAGGATAAGCATTGACGGTATGGGCGTTATTGTCAACGCGCACTTTGCCATGAAAATCGATTCGTGCGACAATATGACAACCCGATTCGGACGTTTGCGATTGAAAAGATGTGGTTCAATTCTGAGTTTTTTCCAGAAGCTCTGTCATCTACGATGGACTTGGGAGTCGTCCGGTGGTGACATCGCTGTCGATCCCTAGTTCTATACCCAATCAGACAATCGACTCCTCAGTGCAAGAAGCCTCTTTTCGATACGTGGAGAAAGCCGCGAAAAAATTTAAGAAGCGAAGTCCCAAAACAGCCATCAACTGAAACCACTTCTCTCGCCTGTGTGTGGGAGGGTTCCGTCATCGAAAATATCGACGACGAAAAAAAGTGGCTTGATTAACATCTCCATAACTGTGCCAGGAGAGCAGAGAGTTTGGATATCGTCAAGAGGCGACCCTCTTCGGAAATTCTCTAGCTGATGCGGAGTCGCTCGAGATGCGGAGAAATGAAGTGAGGCGATAATAGAAGAACTCAGGGAGAGGAGAACAGCAGTGCTGGCTGAGGTTGGGAGGAGCATCCGCAATGCCCGCGAAAATTCGCCAATCATGGAACCGAAATGACCGGTCTCCGTCGTCCGGACGGCACAGTTACTGTTTCCCAAAGGGCAATGGAGAAGGTCATCTACGACTATGTCAAGTGCTTAGGAGCAATCTGAAGCAGGATGGATATGTCGTTCCTTCAGTTCTCCTTTGCAAAGCCGACATGTCATTTCTTCGGTAAGGGATGCTACAGCACTCGTATCTAACAGGATGAAACCGGTACACCTAGAGAGTCTATCTCCATTTATTGTCGAAATTTTGCCCCGACTCTTCATACGCTACCTGACGGAGTGCAAGGCACCCACCTCGTGGCATCAGCAGGAATATGTCACTGTATAAGAGGGGAGATCCACACGACAATGGCAGTACCGTCCATTTGCCTTCTGTTTGTAGTCCACAAACTCTTCATTCAACCATCTTGATTGGGATTGGTAGAGCCTTAGGCGAAAGACAGCCATACGAGCGAGCAGGGTTTGGAATCGGAAGGCATGGAAGTTAAGGTTGATGGCCGACATCCACATCATCTCCAACTCGCTCGCGACATCGTGCTTACAACACCGACAATCCAGCAAGAAGCGCATGCTAGCCGCTTTCGATTGCGAGTGTGGAGAAATCGGTTTGCAGCTGAACCTAACGAAGACGATGTTCGTGAGGAACGGATCATGCAGCTGGAGCAAGAAGAGATATTCCCTCCCGATGAGCCTGATGCCCTTTCAGGCTCAAAGGAAAGCAATATCACTGAATGCTCCAGCTATATGTACGTAGGTCGGGAAGTAAACATGATGAGTGACTTAGCACCAAAGGTTCACCTGTCACCTGTCACCTGTCGTCCCGTTGTTCATCGAGAGCCTCGAGCGGGCGCCAGCAACGTCTCCATTCGTCCCTGTCGCGAGCCAAAGCAGTCCTATGAACGTTTCTGGCTCCAGGGACACGCAGCGTCTCGTTCTTAGAGCACCAAAGGTTAGCAGAAGGAAAAGAGCGGCTCGCGAGCTCTCAAGACTATCGAGAGAGTAGTGAAAAAACGAGCATTCGGCTCTGCACCCATCACTTCAACTCTGCTTTCCTTACTGCCTTACATATACTTCGGAGAATTCGAATCTGCCTAACAAGGAGGAGCATGCGGTCACGGTCATCGTCATTCAACGCGCTAGCGAAAGAACGATGCTCTGAGTATTCCGCTACACGCAAGTGCAGGTAATTCGGAGTGCCGAACTCAGTGGACGATTAAAGATCAGGGGCATTGCCATACTTGCCAAATCGAAGATGGGCCGGACACGTCGTGCGGTATGACCGTCAGTCCAGAGCGATTGCCTACTGGGCCCCTCGCGACGTAAAACTATCTCCTGATTGACGTCCGGCTCGATGGTCAGACTTTTTAACGGGAGCTCCGCACGAAAAGATTGGGTTGTTAAGGGCCCTGTGGCTAGAATGGTTCTTCTCTGTGACTCGTAACAGAGACGAATGGAGACATTGCTGGCGTCCGCTCCAGACTCGGTGTGCAATGGGATGACAGATGAAAAAGGTGATCTTCAGGATAATGAACAGCTGTGTAGAATTAAGCAACCCAGTTTATGGACCATTAGCTACATGAGCAATAGTTCTTCGGAGGATAATTTTATCTTCAGGCAATTTAATAGCCATGTACATTAAACATCAATGGCGTACGTTGGGCAAAGCTAGCACACTGAAGCACACTACCTAATCATTGAATGTTAGCGACTAGACCAGACCGTGAGTTGCGTTCCTGTACCTTTTTGTAAGGTCCGTCCAATCTAACATTGCAAACTTCGAATAAATGATCAAAAACTTTAACAAATTACCTCACTACACCTTCTTCAGCATTCAAACGATGTAGAATGTAGTCATCAAAGAACTGGTGCACGTGATGTACGCTCATTACTAGAACCTTCAATAATATCATAAAGTGCTTCCCCAGTAAGTGAAAGAAGTCATCTTCCAATAATGGTAAGTAGGTCTTTCAACGGAGCTTTCAAATTTCTTATCCACATTCTTTAGCAACGGGCTTAGACTCATGTAGGAGACGTGATCACAAAAAGGACAAAAGAGCTGTTGCGTACCATATACATAGCTTTCCGATTATTCGAGCAGGTACGTCGCTACAAAGAAGAAAATTGTAAGTTACTAGCCTTTTTTGGGTCAACGATGCATTTTGCTCTATGTCCGATGGGGCCAACATGGGAAGTGTTGTGGTAGCGCATTGTCGGCATCCATTTACTCACCTTGAAAGTATATGTTGATCAATGAGGATTATATGTGAATTTTCTGTGCAATGTGACCACCTGTTCATCGCCTTCGTATCGCACAGGATGTGATTCGTTTTTGAGAACCCATTGTTGACGAAATTGTATACCCTCAATTTTTGGATTAGTGATATTCCTGTAAAATTTTTTAAGATAATTATCCATGTGTGTCTGGAAAAGTACTGCACTCAGTTATAAAGAAGTTATCCTTTGAACAAGGGTGACACAATATCCTCGTCGATTGATTTTTATTGAAAATCATGTGGAGGAATAACTTTTGGGCGCTACAGGATTCAAAGCAAGTTTGTCGTAGCTCTGTCAAAAGCAAAACGACTGCAAACTAGAAGGTGACGAACTTCAAGTAATTTTTGATGGTTCCGTTGTACTCTGTCATGATCAGTCGTTCATCGAGGTCAACAAACGCTATCCATCTTGAGTGATGACGAGCCCGAAGAAGGCAATCCTAGAAACGGTAAATAAACATCACTGAAGTGGGAAGCCTGCGGGAAAACCATGAGGGTAGTCTGCTGTTAGGAATGAATCGAGCGGATATAGGAAATTTAGACAACCAGATATCTTGAGATACAGTGGCGTTCAAGAATGTATGCGGTTTTGGATATTTGGCCATAACTCTAGTCGACGTTTATATATCTCATCCTTTTTTGAATGCAGCGATTACTCGATGTAACACAGTATTTAATCAAAATGGATGCAGGTTGGAGGTTGGAAGTTCTTCTGGTAATTAATAATGAAAATTACCAAATTTTTCAAATTTTTCATTTAGCCACTTCTTCTTCTCCCTAGCGATAGTCCTGTGCCGAGTATGCTGTCCTTGTCATACGTCGCTATTTGTTCCTATCCAAGGCATCCTCCGCCGCAGCCTTCACTTCGATGAGGCTATTCTTGATGACATCATCAAACTCTTCTTTGGAGCCCATGTGGTCGCTTTCCTTGTGCTTCAAACTCCAGCGCTTTTCTTGTGAGGAGAGCTCCAGATCTTCTTAGCGACGTGTTCATACCACCGCAGGCCTTGATCGCTGAAGTTCGGCTAGGCGGCAGTCGTCTGCACGCTTGTTCTCACAACTTCGTTTCTGACCTTGTCCAGTCGCATGTTCAGAATGACGCCCTCATTTCAGCTGCGTATGGCTGCCTTTCAAGTATCGCTGTAGGGGTTCTCGTGCAGCATTGAGAGCCTCACCACCGCTCGGTATACCTTTTTCATGAACTTGAGCTTTCTTAGGCATCATCGATCATGACGAAATCCAGTGCACTCCCTCGATTTCACCCATGCCGCGAGCATCTGATACCTCCTGCCTGCATAGTGCCGTCTTACACCTTTTCGATGGTGCTATCGTGACAGTGCGTTATTGCTTGTGAGCCTCCTTCGGAGCTCTTCTCTTGAAATCCCATCAAGGTACTCCTCTCAGTCAGTCCTTTTTACCTCGTCAGGCTTCCTTAGCATGACAATTTCTGTTAGTTATGATCTTTGTCACATTGATATCCCGTGGGACCCGTTGATGACCTTAGGCCACACTGAAGACAAACGTTTTTGAGGTGTGTGAAATTGGAACAGAAAATTCGCTTTGCGGCGTTCGGTGTGCGATACGATGGTGCGAGTTATGCGTAGCGATCTGAAGCGATGACAGTGAACCTCATCATAGAGGAGTAGTCGCTTCGTAATCGGACCCAGCTAATACGGTGCTCCTACCTCGCACCACCGCATCGCACGCTAAACGCGGGCACGCGTGTCTGCCGTAATGGTTGCGTTGTCAAGGATCATTACAACTTTTATAGGCGGCAAGGTCTTTCTCGGCTTTGCGTATTTTCTAGCGTAAATTAATGTTTCCTTCTTCTATTTCATCACTGCTATACTCCTTCACTACAGAGCTACGCCGATTGACTTCCTCTGAAGCCACCTGAAGTTTCTCCTGGTGTTTTCTTCGCGCATCGTAGGATGACCTATGCGGACCTATCCCACGTCTTTAGAACCCGCCCGGAATGACCTGGGCTCCCGGCCTCCATAGGTGAGTCTTTTCCATACTGTGTAGCTAGCTTCCACCATCGCATCCACTCTCATTCCTTGTCTCCCTTTTCTCGCGAAGCTCTATAGCAATGTTCGCTAGGAGGAGCCTGTTCAGCGTTCAGTTCCTCACCAGACAGTACCTTGTTGCCTTCCACACCTTCGAGGAGCGTCCTCTCATTAGCACATAGTCTCTTTCCGTCTGTCGTCCCCAGTGTTGAGCGATACCATCTAAGTTTTCGCTTTTACGAAGAACGCACCACAGATGGCCAACGAGTGCCGCGGTCAAGTCAAGCAGCCTTTTCTTTCAGTATTCCTCGTCCTGAACATACTCCTGCATGCACGCACCCAGGGTCAAGCGTGACGTTGAGGAAACTATTCAAAAAACACAACTCCCCCCCCCCCCCACAAGAAAGGGCCTCCATACCAACCCCCCCCCCCACTTTCTTCCGGTTCCGCTATTTCTGTAGTTTCCACCCAGTTGATGCGAATCATCAAGAAAATTAAGAGCCTACGGCCAAAGAAAAATAATTGAACCCAAACTCCCGACAAAATAAGAGACATAAAACCTAACAAAGCTTAGTACTTAAATTTCGGAACAAAAGCGTCTAAAAAAATAAGGAGTTAACAAAATTCAGTACTTATATTCCGGAAAGGAAGCGTCGCCAGCCATTAGTAAAGTGCTCATCCTTTGACGACAAAAGAGAAGGTTTGAAAGTCGTGCAAGCCATGCGGGAGAGATGAAGGATGAAAAAAATAAGGTTGGAAAAGTCAGAAACTAAATAGAAGTCATGTAATGCGCTCTACTACAATCGCCGCTTCGTTGCTGCGGTAGCGAAGCGACAATCACGATGAAGCGCTGTATCTTCCCTGTACTAAATTCGGGCATTTTTTGAATACTTGAAACTTTACTTGCACTCCAACTTTCCAAGTACGGAAAAACTGTTATCTCAACAACATCCTCGAACCAGTCTATTTGCCGCTTGGTTCCCCTGATGGTTGTTAGTTTTCGATATGGGCATCCAGCCGAGGAAAGTTTTCCAAAATTCCGAAGAAAGCCAGTCGAGAAAATTTTCCGTCGCGATCATCCATTAAATCATTGAAAAATAGTCCGTTGTGTTTCTAATTCCTCCAGTACACATCCTTTGCTCTTGGCAGATCAAAAAGAAGATGACTGGCCCCCGCTGGCCGCGCTGTGGGGTGTCATGAGGATTTCATTTACTTCTCAGTAATTACAAACGCTTTTACGGTCCGCAGAGTGGCTCGCCAGTACCGGCTTACGTTCCTGTAATCGTATTAAGGTATGAAAGACGCTCATCTCAGCTAACTTTGCTTTTCATCCCATTTTTTTGAGTATTTATCCATGGTGTAACCCGTAGATAGACACCGTTTCCCACGGCTAATCGATGAATTCGGGAGTCTCTCTGTACGTGGTTTCGGTGCCAACGACCATCGAAAGGGCTATTGGCGTTGACTGGCTTCGTTGTGAGTCGCGTCATGCATGAGATCAGGTAAAAGAAAGCACTATTACCGTGGTCATCTTGGTGTTGTGCATTGTGAATTAGGTATGTAGTCTCCACCGCGCACCACAGTACAGGGGGTACAAAAAAAGTAATTTTGCCTACGGTTCACATCCGCCAAGTATACAAAACATAGGGAGAGATGGAAGTGTTGGAGCAAAATATTCCCGAAATGTTACTCTAGGAACAGGAACAAGCTATTGCTCACTATGTTCACCTTCATAAAATATGAAGCCTCCAGTCGGGCTTTAGTGCACATACGGTGTCAAGGTCCGCTTGAAACAGCGAAAACAGGTTCCGTGGTAGGTTGCTTGTGGGAAGCTTCCGAAGGTTGGCCTTTCGCTTCATGGTAGTCACAGAGCCCTTGCTGCTTGGACAACGCTGCGATGACCCGAAGTGTCATTTATCATGCCTCAATCCGCCTCTGAAGGGGTTTCAGTGGTGATGGCACGTTTTGGTTCTTGAAAACGAAGGATGTTGTTAGCCTGGAAAAACGGAATACATAAGAGCACCATCCAATATGGATCCCCTTAGGTACCAAGAGGACGTTAGCAAGGCTAGAACGAGAGTGACAAAATCTCGGATTTTGCCGTGTTGAGGTGACACATCATATTCACTCAGAATAATCTCCCGATCCTTTTCCTGCAGAAGGCTCTCATGGAGTTTAGTGATAGTATGAGATGTGCTCTTGAATTTGGAATGGGAACTACCTTGTCAGACTTTACTAGAGTTCGACTAATGTGGGGTTGAAGATGGAAACAACTACTTTTTTGGCACCCCTATATAAGTTATGAGGGTCTCGCTGCAGAAGCTTGTTTGCAGCCCACAATTCCAAGAGGACTGAGGGGATAACCTAGCTTTGACTCCGGCTACCTTTTGCGTTGTCCATGCGCCCTCCTCTCTACAATATCGTCTTAAGCACATATCTAAAAAACTTGTGCCTCAATCATTTTCTTTTTCTGGGGCGTCATTCCGTTAATCACTGTCCACCTCAACGATTAGGACACCCCCTTTAGCGGACCAAACGACCCCCATGTCGAGGATTTCGACGGAGGCTCCGCCCTTTGTGCACGCCCTCTACTCCTCTTCTGTCCTTGCCGACGTGGCAGTTCAGGTCGCCTGCTACGATGAAATAAATGTCTTCCAGATGGGACTTGGTGGTACTATCGAGGGCGAGATGGAATTCGTCTTTTCGAACTCGGAGCAGCCAGCTTGCGATGCGTATACGATTATTGCGATCCAGTCCCCTTCCTTCATGCCTATCTTTACAGTCAGCTTATGTCGCTGATCTTGTCCACTGCAAAGACACAGTCCTTGAGGGATTCTACTAAAGCTATGGCTACTCTTAATGTTTCTTCGTTTGATAATCTCCCGTTGTGTAGGTGTTAAGCCCCATTCGACTTCCGTGTGATGGGTATGGCGATTCCGCTCTGTTGAGAAAAAAGATTGCTCTCACGATAACCACAGGGTTTAGGACAGGGACAAAAGATCATTATTATACTGATCATCGCAGGAGTTTGCCTTACTCGTTATAGTAATTAGACGAGAACAGGGAGTCTGCCTAACTTTTGGTATAGTGATCCCGCTCTATTGACAGAAAAGTTCGCTCTCACTGACGTTTTTGTTAAAGGCTAAACAATTTTCAAATAAGGACCCCTTTCGTCAAATCTGGCAGTCTCAAAAACGCGGAGGTTACTTGAATCGGCCGTGACCGTTATTATCTTTGGGATCATTATTGACACTTTTCGTCTTCTTTCCTTCGGGGTCGGGAGTCTGGACATTATTCTAACAGTGCTATGAGGAACCGTTCGGTAATCAGCACCTGCCTGATGAATGAATAATTTCCGAGTAGAGCTACTTTTCACTCCTTCCAGCTTGTTTGCATTTCTTCTTGGGGTTCAACACTTTTGTCAGCTGCGTTGAGCATAACTTTGGGACATTCGTCAACAATTTCAGAGACCGTGGGTAGCTCTCGCCCTTCTAGACAATACTTCTTATGTTATTACTCCGTAAGTACAACGGTGAAGCACTTCGATGTTGCTTACTGAAATGGGGAGGTTTCAGACGAGTGACCATATGCTCGAGATGTCAACGGCCTTTTGGAGATTTGTGTAAAAGAAGATGATGTAAAGCTTCTGTGGATATTCAGGTCATCGGAAAATTCCACACCCAATACCGTTTGTGGAAGGCAGGAAAGCAGCTAGTGTAAGTGTTGAAGAGAGCGGGAGAAAGGACACTACTGCTTTGAGGTAAACCACTAGGAGCAGATTTCGAGGTGAAATAGCAGCCATTGACCAATACTTAGAAAGATCTCGCCTTTGAATATGAACCAATTCAGTTGATGATGAAGGCTCACTCTATCGAGCTTCATTAAAAGCTTGACATGAGAAACTCTAACGAAGGCTTCTGCGAAGTCAAAGTAAGTTCCATCGATCGATCCTCGGTCATCCAAGGAAAAAGTCCAGTCATCTGAGCATCCTAGCAGTTGTCTTCCGTTGAGTTTCCTCCAACAAAATTATGAGCAATTGCGGAGTGTGTCTCTAGATGCTGTACGATTCTTCTCAATATTTCCTCGTACAAACGAGCGAACAAAGATGTAATACTAATCGGACGAGAGCTATCAGATTTATCACTAGGGGCTATTTGAGTATTTGAGTATAGAAATTACAAAAGAGTGTTTTCGATGAGATGTATCCACATACATGAAACTGCAGATAAAAATAAGTTTCAGTGAAGCGATAGAAGAAGCCTCTCTCTGAAGTAAGGACATAAGATCCGTCAGGATTGACACTGAATGACCTATTCCATTTCGATAACAACTCGAAAATTCTTGATTTTTGGAGAACCACACCGTATCGAATATACTTAATCATTGGTACAAAAAATGCTAAAGACTTCACAGCTTTCATCAGATGTGGTGTATATATTATGAGAACTGCGGGATTGATTAAAGATTCTATTGGATATAATCCAGTCGTATCGATCAGTCCTCTCGACGGATCACTGATTGCATACGAGTAGGGTGTATGTCATTAGGACAGAAAAATCACTTTGCGGCAATCGGTGTGCGACGGGATGGTGCGAGTTATGCGCACCGTATTGGAAGGGTCGTGAAGCGATGACGATGCTCTACGCCTTAGTCTAGACGTTATCGCTTCAGGACTCAACTAACACGGCGCGCATAGCTCGCACCATCGCGTCGCGCGCCAAACGCGCAAACGCGATCTTTCTGTCCTAATGACATTAATCCCATACGAGTAGACCTATTGGTAAACCTTTGTTTTGGCTATTATAGATCAAATCAAATTCCCAGCCACAAGAGAGCTTGTCTGAGTACCAGAGAGGATATCCACGGCGAACGGCAGCATCGTGAAGCTACGTTCACACTAGACCAACACACCGGCCAACCCTAAACCATTACCGAGAATTCCCTACGCTAAGAAAGGAAGATGATGCATCAAAGGGTTCACTGTGGAATTCTGCATGTCTAACATCACCGCTTTTTCAAAAAAAAAAGATCAGTTCTTGTCGTTCTAGGGAAGTGTGAGACCAGCTCAGCTGTTCCCGTGCGCATTCCACTCGCGCTGCTCTAATGACCGCAAGATGTGCGGATCTGACTGGAGAGCTTTCTTTTCGATTTTGCCGTACTCACAAAGCCGCGGATACTAGAAGTGCTAAGAATGAAAAATCGTTTTACAGCGAACCCTGGAATCCCAAACGGCTCCGCAAGCTACTAGTGAGTTCACCCTTGGCTGCCGTCCTGTACAATTTTTCTTCATGAGTTTCCATGAATTTTTACGTTCACGTGTACTCGCAGTGATCCTTTAGCCTAAGTGCGCCTTTTACAAGGGTGAGCTAGCTTCAAAGGAAACCTCAAATTGTAAGAGGAAGGAAGCAGCTCACCTTGGTTTCCGCTATGCCTAGGATGAAATATCGTTTTATGGCCCCAAACTAATAAATTTCGACTGAAAGTGGGATACTGGACATGTCTACTACAGGCACATAATATAATTTTTTTGATATATTTGGTAAGAGAGAAGCGGAGTTACGGTCAAAAATCGGAAACTGCATATATTTTTCCAACTGTTATAGTATATTCCAATAAAATATTCAACTGCTGTATTTACCTGCAAATGTACTGAGTGCCAGCGGTTATTGGCTCTTTGATAATGATCGCGTAATACAATGGCTTCTGCTTCTCCAGTACGAATGTAGTCATCAAGTAATAGGCGACTATACTCATCGTTGTCTTTTATGTAGACGTAGAAATATGTATGAGGCACCCTTTGGTAAGTGTTGAACATGCAGTAAGCACTGTGGGCAAAGAGCAGTAAAAAATTGAAGTTCTTTGAGAAAATTCGCTGACCTGCAGCTTGTAATCGAAAAGTTCGGCTAACTGCAGCCATTTCGGTTCCTTCCCATAGAGTGGTGCAAGACAGACAGAGACGAAATATTTGGGTTCTGAAATGTCACGGCCACATTTCTTCGAAGTTCTAAAATTTAGTGACTCGTCCTTCTCCTCAACAAATTTAGAGCTGAGCTTTGGAATCTGCCCTGGCATTTGATGAATTTTAGAATCTGAAAAGACACTGTTCTATGGAACATTATCTCTGTTGATAGATCCAAAACCCACTAATGAACGGGTAACACAAAATTATTACACGTACTGATGTAGCAAAAACCATAAAGTTAGTTTATTGGACATTTTGATCACTACACATTGGCGCATTGACGCTCGATGAGGGATTTTCAGGCGCTTCCATAAGAAGATTTTATCACATACATGCAGGTGTTATTGCAATGAGGGGAGGGGCATCCCACTATGAACGCTACATATTTCTCCTGGGACCAAGGGAAAGGAACCCTCCCTCCCGCGTTTGATACTAAGGCAAGAGTATAAGATTGAATGAATTTGCAGAGTGACCCCACGAAAATCGTTCAGAAATACTAAAGAATGCAACTTTGTACTAGATGCCCCCTCTCCTCACTGCGATAGCACACACATGCAAGATGTCACCTGAAGTAAGAAGAAAATTGCTGCAATACAACACCTGCAGTACTCATGCGCATGAAAAACATAGTTTTCGGCGTTGCCATAGCTGCACGTATTGCACTCAGCCATTCAACCAGCGTTTTTCCATACAAAACGCAGACCCTTCAGGGGCATATCATTCCCACTTGCCAGTGGTATAGAGTGACGTGCTCCCCTTCAAATATAGAGCTGAAAGACGTATCAACCTCAAAAAAGCAGTTTCTAGGACGCCATTTACGTTTTACAACTGCTGTGTACTAACAAAAATGCCGAGTAGGCTACTGGATGAAACCCTTCTCGGCTATGCATGATATAAGTAGGTAGTATGTTGTGCGTGACTATGAAATCCTTGTGTTAATGTAAAGTCAAAGTGAAGGAATTACAAAACCAAGGCTTCACGAAAATCGATGTTGTAGTTCGAGATGAAACCCGCAAAAATCTCGATAGACTGCTATGTTCTTCACATGCAGAGCTTTTCTCTGTAACCATTTTCATATCTTCTTAGCCTTTTATAAAAAAAACGCGACGGACTGCGCATCACAAATCTGCTGAAATGTGCCGATTAACCGAAAATTAACGGTGTTATTGTCTTTTACTGGGTAGTTCACACGCAACTTGCTGAGACCTAGCCAAACGAGTGACACTTACGTCTCTACATACAGTCGCAACCACTTGCCGTGAAAGTGCATAGAGGATAAGTGCTTAGGACCACTGTTAGTGAGATGTGTACGTATAATGTTGCACTGATATTGATTCACTTGTCTACACGAACAAAGTGATATAGAGCGTGTAGAATTGGCGGTATTCCCGATGGGCGCATTTGCCTTTCCGATGCGTCTTTTAATAGGAAAACAATGACCGCAGCTTTGAAAGCAGAGAAGTATCGAGAAATCACGTGATGGTGAGTGATGTAGGAAGAGTAGGTTCAGGAAACATCAAGACATCTTCAAGCTGATAGTCAATAAAAGAAATTTGCAAGCAGCAAAGTGAGCCAAGCAATAGAGAGTTCATTCAACATTAGTTAGGCGTGGAAAAAGGAAATTCAAATTCTTAAAATGAAGCTATCGCTGTGTTCCACCACTATCGAATTCTTCCCCTAGTGATAGATATGCGCCGCATTCGTAATTCTTTGAATATAACGACTCTTTCTGCTAAATTTTTGCAACTGATGCAATCGAGTAAATCGTCTTACCGCTATGGGTGCGATCGATGATGGGAACAGGATAGTCGTAATCTCCGGCATCCGTCAACGACATAAAGGCGGTGCCAATACGAAGTGCGTAATGTACATTGAACTGAGGCAAAACAACAGATTTGAATGCAACACCGATCTCGCAGTTTGTCAAAGTAATGACAGTAAACCACGTCACTGAAATGTACATCTCATATTTTTCGCCTCTATGTAAAACTCAAGCTTCGGAATTCAGTGTCTTTCCTAAAAAAGTTTCTGCGAACCCCGTATCTCTGGGAAATTGAGCTCTCGAAACCTGACTTCAGCGGGCATTCTCAGACAATTCCATGGTCGCAAAGGGCTCTCAGAGCTGATTCAGTATGTAGCCATGTGTAATGCATGATGGCTCGAATGAAATGCGATTAGTCTTAAAAGAATATTACACTCATTCGCTGTCATACATCCACAGTAAAAATCTTCAAAAAAACGCAGATACATACATACTGGTTGACTTGTGAGAACCTATACCAACCGTCTTGTGAATTTTTAGGGCTGTATGTCGTTAGGACAGAAATGTCGCGCGGCCGCGTGCGGCGTGCAACTATTGTGCGTGAGTTGTCCAACTTCGATTGGAGCAGCGCATTTGCTCCAGAGCTGCTGTGATACTATGGGATTTTTCCTTGTGCTTAGTTTCTCTTGTTAAGTTGTCGCTTTTTTCTGATTGCGAATAAAAGAGATATAGGGAATAAGGTGAAAGTATAATAGGTTAAAAAGACTGGAATTTAAAAACGTACACCTACAAATCTGCACACTACAATTCAGAGTGCACAAGATGTGCTAATGTACTTGGGTAAGATCTACTCATTGTTGCGCTGTCGTCCCTCTTTCGAAACCGTTCTAGAATCATGAATTTGTGCACTGAAATGGATATTTTTACGAAAGCCTTACTTTAGAATGGTTATGGGCTTCCCCCTACACTAAGGCCTAGGTTAAAGCCGTAAGTAAAAATAGCGCCGGACGCTGAGCATAGTCTACTCACCCTCCCCCACAACTACATTATCAGCTATAAATGTTAGGATATGAAAAATGATATAAAAAGGTCATGATACGGATAAACGGCTATCCATACAATGAGGCAAAAGGTTGCCCCAATCAGAAACGGGCGACTCGTGCGCGTACGTCGCATGCGCGACGCCGCATCGCAATTTTTTTGTCCTGACGACATACACCCAATTTTTAGTGCTCTTCAGAATAAATTTTGATTTTAGTCAATCTGTATCCTCCCACTCTCATACTAGGTTGTTGCAAAATGATTTGCCGTTTTGGAAGAGAGGCTTTTTTTAACCGAAATCCGTTATCTTAAATCGAGCAATACCAACTGTCTTGTTAATTTCTCTTCTTTTTCATGCTATATCTTGTTTTTCTCCTACTTTTATTCTGTTTTCTATCACCAGTTGGGCTGGCGCACACTACTGCGCGCATCACACATGGAAGCATGCTAATTGGGCTTGATCGCATTAATCGATCAGCTTCATCATTCAAACGGCTCGCAGAAACAGGGAATCCCTCTCGTCAATCTCGTCCTTCCGCATCGATCGATATCGATCAAGCTCATTTTGCATGTTTTCATGTGTGTCACGCAGTAGTTTGCGCCAGTCCAACTGGTATCAAAAATTCAAGATCCCATTTTCGCTGCGACGCGAGATAAAAATCTTTGTCATTCACCTTTGTAGGCTCCTTATCGGCCCTTATCAGTTGCTATCACTTCCGTTCCCTAACCACTGGTGTCTCCTTACCACCCCCTATATCACTTCGAAAATGAGAGTCCCAGTTTTCCTTCGACGCGAGATATCAATTCCCGCCATTCGCCTTCCGATGCTCCTTATCAGCCCTTATCAGTTGCTATCACTTCCTTTTCCTCACCATTGATGTCCCCTTACCACCCCCCATATCACTTTGAAAATTCAGAGTCCCAGCTTCGCTGCGACGCGAGATATCAATTTCCCGCCATTCGCCTTTCGAGGCTCCTTATCAGCCCTTATTAGTTGCTATCACTTCCGTTCTCTCACCATTGATGCTTTGCTGCGACGCGAGATATCAATTTCCCGCCATTCGCCTTTCGAGGCTCCTTATCAGTCCTTATCAGTCAGTTGCTATCACTTCCGTTCTCTCACCATTGATGTCCACTTACTACCCCCCATATCACTTTAAAAATTCAGAGTCCCAGCATTGCTGCGACGCGAGATATCAATTTCCCGCCATTCGCCTTTCGAGGCTCCTTATCAGTCCTTATCAGTCAGTTGCTATCACTTCCGTTCTCTCACCATTGATGTCCACTTACTACCCCCCATATCACTTTAAAAATTCAGAGTCCCAGCATTGCTGCGACGCGAGATATCAATTTCCCGCCATTCGCCTTTCGAGGCTCCTTATCAGTCCTTATCAGTCAGTTGCTATCACTTCCGTTCTCTCACCATTGATGTCCACTTACTACCCCCCATATCACTTTAAAAATTCAGAGTCCCAGCTTTGCTGCGACGCGAGATATCAATTTCCCGCCATTCGCCTTTCGATGCTCCTTATCAGCCCTTATCAGTTGCTGTCACTTGGTCAGTGTGTGCTCTTTACTTCTTGTCCCATGCCCTACCCATTCCACACTTGTCCCCATATCCACAGATCGTTTTTCATATAATACATAATTTCGTGACAGACGGACGAAGGGACGGACGGACAAAGGGACGGACGGACAAAGGGACGGAGGGACGGACGGACAAAGGGACGTACAGACAGACGAAGCGTTTTATATATAGTAGGGATTATCTTAAAAATGATCAAATTAAGATTCTTAGACTTAAGTTTCGGGCCATTATGCTCCACGAATTCAAACTCAGTTACTTCTTACCTGAACATTGAACTTGCATTCAACTCAGATGCACCTTCACGGCAACAGTGATGTTCTGGTTCTCGAGTTCCTTCCCTGGAGATTTTGAACTCGACTCCAACCCTGGCTGCCGTAGCCGGCTGTCGCTGCATGATCAATCTCTACGAACAGCGGCTAACTCGAAATCGGATGCAACTATTCAAGCGAGGGCAGCAGAAATAGCTGTCGGCTTCAGCTCAGTATCGAAGCATCTGGATTCAATCAGCATGGTGAGGAAAAAGCAAAAGTGGATGTCCCATGATCTGAGCGACGAGCAATGTCTGACCAGGGTCAGGCGTCCAGTTGAGGAAAATTTTTGAAAAATACGAACCCCCCCAGAAAGGGGGCCTCGATACGACCCCCCCCTTTTTTTATGTTCCACTTCTTCTGTGGTTTCTACCAAGCCACTGCGATCCACCAGGGAAATTAGGAGCCTATGGTGAAAAAACACTGGGGCCAAACCAAACTCCTGACAAAAGAGAGAAATAAGCACCTAACAAAACTCAATACTCATACTCCAAAACAGAATCGAAGATAAGAACCCAACAATACCAATATTTATATTTAAAAACGAAGCGTTGTCGACCACTGGATGTGCTCGTCCTCTGATGACGAAGGAGAAAGCTTAACACAGTCATGCAAGTCATGGAGCAGAGATAAAGGACGAAAAAGTAAACATAGAAAAATGAAAAAATGAAAGAAACCCTAAATAGGAGCCTCATCTGATCGCGGTTCAATAGCGCAGCTGCGACGCCGCGATCACGATGGAGCGCGGTATCTTCCCCATACTAAATTCCGACATATTTAAATACTTCAATCTTTACCAAGAGCCCATCTTTCAAACAGCTGTAAACTATTTTCCTAATAACTCCCTTAGACCTATCTATCGGCTGCTTGCTTTCCCTAATGGTTGCTCAGTTCTCGATATGGGTTTCCAGTTGAGGATTATTTGAGGAAAATTTCGGAGTGTTTCACTTCAAATGATCATAACTTCCTTCAAACTTAACCATATGAGTGCATTTTGGTGAAGCTGGGTCTGCGAGGTTTTCGCTTTCGAATGACTACCTGAGCTATGCCACATCTTCAAAACGAAGCAAGAAAAATTCAGGAAAGCTAGTTGAGGAAACCTTTTTTTCATCGAACTTGGGAGATCATCCCACGATTCTTCCGAAAAATCGATTCATTGCCACGGAAATTTCTCTAATATGCATCCTTCGTTATCGAAGACCTAGTGGGAGGGTAAGAAGCGGCGGTCAGCCCCTCTGTGGAATGCGCCATGGATGAGGATTTATCGACATTCTCAATGAATACAAACGTTTTTCCGGTCCGCATAGTGGCCGCTAACACTAGATTACGTACTTGCAATCGTAGTAAGCTATGAAAGAAGTCCATATCAGCTCATTTTTCGTTTTCAACTCATAGTTTTTGGAGTATTCATCCACGGTGATACCCGCGGATAGATGCCGCTTCTCACGGCTAATCGGTAAATTTCGGAGGTGTCTCTGTACGTGAATTCTGTGCCAGCGGACCTATGAAAGGGTCATTTACATTGGTTGGCTTCGTTGTGGATCGCGCCATGCATGAGATTTCCATGATGATCGAGTTAAACTAGTTTCGGGTTTGAACCCAGTTAATCAGTTTTATCATTTCTCCCCTTACACTTTAGACCCTCAGCCTGAGAAGTTCTGTCGATCACTGCCTACCTCAACGATTACGACCCCCTCCCTCCTAGCAGACCAAATACGACCTCCCCCCCTGTTGAGGATTCCTCAACGGAGGCTTGACCCTGTGTCTGACCCTCCTCAGCGTCTGTTCTAATGTACTTGTTCGCCAGGAAAACGAACCATTTTTGGATCACTTCATAATAGTTGACGAAAAAAGGGCTCTGTACGACAACAGGAAGCGAGAGTACGTGTGGGTTGATAAAGTTCCCCACCTCAATGCTTCCCCAAACCTGATCAGCGCCTTAAAAAAACTATGTTGTCACCCCTTAGATTGTCGCATTTTCCGAGTTTTGCATGCAGATCTGCAACAACAGCAGATTAATGATCTAGATCTCGAGATTGCTTAACAGAAAAGAATACTCTCAACAAAAATATTAGGAAAAGGGTGTCCAATTAGCTTGGTTCTACTCCGATGATCAAACTTCTGTTTGAACGAAGTTATTTTTTGCAGTGTACAACTCTTTGTGGCAAACTGTTTTGCAACAACCCAATACAGTGAGGTTGGGTTTTCATCGATATGGCAGTGATCTATAAAGAATATTTTCGTATTTCTTTCAGTGTGGCATAGATCTTTTAGAGCCCTTTCCATACCAACCCTTTCAATAGTATATGGTGTTGGAGGGAGAAAGCGCTCTGCTCTTCTGACAGTCTCCAAGTTCTCCCTTCTTGTATAGTTGGCTTTCTTCATTCGTGGCCCATCGTCTCGATCATTTTATCTTCTTCATAAAGTGTAGATGGTTCGAAGCTTTTGAATTGTAAAGCACTCGAACAAGTGCCTCCCCTTACAGCGTGTCGTGCATCACTTTGAAAAAGCCATGAAGAGCCCAGTAATAGTACAATAAGAACACCGTGGTTACACCTCTTGTGAGGAGCGAGAGCTCACAACAACGGAGCGTTACGAGTGAAATGAGTCTCACTTAGGTCTCAAGTTCATATGAAATGATGCGGTCATCCAGGTCACAAACCTCTGTAGGTACCCCTCACTGCATTCATTCAGTCGTGGATTTCCTGCAAAAATCCAGTGGTGAGGTGTCTACATTTGCTGTAAAATCTTCGATAGTGGCGTGAAGATAGATGGTCGAACATTGCAGATGGAGTTACCTCACGGTCTGATGACTGTGGTATAACTATGAACTCTCTATCATTATCGCTGACGGGAATGGTATTACTTGAATGTTCGGAAGCTTTCTCAAAATGGTGTAGGAAACGCTGTAGGGGGAGGCACTTGTTTACATACTTTACAAATTCAGAGCTTCGTGCCATCTTCAGCACGACGAAACTTTTTGAACGTCAGGCCACGAACAGAGGTTCTAACTAAAAACCTCGTGTGGCGCAACAGAGGTCGTAATCGCTGTGCTTATTTATCAAATACCAGAAGGTTTGTGCAAAACAATAACTAACCCGTATTTGCCGCTGGATGTCATCTTCGGATTTCCATCTTCCTATAATTTATTTATTTCTCATTATTTCGACGATTTCCCTTAACCAAGCAGGATCTTCCCATAACCTGTGGAATCTGATCATAAAAGCTACGTGTATTTACCTTTCAGGCACAGAGGCGAACAGCTTTCAAAAGCCATCGTCAAAAGCTTTTAGTTCATACTGTCATCCTACTAATTCAAGTTTGGCGAAGTTCCAGTATGTTTGCCAAATCGGATCATATAAGGCATTGTTTATCGTTCGGGTTGGCGAATGGACTATTAAACGATCTGGTGAGACGTACATATATGGACATTTTCACTATTCTACTAATTGCATCATCTCTGATCGCCTAATCCAGGGCGAACGCTTGTTTCCTTCATAGCCGTTCTTTCGCTGAACCATATAGGGATAATTGTAGAAGGGTGAGATTTTCCATACCTCTTTCTATTTTTCACTATTATGCTACAAAACCAATTGAAAAGTGCTGTCACATATATGGTTGTTGTTATGGCGAAGAGTTCATGTTTCACGTACTTACCGTAGCTTTATTATTTTAGATTCTGTATTTTCCACTTTTGTTTTTGCACAGCTCCACTTATGGTGTATATCGGATTGATCGCAAGCATAGGCGTCCTTCAAAGTATTCATGGGTAACCATTCGTGAAGGCTTCTAGTGCGGGAGCCGTCACCCTATTGGGAACCATTGCAACTCTACCGCGTCAGATGAGAAACTTCGTATATAATGCTCACTCAAATTCCCCTCAATCTTATTTGGACATATGGTCCTCCGCTGGCACGCTAACCCTAACTACAATGCAGCACCGAAATTCAATGCAAATAGCGTATTGTTGACGCAAAGTCGGAAATACTTTGAATAGTTCCGGAACTTGCTGAGTTCTCAAGACGCCTACGAACTGAATAAAAAAGAACCTTTGTTCACTTTCCAACATCGATAACTATTTTGATTTCGGATGATAATTATGTGAAGCTTTCTATATACGAAAGTACGTTTAACTTCTTTGGGTGTTATGTTAGCTTGATCCGTTTTCTTCGCACCACTGATCATTCATAGCTGTAAGCACCTCCTATCCCGTATGTGGTCATTTGCCCATTAAAGTAGGCCCCACAAAATAATCAAGAAAATTTATGTAGTTTATTTGCTCGGGTCTACCTCGTTGAAAACTAATAAATTTGGAGGTGAGTTGTCGAAAGTTCTTGGACACCCTCTTATGTAGGGATGAAAATTCTCGGACACCTTCATATGGAAGGAGAAGCTTAATCAGGTCAAGCCGGGAAATGCCGGGAGTTTTTTTTGAAAAGCCGGGTTTCAAATGACTAAGCGCTAAGATATGCGGTCGCTGACTGGTGGCGACGTTTCATTTCCGGTTTTCTGCCTAACATCCAATCCCCCTGGTGGTCATTAGCACCCTTACCGAATTCCCAATTTTCGCATTTTATTATGCTTTGAGCGCCACATGAACCCCACATGAGATCAGGCATTTGCAAAATGGAGAAACGAAATGACAAAAAAATGAAAGGCACGCAACGGACATAAAATTTAGAGAAATGCCGGTTTTAAAACATCTCTGAAAACAGTTTTCCTGCAAAACGATTTTTCATGGGACTGAGTGGTAAATTTTACTGTAACCATCCTTTCATCTAATATGTTACGGAAGCACTGAACAGATCATACCTTTTATATTTGAGAGAACTGTCTAGGCCAGCCGTTATGATGACGATAGTTCCGGTCATACGAAGGGCAAATGGAATATAGGGACTACTACAGCCACCAGGGGAAGGATTTAAACTCCGATGGAACGTTGAAAGGAGACCTACGTGAATTCATAGAAACCCGAGTGCTGATTGCAAATATGAAATCCAAAATCAAAATGGCGTTCTGGAAAAGTCGAAGTTTGCGAGAGATGACTTGATAGCCCAGGCGATATCGCTCAGGGGTAGTGCTCTCACTCCATGGGGGTTGATGGGTATGCGTTCGCGCGGATGCTGAAGTTCTTGCGTTTTGTGTTGTGGCCTCAGTGAATGCATCATGTTCGATCTTCGACGCTTTCCGCATCAAGGTCTTAACTAAATGAATATATCTTTGTACTGTAGACTGAATACTTTCGCCCACAAATTTCTCTACTTTCTATCTTGAAAAAGATACAAGCTTACTCCAAACTACCAGTACATAGCAACACCTCACATCCATGGTCATCAGAAAAATATCTTGAGGGGTTTTTTCTTGTTCCCTGCATATCAATCGTTCTGACTACCACCGTTCATCGCATTTGATAATCCAGCTTGTTCGGGTGCCGGCATCGGTAGCGCGCGAGCCAGGTATTATTTCGCAAAGTGTAATATTCGTGTTTAGGAGGCCGAATTACGCCGTGAGACGATTTTTTGGCCAACTGGATATTCTGACCTTGACTTAGGAAAAGTTAGATGGCCATGTATGTACAGATGGCAATGCGCTAACGATGGAGAAGCTTGAAACTTTCACCTAGAAAAAAATGACTGCTTCTCTTCTGGCGATGCTACATCAGTTGTTACGATGGAGATCAATGGTACGATGGTACGTATGCTTCGATGATTTTTTTTACCTTCGTTAGGATGTCCTCTGGAGTCAAGGTTGAAATATCGAATTGTCCAAAGAATCGTCTCACGAAGTTATTCGGTTCTTCAAACAGGAGATCATTTTGCGAAATAATACCTGGCTCGCGCGCTACGGATACCGGCACCTGGACAAGATGGTTCACCTAGTACGATGAATGGTGGGAGTCAAAAGAATTTCGATATGCAGAAACAAAGAAAAATCTCTTAAAATGCTTTTCTGAAGTTCATGCTTGTCAACTGCGGCTACTCACAGTTCTGAGTAAGTTTTCAACTTTTTTATCAGTGTTGAAAGTAGAGAAATTTATGGACGAAACTTCCAGTCTTTAGTAAAAAAACATTCAGTTACATCAGAAGCTAATACAAAAAGCGGCGAAGATCGAAACTGACGCATGCATAAAAGCCAAAACACGAAAAGCAAGAACTACAGCTTCAGCAGGGACGCACACCTACAACCGCTCACTTGCAGAGCGAGAGTCCCATGCCCTACCACTGGACCGTATCGGCTGACAATAGGTAAGGCTCAGCTCCAATGAGGAGATACTGCCTCACCCATAAGTTACAAATTTCGACCACCGATGGGTTATTATCTTTGACTCCTCCTGACTCGCTTCAGAACGTCATTTTGCATTTTTGGTTTTCATATTTGTAATCAGCATAATAGATCCACCACCTAGGTATCCTCTCAGCCCACGGGAATCAAAAACCTTCCCCGATTAATGAGCAGCATTCAGGTTGCTGAGCGAACGAAACACGGGCAGTGCCAATCACATTTACATGAAGCCAGCAGTAAACCTTCATGGGTGCAAACGGACTGGAAAGTGAATGATGAAGTCATTACTGAAATTTGTAGGGAGGGAGGAACAGTAAGATCGTCGAAATCTACTTGAAACCATAAATTGAGCCCTCCAGCACCCTCTATGTAGTATGGCTTAAATGGCAGCTTATCGTCAAAGGCAGCATTAGGGGAAATACGGACGAAAATAAAAGAAGTAGTGAATTTGAAAGTCGAGATGCCTAATAACAGGACAGAAGAAAAAAATGGATGGAAATGGCCCAAAACCCTAGAAATAGGACCCCCTTCTCTGATCCTCAACGCGGACGACCTTGCTGTCAAGAGGCGGATACTGCGAACGAAATTTCCATTGGCATGCTGCCAAGTAAACACAAGGGGATGTTTGGAAACACGACAACATCTATGTTCTGGAGTGGGCTTCAACCTAAAAGTGCGAAAGCGAGATGCAATACCATTGATCTCACCGCACATCCTTGGCAGCTCTCATCGTAGCCAACCAAGTATTAGGTTGTGTCGAAATTAATTGCGTTTTTTTGCACATCGATTTTTAACTTACTATTTTTTGTCTATTATTCATCCAATGTTTATATTGTTGTACATCATTTTGAAGCTTATCTAATGGTTGATTGTTTTTTGATTTTGGTTTGTCTCGAATTTCATTCTTCAGGAATTTCAGGCCGAATGTCTAAGATGCTCTCCAAGGAGCACATTCGTATCATTTTGCTTCATGAGTTCAAACTTGGACGGAAAGCTGTGGAGGCTCATGAAAATATTGTGAAAGCATGGGGACCAGACGTCCTTTCAATTCGCAGTACTAAACTCTGTTTCAATCGCTCCCGCTTCTTAGAGAGCATCTTAGACATTCGGCCTGAAATTCCCGTAGGATAAAAATTGAGACAAACGAAAATCAAAAAACGATCAACCATTAAATAGGCTTCAAAATGATGTACAGCAATATAAACACTGAATGAATAATACACGGAAAAACACAAAAAACGCATAAAAAGCGCAAAAAAACGCAATTAATTTGTACACAACCTAATATCACGTCGCTTGGAGGTGGGGTCGATCATCCAAAGGCGTCAGCTCTTATCCGTTGCGCCCTTTCTACAGCTCGGGGGCGCGCTTTTTCGCCGGGATTTCGCCACGGATAGCCTTTTTACCCCTGTAGTTCCCAAGTAAATGACTTTTTTCAAGGATTTCTCAGTAACCATATTACCCCTAATGCTGTCTTTAATGCGTCTCATGGCAGTGCCAATTCAAATTGCTCACCATGGCTACCAGCCGTTCAAAGCACTGCGTCCACATATACTGGCTGGAAAAAAATTATTTTCATAGCGAATGCTTTGTGCATACGTTAGGCAGAAAGCGCAAATATGAAAATGGTATTGGAAATCCTGGTTGCTATGAGATAGTTTCTGAAGAAGGGCATTCAGCAAGTTTCTGAGTGAAAGATATTGGGATATTGTGCTGCAAGCAAAGGCGATTCATAACACTGTACCGAATTTTGGAATGTAGATTTTTTGTAAATGTGCGCCAGCACTAAATTGCACGGAGTAATCCGTTCAAGGTCCCTTCCATAGAAATCTTCGTTTTTAGGTCCCCCTGCTAGTTGTAATTTGTTCAGTGTCTTGCGTAGTACTCAACATGGTTCAATATAACTTAAAGGAATCGTCCACGGAAAATGAGTTTTTGTGTTACCCATATATTTATGTTGTATTTGCCTAATGTTGGCCTCATGCAAAATTTCACGCGAAAAAATGTGAATCTGGCTGAGATACAGCACCACAAAGTGCGGTCCCAGTGGGCGGGGCCTCCGTGTAAAAGCCTCGTCCCGTCCTCCGCCGCCGTTGGGAACGGAGAGTGGGACTGTTTACGTAGCCTCCTGTTCCTACAATGCGTCTCAGACCGCGGCGGACGCTGTACGAGGCTTTTACACGGAGGCCCCGCCCACTGGGACCGCACTTTGTGGTGCTGTATCTCAGCCAGATTCACATTTTTTCGCGTGAAATTTTGCATGAGGCCAACATTAGGCAAACACAACATAAATATATGGGTAACACAAAAACACATTTTCCGTGGACGATTCCTTTAAGCGCAGCTTGCCCGTGGTCCATGGTCCAGTTTCAGATCAGTTTCCTCGAGCACCATTGACTATAACAATTGGGTTGTTCCGCAAGTCCATAAGTTCCTGACCACCTTGTTCAATTTTGTTTCTTCTATTTTCTTATTTCACCGTCACATACATCCACGTACACCAAGGTCTGTTTGATTCTCCTCGTGTGGAACTTCACACACGTCTGATCCAAGAAAACTGCATGTCAGTCTTGGGTTCACCTTGGCTAGCCTGTCATTTCTTCTCCACAAAGTAAGCAAGCAGTGCTATGTTTGCGTGAGGTTAGTACTACATATACGATGGGTAAGAAAGGAATGCCCGAGCAATGGCTTCCCTTTTCTGGATTTTTTCGCAACAAGAGTAGAGCATTGGCAGCAGATGATCGAATTTGTATCGTTTTTCCCTCATTTCGTTGTCGGCATAAGCAAGCTGATCACAAGAGGTGGGAGTCACCGGTGCAAAATCTACTCGTGTTCAGCAAGTCAAGAGCATCACTTTTTCATTGAGCTGGAATTCGGCTGTCGCGATTCTCGGATCGCTTGAGCAGAGCCCGCAGCCCATGGACTGGTCAACACACACCCCACTCTTCACCGCACGTTACTCTATTGCATAGCCACGCGAAGGTGCGATCAAAAGTTAGAAATATTGCGGGGTGGAGTTGTGGGTTCCGCTGCTCAGCACCTATGGGGCATAAATTCTATGTAGTCAAATCTTCCCAACTTCATGAACACGTGACCAACTTGTTGCGACGAGGCTGCCCTGCCACATGACAATTG
The DNA here is from genome assembly GCA_963978905.1 of Trichostrongylus colubriformis. Classification (NCBI taxonomy): domain Eukaryota; kingdom Metazoa; phylum Nematoda; class Chromadorea; order Rhabditida; family Trichostrongylidae; genus Trichostrongylus; species Trichostrongylus colubriformis. The sequence continues at coordinate 21,901,170 of OZ022256.1, forward strand.
GACCACACAGTATCTTCTCATGAGCTCAGTGTAGGGCACTAGTAGTAAAGGCACAGGGTTGTTAATACGACCACAGTCTTCAGAAGATAAAAACATTTTCTAATGCATGATGCCAAAACTGCACCATCAGTTGAGAGGCGTACATATTCCGTTGCGTAGACTATCCTGGCTACAGCGCGGCCCATAAAAGACCCCAAACACTGTTTCTGCAAAATTAGGCCTGATAGGGCTCTTCGCAAAATTAATACAATGGCCAATACAGTAACTAATAAATGAGCTGATTATCCCGTCGAAATGGTAAAAGTATGTCGGTGCTATCGCAATGATGGAGGCGGCATCCTACTATGGACCCTATTTTTACCCAAGGTAAGAACGGGTGTGTCTGTACTTCAACATAACACTAAACATCCACACGTGGAAGTCGTTTGATTAGAGCCTGACAATATCGATAAACACACAATGTAAGGTTGCACCCTGGTTTGCAGGTGGAATGTGGTATTCTGAAAAGTGTGTTATCTGTATAATAACGGTATATTGAATTTTTCGAGTTTGCGGATTATACACGCAACAATACCATATGATTGCTATATGGAAATATTAAATTTGTGCATAGAGATTACTTTCCATGTATTGAACCTTCTCACGGAAGTCTCGGCATCATGCCAAGGCGTCGAATTGGCAGGTTTGTGCAATTGCGGCAAATGAAACTAGTCCGAATTACAACCACGCTACCGTACGCCAAGAATGCCCCTTCCGATGTCTTTAAATGCTTAACGGTCACGATGAGTCTGTTGCCAATTCATTGCTCACGAGAAATATAAGACTTAGTTGGCTTGGACGGAGACTGGCCAGATTTTGACTTTTGTACTATGATAGAGTGCGGCGACACAAAACAGGGAACTGTAGGTCTTGACAGTTTACTGAGGAACCTAATGAGAAAGTGGAAGAGAAGAGAAGTTTGCATGTTCACTTTTCCTTTTTCCTTACCTACTGAATGGCATTTTCTGGCAAAACTGATGGCGAATTTGCTCACCACATGTTTCTGAAAATGATGGACTGCAATTTCGCGAGCATAAGATACACGAGCATTCGTTCAGCTCACATCTACTCTACTATTAGTTCCACAGCGATGGTTGCTCTTCACAGCTTCTTGAACTGCTCTAATTGCACATTTTAGAAGAAATGTTACTTGTCTTCTTACATGTCTGCATTGAAATCTATTATCATTTAATTAACACGATTACCGTGTCTGGTCTCGGGTAAACATCGCGGATATTAAAAATCTGAGTGTCGGACTCTTCTCCTTCGCCCACCTCCATTACAGGACTCTTCTCCTTCGCCCACCTCCATTACAATCTTACAATCTTAATGCAGCGAGGGCCGACAAGGTAATGAAATTTCATAAGGCAAGTAGTGAGCAGATTATAGAAACAAGAAAGAACAAGGAACATAGAAACAGCTGAGAAATTTCGGTGAGTGAAAGTGAAGGGAAGAGAGGGAGGTTAGCAAGGGTCAAGTTCCATACATGGCTTCGGCAATAACATTCAAGCCATGCTAATTCGACAGCTCTAAAGCTGAATCTTAATCTATGTAGGAACCAACTAGGGGATGAAGTGGGTGAATGCACGAAAAAACAGCAAAGCTTTTTGAAGTTTATAGTCACATTAGGGCTCGTGTGACTACAACCTGTTCAGCCTGTAGTAATAAGAAGTGAGGATACCCTAAGGCCTTCCAATGAAGCAAGCTTTCCTCAAACAAAGGCCACTTTCATCTCGCACGAAAAATGGTATCGAAACCTTCAAACACTGAAATTCGAAGAAATTGTCGTGTGAAAGATAGGAGAAGAAATGGGAAAACAAGCGTGATGGCCCTCCAATCAACGTTTCAGAGGAAATGAAGGTGGCGATGGCGCTCAAAACATTCCGAGAAAATGGTATATGCATGATCATAACATGTGAGCAAAGTTGAGGCCTGCCACATTTCAATAAAATATTAGTATATTACACAATGGACTCATAGCAAACATCATCATATCGTGCTGCTTGGCCACGCATATGCTCCTTCATTGTGATCCAGTAAGGTCGCCTTCATATTTTGCGGCACTGACACCGGCGCCGACGGGGCACGCGGCGCTGGCATTGCTGCGACACTATTTATAAGGCTCCACCGAACCATGCAACAGTATGGTGATTTTGACGGTTATCGCACCAATCACGGGAATTGTGTTCATTTTGTCACAGTTTGTCGTTACATATAATGGGATGCTGCCGCGATCATCATACTCTTGTATGATCCGTTGGAGCCTTACAAATAGAGCGGCAGTGGCGTCGGCCGCGCCTGGTGCCACTGTCCTTATGGTTGGTATCGATGGAGATGGCATAGGACTGGTGTCATCAGTGCGAGTGAAGATCAGGGAAGATAATTCCCATCCTCAATGCATCACAATTCGCAATCAGAAGAGAGTTATGTGAGATACGGTTTTTTTGCATGCATTTGATTTGAACATTTTTATCTTGTTGAAGCGGAAACCGAGAGCCATAGAAAGCAATACATATACTCATTGTAGTACGCGTAGATATGAGATCTGAAGAGCCAGGGACCGGAGGATAACTCAGGAATTCAGCGGGTAGGGTGACTTTGTCCGAAATAAGACTAGAAGATTACACACGTACCCATCGTATAATAGTATTTCAAGGCATGATAATTCTAACACGGGCCAATTCATAGTTCTCTTGTTGGTCGTCAGAGAGAAACTACTATATTTACCTGCCTTTCTGGTATATTCCACAGGTCACACTACATATAGAAATTCCTCTCTGCTATGAATATATTAGAGACGTTACATATTGTGTGACTTCCTGAAGAAGAATTGGAGCAAAGATGACTTCCATTCGCAGCTTTTTCATACAAAAGCAGCCTATTTTTATTTTTTCACTGTAGTATGACGTGAACAGTTAGCACATGAGATAACTGGTGCGCTGGAATGATCGATTGGAGGCACTCTACGTTAGGAATTTACCCCTTTTTCAAAGCAGTGGGATTTATATGAAATTCCATGACTGTTCAAAATGCGGAACGTCTCATGGAAAAAGGATGAAAATCTTGAAGGAGAAGTAGCAAGTGAGACACTCACTTCGTGTCGTGACCCGTGCACGACTCTTTCATCCCCGTTGGGCAGCGTGTGGAATACATTCGCACTCGTCGTCGTCTTGGCCCTTGCCGTCTGAAGAGGATAAGCGGACTCACGCACTGGGGTCCTATCGAGCAGATACCGTATTCGTGGAATGTTCTGGACCGTGCCGGCTTCAGGCCCAAAATCATTCCCCGTCACTCAGTCTCTGCTCGTCCTGCGTTCCGAGCGGTCGGTTACGACGCTGCTCTCCACTGTTCGTCCCGTGCGCAGTGTCATCAAGCGCACCCGTCATCTCCGAAGAGCATCAGCTGCTTCCCCAAGCAGCCCCTGGTGCGCAGCCGTCGTCGACCATTGCGCAACATCGTCGCAAGGATATGGAATGGAGAAAGCAGGATCTTCCGTCCTCTAGTGGTGTGGGACTGGACCTGCCGACGAAACTCTGGTTAACGCCGCCAAGCACAACGGAAGGGTTAGTTAGCCCTCGGCGCTCTTTAGTGAGGAGAGAACCGATCCCGTAGGTTCCCTTTATATTAGGCGTTTGTATATCTAACAAGGGAGGGTCATCAGGTCAGTCCGGCCTTTTGCGATGTGATGTATACCACTGTACTCGCCTGAGACGAGAAACTCAAATCTGCCTTCCAAATTTGCGAAACGATTCTGTGAGCAAAATTATGAAGGGTAGTTTCCCGACATGGTCGACTCTCTCTCTCTCGCATGTTCGCATGAGTGGACATGGAATGCTGACACAGCAAGGTGAGTTGTGGTGTACTGGATACGATGGTTGTTTCACAGGAGATGGGTCGCAGGTTGGATTCTTTGTGCAACTGCTCTTTTGCTTTTTCTCCCTTCAGCTCATATGAACCCAGAAAGTGCGTATTAGTAAGTATTTGAAAGGTTTACCTCTTCATTCAACATCAAGAGGGGATAAAATTTCACGTTTCCTGATTTATGCATTTTTTCAAGACTTTCATTTATAGAGGGCATGTGGTACGTTATATCCTGTAGACTTGAACAGAGCGCACAGTTGTACAGATAAGTATGTGGCATAAGGTGACGTAGCGTTGTCTTGCAGAGAAAAACAGTAGTTTCTCTCATACTCAATCCCAATGTTCTGCCCAAAGCTAGTGTTGGCGTACTTGTTGAAGGACTTCGGTTCCTGTGAAGTGAGACGTCTGCCTTCTCGGAAGGAACAAAAAGGTATCGAAAAGTTCTCGTTTATTTTGCGGGAAGCTGCACTCGACAACGTAATAATTGAGTCTGACGAGGAGCCATGCTTCAAGAAGATGAGGAAGACCCATCATGGAGTCCAGAGGACGGCGAGTGCCGTAGACTGGCAAGTGTATCACAAGGTCTTTGTCTTTAGTTCATTCTCAGTTTTGTTCGCCCAAATTTAAAAATTTCTTATCTTATTCCTGGTATGCGGCGGGATATTTTAGTGCACACCCTGGCGAATATGAAACACCTCTTCAATATTGTTTCCCATCTGAAGTGGTTGAGGGCTCCGACTGCTGTGTGTGTGGAAATTTTTTCTTTATTCGTTGGGCACACTGTGAGAGATTGTACTGTTTCGCCCACTTTGTGCAGGAATACCACATGTGTTCGTAAATTACTGGTTTTCAAATATTCTTGTATCTCCTATTCACCACATGCCCTCTATAAATGAAAGTCTTGAAAAAATGCATAAATCAGGAAACGTGAAATTTTGTCCCCTCTTGATGTTGAATGAAGAGGTAAACCTTTCAAATACTTACTAATACGCACTTTCTGGGTTCATATGAGTTGAAGGGAGAAAAAGCAAAAGAGCAGTCGCACAAAGGATCCGAACCTGCGACCCATCTCCTGTGAAACAACCATCGCATCCAGTACACCACAACTCACCTTGCTATGCTAGCATTCCACGTCCACTCATGCGAACATGCGAGAGAGAGAGAGTCGACCATGTCGGGAGACTACCCTTCATAACTTTGCTCACAGAATCGTTTCGCAAATTTGCAAGGCAGATTTGAGTTTCTCGTCCCAAGACGAGTACAGTGGTATACATCCCATCGCAAAAGGCAGGACTGACCTGACGACCCTCCCTTGTAAGTGTATTTGGTGGATAGTGCACGTGGGGATCAATCAATACGCATGTGTTGATAACTATTTATCGATTAACCAGTTGTCAACTATAACATCAGAGATTTGAAGTGTTAACGCGCAAGGTCCATCTTGGGGTTAAGCGGGTACACCGAAACTAAGCGCAGTGGACGAGGCGCAGTCGGTGGGCCGAGAGGACGTGGTGTAGTAAAAGTCGTAAATCTGAAGCATCCAAGGGAGGACCGCCCATTACCGCGTGGTAGGCTCAGCATCCGGCGCAACACCCTGGTATTCTTTCTCGGCGCACGGCACAGATGGCTTCGCACTAATTCTTGTGTGTCACAACCTTTTGTCCCGTGGAGCCGCCCCGCGTCACGAGACTTCGCGCACGGATAGACATGTGGATGGGGTACAGCTAAATGGGCTCACGAAGTCAGACGACTCTCTGTATGTAGCAACCACTTGTGGGAAGGAATCGAAGATCTCTGTGAGCATGGAATAGGCAAGCGTGGCTCCCTGAAGCCGACATACATAACCAGTCATGAACTTGAACTTCCCACCGCCCCCAGTGAGGATAGTTTTACAGCAGAGTTGGAACATTTCTTTGATGTCAAAAATTCATGCATTTTGCTTTTTCATAAGTATCTGAAACGCGGTACACAATTAGTGTCCAAAAAATCCAGAGTCACGTGAATTACGTGCACCACGAGTGAATTCACAGTAACTAAACGAATTCTCCAAACGAAGACTTTCAGATAGGGTAGGTGGAATGAAAGAAGCGAGATGGAGAAAGCTCATAAGGCAAGTGTACTTTTCTGTCAACACTTTGCTTTGCTCTCTTGAAGATAAACTAGTATGAGAAGATTAGCTGTTTCCTATGTGGGCATATTCCGGCCTTTTCAGGGAAGCAAACTAAATTTTTCTCGGTAAGGAGGCGAGCTCAACTTTCACGATTTTAAAGACCCAAGAGCGAAATCAGAAGTAGTGAGATCTTGAAAATAAAAGTCAAATTTTGCAAGTTTGTCACACTGACGATCGCGCCTTTTGCACTTGTCTGGCCAATGGTACCGCGCGCTTTTTTTCTCACATTCTTGGCATAGTGCCACGAGCTCTTGAAAGAAATTTCTTAAGTGCCACGAGCTCTTGAAAGGAATTTCTTAATGGTAACTTTTTAGTTGTTGTTTTTCTCGAGTTGTAATTGGCAATGATCCTCAGTTAAGATCTCACAGCATACGACTACATATTAGTAACTGCTCTTTCCTAACTGGAGTTATAAAGCTGTTAATTTTAATAATATCAATCTAAACCATAATAAGCATGAGTACACTGGTTTGACAATATTACAGTCTAGCATTGCTTTTGCATCGACTGGTTCCAGGGAAGGGGGTTATTGGTACGACCACGCCTCCTTCGCAGTTGCTTCGCACATGGGGTGCGAGGTGACCGCAGTCGCTTCGCACATGAGGTGCGAGGTGACCGCAATTAGCGGCGAGAAGTCGCGGGTCATCATGTTACCCATATTGATCCATTAATCGAGTAAAGGTTCATCAATTGAAATACAGATTAACGGTATTATGCGGTATTTATTATTTATTAATTTTCATGAAATTTCATGGGCTGAAAAAGATCCCTGAAATGAAGCTTGCGCTGTGTAAAAGGAGGCTGCGGGTGCTGACAGAAATTCTTGAGGTGGTGCTTGAACTGAGTAAAACGCAGATGCGGATGATGACGGAAGAGGATGAGGCTCCGGTCTTGACGAGTCTTGTCGAGGTGGAACTTCTACAAAGTTTGTAGGTTGTGAGGCTAAATAAGTATTGGGTAGAGTTGCTGTATAAAATGGTGGCGGAGCATACATTTCGTAAAAAGCTGGCGGGGGCGCAGGCGCATGGATGTAGGAAGGAGTAGTTTGAGTGAGTGGATCGACATAAGCAGTGGGAAACATGAGAGCACACAATGTTTGATAAAACAAACAGGGGATATAGATTACTCACCGAATTGCTTAAATACCGACTCTTGACCTCCCACTGGGTTGTTAAATTTGGCCTAAAGTCTCCCCTCAAAGCCTCGAGAGACCACTACTTATGAGTGAAGTACCCAGAGGGCAAGCAGCGAGTGGTTCGTCTGCAAGGAGACCACTCTCTTTTGATTGACTAAATTACTGTCATAGGTATTGCAGAAAAAAGGCTTTTCATCATCGGCCACCTCATTTCCATTTTCGAACGTGTAATGTTTTGTTTTTAATGTAAATGTGCATTTAGAAGTTCCACCGGAAGTCAGAGTTCATTGCCATCACCAATATTTCACCTTTTCGTGGAAAGTTTAAGGTTATCATATTTATATATTTAATCCATATTTATATATAAAAGTTTGTGGACTTGTGAAGCTTTTTCATGAAAATTGTCCCATTCATTTGTATTGCTTGTCTAATTTGTTTTACTCAGTTTATGGATCAATATGGGTAACATGATGACCCGCGAGTTCTTGCCGCTAATTGCGGTCACCTCGCACCTCATGTGCGAAGCAGCTGTAATTAGCTGCTAAAAAGGCGTGGTCGTACCAATACCCAGCGACCCCTGGTTCCAACATGAGTCGTAAAAGTGGGCACACCGCAAAATATTCACCCGTATACATATTTAAGTATAACTTGACAGCCAAAAGCTAATTCAATGGAATACGCAGCAACCTATGCTTATGATCCTACCATATATAATCGGCTAAGTGTGTCGGTATGTGTGTGTGTCTGTGTGTGTGTTTGACCGGAAATTCATATCTCGCGTCGCACAAAGCTGGTACCCTGATTATTTGAAGAGATATGGGGGGGGGGGGGGGGTGATGAGGGGACATTAATGGTGAGGGACCGGAAGTTATAGCAACAGATAAGGGCTGCTAAGGAGCCTCGAAAGACGAATGGCGGGAAATTCATATCTCGCGTCGCACAAAGCTGGTACCCTGATTATTTGAAGAGATATGGGGGGGGGGGTGATGAGGGAACATCAATGGTGAGGGACCGGAAGTGATAGCAACTGATAAGGGCTGATAAGGAGCCTTGGAAGGCGAATGGCGTGAATTTGATATCTCGCATCGCAGTAAAGATGGGAGCCTGAATTTACATATCAGTTGGGCTGGCGCACACTACTGGCGCGTCACACATGGAAGCATGCAAAATGAGCTTGATCGATGTCGACTGATGCGGAAGGACGAGATTGACGGGAGGGATTTGTTTCCTTTTTCCGTTGCGGATTCCCTGTTTATGCGAACTGTTTGAATGGTGATAGTACTGATCGATTGATGCGATCAAGCTCAATTAGCATGCTTCCACGTGTGACGCGCGCAGTATGTGCGCCAGTCCAACTGGTGAATATTTAATATAGAAAAACTCGATCGAAAGTCAGAAAAGAAAAGGTCAGAGTACACTGCAGAATGGCAGCGAGTTGTAACAAGAAGGCTCCACGCGGTTAGCTAGGTGTGACACAACGTCATGCAGGCTCGACAAGAACGTGTAGGTTATCTAAAAATCGGTTTTGGCTACATGATGTACTTCGCCCGTCACACGGCATCAGCAACTTTTTCGAATCCATGCTCATACGTCATTGGTGTCCCCATGAGTCACAGAAAGCGGAGAGTGTACTCTCTGATGGTGAGGTCCACCATCCGATTCCGTTCTTCTAAGCAATTTATGATAGCTGGCTAAGCCGGCTATGAATTGTGGAAAAGATGGCAGTCGTTCTCATTCACACACTCACTCTCGGTCGTTTGGTTCAAGCTGCACTGCTCCTCCGATAACGCAACATGCCTGCATGCCATCCCAGTGCGACGACACCCAGTGCGACGTCAGTACACTGCAGAATGGCAGCGAGAGTACAAAATAGGTGTTTATAAAATGAACAGGTGATATCATTACCATAACCTCACAATGACACTCTAAGATCCGTCAGTTTCTCCTTACTTGGAGCGGTTGTTTTGCTCTCTCATTCTCGTAACACAATCATCCATTTGCGGATGGACAGACATACCGTCAAACCCACAGGCAAACACATGCTCAAATTAATGGTTCATATAATATAAGATGTTCCTTGCGTTACAGCAGTGAGATGGGCAGTGAAATGGTACCGGGCTTTTTTCGAAATATTCTAAAAGATTATTTTCAATGCTTCTCAAAGATTTATTTCAACTTAGAAAGTAGGGAGGGAGTAAGAGTCCAGCAACTACAAGGTTTTAAAACTCAGTGCTAGGTTCTTTGTAAAAATCTTATGGATTATAGATTAACAGGTTTTTCATTAGCAAAAATAACAGACAATGTTCAATTGGTTAGATTTATTGACAGACTAAAAAATATTTAAATATTCAAAGCTGACACTTTCATCCAAATCAATGGTTTATCATGATATTTGAAAGGAATAAAGTCGGTTAAGATTCACTATAATAGGAACATCAAGCACTTCTTTCAGAAGCTCAAAGAAGATAATAACGCTGTGGTAAGAAGGATATCAGTATCACCAGTTCGTTTACATTAACTAAGCATTTGTATTCATCAGTAGGATTGGGGCTTCCAAAAAAAAACTTGCTCGGAAGGAATAACCCTCATGAAGCCTCACGTTGGGACCAACGGAAATGACAATACAGCACATGGCCCAACGGTAGTATAAAAAGTGACATCAGACTCATCGATATGCCGAGAAAGAAGCTGAAGGCCAAAAATGGTTGTCTCCTAGCAAAGATCACTCTATTCACTGCGTCAGGCACATCACTTAGGCTGTATTTATGGCTCGCACGATCGCGCAACCGTAATATGGCATGTGTCGTCGTGCCCACTCTCACTTGTGCGTACTATTTTCCCACACTCGCGGATGCTCTGCGAGTAGTTACAGACTGCGACTGAGGGAAAACAGCACATCATTTGAGAGTGCACACGACGACACATGCAATCGCACTATTTATTCTGTCTGTCGCAGTTTCGCAAGGACTTATCACAGCCTGAAAAAGACAATTCTAAATGTAGTTACTATTCGTCCCACCGTCTTCTTTTTGGCGAAAGAAAGCAAACTAATCATGGCATGTGCTTTTGCTAGAGGTCATGAAAAAGTAACGTTGAAGAAAGGATCTGTTACGGCAAGGAGGCGCAGATTAGTCTAAGTGATCGGTCTCATTTGAAGAGCAATGCATAGATTTAATTCACTTTTTTAAGGCCAAATGTGCAAATGAGTCCTCTCCTGCACTGTTATCAGATGATGGAAGTTTCGGCGTTTTCACCTTTCCTTTTGATAAAACCTTCCAAAGAACCTAAGGAGGTGCTTCAAGTGTGACATGATCATCAAGATTTTATGACAGTGTCCTCAGATCACATTATATGTTACAATTTATGGGTATGGTGTATAGACCTTGCCTAGCTCTATAATTGCCACTTTTTGTCGGTTAGCTGTGCTAATCCCAGGCTTCTATCCTGTAGTGAGAACGGATTCAGATAGGACGATCAGAGGGAGATCGTGAATTATGAAATGTCTGAGTAGTTAGCAGTAAGAGCAGAAAGCGAGACAGTTAAAGTAGGTGCACCGATTTGTCATTATGCTCGACAAACTATCTGTCAAAAGCTATGAAAAGTCTTGCAAAATGACGATGAATTTTCCCAAAATATACCGTACTTTACAGTCGACAACATCATTTCCTGTAGCGTAGACTGTTGAGGTCTCTAGATTGTTTTCGCATTCAAGCAGGTGGTTCTTAGGGTTGTTGTTGGCAACAGTGATCTCGCAGAGTGGGAGTGGAAATTCATTTCAAGAGGAAATTACTGAAACCAAGAAACGGATATTGCTTCCTTGGTGCCCTTCCAAAGCCATATGACCACCGATCAAGAAGCGAGGGCTAGTGTTTGAGAAGTTCTTGATGGGCCAAAGATCTAATCGTGGAAGAGGCTGGGAGAAAGCATCAAGTGAATAATTTCTGGTCAAAAACTGGAGGAATGTTGCGGTATACACTACTGATGCTCTGCTTGTTCTTACAAGGTTGATAGCTTCAACGGTGACTCTCTTGAAAAATGTTGCCCTTTTGCGCATATTTAACCTACATATTTTCTATTAGTAGTCTACAGATATGGTCGGTGAGATGGGGAATGATATTTTGTTCACCAACCTAACCTAAGGAAAGTGTAGTGAATTAATTTTCTTCAAATTACCACCTCTCCCCCTCATAACCATAGCTACCGTGGTATATAATGGAATCGTGATAAAAAAGCCAAATTATATAGAGAAGTGCATACGTATGCGCAAACAGATCGTGCTTATATGCATGTGTGGATGTATCCGGCGCCCACAATACATATTCGATGAGGAATTCGTCCGACTCTTGTCATTCCTTCGAACAAGTCACTCGTGTCAAAAGACGACATACCATGATGCTGTAAAGAAGCGTTGTCAGTTCAGCATTCTTTGTATATCAACTCAGGCGTCAGTTTTGATTCTAAAAGAGTACAAAACACGCAGAAATCAGTTTCAGTAGCCACGAACTAGGCAGTTACGGTAGCCACGAATAGCGAATTGTGCATTTCGAGAGCAGTGCAGTAAACCTTTCTCATACCTTTAAAGGCACATTCCGCGTTCGTCGAAGAAGGAGGCCGGCTGGTAATATTGATAGGAGAGCGTTGAGATTGTGTCGAGAACGCTCTTCCCAACACATGATGGTCCATCTCATACCTGTCTCGGCAAACGCGAGGTGTCTTTTCAAGCTTGCCAAAGGACGGACATATCAAATTCTTGGTTAAACCAAATCCTTTGGTTCCATATGGATTCCGTCGAGAAAGCCTACAACATGGGGAAGCCACAATGACGCCATTGAAATAAAAGTCAATGACAATTCATCGGACTTATACACGGTAGTAATATTATCAGAAGACAGCCGTATTTGCTTACATAAAGAATCAGCGAATCTCCGATTTTTGTGCCCCTGTCTTGGATATTAAGGCTAGAAATCGTGACCTCTCCTTCATTAGACAGCGTAGCTTTTCCCTTCAATGTGGTTCTGCTTGCCACCGTGCGATGAAAAAAAGTCATGATTTACGAATGAACAGGAAAGTTGCATTGCCGATAACAGGATTCCAGGAAATCGACGAGCATTATAAAGTTGTTGTTTGAGGGATTTGAAGGAAGAGGAAGCACTTGCAAGAGCGACGATTTGGAAACATTCGTGACACAGTGTTTACTTTGTGCCCAACGGCAGGCATTCCTAATAAAACCATGTGAATATGTTTGTCCCGCCCATAGTTGTACGTGTCGTGCGCAGGAACGTCGCACTGTTGCACCAACCCTGTTGGTGCACAAGGTCACATTCATCGTCGTGTGATGGTTCATCCCACAGTTAGCTGTCAGTTTGATAGCCTCATTACCATAACTGTTCTTACCGCTTTCACTCAAAATGCTGATGTGATGTGGATAAAATTCGGTCCTGGGCTATATTGCGTTATAGTGGGAAAAAGAATGGTAATATGTGACTGTGACGAAAAACGCCAACCCCTAAGGAATTCGAAAATTCGCTGTTATTTACATTTTCTGCTTCCTATCCCCACAATTTAGACTTACGTACTAGATCTATGCTGCATGAATTAACAAAACAATAATTCTGAGGACACTGAGTGGACTATAAGCTGCTCTATGCAACTGAGAGCTCAAATGAATCACTATTTCTGAACGTTAGTCCCGTAAGAAGCCTTGGAAAATATAGATATTCTCTGTTTCAAATCGCAATAGTCGAGGGTGTTTCCATTCAAAAGCGCGCATTGCGTAGGGTAGAGTTTCCAATCATTCCCATGGGCGAATAGATCCACCAGCAACTACGATACTTGCTATATGCCGTCAGGTGATGCGGAGACTAATTTCAAGCGAGTGAAATTCTTGCTCGGCTTCTCTTTATTCTGCTTTACAAATGGAAATTTGGTAAACATGTGTCTGCTTTGGGAAAAAACATAGCTTACAGCATTATAATTGGTAACTGCAGGGTGTCTCAAAATTACGGGCCACAATGTATTGCAATATTTTGTTGACAGAGTAAATAAAAAACCAACTCATTCATAACTTTACACACATCATGTATGACAAGGCACGCAGTCATAGTATATGGTGCGCTGCCCCGACAAGAATACAAGCTCGAAGTCTCTTGTTCGCCCAACCGCACATGACACGCAGGTTTCCCCATATATTCCTTCAAAAATCTTTCCCAGTTTTACTTTCTTACTCCATGCTAGGATGACTGGTTCGACAGAACTTGATTTTAATTGGGGACCCTGGCAGAAGATCAATAGAATCAAGTTTTGGGAGGTTTGACGGACGCCTCGGAAAGTGCTAGATTCGGGCAGATAGGGTCGGCAGCACTTTTGCATCAGTTTAATTCTTGAGACTGGAGCACCATGCGTCTAAACTCATCTATTGTTGTTACGGAGAACCAGTTAGACCAGCTCTTCATTAGGTCTAGCAGCGTGCTCTTCATGTTCACATTCCCGCAAGTTTTAGGCCGAAGTCGACGGAAACCAACAGGACATCATCATTATACTCCTAGTCATTACTGAGACTCGCTTACTGTATCCAAACCACCTATCGGCGTGGTATACCCTACCAAACAATGTTGGCCACAATGGTTGCCTTTAATGGTTCGGGTCACGAAAATTTTTTTTGTTTGAATAAAAGTACAATGAGGTGTGTGTCACCGTTGAAGCAAATGACCGCGAAATGAGTTTGAAAAGTTTTTGAAATCTCAGAAATATTATGAGCTTCACCATGACAAGAATGCACCCTACTAGAAGAAGATCCTGTGCATCCACTGAGCAGAAAATAAAAGATAAAGAATCCTTATGTGAGTACAGAGGAATATAAAGAGACAAGAACACAGGCGCCCATTCTGGGACACGCTGTATATGAGGTTACCCCGAACAATTGTCCACAAAATTCTATTAATTTCTTCTGTATCTCCTCTTACACGTTCTCGAGGAAGACCAGACGGCAAATGCAAAAGTTTCTAGGAAAAATAAATTGTTTCCAGTAAGGACTAATTGAGTGAAACTGAGCTCTTCGTCCTCACCTCAGCACACTATAAAACTCATCCTTTTCTGTCGATGACCAGACTAGCACCATCGGTACCGTCCACTCCTTCGAGTGACTGCAACGGCCGTTGAGGAGCGGGCTGGTGCCTAAAAATTGTTCGATTACGGTCAGTTGGAATGAGTTTGACGCGAATTTTTTTCTGTCCCCAGTTTGTGATAGAAATAGTGAGATTAAGTCGGCTTTGTTAGTGTAGTGTCAGGTGACACCCGCTTCCGCTCTCTGTGTGCTCAGATCAACCAAGTCTTCCACCCTTCCGGGGTAGTGGATTGGTACCAAATTTCTGAGAGGATAAAAACACTGACTTGTACGGCAGGACTCAACAGGTCATTTAGACCGACCACTTACCACTATGATCTGAATGGAGCTGGAATGCGCGACGTACTGCAAAAGGGGATTAAATAATTATGTCAAAACTCTATCCATTGTCTTTTTATTTGATTCTCTCGGACTTTAAAAAATGTCGGCCACGCCCTGTATGGTGATCATCGCTACATTTACATTTGTAGTATGTATGTAGAGTTTGATCCATAGAGAATGCAACATGATTTACAGTATTTTTCGGATGAACGCATTTTGAAGCACTTTCCTGCTAAATCTCTTGAACCATAATTTGGCACAAACAGCGGCATATATTTCACTTTTACACCTCTCGACGCGACTGCAAATCTCAGACCACTGGAGTATGACCCAGCGGTAGAATTTTTATTTTAAGGCGCCTCTGAAACTTCCACTACCTTTTACGACTAGTGCAGAGCAGATGCAGAGCTGTTCAACCCCTGCCATTAGCAATGCTTATTCGAATAATTCCGATCCTTCTGAAGGACAGAACCTTTTTGATGTATACTCAACTGCATGGCGAACGATTAATGAGTCACGAAGATTGGTAAGTACATCGCCAAAACAAGCGCCGAAAGTGCAAATTCTTGCTCGCTATTGCTGTATATTCCATATCTGACAAGCATCAATGCTATTAATCAACTCAGAAAAAGAAAACCAAAATCGAAGTTGGTACTGATATTCCGAGCCATTGAAATTCTTACACTCATATACACCCGATATTATATTACCCGTACTACTTTCTTTCACTTCACAACGATATGGTAGCCTTGAGGACGCCGCATATCTGAAGCACGCTCGCGCCGATTCCTGCCATTCAGGTTTATCACCTGCTTGACATCAAAAATGGTGCGGGCTTAGTATCCGCATGAACAGCTTTCATTCTGACGTGAGGAAATATTTTCCTCTAGTAGAAATATGCTAAAGATTTATTGCTCCATCATTACTATTTCCCACGTAAACGAGCGGAAGAACATTGCACTCTCTACAGCAGCTACTTCTGGAAATGCCCCACGAATTTTGCAATTTGAAACCCCTTCCAGATTTATGCGGATATGGATTCAAATTCCTCGGACACGTCTTCCGTTCCTCAGAGAATTCAATATTTTCCCATGAAATAAAATGAGGGTATCTTTTCGGACACCAAATTGAATGTCAGATTCATTTCCTAGCGCATTTCCTGCCAAGCGACCCTCGCAGTAATAATTTCGGAGTCCAAGTGAAGATGGGACTGCTTTTGATCACTTCAGGAGTCCTGTCTTCAGAACACTCATTCATTTCTTACTTCACTTTTCAACTGATAGAGTGACTGTGGGATCCCACGATAATTTTTTTTTCGACTTTTTTGAGCATGTGACGGTGAAATCGGTCACAGTCGGATCTGCACCCAGTTCCAGGAGGAAGGAGTGATAATTTGGGTTCGAAAACGTAGAATATTATGTTCCACTAACTGAAGGGGGAGGCTCGGGGATACTGCGCGTGTGGTCCAAGAGCGCTGAATGCTCCTCTTTACATAACGGCAGACCCGCAGACATTGTGAATAAAAATCTTATGCATGAAGTATCTTAGAATGGGGTAGACTACCGTCATTCGCCTTTCTCTATCGCTTTAGAGTGAACGATTTGCAAGGAAACATCTGTGGTACATGGGTAGTTTTTCGAATGAATGATGCCTTTTCAGCAAAAAATTCGCACTTTGCACGGTAACCTTGGTGGAACCCAGACCTACCTACAATCAAGTGGTTCGAGTGAATCTCTCCCTCCCTTGCGGCTTCTTAACCTACTCCTTTGACTGGAGGTCTCACTGAACGCCTTCGCAACAAGTGACACAATTATCCCTGTTTGTTCTTGCGGTGGAAACGACCAGGAAGCATGAGCATCCGAGCGACATCTCCATTGTTCACTTACCACGGAATGAATTTCTGGGAGAAACCAATTTCTTCGTTTCGTTAGTTACCCACTATTCAATGGTCATGTTGGCGTTCTCCGGCACTTTGACGTGCTGTTTCAAGAATGAGAGTGTTCCGTGATAGTTATGGCAGTGAAAAAGCAGACTCATCCATTTTATGATGTTCCTCTACATTCCCGACCCAAAAAAAACGTGTTTTCAGTGGTACGTGCCTTGTGTCGAGCAAAAACGTTGAGTGAACCGTCTAACGTGACGTCGCTTCGATCAAACAGGTTCTTATTGTGATGCATCTTTTTCGAAACTGAAAGCGGTCACAAAAGTCAGTTTTCAGTGCCAGTCATAGATAAAAGCAATGAAAAAGGAACTTCGGCAGGGAACAAGTGGAAGGATTTGAAGTGCTGTGCGCAGCACGTTGCTCTGAACTTGGCAGTTCCGCTCATGCTGGGATCAGCATTCACAACCCGTGGTTTCTGACACTTGCAATGAGGTTCTGTTAGAAACTGCTCACGAAATCCCCGTGATATGGCGTACTTCGCTGTAATGAGAATGCCTAATGTTACTCTTTAAAACCCAATATTTGAGTTTTATTGTATAGTTGTGTGCATCACATGTATAACTGTGATGGTATTAGGTGATGGATTTCACCATATGAGTCACCAATAAAGTGTTAGATAATGGTTTTCATCACTCACGGGGTTCGCTTTGCGGCAGCCGCTGACCTCGTTGTAAAGGTAAGGGAGGGCAAAGGGTATGGTAAGGGTAAGTACCAGTGCACATTTCTGAAATGCCGAATCGGAGACATGGTTGTATGGAGGTGAAATGTGCCATTCTGAAGGGTTGCTGGTTTTTGGAGCAGGAGCGACAGGTGTAAGGGGCTCAAAATAATCTTATCGGTAACATCTTCAGATTGTGCTATCTCATTTCTAGCAGCTCGCCAACCGCATCAGTTAGCTACTGAGATGGGTTGGGACACCGTTTTCGCGGTTCCAGTACGGTAGAGATGTTGTAATGTGTCACCTAGCCCGGTAACCATGCTTATCACAAGCACTTCTGAGACATCAGTAATAATTTAATTAAAGTGCGCGCCATTACGGCAGAAAATTCGCGTCGCCGCACACACCAGTAAATTGTAGTGAGACGGAGACTTGTGAGCGACTCTGAGGTGAACATTGTACGGTAGAATATGGCACTTCGTCCTCAGAAATAGTGAGGGCATTCGCTAAAGAAAGAGGTGATCCGAGCATAATGGGGCACTCCTTCAGAAACCTTCAAGGCGATTAGAAGGACCTCTGAGGAGCGTCTCCTTGACCATATACCGTTTCAGCGCAATAAGTACTGGCATCATAATACGAATAAAATCACTGACACTGCACTTGAAAAAGGGCTCGATAATGAGAAATTAAATGTTAAAAGTCTTACTGTGGACTGAGACAGGCTAAAATCCGTCCGGCCCATGTCGAGCTACGTCTCGGCGGTCGCAACATGAGAAATAGATTGCCTGCAAGGTAGGTGGGACGTCTATTCATAGGTCCTGGACGCAACTCAATAGATAAACAAAATGGGTGGGAATACATAAGATAGGCACGAAGTTAATGAAGCCGAAGTAATGGACGCGAGCATCGGAAGCACACGATCGAAAAAACAAGCATGACTCCAAATCCTTCAAATGTTTTTGCTAAAGTGGGAGCGAATTAGCTATTTATTCAAACATGTGCAATCGTAGGCAGGCTCAGAACTCTTTGACAGAAGCATCCAAGCATTAGCATTCAATAAAGTCAAAAGTTTTCGATATGATTGGCAAGTCCAACGGGGTTGCCGGGGGGAGGGGATGGGTTTCGAAAACGTTTCAGAAAAGCCAAGTGATATTCAAAACCCTCTCGGTTCCTCAGAGCCACGCCCCGAGCATTGTCGATTAAGGCGTGTTGGTCATTCGCTGAATGCTCTCGTAGCCAATGTCCCAGTGGGAGCGCGCACAACTCCTTATCACAAGTCAAACATATGGTACAACTTCTAGAGCTTTATTAGCAAAACAGCACTGAAGATTGAGTCATTTTTTACGATGGACCATAGAGATGGGGTTGAATGTAGCATTCAGTCAGGAACCGGAGTGGCGCAAAGTGGTTATGGTGTCGCGCGCAGTTACACGGAAATCGATGCCAACAGTTCTGTAGGTGAACAGACGGTGAACGACATATGAGCGGTGCAGGGACTGATCAAACGATACTCCTGTTGACTCTGCTAAGAGGAATCGGTAGGCACCAACAACACATTTTTTTGATTTACCAACATTTTGCGGCAGATTAATCCGCTTGAAGCCGTCGTACCGTCATAACTCCACCCGAGGTGGATGAGCTACAAAGAGGTGGCTAGCAGCAGATTTGTCTCGGTGCCTTGAATCCAACTACATATGTCAGGTTCAAATTTGACCATTAACTCACTGGTTTTTCTTGAGAGCTGACCAATTTCTTTTTTTGACCTCAGAGTAGGGCTTCGGTTTTTTGGGTCCTTCATTCATATTTTCCAATAATTTTCCTCAATCTTATTCACGAATATCACTTCGTAGCGCATCCCTCTCAAAAATACAAAACACTTTTCAGCAAGGCATTTAAGGATATTTTGGGAGCTTCGAAGCCTATTCATTCAAAATCAGTGAGGAAACCAAGCAAGCCAACCAGGGCCCCATCACATCAGTAAACAACATTTGATAGGAACTGCTTACTGCTGCAGTTCTTATAATAACAACGCAAGACTTTGACCTGATCTGCGCAGAGTAATTAGAGGTTTAGTGAGCCATTAGTTGACTGAGCTAGCCACACTTTTTCGTGCTTTCCGTCTATCTTCACGTTTTCACGTAATGTAACGTCGTGGTGCTAACCATGGTTTGGAGCTTGTACAAATATAGGTGTCATCAATATCATACAGCTATCATTATTCGCAGCTTCTACGAATGCCACTACTATCTAAGGAACACTAGGTGTTTCCTTAAAACCCCTAGCGACTTTCGCTACCCATGGTGCTGTTTCAGAAAGAGTGAAGGGAATATTTTGTAACCAAATACACGAAGACAGGTTCTCAGGACCATAGCTTGAAGACGGGGAGATGTTCTACAGAGTATGTGAAATGGGTGGAGTTGGCTGTAGTGACAAGTGGTGAGCATTCTCACTTTCATAGTGCGGGTACCATATCCCGCATCATAGCTCGCCCAACCCAACCAAACTTTCCATCTTTCAGAGGTCGCTTGAGTTGTACTAGGCTCGTCTGGAAGAATAAAAACACTGACTCCTAAATCGTCTCTCCTCACTGGATAGGCTATTCGCAATCACTTACTACCACAGTTTTAAATGGGACTAGAACACGCGGCGCAGATCAGCGCCAAAAACTTTATCCTTGAATTTGTCATGGAAGAGCCGCTAGACTGCAGTCCTGCGATCTAGCGACTTCTCTAGGACGCTACCTACAGCGTGTAAGCGATAGATGATCCGTTCATTTATTTTTCTGATCTCCACCAAAAAAGCTTTCAAACTTTCGAAATGTTTAAAATGCTCCTCCAAAAAATGTACTGCAAAATCGAGAAAAAGTGTGCCAAAAAAGATGGCAGTGGGCAAAAGATGAAAGAGAAACTGTTGAAAATGTGAACATAGAACTCAACTACTAAAGCCCGACTTGAAGGTCAAAAAAAGAACTTTTGTCAGCTTGCTGGTGACCAAAGTATCAAAATCAGTGTTGCAAGTATCGTTGGTCTCGCCGCACCAAGACAAATCAAGAACTTTCCATCTATTTCCATTTCGCTGAGTTCAAACGAATGTGTGTCACACGGTAACAACCTTTTATTTCTGCGTGGAAGAAAAAAACCCCTCCACTCCGTGGCTGCTGAATCGAGTCCACAGAGCGAGGAGCAATGCGATCAGTCAGGCACGCGAGACATTGGAAGGCTATGGTCCTTCACAAAATTGATAGAATTAAACGCACAAGGAAAAATGTGTCTGGGTGTTGCAAGTCCCAGAATGACTACACTGTTTAATCACTACAGTCAGCGAGACGTTTGTTCATAAAAGTCCATTGTTAGGAACAATTTTAGGAACAATTATTTGCTTATTAGCAAACTTATGACTTCCATTACTTATTTGCAGTGCCGCTCTAGAAACAGGGTTATACGAGGTGGTGGCAGCGGAATCGTCGGAATATCAAGTGAGCAAAATGAGCTCTTTACTTTAGACGGGAGTATGGTAAAAGTAAATGAGGTCATCGCAAGGGGTGAACTGCAGGCGCCTCGCTGGTCCCTTTGACTGGTCACGCGGTAGGTTGCGCGTCCGCCCTCTTCTCGCTGGACCTCAACTGATTAGACTGTCCTGACGCACACTTTAATAGAAGCTGGTGTTTGCATGCAGCACAATATGTTAAATCACGTCATGTCCAAAACTGTGATGATGTATGTTGATGTGGGTTGCACTGTAAGGAAGGAAAACTTGCCGACCGTTCATAAATGGGTGATTGAACCCATGAGAACTTCGTCTGAACAAATGAGAGAGGACCCACTCAAACAATTCTGTCCACTTCCCGAATGAACAGCTGTGGAAACGCCAAAAAAATGAAGAGAAACAAGCCCAACGAGGAAAACGAGAGAACTCAGTTGAACCACGTTGCACATCAACGGCTGCTCAACTCTGGACAAACAACAAGGATGGCAGCCTTTACGCTCATCACCGCTGCCCATTACAGTAAAAACTTCATCTAGGGAGTGAAGTTGATCCTGATTATGAATACGAAGTTTCCAATGCACACACCGTTTGACAAAACTGATGCTTCACAATGCTTCTCACCTGATTTGTTGGAACCTTATGTATTCAGTACTCTAGTAACACCAATATAACAATCATTCTTAAAGGCATATTCCAGGATTAGGGAAACATTGCAGCCCTTCCATATGACTTAATAGTTCCCCAAGGGGGCAGGGAGACTGTCCACATATCAAAGCGCGATGATGAGTCATCGCAGCGCGCGGAGCTCTTAAAGCCAGCTCAGCCTCACCCTGGAGCTCGGCCGCGCCCATCTCAGACGTGTTTGTTGGCAATGACGGTGGCAATGATGGCAATAACGTGGCAAATGAGGCCTACGCATTGTGTGATAACATAAGATAAGGAAGAGATACCAATGGTGAAGGAGACGTTGACATGAGGAGACAGGTGATATCCCAGAATTCCTTCTGATACCAGCCAGCGGGAACTGATTCAAAGGCTCGCTTTCATGGGGCAATCTCGTCTGAGGCTGGATGACAGGAGGCCTTATTTTTGCCCTTTTCGGGGATTTTTTTCGGATTTTTCTTTGTCGTCGTAATCCTCAGCATCTCTGATTTCATATTTGGCGCTTTGACCCCCTCAAGGCAATCCTGAAATATGCCTTTAACTCCAGAAGAGCTCGGGACATGGATGACGAAGCCTTGCCCTTTCTGAACAATCTGATGCCAAGCCGCGCCGGACCCAGAAGTGATATCATTTTTGTGGTGAGGACCATCGATTGCCTTTACAGGCAAATGTTCAGCTAGAAATACCTCACCCGGCTACTTATTTATTGAATTCAGATGCTCTTCAGTAAAACAACTGTCACAAGAACAAAACGGTCGGCCTCCTACTTCTGATTTGAATTTTGGGAAATAAGATGTTTGAAGGATGCATATCGCAAGGAAGGTGCAGGGAAGGCAGTTCAAAGATATGAACAGGCCCCTTCTAGAAGGCACTACCCTGAGACACCCTACTGTTTGGAAAGGAGAAAAATTTCAGGTTCAAGATCCAAGTTCTTTTTTTGGCAATTCAAACAAGTCAAGCAAAGTAAGGGTGTCGGCTACGCAGCAGCAGCCATCAGTCGTGGATTTCACGGAGATCGGCGCCGCTCAGAATTTCCTACCGCACACGTTCCGAAACGTGCACGGTTTGCAGTGATTTTACTACTGGTCCGCACGCATTCAGCCTGCTTTTATGTGTGTTGTGTAATAGCATCTATTACATTGCATGCACTACAACACATACAACTACGTATGTAGGCGGAAATAGTGTGGTGGTATGTTGCACGTCTTCCAATTGAACTCTTCATGAAGACTCCCATGAAATTCTACTTGAGGTCCAAGTCTCGGTGCTGGCGAATCAGTATCAGTTCCCCCTCATTCGAATACCACACAGACTCTAAAGAAAAGTTCAGTGCATGGCGCAGGGTCTAAAAGCAATTTATGCTGTTACTTTATCCTGTTGCGAATTGGGTATGGTGTTTCTATACGTGAGTGTACCGGAAATACAATGAGTGATCTTCCTCCCTCTGTGGAACTGCTGCTTCATAAGACTACTTGGGCTGGATACTTTCCTTTCTTGAGCAATATCGTGGAGTGCAGAACTCATGAGACGGCACATCTATTTCGGCTCTCATGCAGCCGCATAAGTTTGAACGGCCTCTTGGTCTTAAAAGTGCAAACGTCACGGAATCTCTGCAAGCTTTCTAGATTAAAAAGTCCAAAACCATTAGGCTGCGAGGCATTCATTGCAATGAACCACTCTGCAAGAAGTGATTGCTCGAAATAACCAATTCCAGCTGGGCAAGGCGAAATCTTCCAACACTCTTGTATAATAGATCACTAGCATCAGAGTCTTCTTTGAAGCGTGATTAGCTCCATTCCGCCCGGATTTTCTTCAGAAAATTAGGGCAGAATGTAAGGTAGGGCTAGAGTTCGAGGATACACTAGGAGGCTCTTCTAAGAGGCAGCGATAGCCGAGTGATCAAGAGTGTAGATTCACGTCTGCACATTCAAGACCACTGGGTTCGATCCCCGCCGAGGCTCAAATCATGCCTTACAAGAAATCACAAAAATGGTGACGTTACCAGTGTCAGGCCCAGGTTGGCAAGCCGGCAGATGGTGAAACCTAGTCACACCAATATGTTCAAAATTTGCCAAAGAAGCAGTGTTAATGCTATGACGTCACCCGTAAGCCTCGCCTGAGTTCTGTGGTCAGTATGCGAGGCCTACCGAGGGGTGAACGACCTCGGCTGAAGAAGTTATTTCGAATAGGGACTCTGAACTTAGGATCACTGACCGGGAAGTCTCGAGAGATTGCCGACTTAGTGAGTCGACGAAGCGTCCAAATCCTGTGTCTTCAGGAAACACGCTGGATAGGCGCCAAGGCAAGGGAGATTGGAGAGGGAGTCGAGCACTTCAACGGCGAGGACACCAAACGGAACGGAGTAGCCATCGCAGTAGCTGATTCCCTCAAAGTACATCTGCGCCGTGAACAGGATCAACGGTCGAATCATGGCAGTCAGGTTTGATACAGAGAAGGGGTACTGGGCAAGAGTTCTCGGTGTTGAGCAACCACTTTTCGAGATGCGCCACCCTTTCTATATCCATTCGAAGCCGAGGTGGCAGATGTAGGAATTCGGTGAGCAAAATAGCTTGCGAAGCTAACCGATGTACAAGTCAGTGCTTGCGTTTTTCCAAAGGAGTCATGTATGTACCAGTCATCTACCTTGAAAATAGGGTATTTCTGATTGGCTTCAGCGAGCATCCATGCTGGAGTCAAGCCCGGCCAATGCTAGTGGTAGTGCACGTCAATTTTCACCACACCACCTCCTCGCCACATACGAAATATGGTCAATAATGGACGCTTAGGTTCCATCATGCATTCGTTTTTTCCTGCTGCCGCATCGCGAAGAAATCGGCTTCCCCTGAAGTCCCTCTGAGTACAGGCGCTAAAGTTGTAGTATTAGCATCACGCGACTCAATCCTTGACAAAACTCTTTCAGCTATGCGGCTTGGTTGTCTTGCGTCTATAAAATTTTGCGCCTCACTTTATTCAGTTACAAGATAACATGTGTTCTGGAAATAGAATTTTGCGGGTTCGTCCCCAAAAAACTGCTACAATAGACACTTCTTCACAGAACTGGAGTATCAGGACGACTAATTGCGGAGCGCGCTCTGAGCTCTCGAAGAGACCACGGTCTCGCTGATTCCTTGAATGCAGATTCAAGCATCGCATGAGGTGAGAATTCTAATTTGAAGATATCGTGCTCGGAAATACGTTTTTCTGTTCCACAAACATTTATGTGGGAATCGCTTAGTAAGGACCGCATGCGAAGTTTCACACGAGAAAAATAACCCGGCTGAGATATATCTCCTCAAAGTGGAGGACAACGGGGCGTAGCTTGCGAGAAGAGCGCCCCGCTCCTCATCTGCCGAAGACGGAGAGGCAGACTGGGAACAGAGAATTACGCTAACAGTCCCGGATTCTCTTCTTTATTCTTGTGAAACCTTGCTTGCGGTCCTTATTAAGCAAATACCACATAATTTTATGGGTAAGAGAAAATTTATTTTTCCTTGCTCGATTCCTTTGAGTGGTCGGTACGTGTCACAACAGCAGCACAGCACATACTCAAATGAAACGAATCGTTATTAATTCAGAACTCTCCCGATTTTAATGAACTGAACACAGAACTCAATCATCACTTGGTGGGGTACTTCTTTCCCTATCGGACATTTCATGCATCTGGTGGAGGGAGGCTCCGTGGCGCATATCTTAAACTGAAGGCTTTCCCTCCTGCTTGTAGTCATAAAAAGAGACATGAAAGGTTTTGCACAAGTATTAATGAAAGCTTGAATAAATATTCATTTATACATCAGGGAGCTCATTAAGTATCACAAAGAGCCAAGGAAGTATCCATTATTCAGAAAGCTACATGAATTCATTTGACTCACATCCATGGAGGCGCTCACTAAAACATGGGCATTTAGAACAATAAGAAGAAGTGTAGATGTTGTCTATGTAAGTGGTAAGAAATCGGGAAATGGTTTGTTTTGCCTTTATCTCACACGAACCATTGCCTTTTGTAAACTACTGCGAAAGAGTTCAGCACGGGATATGCGAAAGTGGGAACCTATACAGTCGTTTTGATGCGAATCGACGCACTATGATCCACCTCGGTTCAAGGTCGGGATAGATGCCCGAGACATATGTACTCGAGTACCTCGGGACAGACGTACTCAATACGACAAAAAGAAGAAATCTTTAAAATGCTCGCTCACAGCCTTCGCCATACACAGAAATTGATGTCATGAACCTTAAGTGCGAGAAGACCACGATATTTGCTTTGGTTCACTGTCAGGAAATGATACTACTGCTAGAAGCACGAGAAGATCTTCACTGTTTTCATCACCACAGAGCAATTGCACAGGTTCCTCTCACTCACGGGAGGCTTCAAAATACTCTGGTTTCCTGCAGCCGCTTACATTGTTAGTATTCAATAAATTTTCTTACATAAGTCGGCACCAGAGCCGTACGAGGACTTCACGACATTTTGGCGGCCCATCAGTGGAAAAGCGAGCTTTTTAAGCACTCAGTCAGGCAGGCAACAGCCCCGCTCATTCCTTGTATTCACATTCCCAGAGACACTGCTGCGTCCTGTAGTCTGTTGCTACAATTTGAAGGCACTGAGAGGGAGCGGTATCGGCCTACGGTAAGACACACCGTGTGGCTTGCAGTCTGCTGGGTTGCACATTGCACAGACGACAAATCGCTGAGACGTCGAGTATGATTTACCCCTTCTTATACTTTCGCTTATTTTACCATTCATTATTTCACTTAACTGCTGCTGCTTGTTTGCTTGCTGTTTCACTTATTTTACCTCATCATGAAGCGATGGAATACTATCTACAAGACAAGGACATCTTCTTTAGCGAGAAACTCGGAAAGGTGATGACGCAGTTGAAAGAGATGCTTGGGAATGCGAATACAGCTCACATCGTCGCGTTTTCAAATCCGGGTTTTTTTACCGGTTAGCATCGAATGTTCGTTTCGTAGCGATCATTGGTTACCATCCTCCCGATACCTACCGGTCCGGTTTCATTAAATCTCCCGTTGCCGTTAAGCGCGCAGAGTGCCTCACCACTCTGTTTGGTGGGTTCTGAAGAACAAAGGGATTCAAGCACTCAAGAAAACTTGCAGTCAGATTTCAATTAAAGGCACAGTTCACGCCAATTTTCGTGCCTCATAGCCCTCCATAAGGGCTCTGGTAGTGCTAAAGAACACAAGTATGGGGAAAAAACGGGGAAACTTTTCGAAAACCTTGAAAATGAAGTGTTTCTGACCTTTGGATTCGACGAGTTTGCAGCTTAAAAGCAAGTAATATTTAGACAAGTTTTCACGTGATGATGATATTCGTTAAGGTTGTTTTCACAATAGGAGTACTTCTTATCATTTCTTATCGCAGTCGGTATCATGCCTGTCATACACGTAAAAGCCACCGCTTACCAGCTGGTTGAATCAAAGATGGGTGTGGGCCATCTTGAGGCGGTGGCCGTCATCTTATTTACATGTTCCTCACGCGTTAAGCACCCACCCTCGCGACGTGGTGATGGCACACGCTTTGGCCTTGTGGAAGGGGCTATCTACTCGCTGATGGAACCAAGGTATTCATATTATCGTGAACTGTGCCTTTAAGTGTGGTTGCTACATTGATGGAAACTGAGAAAGCAAAAAGAACGTCACTTATTTGTTCTCTCCTAGTGAATATAATATGAAAGAACGTGATTGTTCCGGGATGAATGAGGAGTTTGTGTAAGATGAACAATTCAGTGTAAAGTGGGGCAGCTGGAAGCAATCCAAAAGGAGTAGTAGGTAGCACCAGGTGCTCTCTCCATGTATTCCATCACATTGATTTGCAAAGCTTCAAAAATTTCCGGAGAGATATTGTACCTATCGCCCTACTGTACAATAGTATACAGCGTACATAAAGGAAGGAAGGAAAAGAATGTGCATCCACTGGGAGAAATGCCCACGACGCTAGAAAAAACACTTTTAGGAGCTATCGTTTTAAGAGAACACCGTAATTCGACAAAAGCTTTAGTTAGAACAAACGAGAAACTGGTGCGCATTAGTCACGAACTCATTAATCACATCAATCATTAAGCTCATGTGCGTCCTTAGAGCTGCTCACAGAGAAAAACGGGTTTGGTTGAGCTCTCGTCCATATGTACGTTCAACTTGCGACGTAGCCGAAGTGCAGAACGGTGTTCTCGTACTATGAATCTTTGGAACCAGAGTCACGGAAATTTTCTTCAAGCTGACCAGCCTTAACACAATCTTTTTTGCACTTCGTATTTTAGCTTCAATAAAAGCCTCGATTTCGGTCCTCACGATTCTTTTCATTGCCTTCTGGAGGAGCTGTACGTATCCTTTCAGCTTGAACTGAATACTTCCACCCATAAATTCCTGTATTTTCAGCATTGAAAAAGAGAACATCTACTCCGAACTGCCAGCATTAACATTTCACATGCATCAGTATCAGAAAACAACTTAAGAGATATGATACGCGTATCCTTCGATGGTTTTTCCGACATTCGTTGAGATGTTCCTTTCACAATTTGGAAGAGAGATGACGGATACGTAGTCATTCCACTCTTCCGTATTCAGAATCAAATCATCGTAGTAGCCTAGAAACGCCTCCTCGGTACTTCGGTCCTTGATCACAAATGTCACATTTATTTTGCGAAGTAATACCTGGCTTGCACGAGAAAAAAGCAAAACCGGAACCGAAACATAATGAATTACCAAATGCAGTGAACACTGGCAGGAAAGGACGTAAAAAATTCTTCAGATATCTTTCTGATGTCGAAGATTGGGCACTACTACCTAGAGCTACCCCACTACCTCTCCAACCGCTGTGGTCGAAGAGGTGATTTTTTGAAACTTTTCGATTTGGCTGCAAACTTCTATCCAGGGGTAACTCGACCCGTAGAGAACGGATATGACATTCGTTTGGCGCGAAGCTGCTTGGCGCCTGCCCATAGGCGCCTCCGGTAAAATGGGGTGGCCTATGGCGCAGGCGCCAAACAGCTTCGCGCCAAACGAATGTCATATTCGTGTTCTACGGGTCAAGTTATTCCTGGGTAAAAGTTTGCAGCCAAATCGAAAAGTTTTCCAAAAATCACCTCTTCGACCACAGCGGTTGGAGAGGTAGTGGGGTAGCTGAGGGTTGATTGTGCCGAAGAGTGATATAGATGCTTTTATCGAAGCCAAAATACAAAATGTAAAAACTTTCGCGATAGCGGGAGAAAACCGTGACCTCCTTATTGTAGGGCGGAAAAACTATCATCGAGCCATGGCGGCTGTTGCTGCTGCAGGGGGTAGCCCTGTTGATGAGGCACAAACAAGCGCTGATTTCTGCTAACTCGCTTCTGAACGCCTTTGCAGTTTTGGTTATCATATTTGTAATCAGCATTCGAGAATTTACAGAACCACCTAGGACTCCTTTCAAAGTTGGAAAGTTGAAGCCGTTTCCTGTCATGAGTCGGAGACGATTTATAAAATTCTGATCGACATCAATGAGTTCAATTGCTCGATTGGGATTTGCGATTTTTTACAGAAATTTAGATACAGAGGCTTCATTCACTTTAGGCTCTTGCAAAACAATTCATGATTGGCAGCTCCAAACATAAGACCTAATAGGACGAACTCGGATATTCGATGAAAAAGAACCCATTCAAGTTTATTTCAGAGGTTGCACGACGCCACAGAGATCGCGAAAGATTCACTTGCATGCCATCCAATAAGTTCAACCGCGCCATATCTTCCTGGATTTCATTAGCTAATCGAGTCTCTCCATGCATTACGTAATCACTGGTATCAAGTCATCTGGATATTCGTGGTTGCACGCACTGCCACTTTGATGGCATGTCTCGGCACAAATAACTATACCATAATTTATATTTGAAGAGCAAACTTAATAGTATGGGCAGGGTTCTTTCTCGTTGCAATTGTGCACGAGAGTTCCAAAAAAGCCCAGAATGCCGAGAACTCCTCCTGGTTCTTGTGAAACTTGGACAGGGTTGCGGTAGGTGCCTCAGAGGTTGATATATCCGCGCTACGCTTGTGCAACAGTCCGTAATTGGCTTCGGAGTTGAATTCCCTTCTTCCACAATACTGCTGATTTGAAGCTTTGCCTTGTCTCGAAGCTTCATGTTGATCTAAATTTGTATTGAACGATGTGAGACTTGTAAACTTTTGTCTAAAGGGCTCAAAAGGCTTTTTCAAAATTGGTTGCATAAATTTTCGCTCACTGTTCACATTGGTCAATAGATATTTATTCTGTTGATCATTAATGCTATTTCGCCTTCGCATGATATTTTTCGTTTTCGCTGCACTTTCTGCAGCTCGATCTCAGCCTCCGTCAACATACTTCATATGATCCTTGTGAACGAGTTAGAAGTTAGAATCATCCGGCAATTTTCGAGTTAGAATCATCCGACAATTTTGATAGTGCTACTTCTAATTATTCTGTCCTTGATCTTAGCGAAGCACAGAATACCTCCAAAGCAAACCGCTCACTATGTATCCTCCACAGGGTATATAAGTTGCTGCGTGTACTCCTCATAAATTTCCGACGATTGGTTAACTGCTGCTGCGGCGCTAATGATACCTTTCTTGATTGAATAAATTGGCATACTAGGGTTCGTTATGGTTTGACCTCTGAATTTTAAGTCCTACTTATAGCTGGACAATAGCTTCGATTTTATGGTTCGAATAAGTGAATCACAACAATCCAGGTTAAGCTAAAATTGAGGAGCGGAGTAGGTAGGTGGTGCTAGTAGGTGGTACTTACTACAAATGTTCATAACTTGCCTCAGGAGCAACCAGAATGCGAAAGATTTTTTTTAGAGTTCAGCGATGTCTAAGGCGTGTTATTGTAAGTGGGGGCCCGCCTATAATGGGTGGAACGTGCAATCAGCAATGTCGCGCTTACTTATAAAATCTACAATCTCGATCCAGAACCGTCAAGGGTGCAGGTGATTGATTAAGTGCCTCTATAAAAGTTGAAATTCTACAACATCACTGATCGATATCAATTGAAAATATCGGTTTTTGTGCAGAAGGCAGGAAACGGCTCGTGGACAATACTACTGATTAAGTGCCCTCATAGAAGTTGAGATTCTACAATGCGCATCACCGTTCGACATTGATTGAAAATGTCGGGTTTTGTGCAGAAGGTGTCTCTACTGCACGCTGCTTGGGTGTATGTCGTTAGGGCAGAAAAATCGCTTTGCGGCAACCGGTGTAGGACGTGATAGGGCGAGCTATGCGCGCAGTATTGGAAGGGTCCTTAAGCGATGGCGGTGCTCTACGCCTCAATCCAGCCGTAATCGCTTCAGGACTCAACTAATACGGCGCGCGTAGCTCGTACAATTCCGTCGCGCGCCAAAAGCGTTCACGCGATTTTTCTGTCTTAATGACATACACCCCACGCTGCTTTGCTGGACCATGTTAGACTACGCCCACTGTGGACACTGTGGACGGGGCCTGCATCGAAATGTTCGGTGTTCAGATGCGAAATTTTATGATTCGTTCCAAAAGAACCCAGGAATCGGGATATCTTTATATGAAAACCAGGAGTTTGGCGTCTCCGTCTGTCCACCCGAAACTGAGTACTGCCTGAAAATCGGGTGTGTGCACTTATGACAGCAAATTCGCTTCGTGACATCACACTCGCGGCGCCATCAGCACGACTTGCCGAATCGATTGCCCTTGGGAGACCGGCAGAGCGTGGCTGCGTCACCTCTGACTTCCACTCATGCCACGCTGGCTCCTCCATGAACTATTCCTTTTCATCGTTCTTGAAGGCAGTTACCACGCTGCTGTGAAAGTTTAATTATTCCTTGTTATCCAATTTTCGACATGCCTGATTAGCAAAGGTTTCCTCATATCTTCCTACTCCATATTTGATGTGTCCTTTTTTTGATGCATCCACTGAAGGTCATTTAGTTAAGTCCTCACAGTCGTGTATCGCATTGATTGCTTGTGCTCTACTTGTAGTATTACATCGTAAAACTCTGTATGCGTTCGCAGTCGCTTGTGATCTTCCACGCTAGCTAAAACTTGAGGGATCGTCTGTGGGAATTTAAGATCTCCAGTTATCCATGTATTATTTTGTATTTACTTACGAATTGTAAGGGCTGCATGCATAGTTTCACGCAAAAAAAAACAGGATCGGGCTTAGATAGAACTCCTCAACATGACGTACGATGGTGTCAGGCTTCCCCAAAAGCTCGGCCACCAGGGCTGCACGAGGAAAGAGGCTGCGGTCACGTGGCCAGGGCAGAGTGGGAAGCAAACCAACAATCGGCACGGAAGTTGAACTGCGCTCTGCCCGCCGACGGCTGTTCGAGTGTTCCTCGGCGGCAATTCAGACATGTTGCTCTTTTTCCAGCTTTTTAATTTCTGCATTGGAGGCGCAAAGAGTAACATGTGGTTACGAGTAAGTTTCAGGATCTCTGTCATTATACAGTAGCGCTCAAAAGTCTTCGGCCAAACGGTTGTTCACTTGGGTTTTTCACTTGTAACTTTTTTTGCGACTGGACCGATCTAAGAGGAATTTCAGTATGTTGTTCTTGGAGACACTGCTTATTAAATATACCATTTTGGCGTTCAACGGTAAGTTACGTGGTTAAATGCAATTTTTTGTTTTTGGAGTGCCATCCCTATGCCGTCCCGCTGTGCCGCTGTCATCAAAAGTCGTGGTTTCCTACAGAATATTGGTGTTATCTGAGGGTTGCTAGTTTTATTTCTGTGAGTAAAGCCGTTTTTCTTGACTGAACCTTTTCCTTTTCTCCGGTGGTTTTGTGTAAATTTTGTAGAAAAACCATGAAAAGAGTCGAGCGGTACTCAAGTGGAGGAGATGTTGACAATAGGTTCAGGTACCACATATCAAAATTTTGTCAAAGTTGGTCAAGTAGAAAAAAAGTTATGACAGAAAAGTGTTTGGCCGAAGACTTTTGAGCGCTACTGTACATGCCAACCGTTGGCTACCATCTAATGTTCAGGGTTTATCAGCATCTACTGGGCAGAGGAGGTGTAGTGGCAGGTGCCGTGCACTCCCATTCCATGGGACGGGGATCAAATCCCGCATCGACGTTCGCCTAGGCTAGCTAGGCCTTCCATCCCTCCGGATCGAAGAATTGGTACCAGATTACTTCCTCGATTCAACTTTTTATTGGGAGGATGAAAGCACTGATTGTACATTGGTTGACCCACACATGTTATCGTGAAGGCCGAATCGCATTCACCTGTCGCACACTTCTGAGTGGAAACACAATGCGCAGCGCATCCTGCTGAAGGTATTGATTGACGTCAGAAACATCGTCCTCTATATCAGATAGCAGAGAATAACGAGAGAGTGTCCATGAACCCCATTCCCTATTGTCCCATCATCCTATGCTTGTTAGTGCTTAGCTGCTGGTGAACGCTGCTCGGGTGCAGATGAGCACGGAGTGGAACGGTTGCCATCAGGAAGGTTTGAAGAGCTTCGACTGTTGGTTCCTTCCCCTTCAGTTTGGCGAGCCCTCGCTTGAATGTGTCGACAAAGCGTTCCGCCTGTCCATTGCTCTGTGGATGGAATGGTGGCGTGCTCATGTGGTTGATTCCACGGGAGCGGCAGAATGAAGCCAACTGCGCCGAAATGAATTGTGTCCCGTTGTCTGTGACCAAAACTACTGGATTTCCGAAGTGAGCGAAGACGTTTCTCATCGCTTGTATGGTAGCTGTCGAGGAGATTGATGCCATTCGAACAATTTCAGGTCACTTGGAATATGCATTCACGAGTATCAAGTAAAAGTGTGCGTCCACTGGACCGGCGAAATCGGCATGTACTCTTATCCATGGAGAAGTCGGTTGTGGTCAGGATCGCAGTTCGTCTTTGATGGGATTCTTGGCTACCGAAGCACAGCGGTTGCAATTTCTGGACAAGGTGCTCAACGTCGGCGTCCAATGTAGGCCAGTAGACGTAGCTTCGTGCGATCATCTCATCCTCGTTTGTCCTGGGTGTGCCTTGTGAAGGGTGCTGAGCACACGCTGGCGTCGTGTTTTCGGAATCACTATCCGTGACGTCATTGACAAGCAACCGTTGGCAGTAGTCAGGGAGTCACGACGGTGGTAATAATGCCAAAAGGGCGATTCGCGATCGACCTTCGGCCACTTGACGGATCTTGTGTAGTCGATTTCGCCGGTCCAGTGGACGCACACTTCTACTTGATACTCGTGAATGCATATTCCAAGTGACCTGAAATTGATCGAATGGCATCAATCTCCTCGACAGCTACCATACAAGCGATGAGAAACGTCTTCGCTCACTTCGGAAATCCAGTAGTTTTGGTCACAGACAACGGGACACAATTCATTTCGGCGCAGTTCGCTTCATTCTGCCGCTCCCGTGGAATCAACCACATG
Organism: Trichostrongylus colubriformis; assembly: GCA_963978905.1. Lineage (NCBI taxonomy): Eukaryota > Metazoa > Nematoda > Chromadorea > Rhabditida > Trichostrongylidae > Trichostrongylus > Trichostrongylus colubriformis. Next base: position 21,934,955 of record OZ022256.1, read on the forward strand.
AGCACGCCACCATTCCATCCACAGAGCAATGGACAGGCGGAACGCTTTGTCGACACATTCAAGCGAGGACTCGCCAAACTGAAGGGGAAGGAACCAACAGTCGAAGCTCTTTAAACCTTCCTGATGGCAACCGTTCCACTCCGTGCTCATCTGCACCCGAGCAGCGTTCACCAGCAGAAGCATTCCTTGGACGGACTGAACTCGAGCTGATGCTCTCGCCAGAAAACACCAGAAATGGGAACACCAAACGTCAAGATGGAAGCACAATTCAATTGACGGAGCGAAGAAAAGGAGTTTTGACGTCAACGACGCAGTCTATGTTAAGGACAACCTGGGATCGAAGCAATGTTGGATATCCGGACTCGTTGCACGACGTGTTGGTAATACCACCTACATTGTTCGCTGTGGAAATCAAATATGGACTCGACACATCAACCAGTTGCGAGCTAGAGATAAAGCAGAGACCGAAAACACGCTTCTGGACGTGTTCGAGCTACCGCTATTCTCCACCGCAGCTGTGGATCACACTGCGATGGAAACGACTCCAGCTGATCAACCTCGACGATCACAACGCCTTCGACGACAGCAACGACATCTCCGGCTGGACCCATCTCGGTCCCGATACGAGTTATCTTAGAAGGGAAGGTGTTGTAGGATGAATGTTGTTTACTATGATCTTGCTCATCTGTGATATAGTGATCTGGTATGACTTGGCCTTGTGTATATAAACCCATTGCTGTGTACAGTGAGACACTTTTGGCCAATAAACGGTCCTCTTCGCTGCAGCCTCCAACAAAGATTTTGCCAAATTCCCACTGGAAATCGTTGAGCATAAACTCATCGCGAGCCAGGACGTGGCCAATTTACCCATTAAGGACCTATTGGGTTATCTTAGAAAAAAAAGTAGCTGCTAAGCGCTATATGAAAAACCAGTTGGCTGGCGCACACAACTGTGCGCGAAACACTATTTGCGTCAGTGGATCGATCGAAATTGCTCTTTTCATGAGGACAGTGTATTTCAATGTGCGCTCCGCTCAATGTGGGAGTAGCTTAACTTCGTGCATGGGTTCTCTTTACTTCTTGCCCCATGCCCTTCCCATCCCAAACTTGTTCTATGTGCACAGATAGTTTTCATGTAACGTCCAAGCTCTGCCCATCACCACGAATGCGCCTCCCACTGTGCACAGAATTCTTTCTTGACCTTTAAAAACTCATGGCCGACCTAAATCCATGTTCTCTATGTTTAGATCAAACTGAAACCCAATTTACAATGTTCGACCTGAAAACGGAACATCCCAGTGAACGCCCCGCCTATCGTGAGCGGAGCTTAACTTGGTCCATTTGTGGTCTTTACTTCTTGTCTCTTGTCCCACGTCCTACTCACCCAAACTTGTCTCCATATCCACAGGTTGTTTTTCGCGTAACGTCCAAGCTCCGCCGACTAAAACAAATGCTCCGCCCCCTGTGTCTGAGCCTCTTTCACGACTTTGAAATACTCATTCCTGATTTCAGTCTACCTTTCCCCCACGTTTGGTGAACCACATTAACAAATTTCGTTCTGAAAACGGAACATTCTAATGCACGTCCCGCCCACCGTGAGCGGAGCTTAGCTTGATTCATGTGTGGTCATTAATCGTGTCCCATGGCCTACCCATCCCAAACTTGTCTCTCTCTTCATAGGTCGTTTTCCATGTGGTGTCAAAGTTCCGCCCACCACCACAAATGCTCCGCCCATTGCTCACGCACCTTTCATGACTCAAAAAACTCATTCCTGACTTTAATCCACCTTTTTCCTACGTTTGGGTCATATTGGAACCCAATTAACAACTTTCGATCTGAAAACGGAGCATTCGCCCACCGTGAGCGGAACTAAAGTTGGTCCATGCCCACCCATACCACACCTCCCCATATCCACAGTTCGTTTTTCATATAGTACCTAATTCGTGACAGACGGAGGGACGAACGGACAAAGGGACGGATGGAAGGACAGACAGACGAAGCGTTCCATATATAGTAGGGATAGGCTCGGCCATGCGAGCTCAAACCGGGATATGAACCTGCTAATAGTGTGAACTCATTAAGTCACTGACAAAGCCCCCGACCCAGTCGCAACGAAGACTGCATATCTTGCCATTGGCGACATCTGCCCACGGCGTGCCGAACGGATACAGATCAAAACAGTCGTTGTGAAAAATTGAAAAAAGAAAGCCGTTACTGAAAATATTTCCCTTCACAACATAATGGCTTTGACTGCCAAACGGCAGATTGCATTCATTGTGGACTATACCACCATGCATCGTTATGCTTCAAAAAAAGAGATGCAAACAATGGCACAGGGGCATTTTCGTTATTTAAACAATCAGAGAGAAGATAAGTGCTTGGAGCTTTGACCAAAGGAACACCAGGGCAGAGCAACCGCGTAGACCCTAGAGTAATCACAGCATAGATACTAACAGTGGTCTCTAGGTTCATAACGGCTTCATCAACCCCAGATATTTTTCAAGCAATACTCATATGATGAAAGTGCCTCATGCTAAAGGAAAAACCTTGCCACCTCTCAGCTAGTATTATCGACCGCTGAAGGCAACCTGTGGAACTCTAGAGAGCAAGCCCCTCAGAAAGGTTCTTTCCTTCTTCGATTCTAAGGCACTATGAGCCTCAGAGAGGAAAACGTAGACTGCCACTTTGGCTTTGCAGAAGTGAAGTCACAAGTTGTACCATATCAGATACTGGAGCCGAAGTCGAGGAGTGCGAAAGCCAATAGCAACTACAAAAGCATGTTCTGCATATGGCGAAGAAGTAGAACTAAAATCCAAGCAAAGCTCATACTCACAAGTGGCTTTGGGGGTGACAAACTCTTTAAACCGGACATTGTTTTCTTGGAAGAAAATAACATTAATTCTCTGAATGAAAACAACATCTCTTTGGCTAACTCCAAATTGCGGTGAGAACACCAGACTCCTCACATACCGGTTGGTTAGATTACTACCACTAGTTGGTATGCAGTCCAAATCGTATCTCCAAGACCCTCTCTGATCCACATATATATCCCGCACGCACAAACAATATTTGGCCCCTTAGTATACTGCAAAGAGTTAATAATGGCATCGCACACAACGAACAACGTCAGCACTATTAGTAATCTTAGAAGTAAAGAAGAGCTGAAAAGGACCATCATTTAGAACTCAGGCGGAAGCAGAAATGGACAGCACATACCAAAAACTCGCCTATTGGTAGTTGGACTGATGCTTTGGCGGAAACCGTAACGCACGCCGATGGCGCAGAGAGATTAATAAAAACTGCCTCCGGCCCGAAGAAGTTCATGCGTTTTTTACTAAACAAAAGCCTTCTCGAAAATCCACTGTGAGCCACGCAGAAAGGGTGCGGAGAGACCCTATCACTTTTTCACAGCTTCAAGGTCTGGAGTGTCGGAACGCTCACATCCAGTCATGGAAACGAGTATCGAACAAACAAATACGTGCATTTGGGAAGCGAGGGCAAAGTCCTCACGTCCCTGTGTTTAATTAGGAACAAAAATCAACTGACTAGTCCATTCACTCTATTTTGTTATCATACTTACAAGGAAATTCTACCAGGTCGAAGTGGCCATCTGCGATGAGACAACTCAAATCTTCTTTCACAATCTGCCAAATGATTCTCTGGGTGGGGTTATGACGGTTTTTACAAAGGAACCGGTCCCTCATGTGTGCGCGTTTTTCTCGGCCTCGTCGCAAATGAATACAGAGGAATGCCAAAGTATCCCATCAGCATCATAGCACGGTGGTAGAGGTGGCGATTCGTATGGGGTGGGACCATGAATGAGATCGACATCCACTTTACTTTCCATAGAGGTTTCTCTGCTATATCCAGGAAATACCCCCAAAAGTATTGTCACGTGTGATAACTGTTCTATTGCCTTTCCGGCACCTCATTATCCCTATCTTCAGGATCGCAGAAAACTCTATGATCCAGTTTATTCATATGAGCAGACCCATAGCGCACGAAATAGGCATTACTGCGCAAAACGTTCATGGTATTCGCGCTCAAGGCGTCGAATTACCCCTGTGTACAACTTTCCAGCCGAATCGTGTTTTGATCTTTTCCAGCCGAATCTCTTTTTTCCAGCCGAATCGTGTTCTTGGTCTAGCTTCGGAAAGTTCGGGGTGGCCATGGGGCAAGATGACTCTTTTTTTAAAAATTTCCTATAAAAAACCATGAACGATTACGAAGATAGTCAAAAAACATCTATCACAAATGCGCATATTATTGAATGTACCTGAAAAGCGCCAAATACGAGCATTTGCTTGGTGAAGATCAACGAGTGCCCCCTCTGTTTAACGTCTTGCGGCTCAGTAGATTTGGTCGAATGTCTAAATAGCTTAAAACTAGTCCCATGGGGTGTAATTTGTTTTCTCGAATGCGAGAACGCACCGGTTTTATGCGAAAATGTTTGGCTCGCCCACCATGAGCTCTCGAACGGATCATGTAGTACTATTATTTATTCAGAAAGAAAGTAGTAGTATTAGTAGCATTATTTATTTATTCTGAAAGAAAAATACTGGAGGCACTAGAAATAAAGTTACTATCCCCATAAAAAAATAGCAAAGACGAGCTACGTGATTCCGTTCTTGATCGCATGACTGCAGTAGCTTGCATTGTGGGATGAATGTGATGTCATATATCACCATAGTCTCTGTATGGGCTAGATTAGGGTAAACTAACTATTTGCTTCACCCCCGGCGATTCGGTAGGATAGGGTACGCCGCAGTGGTAAGTCAGTCGGATACCTATCTGTTGATCCCTCTCATAAAGAGTCAATATGCAAAATGTATAATTTTCTTTATTTCAGGCTTGAAAAAGGCGCTAGGCGCCGAAAGCTTGTCGGTAGGCTCAATTTCCTTCCGCAATATTTAATGGGATCTTCTGAGTCTTATGAAAAAAAATTTGGATCCTCACATTGCTTTTCACAAACTTAGATGGGCATGAGGCTTCGGGAGAGATTAATACTCAAAGGACTGAAGCTGCTCAACCGGAAATTTCGACAGTAAACTGAACAACACGTCTGAGAATCCCCAATGACATGATATTCTGGTCACAATGGCGTTCAGTCACCTGATATCTTTTCCAAATGTCAACATCAAATGCATAATTGGAATTGGCTAAGCCAAAGTTTAATGATCAATGATTTGCTTTTTTTCTGATAGAATTTCATGGCTTATAACGACAACACACAACAGGTACTTTGTTATAGTGAAAATGCTTTTATTTTGGGGAGGCCGCAACCAATTCAGGGATTCTGTTCGTATTCGAGATGCTGACCTTGGCCTCGCCCCTTGAACCCCTGTAATGGAGATGTTATCGCTATAAAGAAATGCACGGATTGATGCGCAGTGTTCGCATCCCCGATTCGAAATGAATGGTCATAGATCTAAAAGATATGGCTAGGTGTCTGCAGCATGGAAAATTAACAAAAAAAGCGTTGTGAGTGTGTATATCCAGCATCCATTTCACAGATGCGAGAGGTGGGAAATAGAACCATCTCAAACAATGTTTCGGACACGTCGCCTCGTTCCTCTTCTCCTTTGTCATTGTCCCAAATGATAATGTAATCGTGTGCAAAATTCCTAGTCGAAGCAGATGAAGCTGCATCAAGTATTAAGAGCACAGTAAAAATAATGAGAGGATGGTATTATACTGTCGGAGCTCCTAGTATGTATACAACGTCACGACTTTATGTCGACACAACTTTGAATCCAAACGGATGCCGAGCAAGCTATGTGAGGCAAGACAGTGACAGGATATGAGGGTAATGAGAACTCCTGCAGCGAGTCATTCAACGAAAACCTAGGGTTCTCACACTATCCGAACATGTTGTTAGATTCAAAATTTGGGTAGTTTGGACTTGGAATTCGGATTTCTACTCCTTTTTGGGACTGCGCCGCTTTTCCGAAGAGGTTTGGTGGTTCATATGGGAGTGATACACTCCGTTCTTTATAATATATTGATTCCTCGCTAGAACATTCTTGAAAGCATATTTGCAACAATTCCTACAGGATATTCATCGACTATGTAGTATACGATGAAATTCGGTTACCAGTCGATCCCTTTTCCTTTCCATAATCAACGCATACATATATGGGTCCGCAGATAGTTAACCTCTGGCTCGTCATAGCCGTTTCTTCTCCTCTTCAAGCGTCGGAGGAGATGGAGAAGAGCTTCCAGTTCGCCTTGTGGGCGGAGCGAGATGAACGACAGATGACAGGTCATCGGGAACGCAATGTTCACGGCTCTCGCTATACCTACCACCTCTACCATTGTCTTTTGTCGAGGTTCCATAGTTGCAGACAGCTCCAAGGGAATTCCCTCTTGCCTGACCAGTACATTATTTCGTTTCACTTGTGACAGTGACTGCGGGGATGTCAAAGGCATAGAGACTATCACACTGAAGACTTGGATCGTGTTTCCTTCGTGGGTGGATGAGGACAGATTCAGTGGATGCGTTTTTTCTCGATAAAACTTCAGCGTTATGGACAGTACGAAAATATTAGGTTGTGAACAAAGTTTTGGCCAGTAATCCACTTTCTCATTTGCTTTCCATGGAATTCATGATGTTTTCAATGATTGGGACAGCTATCTTTCTCAGTGAGTAAGTTGGTTATTTGGATGGCTTCACTTTGTCAGCTCCAACTTGTTGTAGCAACAGAAAAAAAATCGGATTGGGGCAATCGGAAATGTAAGCACTGCAGCAGATGGAGGCACTGGAACGGATAGCGATTCTCTTTTGGTTTCAAAAACTGCAAAGTGAGAGTGAGTTGCCCAATTTATAGTTGATTGAGGTGCTCGAATCAATACACCAGGAATACTGGAACGTTTATATTCCGCAAAGATGTGCAAAAATATTGGGCTCCTTCATGTAGATGTTTTAGGTAATTCGGAGAGCTTTCGACCTCTAATGACGGATGCGCATATTCGGCACATTTGATTTTATTAGTCGAGATAAAAACCGTAAGATTCCAAGCATCTTGGCCTATAAGATATGAGCCTGTCCACTCCTTTGAAGAACTCTGAAACTGTAGAGAGAGAGTTCAATTCGTTGAAACTCGCTTCACTTCGTGCTGGGTCTTGGAGCGATACCTTCGAAGAAGATGTTCAGATGCTTGAAGAAACTGGAATTGTTGGTAGCCACGTCAGGTGAGTATGGGGGGATGCGACAGAGTTTCGTAGCTCACCTCATTCAACTGTTCAGAATTGTTTATGCGACATGGTGTCGTGCGTGCGTGCAGATCATAAGTTCAGTATCGGTCGATAAGAAGAAGTCCATCCTGAAGAAGGATGGACTTCTTCTTATCGACCGATACTGAACTTATGATCTGCACTTTGCGATGCATAAGTAGAGGTTCTCTCGTACTCTTCTGCGTTACTAATAAGGCTGGGATCCATGAAGGTCGGATCAGAACAGCAGCAGATCACAGCACCGCCACCATTACGGTTTCGGAAAATGTTGGGGAGCTTGACTTCGTCCAACCATTGTGCGGATTTTCCTCAGTTATCCTACAGAATTCGAATCTCAACCCACGTCACGATGCGATTGAGAAATAGGTGTTTTGTACCGACGAAGAAGTGTGTACGAGAAAAATAGTGCGGATGTGTCATTTGTTCATTTTTTTTCTCGAGAATATGCTATAGACAACCCCAGAAACTCCAGAAAAGTCATTCATAAATGGAACACCGAAGCTGCAAGAACTCTTCGAACAACCTAATAATTGACCATCCCAGGCAACTTGGATTCGTCAAAACGCAAAAATGGGTGTTGCGCAACCTTACGCATCAGCAGGGCACAACAGAATTTTCATTCATCGTCTTCTAGGTCAGGATCGAGTTTTAAGCCGAAGCCCTTCGCCCTTTATGCTCACCAAACGTGGGGTTGACTGATCTCCGTTGTTTCAAGCATTTGGTTGGCTTCTGTAAGAGCGGAATTATCAGAAAGCGTAACAATTCAGCGTAGACTTCTCGAAATTTCACTTAGCGCAAATCGTATACTTCCAATGAAGTGATTCACCAAGTTCGACTCTCTATGAACCTATGTGGCGTCGATAAGAGGTGTCGATGATGAACAACAAGAAAAAAATAACTTTATTAAACAACCAGATCCTTAAATACCGGCCCATATCATATAAATGTGTCTTCTTATCAATCTTTGACAACTGGAATCAAACCCGTCGCGCACGTGTCGTGTTCAGTACCATTCTCCAGCCATTCTTTCCTTCTCCTCGTGGATATGCTATTGCAGTCAGTCCTCGCTTGATACAGTGAGTCGAAAATCAAGAACCGCTGGTCTACCTCCATAACGACTCTCGGGTTATTGATGCCGTTCTCCAGAACCTATTGGTTAGGAGAACTTGTTCTCCTGCTGGGCCCTCGCGGTTGGTCTTCTTCTCAAGGTGATGATCCCACGCCACAGCGAGTGTTTTCGTAACTTTTATTTGTTCGTGGATCATTCTGAGACTGTTGGCTAAATCCTTTTCCAGAGTGGCTGCTGAAGTGGAGTTCCGATATAATGTGGATATAATATCATATCCGTTTCGTATTCTGTCGACATCATGACGGCCTAGTATTGCTGAAAAAGATGCAATATTTCCAACCTACTCTCTACGATCTTCTGTTATTGGAGAATCTAATGTTGTTTACGGTGCCTTGCTTGCTGTTCATGAAGGGACCACCACTGGAGTGATTTGCTCACGGCGTAAAAAATTATCTGGGGTATCAAAGTTAAAACCCATACAAGGATTCTTAGACCCCATGTGGAGAGGAATACGTAGGTTATTGCTATCAATACTACCAAACTGATAGCTACAATGACAATGGTCTTATACCATTGTGCCAAGACTGTGAATCATGCTAGAAATCTGGCCACGCGAAGCCGGTAGCGGTTGAGATGGTTTCCCCCTTAAGCCATAAATGGAGTGTCTCGCTCGGTGTCGTTATGAATTTGAAAATCCCTTCAATTTTGAACTGATGTGTAAGGCTGCCGCATGAGACGGAACATTCCAGCGATGCTCGGGCGGTGTTAAAAGCAAATCTTAAGATTGACCCCACCCCCGTTGTATTGCAAGGGATTGTAAAACCCCATTGTTCACATCTCACCTCTGTCTGCACGCTATCTTTGGAAGCAATGCAGCTGACGTTACTAAAAGCCCCTTTAGCGCATCCGTAGCACCCCGCGAGATATGCGTCCCTTATTTCACAGGTCGCCCCATCCATTAGAAACGTTGGTTCGTAGGCATCTTGAAAGGTAATCATAAACTCTGCGGTCACCATAGACGAAACTCTTGCCTGAACTCGTGACGCTTCGTGGGACGAGAATTAGTGCTGGAAAGACAACAGGAAGCTGATTTCTTGTGTTATTGAACCAATCGGCTATTGAAAAATCTGTGCACCTGCAGTTCACATGGGTTTCTGCCGAGGTGCATTTACAATCGTCGAACAGTGTACAATTGAATTGTTGTGCGCTCGTGAAGTCTGGACATCGCAGGGCAATGTGGTTTTCTCGTTTCTACAGTGCGGTTCGTCTTGCGTCGGAAATGAAATATGAATTGAACAAGGGGGTCGAGGGAAATGCGGGAGATGTGAGAGTCATGCGGAAATATTTCCGCGCCGTCGGTAAGTTTGGAGATAGTCGTATTACAGTATTGATAGACCTTTTTTGCGCCTCTTCAAAATGAGTTATTTCTACCTTAGCCGCACTTCTCCACTGATTACAGTGGAAGATTTCATACACTCGCTGGCTAGTGGGGTCACGTAGATCCTATAGAATAGGCACCCCGAACTAGGGAATGGACAGTCACAGCCTAACCCTCCACAAGATTCTATGCATGCTGTAATGCCGGGATATTGGTTGCCTCCTGCCAGTTCTGGGAGATGACTCGAAGAATTAATGGCCCCGCACTTATCGCCTATGCACGAGCCCTTGTGGGCACACCTTTTACTGTCTATTACTCTGTGTAGGATATCCCGGGTGAATAAATCTGTTTCTGGTTCACACCTCAGTTCTAGAGATTTCCATCGTAAGCGCAGCTCATGTAAAGACGTATTATTGAGGGATAGTCGGAGGCAAGCCTCTTTTTGGAATGTATTGATCTTAAACACTTCTAACAGGTGGATTTGACAGGGTTGGTTGGGATTTCGCGTGCAAATCGTCGAATAGTGATCAAAAAGATCGACTAATTGACATTCTTCTGAGAGAGCAATTAAAATTGCAAAAATTGCTATAATGTCGGCAAGGTTGCGAGTGCGGAAGCCTCTTCGTGCATTGGTTCCTTTCCTGAACTTATTGATGCTCGCAAAATGAATCTAACTACTGACCCCATTAGTGTGACTATCACTCGAAAAGGTTTGTCAATGATTACCGGAACATAGAGAAATACATTGCAACCTGTCACCACGAAGTATAGTATTGTGGCTATAGCAAGAATGGCTCTGATAGGCCAACATTCGGGATTGGTGATATTGGCGCTGCAAAACGTACACTTGGCGAATTCGCAGAAGGGGGCCGGAGCACAAGTAGTTTCTATCACGCGTATGCTCTGGTTTTCCAATAGCTTCCATTGAAGTTTGTGCTCGTGAAGGATGATTTGTGGCGGGAACGTTATGATTTCTTTTTCTTGTGGGCTTACTAACTCCACACAGTATTGCTCGGCGCAAAGCACGTATGGTATTGGTTCTGGGAGCGTTAACTGGACGCCGCCTTGAAGACATAGGATATTGAATTGGGAAGTGGGGCGGGGGGAGGCCTGAGTCCCTGTGATACATAGAATAGCGAGGGACGGTAGCGACGTGCCACATAGTCGTAAAATGAAATCCCCCCACACTATCTTGATTTTTCTAATAGTTAATTGGCTTTCTCCGACGAAGATTATACCGAGGTTCTTCCTGTGGAGAGGTGCGTTCGGTATTGTTGACCTCCCCACAGGGTCAAGCCTCCGTTGAAGAATCCTCAACAGGGGGGTCGTATTTGTTCTACTAGGAGGGGGGGGGGGTCGTATCAACAGAACTTCTCAGGCTGAGGGTCTAAAGTGTAAGGGGAGAAATGATAAAACTGATTAATTGGGTTCGAACCCGAAACTAGTTTAACTCGATCATCATGGAAATCTCATGCATGGCGCGATCCACAACGAAGCCAACCAATGTAAATGACCCTTTCATAGCTCCGCTGGCACAGAATTCACGTACAGAGACACCTTCAAAATTGACCGATTAGCCGTGGGAAGCGGCATCTATCCACGGGTATCACCGCGGATGAGCACTCCAAACTCTATGAGATGAAAAAGAAAATTAGCTGATTTGGGCTTCTTTCATATCTTACTACGGTTGCAAGTACGTACTCTGGTGTTAGCCACTATGCCGATCGGAAACACGTTTGTATTCATTGAGAATGTGGATGAAATCCTCATGCATGGCGCATTCCACAAAGAGGTTAACCGCCGCTTCTCACCCTACCGCTAGGCCTTCGAGAGCGAAGGATGCATACTAGAGAAATTTCAGTGACAATGGATCGATTTTTCGGAAGAATCGTGGGATGATCTCTCAAGTTCGACGAAAAAAAAGGTTCCCTCAACTAGCTTTTCTGAATTTTTCTTGCTTCGTTTTGAAGATGTGGCATAGAACAGGTAGTCATTCGAAAGCAAAAACCTCGCAGACTCTGCTTCACCAAAACGAACTCATATGGTTAAGTTTGAAGAAAGTTATGGTCATTTGAATTGAAACACTCCGAAATTTCCCTCAACTAACCCTCAACTGGCTTCCCTCAAAATAACTTTTTTAGTTTTAGAAATATGGCATAGCTCAGGTAGTCATTCGAAAGCGAAATCCTCGCAAACCCTGCTTCACCAAAACGCACTCATATGCTTAAGTTTGAAGGAAGTTATGGTCATTTGAAGTGAAACACTCCGAAATTCCCCTCAACTAACCCTCAACTGGAAACCCATATCGAGAACTAAGCAACCATTAGGGAAGGCAAGCGGCCAATAGATAGGTCCAAGGGAGTTATTTGGAAAACAGTTCACAGCTGTTTGAAAGATGGGCTCTAGGTAAAGTTTGAAGTATTTTAAAAATGCTGGAATTTAGTATGGGAAAGATAACGCGCTCCATCGTGATCGCGGCGTCGCAGCCGCATTATTGAACCGCGATCAGATGAGGCTCCTATTAAGGGTTTCTTTCATTTTTTTCACTTTTCTATTCTTACTTTTTCGTCCTTCATCTCTGCCCCATGACTTGCATGACTGTGTTAAGCTTTCTCCTTCGTCATCAGAGGACGAGCACATACCAGTGGTCGGCAACGCTTCGTTTTGAAATATAAATATTGGTATAGTTGGGTTCTTATCTTCGATTCTGTTTTGGAGCATGAGTATTGAGTTTTGTTAGGTGCTTATTTCTCTATTTTGTCAGGAGTTTAGTTTGGCCCCAGTGTTTTTTCACCATAGGATCCTAATTTCCCTGGTGGATCGCACTGGCTTGGTAGAAACCACAGAAGAAGTGGAACATAAAAAAAGGGGGTGGGGTCGTATTGAGGGCCCCTTTCTGGGGGGGGGGGTCGTATTTTTCAAAAATTTTCCTCAACTGGACGCTTGACCCTGCCTCCCCACCCACCGACGATGCCATATCTTCCTCCGGGTGTTCGTCTATTGGTCTCAGAAAGACGCCGCTATTATCGTCTTCAATTTCTAAGGGTACCAGAGGATTGATCGGTCTACTAATGCGCCGACGCGTTGGTAGACGAACTATCGCTTCTCGCACTGTACTACTGGTATTACTTACTAGTTCCTGTATGATGCCCATTTTCCAAGTATGTCGCGGTACCAGTGCTTCACATATCAAGACTAAACTTCCTTCCCTTGGAGCCTGGGTACAGCCCTTCTTGGTCTTCACCTTCTTGGTCTTTCGTGCTTTTATTGAATGCTAGTGAGGTATTGGGCTTGCCATACCTGCCAAAATTTTTTCCGTCGTCCTGCATGAGGATTCTAATGCGGCTATTGCCTGTCGCTTGGTTTGTAATGCTAACGATTCTTCGCCTGGGATATACTCTGGGTCATTCTGGTCTTCTATTGATGTGGTCCAAGGATATGATAGGGTAATTGCCTTTTGTAAGAAGTCTATTGGGCGCAAGACCTCGAAATTGTCGAAGTCCGTAGATACGTACATAAGGGGACGCGTATTGAGCATGGCCTCTATTTCTATAGGTAGGGTAGTCAAAGTGTCCACAGAGACGACTGATTTCCCCAGGGTCTTGTACAAAGAATGTTTTATTGGTTTGATTAATCTTTCGAAGAATTCCCCCTGCCACGGGGCGTAGGGTGATATATGTTTCCACTCTATACCATTGTTGCCCAGCTCAGCGGCCACTCGAGGATCGTTCTGCGCCGCTTGTATGCTGTCGTTCAGTATTGCTTCTCCCAGGAGAAAGGTAGGGGCATTGTCGCTCACTATGATCTGTGGGATACCTCTTCGTGCAAAAAATCTACGTAGTATATTGAGGAAAGATATTGTGCTCAAATCCACGACTATATCTTATATTGAGGAAAGATATTGTGCTCAAATCCACGACTATATCTAATGTAACATGCGAGTTACCACACAGGTTATGATGACGCCATAACACTTGCTCTGACCCTCTGGATTCTCTATGGCACTATGGATTGTGAGCGGCCCAAAATAATCGAGCCCCTTATGCTGGAATGGAGCTGCCCGTACTACTCTTTCCTGGGGCAAGTTTTCCTGAAGGGGGTACCTATATGGAAGGTTATTGAATCTCTAATGATGCATGCATTTCCTAATAACCTTGAGCACTTGGGACCGTAGATGTGGGATCCAGTGTTCCTGTCCTGGATAGTGTGATTAGTACCTGGGTGATGGCGCTGATGAATATCCCGAATGATCATGTCCGCCAGAAGAGTTTCCTGCAAAAAAAGGGTATTTTGCATCGAACTCAAGTTTCGAACGTCCCAGGCGCCCATAGCATCTCAAAATGCCGTCACTATCCGAATGGATATTGAGGTCCTTCAAGGGCTGCAGGATTTTGTCATTGATCCTAGATCTTTGATGATTTTTTATGAGAAGACGCCCCGCTAATTTAAGTTCTGTGGCCTTGAGGAACTTAGAACCTGAGGGTATTGGTTGTTCCCTGATTGAGAGTGTTATCTTCGTAATGCGCCTGGTGTTTGTTTTTTGAACCAGTACCAGCAAAAAACAAAATACGTAGGCAATGATACGTTTCGCTTGCGTGAAGGATCGTATTTGACTTGTGCCTATCAGCTCATTTTCTACAGGGGCTGTTGAGGATGGGGCCGTAGTGGTGAAGGTATCCATGAGGTATTCTTTAATTGAACTATCGATCTGGTCATCACTAAATGCTGTGAATGTCGCTTTTTCTCTATTGTGGAAGACGCCGGTTTGAAGCCATGCCGGCCCAGTCCACCATATATGGCTGTCGAATTCGCCCTTGGTAAGCCCTCTAGTACCACAATCCGCGGGGTTGACTTCGGAAGGGATGTAGCCAAACTCCACCAAATGGTCCCTACCGAGTAGAGGTGTCAGTACTTTTTTAATCTCTACCAGCCTATTGCAGAAATTGACCTACTTCACGACGCGGTTTCTTTTCCAACCAACTCAACACTATCTCCAAATCGGAAAAAGGTATATCTTCTTGATTTTAAGTGTCCCGTCTAGTTGGGACACTACTGCACTCGACACTCTCATTGCCAGGGTTATTGCATTTAATTCCAGTTTCGGTATTGTCACTGACGTCTGCAACGGGGGAAGCTTGGCCTTAGCCATGAGGAGATGCGAGCTGTCCTCGTAGCATAAATAGCGCAGGCTGCAATCGCAGATGAACTGGCGTACGCGAAAGTCACTATGACTGCGCCGCAATCTTTGGGTGCTAGAAACCGAGGAATTTTTTTCGTAAACCCTTGTACGGTATTGACTATGTTATTCCATTTTTCCTCTTTATCCTGAGGTAGTATTGTATCCCACCATACTGTTCCCTCCATAGAGTTTGGAGGAAGGTTTTCGTTCCATGAAGGAGGGGTAGTGTCCTGATGGGTGACGCAATTGCGCTAGTAATCGTCCTTTTCGTAACTAACGGAGTATCTGAGAATTGACAGGAAATAGCTATTTCATCTTCGTTGAGATGCCAAGGGATCCCTAGTACTTTTTGGAGTTGGTTGTAGTGTTTTGTCCCCGCTCTTGAAATACTGCATAAGGCTTATATCGTTAGAGGCAAATTCTCGTAAGTTCATATTGAGGTCTTTGAACATCTGTTTTAATCTCTGATAATATTGACTAGCCTCATCTACGGTATCGACTGTTAAAACGAGATTGTCTACGTACATATTCGCTTTAATGTCGTTCACAAGTGGTTGTTCTGTTACGAAACTATTGAGATGATAGTGGGTGGTCCCCGCTAGTAGACAAGGCGAAGATTTTGAACCAACAGTTACTCGTGTAAATCTGTAAGTTACGTTATTGGGTCTTGACGGAGGCTGCTTATGGTCTTTGAGCCAAAGGCACCGGCTGGCATCCTTGTCCTTGTCATGGTGTCTTGCAGGAACGCTTTTTCAATATCAGAGATTATTGCTATTTTTCCGACCCGAAAGCGCAGTAATTCCCATACAATAGGGGTAAGATCACGGGCCCTTTATGAAGAACACGAGGCATCAAACACCACCCGCAATTATGTGGTAGCATTGTGTGGCGTTATCACCGGCTGATGCGGGATATAATGGACTTGACGATCCCCCGTATCTTCATCTTCCTGAACTACCTCAATCACCTGTTGTGCTAACTGTTCTTGGAAAACATTGTCGCAGTCACGCATAAGTTGCTCGTTTTTCCTTAGTGCTGCATGGACGTTGACCAAACGCTGGTACACAAGAGCTTTGTTGTCAGGTGATCGTGGGTATTGTTCCTTCCAGGAAAGTCGGACGTAATATCCATCGTGTCGTCGTTCGGTTGTCTCATTGAATTGTTGCCATATTTTCTTGTCTATTTCCATCCTGAGCTTTTCTCAGAGCTTCTAAACTGTTCTGTACCGGCTGCCTCTATTGTCCAATATTGATCCCATTTATCCTGCTCATCTTGGGTTATCTCTGTGCTGATAGTATTGATGGAATACTCTGCTGAATCCATCGACCAATATTGATCCCACAACTGCGCTTCATTGTAGCGGGGTTGATCTGCAGCTTGATACAGCTGCTGACACTCATTTCCTTGGAGCTGAAATTTCCCTGAAACGAAGTATCCCAACTTGGTGGGAAGACTGTGTAAGCCACATGGCAATTCTATTGAAGGTATATCGCATCTAACGAACAACCACAGGTGGTCACACTCAAGAAGGATCAGAGGCTGGATGCGCTGGTCTTCATCTTGGAGTGGTATTGGTAGATTCAATGACCTTACAAACTCCATGTACTCAACCGTAAGTTTAGGAGACGTTAGTGGGCGCGTCAGCCCGTCATGCGTTAAGAGTTCTAAAGAACGAGGGATTCCTTCATCATCCCATACCTCCAGGCACACCCGTTTAGAACGGCACTCCCTATTTTCTCTAGAGCCAAATGTATTGATTAATATTGATGTTTCTTCTCAAACGGGAAGATGGAGGCTCTCCGCTAGTGAAGAGTCGGCAAAAGAAATTTCCGCTCTTGTATCAAGAAGAACATTGACTTTAGATAACGCCCTAGTGTGGTGATTTATAACGGTAATCTGTCCTGTAGGGAGCCCTGCCCTATGAAGGAAATTTCTCCTGCCTTCTCTTGGAAAGGACATGGAAAGTAGTGAGTTCTGGAGGATCGGTACTCTTAGAGATGAGAGCATTGGACTGAGTTGAGTTAAGCGTCCTCCCCCCGTTCTTTGTTGGCTTATACACGTTTTTCCTGAGACTTTATTGCTGCCCTGGACAAGGTGGCCCCCGAATCGTTTCTACTGAAGGGTACTGAACTTGACTTATTTGTAAAACAGCATGAAGTGTGATGCGCACCCCGGCATCGAAAACAGGGACGTCCTTTACACGAGAGTGTGTTATGAGCTGATGAAGCACAAATCACACAGAGTTTGTTTTTGCGAAGGTACTGGATCGTTCCTGCCGGGTAGGATACTCATTGCAATCTCGAGATAAACGCCCTTCGTTACAATACATGCACTGTTTTGTAATTGAGGGGGGTTTCTAATGAGTGGATCTGATCGCTGCTGCCCTATCCCTTTTTGTGAAAAGAGCAAGAACATCTCTTCAGTTGCCAATATATCTTCTATATTTTGAAGTAGCTTGGGCATTGTGAAGGGAGCATCCAGTGGTAATTCTTGTTTTTTAGCGATGACTCTCCGTCGGACGTTATCGGGGAATTTAGTAAGGACTTTCTTCAAAAGCCATGAACTTCCCATGTCTTCCCCCTTTACAAGATGATAAGTTTCCGACGCGGCGCTTGATACAGTACCCTGTCGTCGGATTGAACAGTCGCGCACGCACACACATGCTGCGTTACAGTATACCAAAAATAGCTGGTTGATTTCCGCGTCACTGCCTAGTGAACTGTTAGTGATTTTTCAGTGGTTTTACTTTCTTTGAGTTGTTCCCACATGGTTTTGAATGAGATATCTAGCCCCTATGACCAGGAAAGTGCGCCACATATAATTTTCTTAGACCCCAAGATTAGAAGACTTTTTCAGGGGTTCCTCATCACGGAAAGCACCCCCTACCATTGTCTTTACGGGAAATGTGGTTGCTACAAGTAAATCCTACGATTTGAAGACTGCGTACCGTTTGATTTTGTGTGGAATGCTCCTTAGCAGGTCCTTTGCTAGTCGTCAAACTTTCCTTAGACCTAGCTTCTCACACAAGTGAGCGTCACCTTCGGTTTCTGCTGTGTATGCCACCACACATCAAACAAGCACGAAGGTGTGACCTCTTGGCCAGCTAGACATGCCCCAAATTCAACGGAAAGACTGTGGTCCACTTCTAGGGTAGATTTCAATGATACGGCTGTTCCTATACCCAATGATTGATATTACAAATACGGTTGGATACTCCGAAAAAAGGTCGTTTCTGGATTGGTATTATAGGTATCACGATCGATCATCTTCTTGGAGAACAAAAGCAGCACCCAGTTTCAACTCCTGTAGCTTCCCAACTACGACCACATTTACCTTATGTACTTGTCCATGTAATCTGCACCTTTCCTTTTGCACAAATAACGACAATACTACTCATTGCAGGATGTTCATACACAGTTTACATCACTACTATTACACACTTCAGAAGATTTATCCTCATCAACAGCAACAAACATGGGTGATGGTCATTCAGAATATGTAAGAAAACTATACCAATGCATTACATGTATTAGATTCCATTTTGGAGTGCTGTAACATTTCTGGCAGCCAGTTAGGTCATCCTAATGACCACGAATGTTTCAAACATTCAGTGTCACCTTCCTTCGTAGTATACTTGATTTGTCTGCTACCTTATTCAGACCCTCCTTTTCTCAAGGACAACTCGCATGCCAGATGCTTCCAGACGCAGGAAAGTTCATATTTCATTTGTATTTGAGTGCCTAAACTCAGGCTTATCTCGTTGTTCTAAGTACCTTTTCTTAGGAGACGCTGCTTCTTTGAGCTCGTGTCCTTTCAAGTATACGTGCTGGAAATCAATCATCTAAAATTTGGTAATCTCCCCTTTCACACTCACTCTTCAATCCAATCACACTCAAGAAGATTACTGTTTTCAAATACCACGAAGAATATTTTCCCCTTTTAATCTGGCGCTGTTGGACATTCAACAACTTTCACTGGTTTACTGAATTTTTATTTCATTACAAACTATTATAAACCATATTCATGAATCTGGCAGGAACTGCCCAGTTACATGAACAGTCACATGAACATCATGTATTCAAAGCTCTTTCAAAATAGAAACAATAAGTCTTTGCTGGAAACAACTGACCATAATAAAACGCAACTTATCAAAGAACCAACCCTTCTCGATCAGTTCTACAACTTCTGCAAATGATTCCACGTAATTTCTTCGTTCTGCGGATATATGTTGTTTATCGCCTGCAATAAGAAACAAATAAATTCCATTGACAGAGCAACAAATTTCCAAAGGTTAGTACACCTTTCGATATTTACCAGGGCGCTCAATAATACCGTTCATACCAGACTGAATTGCTCCGAGAACATCGTCCTTACATCACCACTAATCATGACGGTGTTATCGAGGTCGTTATCGTCGCCTAGTGTAGCTGCTCCCATATAAAAAACTTTGGCTCTGGTTTGCCGACTATCACTGCATGAAAATGAGTTGAGAATATGGAGGAGGGATTGAAACCTATGCTGATATCGATCAGAGTGCTGCATGGATTTTCCTCTGCTGTAGAGGAAATGCTCATGAAAAACAACCTGAGCACCGGAGGTGCCGATCCATCACTCTGTTTATAGTATCTCCCTTTGTGAACGGCAACCAATTCGGCTCCTATTATGTTGGAAAGCAAAAGAATTCTCAGGCTTTAGCGGTAAAGCAAAAAATCCTTTTTATGTTTTTTAGACTGTTAATTACTAGTGGGCCCAACGAAGATTTGCAGCTGGTACCGCAGTAAAGTTGCATTTATCACGGCCTTGCATCTTAAGAATGCATATTGGCGTTTAACAGTTCCCAAAAGTTGTCCCATTCCCACAAGGTACCCCCGAAAATTGTGATCGGTAGCGGAGGGAGTTCCAGGGACCGTTGTTGTGGGTGACTCATACGCCGAGCGGCGGCATTCATGGCCTTTTGGTTCGGTATTGATTGGCATGAGTCATTGCGATTAAGGATTGAGCTTCGCTTGCAGTAAAATTGTTAAGTCAAATGCGTTAGCTAGGGAGGTCTCTGCTTTATTTGCATAATCCTCGTAATCTGCAGTATCACCATCCGCGGTTTCGTTAATGTCGTATATTGAAGCGAACTCCATCCATACCCTTTCCACTTCGGATGAAGCACAAGTTTTTGCACTAATTCCCTCTGCAAGCGAGCAACTAACTCATTCCGTAACTGCTCTGGTGTCTCACTACCTATGGGCAGGGCACTCCGGGAGTCGAGGATTCCTCGACAGGGGGGGGTCGCACTCGACCGGACAGGAGGGGGGGGGGTCGCATCTGTAGCTAAGCGATAATTGTATGGGAATTTCCTCTAGCCCATCGTACAGCCGATATCTGCCCCTCATACACGAAAAGAGCCACCGCTACCTCGCTGTCTGAATCGCAGATGGGTGTAGACCATCTTGAAAAGGTGACCGCCATCATTTATGGACTCGTTACGCGTTTAGCACTCACCATCGCGTTGCCATGATGACACACACCTCATCGTTATGGAGGGGCCTATCTAGTAGCGGATAGAACCAATATACTCACATTACCGTAAACTATACGTTTATGTTATTGCATTGCTACCATAGAGTTCATTGTTGCGTGCAAGAGTGACATGTCGGTATCCATTTAGGAGAAGAAAAATACATTTTTATTTTAGGCTACACCAGTCATACTATGAACGGCGTTTAATGGAGACAAGCAGTCCAGCAAAGCATGCTTGTTGTTCACGTTGTTGAATTGTTGTAATTTGGTTGCAGTGGTGCATGTAAATTGTTTAATGCACATTGTTCAAATAAAAAGTAAAGCCCTATGAAATGTCTCTATCATATCATCATTACGAAGAGCACCAGAAGAAAAGATCAATGCTTCCGCTTTTCATCAATCTCTTTTGACAGTCGTATGACGTGTGCATCTGGTCTGCTCATGAACTTGTGCGAGGTCATGGAATGCTGGGCAGATGTTTTACAAGATCTTGTGCAGCACCTGAAATCCTGTGTCAACCATGATCGGAGAGGCATGTAGTAGAAAAATACCTGAAACAATTGGCTTTCCCTCATGCTTCATAAACCATTCAGAAATTTTAAATGTCGATGGCATGTGAGCCGAAAATCCTGGACCAGGAAGTGGGGTAGCCCACTGCTTGGCCAGAGTTTCGGGCGTAACGATAAGTATGGTAAGTTCATCGTGTTGAACTCCGCAGTAGATTTTTGATATGGAGATGAGTATTGGCAGTTTTAAATTAAACTATATGGAGCGCTAAAATTTGGTAAAGCTGACTTCATTAGGCTTTGGTAAAGCTCACCTCATCAGCCTATCTGAGGTTTCAGCTCCTAGTCTGCTCCTTTCACCTCTTCTGAGCCTAATGGCTGCGTTCAGGATCGGCATTGCTGGCAGGGATGACAAGTATACACTTGATGGCCTGCAAAGAAGGAAATCAGTCTCCGAAATTATTAATAGTGAATATTATTTTACCTGAATAACTACGTGAGGTATCCTTAATGCGTCTCCGTTGTCGAGCAGCGTTTGGCCCGCCAAAATGGCCATTCTTTGTAGCAATTTCCAAGCTTTTGTAACAGTTCTTTGCAATGGGATCTGCAAATGAAGTAAATTGATAAGTTGATGGATAAGGCAGTAACTTATGACATCAACATAAGTTGGTTTCACTAGATGTCTTTATCAAGTTAACAAAGACCAAAGGGAAAGAAAGCAAGTAAGAATACGGCCACACTGAGCATATGACAGAGCGAGCTCTTTTATATGCGAGCCCTTTTATATGAGGGAATGGCGGCTATCGATGATAAAGTGCAGGGACAATGCAGCGCTGCGCTGTTCATGCACTTTGTTATCGGCGAAAAAAAGGCGAAATGTGGAGAGGAGAACGCTACTGTGTTCACAGGGAAGTGCACTTATGTATTCGCTGTTCACTAGAACATTGAACATTCAAAGAGTATTCACTGATCACTCGCACCGTGAAACACCCTTTCAATGTTATCTGCAACTCGTAGCAGGAGCCCAGTGCATGGCGGATCCCTTAAGCGAAGCCACAAGTGTATATCCTATCTGATAGCCGCACGAGATCATCTTACTAGGCCAACCATCCTTCTAGTTACATCTACTGCCCTTCCAATCACATCTACTGCGAAAGTAGGAGGCATGGCGCATACCCAGAGAAAGGATGGAGAACGCTGAGGTGTTGGTTTTACTGCACTGCTACCAGCAAAATTGTTTAGAAAGTATGAGGCTGCTTTTGAGGAGGTTTTGAACGCTCTCTGTGCGACGCTGTCACGCTCTTGATGGCAAAAAAATTTTCCTCGACATTTCCTCGACTCACGTTTCTCAGGAACTAGGCAACGTACAAAGGAGTTTGAGGGCGCGTTGGAAAGAACGAAGTCTCTAGTTTCAGAAAAACAACTGGGATCGCAAAACATGCAGCACAAAAAAAGTTATAACTGTTAGAAGCCAAAAAACCCGCATGCAATTTTCATTTTCCTCGACTAGTCCTCGACTCGCATTCCTCTCTCATTTCTGAACATTTGAAGCAACTAAAATAGTCATTAGAAAGAGCAAACCTAGCTCTCCTAAAAAACACCTGAAGTCCCAAATCATAGTATATGAGGAAAGTTATGGTCGTTCAAACAAGGTCTACTTTCGCAATTTTCCGCCATTTTTGTCGATTAGCGCGCTCCAGGTTCGCACGCCGCGACGCAACCGCAGCGCTTCCAATGTTACCGCGAATTTCAAGTTTTTGAATTTTTAATAGGTATTTTTCATGTTTTGCTCTGTTGTGTTTTATGTTTTTATGTTTTTATGCTCATGTTTCGTTGTGCCTTATGTTTGAATGTGTTTAATGTTTGTTTACATGTGTTTTTTTTTCAGATTTCGTCAATAGTCGAAGCCGTCCCGTTGATCGCATCAAGGTATGTTGCTTTTGTTATGTATATTGAATATTTTTCATATATAGTCGTATAGTTTCCATTATGCTTTATGTTTAAATGTTTCTAATGCTTATTTCATGTCCTTTTTTCAGGTATCGTTCATGGTCGAAATTCGGACGCGCGCCGAATCAAGGTATGTTGCTTTTTTTCAGATCTTGCAATTGTTCTTTGACTGTTTTTCATAATTAGTCGTAATATTTACGTTGTACTTAATGTTTCAATGTCTTTAATGCTTATTTCATGTACTTTTTTTCAGGTATTTTTTGATAGTGAAGTCCGACGCCGCCCGCAGGAAGGTATGTTGCTTTTTTTTCAGAAAATGAGGTCTGTTGTTTCCTTTTCATTCTTCATGTTTAATATTGTTCACTTATTCTTATGTTACTCTTTTTCTTACATTTTCGCGTTTTGCTTTACCTATATATGTTTGATTTTGCTTTTTTCAGGTCCGTTGAAGAAGTGGCCGATTAAATCGAGGGAAGGCGTTCAGGAAACGAGGTTTGTTGTTTTCTTTTCATTCTTCATGTTTAATATTGTTCACTTATTCTTGTAATGCTCTTTTTATACATTTTCGTCTTTTACTTTATCTATATATGTTTGGTTTTGCTTTTTTTAGGTCCGTTGAAGAAGTACCCGAGTAAAACGAGAGAAGTTTCAGAAAGAAAGATTTTTTGTTTTCCTTATATTTCGTGTTCGATTTAATAGGATTTAATGTGTGAAATTGTAATTTTTTTGGTTTGTACTTCTTCGATTACCTTTTACTGTGCCTAAGGGAAAAATAAATGTTCGCAATATTTGTACTGTAACATTTATTACAAAAGAAATCCATACAACTACACAAAACATGAAATATAGCAATCATACAATCTTGCGGTGCTGTGGAAGCCAGTAGGGGGGGGGGTCGCATTTGAGACCCGAAGAGGGGGGGGTCGCACTGAAGCGGCCATTTTCCTCGACACCTGGGAGTGCCCTGCCTATGGGGTTGTCGTGCAACTTTTCATCCCTCAAGTTGGATGCAATGTGGGTCAACTTATTGACGTGCATCGTAACAAGCCTTTTCCGGGCCGAAATTGTATGAGACGTGTTAGTAAGGAAAGAAAGAGTCGGCAGGCAATTAAAAAATGAACGAATAAAGAAGCTTATTCCAAATGAGCGGTCGAAAAAAAAACAAGTGCAAAACCGTTGATGATTTGGCCCAGTAAGCTGTTGGAAATAACCGACCTGGTGTCGAATCCCGATGCACCAAGTTGTAGCAGAATACTCGCCTTTACAGTGTCTTCCCACTGGCCACGCGGATATTGTAAATAAAACCAGAATGAATGTGAATACTTTTATCAACCTGACAGAGTGCCTGAATAGAGTGGAATAAGCACCAAGGATAGTGAGCTGCTTCGTCTCCGTGTCGCTGGACCCCTTCGGACGGTACTGTATTGAGGCTTCGGATATTGAAGTGACGGTCCTGCGCTCCTTCAACTCGACCTAGTACGCCTATATGAGACGCAGGATAGGGTGTCGCAGAATGAATAGAAAAATACCCGCCTGGGGACGACGTAGCGGTCCCGACTGCAGGAACAGGCTTATCAGTGGTGAGATCAGCCCGCTGCCGAGGCGGCTCCGAGCGAGTTTAGACGAGACCAGCGAATAGTGGGGCCGAACAAACGGTCGGATCCGTAGAGCTGGATCAACTTTTAGACGTACCAATCCAAAATCTATCTCGGGTAATATTGCGAAGCTTATATACAGCCATGATACGTGAGTATTGAATCTGCAAAATTCCTGAATGTAAACATATTTCTCTCCAAAACCCTCGTGTTTTGGGAACCAAACTTTCCCATGCTAAGACCAGAAGATTGTAAACATAGCTAAAGCTTGACTGATTATGTGGTTAGTCGCGTTTTGCGACATTTCTGATAGATTCGAATCAACGTTGCAATCATTTCCACGAATTTCCAAAGGTGCTGATTGGTTAATGGATCGCCGAATGTCTTCCTGTTGTTAGTGACTTCCGCTTCTCTCACCTCTCCATCTTAGCTTTGTACTAGCTTCATTATGCGCCCTACTCCAGTGAATCCTTTTCAAAGATGGATCTACAAAAAGCACCACTTGTTCCTCTTCTAACTTCTTGATGCACCCTCGTTTCTTGTCGATATTTTGTCGATGTTGCTCTCGAAGAGCCTTCAAGTTCTGTTCTCTCCAACTTTCCCAATATTTCTCTGTGATGTTATAAGAAGATTGTAGTGCTTTCTGGGCTTGAGTCTTTGTTGCCACTTGCGAAGCTTCCGATGATGGTAGGAAGGTTGGGTCTGAGCATTCTTCTTCACTTATTTCAAGAGACATCTCTAAGTTTATTCCTCGCTGTATAAAATCTATGGGACGTAGTGGGCTTAAGACGTCTTCAAGTTCACTTTTTTGATAAGTGAGAGGTCTATTGATGCACGCTTCGATATCGGTTAGGAGGGTTTGGAGCTTCTCCTTTGTATTAGGTTGTAAGGAAAGTTTTGGCCGGTTTTTGAAATTTCAACTTCGAGAGATCATAACTCGGCTCAGAGTGCACCTTTTCTCACAGAGTGAGCACCATTAGATTCGCCACACTCTTGGCAACACTATGCATATCTACACATCTCAATTCGATGAAGGGCTGATAATTTATATTGCGCGAAATGAAAAAAAGTCGACTTCAAATCGCCACTCTTTCTGAACAGACTGCTACTGAAGGAGCTGGCCAGATTTTTTGGGAAGTGGGGCATAGTTAGCGCTAGATTTGATGAACATGATAGGCGAGTAAGGGCCTCACCCTGCAACTGCTTCAATTAGTGGAAAAGGATTTGTGAAAAATGCGCTTGCGCATGACTGCCGTGAGGGGTCCCGCGGCACCCATTTTTTTGGATTTTTCCAAATCAAGGCTACTCGAGGTGGTCAGCCAAGGTTGCTTTTTGAGGGCCAATACTTGTGGATATCCCCTGCAAATATGGACCTCATCGCCTTCTGCCGTTTTAGTTAAAGCGATTTGATCAACTGACAGCAGCTCGTTCTCATTTCTGCACTTCTAAAACCAGAGACAAAGTGTTCCATCCAATGCTTCACCCCCTCCTCTTGCAGTATTCACATTTGTGGTCCTCTTCGCTGGGACTCGGCTAAGCAAGAACTCCTAAGGTGAAGCCATCTTAAAAGTGCCATTTTCGCAGCACTTTAAAATTTCCCTAATAATTCGAAAACCTTGTGGCATTCCAAATAAAACATATATTCTGGAAGAGCAACTTTTTCTCTATCTAACGAGCACAGTATGTCAGCTGATTCATGTTGACGCGCTCTGATATTTAAATTTATCTTGTGAACGCAAAAAAGCGGCCAGAACTTTCCTTACAACCTAATAAGTACTTGTTTTCCAGTTGTTTTGTACAGCGCGTGTTTGACCGATTTTATTAGGCGCTCGTAAAACCCGCCTTTCCAAGGCGAATGTGGGGTGATGTGTCTCCACTCAATCAGTAGATTGCTCATTTCTCGGTGTATTCCTCATTAAATGACACCAAAGGATTACCGCTTAGAGCCTCGTTTATGATTACGCCACCAAGAATGAATGTAGGTGCATTATCGCAAATCACTTGTTGCGGTTTCCCACGACGGGCCACAAAGCGACGAAATGCGTTTAGAAAGTTTTCTGTAGTAGCGTCCGATACAACCTCTAGATGGATGAGTCGAGTTACGGAGCATGTGAATATGCAACCATGAACTTCCATGCGTTCCATATTGTCTCCGTAAACGGGTATGGGTCCAAAGTAGTCTAGACCACTGTGTTGGAATGACTGGCATCTTGTTACTCGGCAGGCTAGAAGGTCAGTCATGTTAGTATATTTATATGGCAGATTGTTCATTTTTTGACAAAGTATACATGTCCTGATGCAATTTTCACTTGCTCACGAAGGCGAGGTATCCAGTACTGTGTTCTAACCTTGATTATAGTGGGTGCTACACTGTTGTGGTATTTTTCGTGTGCCTCTTCGATTATGAGACGACACAAGTTCGTATGGGGTAGTACAAGAAGAGGATTTTTGGCTTCTTTGCTTGTTGTTGAAGTCGGACTTGTTGAGACGTCCGTATGCCCTCGATAAATGTTTTTCATCTCCTTTCAAGTTGAGATTCTTGGACAGTTGCTTCTTGTACTGCTGCGCAGATATACTGATTGGTGGTTCTTGATTAACACGGCGTGAGCATCTTCAATCCCAGAAGCAGTGAGATGATGATCCTGGGACGGTGCTTTAAGGTAGCGACGCAGTTTGCTTCTGAGAGCTTCTCTCAGTCTGATGGTCACATTTTTGATGAGTCTTATTACATACGCTAAAATCCTTAAAACCTTCTTTTTGCTACTGTAGCGCGATAACTCCATCAGATCCTTGGATGATTCGGTTTTCTTGTTGTTGCAGTCATCGTGAATGCGGTGGGTTTTTCTTCTTCTTCGAAGATTTTATCCTGTATGGCAATTTTGAAGAGTGATGAGTGAGTGTCATGCTCGTTCATGCTTCGAAGTGAGTAAGCCTTCTACCATATGTGAGAGGAGAGTTCTTCAGCTGATGCACCCCGCGTTCCGATATCAGCTGGATTTCTCGCAGTGTCAATGTAGCCGAATTGTACATTGACGATCAATTCTTCAAGTTCTTCTACGATATTATGCACTTCTTTGACTCTGTTTTTGACGTATAGCCCTACACCTTGACGGTGTACGGAATTTTGTATCCAGCCCAGTTTTTTTTCTGCAATTTCAGTGTTTGATAGAAGAATAACTCTGTTTATGTGAATTGCAGCCCTGAGGTTTAGGTAAGTGTTAATAGTCAACCGCATTCCGATTGTTAGTGTATTCATCTCCATTTTTGGCACTGTGGTAGGACGTTTGTAGTCTGCAACCTTCAATTTCGCCATTAGAAACTCGGAGTTGCTCTCACTAGCAAGATAGGTGCATGCCGTCATGGCTATCCCACTAGCGTCGCAGTATGTCGTCAGCGCGTGCGAGGTTGCGCGCTGTGATATCTGTCGGCGTATATTTTTTGTGAAAACCATTAATGTTGTTTACTAGGCAATGCTATAGTGGTTCTTTCCAGCTATATTTTCTTTCCAAAGCTTCTGCTGGAAAGCTTCGCTTTCACAAGAAGGGAAATAAGCCAGCCGAAAGGATCGTATACTGATGCAATCTGTTGAGCGACTCTCCGTTTGCTGGTCAATCCTTGTGATGTAAGTTTTACATCTACAGAGAACGTATCAGTTGCGGAGTTCCAGGGTAGCCCAAGCACTTCCGAAGAAAAATTTGACGATTGATCCTTGGATTGGATTGCTTTGGTAATGTCCACACTATTGGATATAAAAGCTCTCAAATTCATCTGTAAATCGCTGAAAATTTTCTTCAGCTGTACGTACTTTTGGATCCCCTCAGCGACTGAGTCGGCGTTCACGAACAAGTTGTCCACGTACGGTTTTGATGCAATTTCTTGCGCTAGAAGCTTGTTTTCAACGTGGATACAAGATAGTCGCAATCAAGAGGAACAGTGAAGCATTTATGTCGAAAGTGACTCTCGTGAATCTGAGTACCATCAAATTCTCCTCCGCGAACGGTTTGCTTATATCTTTCAGCCACAGGCATCTTGTAAAGTCTCTATCACCCTCATGTAAATGCATCTAAAGAAAAGCTTTCTCGACGTCCGATAGAAGAACATTCTTCCCCGTGCGGAATCGAAGAAGTATCCTAAATAATTCAGGAAGCATCGTAGATCCTTGGTGAACGACGTCGTTGAGTGGAGGACAATCTTTATAATGAGCAGATGCATCGAAGGCCACTTTAAATTTCGTGGTATCCTTTTCTGGAGTGATGACGGGCTGATGTGGGAGATAATGTTTTATGTTTGCTGATGTTCTTCTTGCTCTCATCCACAACTTCCAGAATCTTTTTATTTAGCTGGTCCTGGAACACTCCATGTGGTAAATTTATCGTTGTCAGGAATATCCTACTTATATAATCGGCTAAGTGTGTCTGTTGGTGTGTGTGTGTTTGACCGCAAATTCATAACTCGCGTCGCAGCAAAGATGGGATCCTGGATTTCAGATATGATACAGAGGTTGGCAAGGGGATCCCAACGGTGGTGGACCGAAAGTGATAGCAGCTGATAAGGGCTGATAAGGAGCCTCGAAAGGCTAATGTCGCCGAATCCGTTCTCGCGCGGAATATGAAGTGTATGTGATCAATACTCGGTCAAAGGCAGTGGTAGGGGTAATGCGGTTGTTCCATTGATATCGACTGGAGAGCGCTTTCACCGCAACTGACAAGCATCACGTCATAGCCGTCGATACTGCAGTCGATAAGTATCATAGTCTATCGATACTGCAGTCGATAAGTATAAGTATTACACTACCATCATTTCCATTGCACCACCCCTCAATCCTTGTTCGGCAAATTCGACCCTAGAAGGCGGACCACGATGAAAGAGGCGGAATCTGTCAAAAGCGATGTTTCCCAAAACAGGAAGTCGCCTCTCATCAAGATCTACGCCACAAATAGTCTTCTTAGACCCCTTATTTTCACTTATACAGCTCAGATCAGTAGTTCCTCATTAACCACTACCGCTGTCTTAAGTGGATGGTTGATCAGCGCGATACAGCAAAGACTGTGCGTCATCCGACAGTCCTCTCTGTGCATAAACCCTTACCACTCCTCAAGCTCAGCGGTGAATGCATTTTGTTGATACCGATATTGGGTAGGTAATGTGCTCACTAATCAAGCATTTGAGGCTTAACCAGAACTAGTTGTTTGATGCTATTTACCTCACTCCATGGATACCGATCACTGTTTGAATGTCTGAGTAGTGTAGCGGTTGATACGTTTTACTAACTGGAACAACAACGAAATGTTTTCTCCCATTGCTCATCTCACGATTGGGCCATATAGTGGGAACAGTTGGGCTGACGCACCCTACTGCGCGCATCAAACAGGGGAGCACGCAAAATGTGCATGACCGATATCGATTGATATGGTGAAAGACGAAATTCACGGGATTTTGTTTCCCTTTCCCGTTCTCTGCGGAGGTATCTCTTAGCAAACCGTTTGAATGATTATACCCAACAATCGATATAGATCAAGCTCATTTTGCGTGCTCGCCTGTTTGATGCGCGCAGTAGTGTGCGCCAGCCCAACTGGTTAAAGTGAATTGATCGGGAAGCACATATGTTCATCCACTAATTTTTAACCCTTCGGCTGAAGTGATCACTACTGGGAGTTTGGATAGTTTAGGGGTCGACAGTTTTGTATTCTACTGCATTGATTGGTAGCAATTTGTCCATTTGCTGAGCATCTATTTCCTACATATTGGTGGTAGATCCATATGTTAGTTATCGATGCTTATCGTTTTTGCAAACATGCACCACAATTTCGAATTTTATATGTCTAGCGGTCGATACACAGTATTGTTGCTGGCACCGCATGAGAGGATGAATTGCTTGCTTCGCTATCAACAATCTAGATCGTGTCTTGATCATCCATGTAGATCGCAGTATCAAAAGACATGCACCATTTGAGCAAACAATTGAGCGGTCGATACATCGGCAGCAGATATCAAAACATAAAATATGTTCACCCGATGGTGCTGAGCATCAGACGCATCTACCATAGCAGTCGTATCGTAGTATCAACCGGTGTATCGAATTTCATCCTCTCCCCTTTTCCTAATGGCTCTTATCAGCCCCTGTAAGCCGTTATCAGTTTCGAAAAGTCACCATCAAGGTTCCCGCACCCTGTAATACTTGTGAGTTTAAACACTCCATTGTTAGCCAGAAGAGCGAAACGGATCTGGCGACATTAGCCTTCTGACGCTCCTTATCGAATTATCGACAGTTATCACTTTGGATCACCCACCATTGATGTGCCTCAGGGCACTCCCAGGTGTCGAGGAAAATGGCCGCTTCAATGCGACCCCCCTCTTCGGGTCCTCAAATGCGACCCCCCCTTTCTGTCTTCTAGAGCACCGAGATGCAATTCATCATGCATGTCTGTTATATTCGGGTGGAGTGCAAGTGTTCCGACTGGAGAGGCCAGGTCAGATTCCGCGGCGGATTGTAATCAGGTAAAGACAGGTAAACAAAGCCAAAACTCTTCCCCTAATAA
Organism: Trichostrongylus colubriformis; assembly: GCA_963978905.1. NCBI lineage: Eukaryota > Metazoa > Nematoda > Chromadorea > Rhabditida > Trichostrongylidae > Trichostrongylus > Trichostrongylus colubriformis. Next base: position 21,965,915 of record OZ022256.1, read on the forward strand.
GGCTCAGGCAAATCTGGGGGAGCCCAGATGGCGAAGGATACGCCACCATTCGGACAAATCACCGATTCGCGGTGACCCGATTCAGTGCCGGCCTCTAGAATCGGAACACTTGCAACTCACCCGTTATATTCATGTACTTGTATTGTCTGTGTACTTGTATTGTCTTTTGTAAATAAATGTTACAAATATATCTTCATTCAAATTTTCCATATATCTAGAAAGAGAAATATATCTTCGTTCAATCAATGAACAAATCAATTCAACATTACAAATCATCATCAAATCATCATCAAAATCTTCAAAATACACCCTCATATCGGACAGGTATGGTAAGATTCATTAGGGAGTGCATTGCTCCCTATTCCAACAGTATCTGGAATGATCCCTCCTCCATCAGTAATTGCGTGCGTTTATCCGTGCTCCGCTTCTGCTCTGGTCCCTCCTGACACATGTATACGTGTTGAATACATGTATGCAGAACGACTGAAAAAAAATATTATAAGCAAAATGACACGAACACAAGCAGAAGAAACTTACAATCACGAATCCAATGATGAGCACAAACGATATAGCGACCAATGATGCGACCTTCTCCATCACTTCGTTCGAAAAGCTCTCCCACACTGTGGCTCAATCTGCGTTTCAGTAGTAGTGACACGTATATAACGATCTCCTATCTCCAATGCTGACTCAGTAGTAGCGCAGACTACGGAACAAAAATCCTTGCAATACATCACGACGTCCCGGTGAAACGGTGGCATCTAAAAGCTCCAGATAAGGAAACAGGTAATAGAATCACATGAAGGAAGCCCAAAAAAATATAAACAAACATTAAACACATTCAAAAATAGAGTATGATAGGAACTATGCGAATAGTTACGATAAATAGTCAAAATACATGACTAATTCTGAAAGAAATGTAACATACTTCGATGCGATGAACAGCGGCCTCGAGTATTGACGACACCTGGAAAAAAAACACATATAAACAAACATTAAACACATTCAAAAATAAAGTATGATAAGAACTATACGAATAGTTACGATAAATAGTCAAAATACATGACTAATTCTGAAAGAAATGCAACATACTTCGATGCGATGAACGGCGGCCTCGAGTATTGACGACAACTGAAAAAAAAACACATATAAACAAACATTAAACACATTCAAAAATAGAGTATGATAAGAACTATACGAATAGTTACGATAAATAGTCAAAATACATGACTAATTCTGAAAGAAATGCAACATACTTCGATGCGATGAACGGCGGCCTCGAGTATTGACGACACCTGAAAAAAAAACACATATAAACAAACATTAAACACATTTAAACATAAAGCACAACGAAACATGAACATAAAAACATAAAAAAACATAGAACATAACAGACAAAAACATGAAAAATACCTACTAGAAATTCAAAAACTTGAAATTCGCGGTAACATTCGAAGCGCTGCGGTTGCGTCGCGGCGTGCGAACCTGGAGCGCGCTAATCGACAAAAATGGCTGAAAATCGCGAAAGTAGACCTTGTTTGAGCGACCATAACTTTCCTCATATTCTATGATTTGGGACATCAGGAGTTTTTTAGAAAGAGCTAGGTTTGCTCTTTCTAATGACTACTTTAGTTGCTTCAAATGTTCAGAAATGCGAGAGATAAGTGAGTCGAGGATTAGTCGAGGAAAATGAAAATTGCATGCGGGTTTTTTGACTTCTAACAGTTATAACTTTTTTTGTGCTGTATGTTTTGCAACCCCAGTTGTTTTTCTGAAACTAGAGACTTTGCTCTTTCCAACGCGCCCTCAAACTCTTTTGTACGTTGCTTAGTTCTTGAGATACTTGAGTCGAGGAAAAGTCGAGAAAAATTTTTTTGCCATCAAGAGCGTGACAGCGTCGCACAGAGAGCGTTCAAAACCTCCTCAAAAGCAGCCTCATACTTTCTAAACAATTTTGCTGGTAGCACTGCAGTAAAACAAACACCTTAGCGTTCTCTGTCCTTGCTCTGGGTATGCGCCATGCCTCCTACTTTCGCCGTAGATGTGATTGGAAGGTCGGTAGATGTAACTAGAAGGGTGGTTGGCCTAGTAAGATGATCTCGTGTGGCCATCAGATAGGACATACACTTGTGGCTTCGCATAAGAGATCCGCCATGCACTGGGCTCCTGCTACGAGTTGCAGATAACATTGAAAGGGTGTTTCACGGTGCGAGTGATCAGTGAATACTCTCTGAATGTTCAATGTTCTAGTGAACAGTGAATACGTTAGTGCACGTTTCAGTGAACAAATTAGCAGTTATATTCAACTACTTCGCAATTGTATTGCAATAATGGTAGTTCCTCTCTTTTTTCACTGTTTTTCGTGAATTGAATGCGCTGTGAATACGCCGCCTAGATTTTTACGAGATATCGTCACTGGTCTTTGCCACAATTCGGTCTACACAATTAGTGGAGCTTACGAAACTAAGTCAATTTGGGTGATACCATTCTCTGTCAACTAACTAGCGGTTTTGTTGCAATGTCTAATTGCGTGCCGGCAAGCCCAGTGACTTTGCCTTGATAAGTTTCGTGGACTTTAATAACCAGAAGCGGTCCAGGAAATATAAACATGGATTGGAGTAGTTCTTCGTTGTGGGCAGTTCACAGGAGGAAACTATATGTATGGACTTTACATATCACCACATTAGCCACAAAAAGGCAAAGTGTTCACGTTTTGTTAACTGGCCCAACTGCAACAGGCCAGGAGTGCATTCGTGTGATAGGAGTATAACCCTTTTCTTGAGCAAGTTGTCTCATCTACAAGCGAAGTTTTCAGACAATTTTCCTCCTTGTTTATCTGAGATAAACGAGGATCGCAACCACTTCGTGGGCCATCAGGTGTGTTCTCGTCATCCCCGCCAGCAGTGCCAATTTTGAAGGCAATTTTTCAACAGTCAATGGGTCCACAAAAGGGGAAAGGAGCACCTTAGCAACTAGAACCTTACATAGCCTGAGGTCACTTTTACCGAGCTGAGCTCTCCATATAATTCTATTTAACACTGCCAACTCTTATCTCTATATCAAAGACCTACTGCAGAGTTCAACGCGATGGTTCGAGCGCACTTACCGTTAAGCCCAAAACTCTGGCTAAGCAGTGGCTCAACCCACTCCCTGGTTTAGGACTTTCGCCTCACATGCCATCAACGTTTGTCAATTATTTCAGGTATCTTTTTTTCCAGTTCATGCCTCTTCAATGATAGTTGAAGCGCAGGATTTCAGGTGCTGCACAAGATCTGGTGAAGCTATCTGCCAAGCACTCTATGATCTTGCAAAAGCTCAATAGCAGACCAGATGCACACGTCATACGACTATCAAAAGAGGATCATGAAACAGCGAAAGCAATGATCTTTTCTTCTGGTGCTCTTCGTGATGATCATAATATTGATAGAGACATTCCATAGGGCTTTAATTTTTATTTGTACAATCATTTACATGCACCACTGCAACAAAATTATAACAACTCAAAAACGTGAACAACAGGCATGCTTAGCTGGACTGCTTGTCTCCATTAAACGCCGTTCATAGTATGACTGGTGTAGCCTAAAATAAAAATGTATTTTTCTTCTCCTGCATGGATACCGACATGTCGTTCTTGCACGCATCAATGAACTCTATTGTAGCAATGCTTAACATAAACGTATAGTTTACGGTAATCTTGGTATCTTGGTTCTATCCGCAAGTAGATAGGAACTTCCTTAACGATGAGGTGTGTGCCATCATGGCAGCGCAATGGTGAGTGCTAAACGCGTAACGAACCCATGAATGATGGCGGCCACCTTTTCAAGATGGCCCACACCCATTTGCCAATCAGCCAGCGAGGTAGCGATGGCTCTTACAAGAACGATTATTCAGGACGATCACCCATTTCTCTCCGTCAAATAAAATGTCCGTGGTGCAGTGCCGTTGCTCTAGCCGTCTGGGGCTCTCCTAGATTTGCCTGAGCCTTTAAGGGGGGGGGCCTCGTCAACAAGAACGATTATTCGGGGCAGTCACCCGTTTCCCTGACATCAAAGAGAATGTAATTTGGGAGAGTCCCAGACGGCTAGAGGACATGCTCCTCCTATGAAAGGCTTAGGCAAATCTAGGAGAGCCCCAGACGGCTAAAGCAACGGCACTGCACCACAGACATTTTATTTGACGGAGGGAAATGGGTGATCGTCCTGAATAATCGTTCTTGTGTGGCTCTTTTCGTGTATGAGAGACAGATATCGACTGTACAATGGGCTAGAGGAAATTCCCATAAAATTATCGCCTAGCTACAGATGCGACCCCCCCCCCCCCGTCGAGGAATCCTCGACTCCCGGAGTGCCCTGATGTGCCTGTCCCACCCCTCAAAATGCATATCAGTATAGGCACTCTAGGATCCACCCGAATGGGGAAACGGGTCTGGCCAATTTGTCTTTTGACGCTCCTTATCGAATCTCATCAAGCGTTATCAGTTCGAATCATCCACCATTGATGTGCTCGTCCCACCCCTCGAAGCACCTATGAGTGTCGGCACTCCAGGATCCACCCAAGAGGTAAAACTAAGTGAACGACATTCGCCCTCTGGCGCTCCTTACCGAATCTTATCAACCGTTATTAAATCGGATCACCATCGCTATGGTCCTTACCAGCCCTTATCAGCTGCTGTCACTTTCGGTCCATCACCGCTGGGGTCCCCTCACCATCCCCTATATCATATGTGAAATTGAGAATCCCACTTTTGCTGCGACGCGAGATATGAATTTGAGGTCAGACAGACGCACACACACCAACAAACAAACTGAGCCGATTATATAAAGCAGGATATCAGTAGCGAGTTGTGAATCAGAATCGGACAAAAAGCTGACAAACAATCTTATTATTGGCTCTTGCCATGCTTTGCAATAGGTTGCGTTTGCTACCGTTCAATATCAGTATCTCCGTCTTACCCCACGTATCAGCTACATATAAATGCCAAAGCTCCGCTGTCAATCTAATGAGAGCAACGAACTCGGTGAAATCCCCTCCTGACGCTCTCCGTCATTCTGTATCGATTTTGTATCAATTTTTATCAGCCTCAGTCGTTCGCTAGTGGTGTTCCCTTACCAACTCACAATTTTTGTCATCGCTTCACTGTCAACCCACAAAGAGCAAAAACTTAAGAAATTCGCCTCTGGACGCTCTTAATCAGTAGCCAAACATTAATCCTCTGGTGCACCCTGGATGACCAACCATTTCTCTGATGCACCACTACATTGCTTGCAAAAACCATCATTGATGCGACGTAATTTATGAATTTCGTGACAAACGCACTGGTAAAAAATTCAAACTCAAGTCAGCAAGGTCGATCTACCTATTAGTTCAATGACTCGTGATAGGAAGCAGCATGACTTGACTCCTCATAATATGATGGAACGGTCCAATTCCATCAAAAAGAGGAATAACAACCTTCGGGCTATTTCTTCGCAAAACAATCATCAATTGACGTGACCAGCTCTTGAATGATGACTTCAACGCCATTAAGCGAATGAATTCCAAGCTGTACTACACAGGGCCCACGCCGCCTTACCAAAAACCAGTAGCAAAAGAGAGGATTTGCTTTCACGAGTACTTCAGTGCTTCATCTACTTTGCTTTCCAAAGGTTTACACTCGCGACCATGATTTCTGTTCTGGCAACTCATCACAACTGGGGCATCTATGTTCTCCATTTTCCCACAGGCACTTTACAAGCAGATTGCCTGCTCTTGTTAGCTACTGCATCTAGGACCTGCTTCATTTTAAGAGGCACATTCGATTATAAGCGGTGATGAGTCAAGTGCACCTGCTACACCATTGACTGCAGGCATTCTAATACATCACCGACTGTTTCAATTGTATCACATGCCACCTATAAAGCTTCCAACAAAAGTTCTGCACATTCTTCATTAGACGGAATTTCATGTAATCACCCATCGGTGCTGCCCCCAGAAAGCAGGCCGCGAAATCAGCAGAAACCATTCATCACTGCAAGGCTAATAACTTTCGTCGTGAGTTGCCTTGCAGTGATGAATGGTTTCTGTGCAGCTAGTACCGAAGTCAAAGATGAATGATGAGCTCCGAATGGGCTATATGGGGTGTGTACAAAATGGTACGAATGAAAATTCTCACATCTATATGTGCGAAACAACGTTAACGAGACAACGTTGTACTTAGACTTATGAGACACACTGAATGATTCTGCATAACAAGCTTCAAAGTATATGCTATGTTCCACAATCAGTTTTTTTAAATACATTCATAGAAATAATCAGTTAGAAAAAAACCGCACTAACTTTTTTGGTTGCCTAATATGTTGTCATGCAGACTGCGGAATGACTTTTCGCTTGGCGCCACGTTGATCTTCCATGTGTAGGTGCCTTACGCAAAACATGACCTAGCTTGGTGGTAAGGCTTGCTACCTGACATAGCCGGTCTCTGTGCATAAGACCTTGTTGAAGTGTTCCTTTGCGCTGCCAGCAGTCGTTAATAAGATAACCATTTCCCCTTATTGAGCCCCCATAGTATTATTGAGACATTGTTGCGCTTCATTTTAGCGGATCATAACGAAGCAGACAGAGTCTTGTTAGGGGAAATTTTGTGCAGTATTAGAAAGAGTCATCACAATAAATAGCTCACTCGTGTAATAAATAGCCAATTTTGATGATCGTGGTTGCTTTAACAAAATGAATTCTTCTATTATATATCAATGATTGGCTCTGAAAAGACACCTGTTTGAAGTTGCATCCCATTCGTGTCGATGATTGACTGCAGTTCGTCGGCATCTTAATAGGCAATAGTATAGATAATGTCTCACATAGTTTTCCGATGGTTAAACCACACGGAATGACTGACAGATAAGAGAGGAATAAAGAAACTGTGCGCATGTGTGTAAGTTTAAGGCTAGGAAAATCCTTCCTTCTCCTTCTCCTCCGATTCTGCAAGCTCTAAAACTTGTCGAAGGCGTCTTCACACACGGTGGCAGCACCGATGCCTTTTCTATGATTCAAATGGTTAACACCTCCATGCAACAAAAGCGACTACAAAGAAAGTCATTGATGCGCTCTGGCATTGTCAGAAGTGATTAAGCTATTTCCGTCCAAACGGCTTTACAAATCTCGTTGTCTAAAAAGGTCCGAGAGACGTGATTCTCCAAAAGACATTTCCTTTTTGAGGCTTACAAGGAAAAGCTCCCGGGTCACCGTGGCCATTCAAGATGAGTTGTGTATCCTCCTATGCAGTTTCGAACGGGGATCTCAAATCTGCCCTGCAAATCTGCTAAACGATTCTGGAAAGGAAGTTACGGAGCCTGAAAGTCCTGAAAGATACGGCGCAAACCGCAGGTGCTGGTCGTATGTATATGGCTCGAGAAGTGATGCTGGCAGTGGTTGGATGGAGCAGCTGGTAGCGTGACGGGCTACAAATTGGGGCATGAGGGTTCGAATCCTTGATGCATATGCTAGTTTTGCTTTTGCTTTGAGTGTTTTCTAAACGCTTGCAAAACGCTTTTACGCTTCATCAAAGCATCCCGTGCCCCCCACTAATGAGTAATCTGTTATTGGTTCTTTCCTGCATAATTGAACATTCTGCCCATCTTTTTTACCCTATTGTTCTTCGATTGTGGCGAATTTGGCGTTGTTGCGTAAAATGACTATGATATTCGTGTTCAGGGGCCCGAATTACCCCTCTGTGCAAATTTTCAGCCAAATCGAGTTTTTGGCCCAACTTCGGAAAATTGGGGGTGCCGAGGGGATAAGTCGTAGTTTTTGAATTTTTTTCTACAAAAAATCATGCAACCTGAACAATGACAATCTAAACACATCTATTACAGATGTTCATGACAAATATGGGCGTAACAGGCGTCATATAAGGGCATTTTCCCGGCAAGGGTCAACGACTTCTCCTTCGTTGAATGGGCTGCCAACCAATAGCCCATGAATTTTTCCGAAATTCGGTCAAGTTCTCGAATTGGTTAAAAACCTCTTCATTGGGATAATTTTATTCCCTGAACACGAAAAACACACTGGTTCTGCACGAGAGCGACTGGCTCGCGCGCTATGGGCTCCCGAACTTACCGCGTAATAGGATTATTTGTTCAGAAAAACCTCCATAACTTCACTACCAGAATAGTTTAGCAGATTTGGAGAGCAGAATTGAGATCCCCGTTCAAAACTACATAGAAACGTACACAATTGATTTTGAATGGCTAGGCAGCGGAGTTACGGAGCGTTTCATGAATCTACAGGTCTATTACAGGGTACGTTCGGAAGTCTATGGCGCGCGAGCAAGACGTTTTCGCGAAAAATCAGATCCATTCTCGTTTTTATGGGACCAAACTTCCCCACTGTACAAGCTTTTAGCCAATTCGAGAACTTGACCGAATTTCGGAAAAATTCATGGGCTATTGGTTGGCAGCCCATTCGACGAAGGAGAAGTCGTTGACCCTTGCCGGGAAAATGCCCTTATATGACGCCTGTTACGCCCATATTTGTCATGAACATCTGTAATAGATGTGTCTAGATTGTCATTGTTCAGGTTGCATGATTTTTTGTAGAAAAAAATTCAAAAACTACGACTTATCCCCTCGGCACCCCCAATTTTCCGAAGTTGGGCCAAAAACTCGATTTGGCTGAAAATTTGCACAGAGGGGTAATTCGGGCCCCTGAACACGAATATCATAGTCATTTTACGCAACAACGCCAAATTCGCCACAATCGAAGAACAATAGGGTAAAAAAGATGGGCAGAATGTTCAATTATGCAGGAAAGAACCAATAACAGATTACTCATTAGTGGGGGGCACGGGATGCTTTGATGAAGCGTAAAAGAGTTTTGCAAGCGTTTAGAAAACACTCAAAGCAAAAGCAAAACTAGCAAATGCATCAAGGATTCGAACCCTCATGCCCCAATTTATAGCGCGTCACACTACCAGCTGCTCCATCCAACCACTGCCAGCATCACTTCTCGAGCCATATACGACCAGCACCTGCGGTTTGCGCCGTATCTTTCAGGACTTTCAGGCTCCCGTAGCTTCCTTTCCAGAATATTTGGAGGGCAGATTTGAGATCCCCGTTCGAAACTGCATAGGAGGATACACAACTCATCTTGAATGGCCACAGTGACCCGGGAGCCTTTCCTTTTAGGGAACTGAATGTGAACAGGCTCTATTGCCACATTCTTGCGAAATGATCTCACTGATTTTGATTCTCGGTTTGTTGCTTTTCGAGCCCCACCACACAATGATGACGAGGCATCACAAAGCGGAACAAAAATCGATCATTTCACGTTGCAGCCATTATGTATTCCAAGCCTGCGCATGTAATCCTGGATATCAACTAGGTTATGCGAGCAAATGACAATAGGAGTTCTGCTGTAGGAGGGCACTCACTGAAGCCGGCATTAGGCTGAGCAGCAAAGTATAGATGTCGATCATCGGAACTGAGGAGGAATATGATGCCTTTCTTGCACTGGTCGTCCATATGCCACAATCGACTGAGATCATTAGCAAGCTGTTGTGAACCCTGAATAACGTCATTTGATAAATGAAATATTTCACAAGCAATATGGCAGATGCTAAGGGATGTTAAAGGCAACGGAAGGGGGTAATTTTGGCCTACGGTAGAACAGACGTAGTTCGGACGAGTTTAACTGGCCGCCATTGCCCAAACTCGCCAATTTGACGCATTGGCATGTTGCCAAGAGGAGATATATTTTTATTATGAAGATGTTCTTTCCTTTCACCTTTCCTTTGTTTTCTCTGATATTGTTTCTAGATATACTTGCATGTATGCTAATGTAGTTGGGAATGGGCAGTCCACTGCGCTGGCAGTCAGGTGCTACAACTAACGTTGGCCCGCGGCCCGTCTGCTACACCGGACAACTCGGAAAGCCTGTGCGTGGATGCGAATGGGATGCGAATACACACCGCAGCGTCGCACTTTTGAATTCGGGTTTTTCCAAAGAATATCTCTTCTAACCTTCTGCGTTCGTTACAAGATGCTCATTTCTTTGCATCTTTTTCTTGTTTCGGACCCCTTCCGGTTCCTTTAAAGGTAGGGCACTCGATCTCAAATCACAGAAACAGGTAATTGCGATATTAGCTCCTACAATAACTTGCAGACAATCCGATGTTCAAGTCACTCATCTCATCTAATCTTATCTTCTGGCACGAATTCGTCAATTCCGAAGGAATAGCAGGCTTACTTGATTTGGGCGCTACCACTCACTGCTACGACTCCGTGTCACTTATGAATGAACCAGCTGAGCTATTGCACAGCACTGCGTAAATAACACGAGAGAATTATGTGTTGCGGGAACGGCCGATAGTGACCAACCGGTATCAAAGAAGTTTCATAAATAACATGAATTCACACTGCGATAAGGCAGCGTTCATAGTTTTGGAATCCGCAGAATTGCAGAATGACTGCGGCAAATAACCATTTCGACCTCTTATCCTTCCCTTGTTAAGTAAGTCTAGCAGCCGATACCCATTACTGTTGTTGCTTGTGCTGCGAAAGCAAATGAATCACTTGCCTCGCTATCACAAAATGAGATCGAAACTTGATTATCACCGTAAATCGCACGTCAAAAGCTCAGCAAAAAGGCAACATCGGTCATTTTTCTATTACACAGTTCTACTGAGTTAAATTAATAATGAATAATTCGCACAGTACTGTGCGATAGCCCAACTGGTATAAATATAATATATAATATATAATATATAATCGCTCGTCTTATCAGTGACAGAAGTCGACTGGCCACGCGGTACAGTTAGAATAGGGGAATATTGTTGAAGATGATATTGATAGTCTGAAAACTAGGGTTATCGATAAAGTAGATCCCTTCTCCCAAGTACTGATTCTCTTACCGACCCCTTTTTATGCCTTCAGACTCCAGAGTCCTTCCGACGGTACAATGAGTTTGTTATTGATCGTATTGGTTTACTGTAGCCTAGAAGCAGAAGAGTTGAATGTTTATTACACCACGAATCTGCTAAAGCTAGAATACTGACGATGAGAATAATGATGATGAGTGACGACGGTGAGGATGAAGTTATTGTTAGAAGACAGCGAGTGTAGCGCCTGGAGAACGATCCGAGCTGAGAACTTCCCCGGTCACGTCTTCGTCCCTTTTTATGCGACCCCGCCGAGAGACGCAGAGCAACATCTGTAAAAACATCGGTAAAACATTCAATAGATCTGCCGGATGATAAAGGAATCTAAAAAAACTAATCAATGAATGAACAAAATCTTTCTGACCATATAAGCAAGAGAGTAGCGTATTTCGCTACACTCCATGGTATTGCTGAAGTAGCTCAGGCTTATCCATGTACTTGTGAAGAATGCCCTTGGGACGACTAAGAGCAAGAGCTCTGTTGTCTGGTAACCACTCGTGATCCTTCTTCAAAGAGAGTCGAACAACATAACCTCAATCTCTCTTTTCAATGGTGTTGTTAAAATCTTTCAGGACCTGAACGTTAATGAGAACTTTCTTCTTTTTCTCTGGTCGACAGTATTCTTTTTCCACATCATGAGGCTGAATTGTCCAGTGATGCTCCCACTGACCAAGATTATCTAGGTACTGATCCGACTCGATTGTATGCACCGATGAATCCGTATTTTATGTATCATTTTTTGTGTCCGAGAGTCGTTTTCCAAAGATCATGTACCCTAGAAGTGTCGGTGCGAGGATAAGGCCAGAAGGAAGGACATAGTTTTCCCTTTCAAATTTATGAAATTCCATGGCTGGTCATCCAAGAACTATTTCTGGTGGTTGGCCTTCTCTTGGAGCGGAGTACTCAGAGCGATGCGCTCATCGCGAATGAATTGTAGATCTCTTTCTTCGAGGTATCCCTTACATTGGGTTTTTGTAAGATCGTCGTAAGTGTAAACACATAAAATGTGTTGAGTACCTGTGGAGACCCAGACACGTAGAGATGTGTCAATGCATCCAATTTCTTTGGGAGATTTTGCCCCGAATGTGTGTAGTCTCATTGTAACCACATCATTTTTAGGTAGATTTAGTTCCTTCGCTAGATTTGCGCCAATGAATGATCGATCCGCACGCGTTAAAAGTACATGTATTCTGATCAGCTCTTGTGTGCGTGGATGCACAGTATGCAAACTTCCTGTGAAAAGGAAAATTCGTTCAATTTGGTTTTTCGAGGTCACTGTGAGGTCTGCAACTTCGTCCTCCCTGAGTTTTTCGTTTTCACACATTGTGAGAATTTGTTGAGCGCGTGGCGCTCTTCTTCTGTTGTCTTTTTTTCCGTTCACGGAATTCTGTGATAGCGTACGTTCATTTCTTTGCGATACTATACGTTCTGTGTTCTGCGGGTTTTGCGGTGTTTGGAAACAAGCTAAGGTATGGTGCTTTTTTCAGCATTTCATACATCCCTTACTTTTACATTCGATGAAGGTTTGTCTTTTTGATCCAATTCTGTTGACCAATGTTCACTGCTATCGCAGTAGAAGCAAAAGGCGAACGTTCTTTACTCGCTAATGCTGATTTTTGTGATGGTTCTACTGCACCGCGAAAAAATTCTTTTCTTTTTGGCATGCGCTTCTCGATTTCTTCCTCATGTTTTATGACAATGTCCAGTGTCGTCATTAGCTTCTTCGTGGTCCACACCTCTCCTTGAGACATGGATACTTTTTCTTTCAGAGTCCTTCTCTGGATGGACTCTGTGAACTTATATAATATCTTGGATGAAAGCCACGGGCTTTCCAAATTCTCACCTTTGCTTTGTAACTGGGTGGTGATTGCACACAGTTGATCGAAGAGCTTGCGCTGATCCTTCAGCTGCAAGCTTTTGGTGCTCCAGCGCTCTAATTGTAGGTGAAGACTAGTGACAATATTCTGGACGTTTCCGTACTTTTCTTTCAGGAAATTTACCACAGCGGCGTAATTTGCTGAAGTAACTTGGAAACGGGCGATAGATTCGCGTGCTTCTCCTTTCAGCGCCTTCAAGAGGTAGTTGTATTTTTGTAAATCAGGAATCGGGAGTAAATGTACTGTTACGTCGAACAGCTCCCAGAAGCTATCTCATTGCCAGGCCTTCCCACTGGATTCCGGCAGCGGACGTCGTGGAAGTTCTGCCATAGAAAGAATTGCTCGTTGTAAGGTTGATCCCACTTTACTTCCAGTGCGTTCTTGCGTGTACAAATGCTGTTTGTTGTCTTCCAGCTTCATGAGGAAATCTTCAACTTTTGTCATGACTTCCTGTGTGTTAGTAACGTATTCCAGGACCTTTTTCTCTTCTTCCTTTGAAATGGAGTTTTTGAGGTTATCTACAGCTGCAGTGAAGTCATAAAGCGCCTTTTTAAAGCGTTTTGACAAGTTTTAATCTCTACATCTGCACTATGGATACTTCCCATCCTATCTACACTTTCTTTGACATTTTCGGTTTGCACATCACCTACTGAGGCATACTTAACTAATAGTTCCGATAGAGCGTTACAATGCTTTGTCAAAACTCGTTTCCGAACCGTCAATGTTGTAGGCATTGTTTGGTATAAGTTTTCAATAGTGGAACTTGACGAGAGACTGATTTGCGTTAAAGTGATGTTCTGATCAACCTAGATGCACTGATGCGCAGGTAGTAACTGTGATCAAAAGTGAGAGAGAAGTGTTGTTCCAAGGCTAAAGGAAGTGTGTCCTAGTTAGGAAGGATGCGTCCAATATGCACTACAACGATTTGTAATGCTCACCTCTCTCCTTCCTGCCTGTCCAGTGGCAGTATTTCATGTACCTGTAACTATCCAGGCACTTTTGCACTTTTTGTTCCCCACGGCGCTACACCTGCTTGGACCTACATAAATCCCACCCTTTAAGCTCAGACAATCAAAAAAGAGCTCGTGTGGCGTGGCTAGCGTGGGTTCGAGCAGATGTAGCATAGTGATGGCGCCTTGTAGCAGCCCAAATAAAGGGAACTTCGATACTTACTAAGGATCTACTGTCTCAAGAAAGTAAGTCGACTCATCTCATTGCAGCGTGACCTCTTTGGAAGGGACCCTGTCAGACACGTTTTACGATTCTTTTTTGAGCTGAAGCCCCACACATATTTATTTTTTGTATATATTAGCTTGATGTAATAAACTATTGGTAAACGTAATGTTATGTACTTGTAGAGATGTCATTTTACGTACTACACCGGTGGACGGCGAAACAGGTACTCAGTACCGTGTATCCGGGGCTCGTCTGGTACAGTGTTTCAACTGCTGCAGATGTCGTGGTGGTGTTGTTGAAGATGATTCTACAAGGGCGATCGTAAAGCAATGGCTAGCGGAGTCGCTAACCGCTTTTCTTTCTTTAGAATCTACGACTTTGACTAAGCGCATCTGATTCCTGATACTTGCAGAATTTGCGCCATACTTGTTTAGGGTCAGAAGATTCGCTCTTTCTCTTTGTCACCGACATATCGGATCGGTTTGCGCAAACCACTATCCCTCTGAGGGCAAGTCGTTCACATGGGGCATACTAGTGAGGTTGGTCTTTGTATAAGCTCTCGCGGGTACCTTTACTACTTCTTTCTCATCAAGTATATTTCGCTTTAAATAAAGCACGGGAAGTCTCAAGAAACAAGCCTTGTTTTTTCCACATTCAAAGGGTGCCCTTTTCCATCACACTCTTCCGAAGTGCGCCATTTCGCTCCCATTTCAAACTGGGCACTGGAATGGGCACCATTGCTCAGATCAGCGCTTTTACCTTCACCTAAGTACCTGATATTAACTCGAACGGCTTGAAGGATGGAAGGTACTCATGCTTCGGGAGGGGCTTAACGGAATTTGAATCCTTGACTGTGTTAGTGGAGCGGCGCCCTCTACACCACCTCTCTCCCCCTTTTAAAATACAAAAGGTAGTAAGGGCAGGAAGAAGAAAAAACACTTCCAATACAAAAGGTAGTAAGGGCAGAAAGAAGAAAAAAACACTTCAAATAACTTCTGACAGCCGTATGAAGCAATCGAAAAGTCAGTTGTTTCAGGTATTTTTCCCACTACATGCCTCTCCGGAGATAGTTGAACCTCAAGATTTCAGGTGCTGCACAACATCTTGTGAAATCGTCTGCCCAACATTCTATGATCTTACAGAAGCTCAATAGCAGACCAGATGCACACGTACTACGCCTGCTAAAAGAGGATCTCGAAACAGCGAAATCAAAGATCTTCTCTTCAAATGCTCTGTGTGGTGATGATAATAGTGATAGAGACGTTTTATAAGGCATTGATTTCTATTTGCACATTGCACATTAAACCACTTACATGCACCACTGCAGCAAAATTATAACACGTTCAACAACAATCGAGGCTCCGAAATATTTATTCAAAAACTCGAAAAACCCCCAAAAAGTTTCGAAAGTTTTTGAAAACACTTTTACGATATTTCGGCGTTTAACGACTTCTTCAGGCCTGGAACTGTGGAAGTTAGCTAAACTATATGATATACGTTGTATATCACTGCTTATGACCCCGTCTTAAAAACTTTTTGGCGTGATCACCCTGCCAAAAGACGTATAGTGCAGAAATTAAAGAATCCACCCGGTTTCACCCTTAAAAAGTCTAGGACGGGTGGAAGAGTCTACTGTCGACCCAGTCTATGTGACTGGGTCGACAGTAGACTCTTCCACCCGCGAAGAATGTATGAGCACATGTCAAGAGCTCCTTTGTGCGAATGCAGGCGTAGCGACATTTAACCGACAAACAAACAAGTTCCAGCACTAATATGTAAGGCTGTGACAATAACAATAGAGCTGTGACATCGCTCTCTGTTCAAAATTGAACCTTCTTATTTCAGACTTATCGAGACGCCGTCAACCTTCCCGCAGGCTTCGGTGATATCGAGACACTCAGAGAAGGCGGTTTCGGTTACGGAAATTATACTGCACGTCGATCCTCTTTAGTTTTTTTGTCAACTATTTTTCATTCTCTCTATTTATGAGATATTGCAACAATTCGTTGCAATTGGACCCAATACAAAAGTTTCATACGACCCCACTCTCTCTAGTGGCTTCTCTTTTCATACTTTGTCCTTTCGTGCTTTTTTGGATGTGCACCCTAACGCCATGGCTTTTTGAATTTGTACCAACAAGATGCTTCTGAGCTGGGAGTGCCATGTAGATGGGTCCTGGAGCGATAATCATGAGGAATTCCTTATTTTTGGGTTCGATTCCTGACGTGTAGGTGCTCATCCCTTATTCTCCGTTTCAATCCCTCATTAACCACCAGTTCTTCGAAATATCATTATGTTCTCGTTTCATTGTGAGTTGGCGGAAAATTTCGTCACACTTTTTTCTAGACAAACTGACAATATTTTTCCCCAGCGTTTGAGCAGCTTATGTGCCGAAACGAGGGTATCACTGGGACGTCTATGAATGTGGGCGCTGGTCTTCTGAATCCTTCCGGCCGGGTGATTTTCCGCGAGCACGATCTACAAATGTCAGTAGTCAAAAGGCATAAAGTACAAGCTATACAAAGGGTGAAGACGACTGTCTGCCCACAATGCATGTGTTCCGGATTAAATTTTCTTGCGATACGGATTCAGGCGGATTCCAAGTTATGATTTCAACAAAGATTCTTCCATCTCTATTCAAAGATCTTCGTTGCCTGGGAATTGACAATGATGGAATTCCATGTACAGGCCTTGCGAGGAGGCTTCCTTATCGCGCGGCAATTCACAGCGAAATCAGTGAAGAACTAATCGCGCGCAGTGAAAAACTTCGAGTGTCCTGCCGTACATTTGCATTTTCCTCGTACAGAACTTCTGAGTGGACTGGTTATGGGGTTGCCGTATGGATCCAGTTGTCTATGAAACTGATGATACCTCTGCCTTTGACGTTTTTCGTGCGATGTATCGAACGTGATTTCATTAAGTCACACTTATTAGAGTGTGTTTAGATGAAGGTCTGGAATGAATTTTCTGATTACAGAAAAGGTTATCACCTGCAGTGAAGAGCAGTTGCTTGAACAACCCATTGAGTTGTGCTTTTGCAGCTTCACTGTCAAGCAGGAGTGGTGAAAGGTTGGTATGAAGCGGTACAGATTCTACGATAGGGAACAAGGAGAGTCTTTGTGCTCGAAAAAAGAAAGATTAGAAATAGGTGTGCACTTCTTGCAGAAGGGAAATCACCTAGGGTGTTACAGTTAATATTACCAGTAAAAAACTGCCGAGTTCAACAAGATATGTAATTTTGAAGAAGCATAAGAAATCTTCTCCGCAAATCTAGTACATTACAAGTGGAAAACAGTGAAGCTGCAAAAGCACAACTCATTTGGTTATTCAAGCGACAGCTCTCCATTCACATACACGGAAAAACAGCAAAAAAGAGAGACGAACAAGCATTAATGCAATATGACTGCAATGTGATCAAATACGATTGCTACTTTGTTTACCTGAACGTGCCCCAATGTGTTCATTGTTCACCTAAAAATTCAACATTCAAAGAGTATTCACTGATCACTCGCACGTGCAACACCCTCTCAATCTTATCTGCCACTTGCAGCAGGAGACCAGTGCACAGCGTATCCTCGAAGCGGAAGCCACAGATGTATGTGCCACTTATAGCCACACGAGATCATCTTGAAAAGCCCACCCCTCCAATTGCATCTATTGCCTTTCCAATCACATCTACTGCTACAAGGTAGTAGGCATGGCGCATACTCTGAGCCAGGATGGCGAATGCTGTGGTGATGATCGCGCATTGCTATGAGGAAATTTGTTGAGAAAGCATGGGGTTGCTTTCAAAGAGTATTGGACGCTCTCTGTGCGACGCTGTCGTGCTCTTGATTGCAAAAAATTTTCCTCAACATCTCCTCGACTCAAATATCTCAAGATCCGAGCAGCGTACAAAAGATTTCAGAAGCGCATTAGGAAGAACGGAGTCTTCAGTTTTAGAAAAACTCATGTGGCTGCAACACATTCAGCACGAGAGAAGTTATAACTGTCAGATCAAAAAACCTGCATGCGATTTCCATTTTCTTGACAAATCCTCGACTCGCGCATCTCTCGCAGTTTTGAACAAAAAAAATTTGGGCAAAAAAATATTCATTAGGAACAGCGAACCTAGTTTTCCCCAAAAACCTGATTTGTTCCCAAATGATGAGCAATGAGGAAAGTGATCGTTAAAACAAGGTCAACTTTTGCGATTTTCAGGCGTTTTTGTCGGTTAGCGCGCTTCAGTTAGCGCGCTCCAGTTGGCGCGCAGCGACGCAGCCGCAAGCTTTCGCTACTTGCTTTTCTTACAGCAATTTCAAGGTTTCTTCATTTCGTAGTTGATGTTTTAGTTGCTTTTTCAAGATTTGTCGATTGGCTCACACACTCGCTTTTCAGTTTACCCATATATGTTTATTTGTTTTTTTTCAGGTCCGTTGAAGAAGTGGCCGATTAAGTTGAGAGAAGTTGTTCAGAAAAAGAGGTTTATTGTTTTTATTTCGTTCTTTATGTTTAATATTGCTCACTTATTCCTATGTTGTTCTTTTTCCTTACATTTTCGCGTTTCACTTTACCCATATGTGTTTAGTTGTGCTTTTTTTCCAAGTCCATTAAAGAAGTGATCGATCAGATCGAGAGAATAATATTTAGGGATAGTTTAGTAATGCCTAGTTATTCTTATAGTGCCGTTTTTTCTCAAATTTTCGCATTTCATTTTACCTCCATAGGTTTAGTCTTGCATTTTTTCATCATTGGAGAAGTACCCGAGTAAATCGGAAGAAGCTGTATAAAAAAAAGAGGTTTTTTGTTTTTGTATTTGGTGATCCATATTGCCAATTTATTCTTGCGTTGCTGTTTTTGCTCAGATTTTCGCGTTTTACTCTATCTGTATTTCACTTCACCGTTTACTCCACCTGTCAAGCGAGATTCAATGTGTAAATTGTAATTTTTTGATTGTACTTCTTCGATCACCTTTTCCCGTGCCTGAAGGATAATGTGTAGGATTAATTTTTTTGAATTGTACTTCTTCGTTTACCTTTTTCTGTGCCTGAAGGTAAAATAAGTGTTTGTGATATTTGTGCTGTAACATAATTTTACAGAAGATAACCAATATAACTACACAGATTTTGAAATACAGCAAACATACAATCTTGCGGTGCTGTAGACGTCAGAAAGGGGGAGCCGTATTTGAGAGCCCGAAGAGGGGGGGTCGTATTGACGTAGCCTTTTTCCTCGAAACTTGGAAGTGCCCTGATATCGGGGCATCTGCATGACTCGAACTTTATTAATACAAGGTTAATATATTTTATCATAGGGATTTCTACATGCGGTGACTTACAAATATGAATACAAACTTGGCTATCCTCAAAGCCAGTGAACCGTGAAAAGTAAGAGGGAAATCTGTAAACTGTCCGCGTTATAGAGGAACCACTCAATAAATAAACATCTTCGTAGTTGAATATCAAAGAACATCCATATATTTGCCCCGATGCATCCCTTCAGGCAATATGCGCTGTATCATAGACGGGGAACCGCACTGCTGTTTTCTCGTCAACATGCTTGTCCATCACATTGCGAGATTACGAGGTGATCAGAAGTGGGTCGTCCGGTATAGTGAATAATAGCCAAATCAGTGAAAATGGTGCAATGGATGGACTTCACGAAATGAGGAAAAGGATTGGATACATCTCGATTACGGCCGCGGGTTTCATGAAATACTTAAGCAGAGCGCGTCGAGATTTTATGTCGATTCTCCATCGCGAAAGAACAACACGCATCACTTCACAAAGCATTCGTGGACACGCCTCCTTGCAAGTACGTACGAAATCTCCACTATGAATGGATCGCAAGCGGAGGATAGAAAAAAGTGACAGCAAGTCCTAATTCCTCTCGTTTCTGCTGGCTGTTATGTGGGCACTGTAACGCTGTTCAGATAGCGCTTTAACATGTAGGCACCGTACGCTTCCATGCAATCGAGGTGAATGAAGGAATATTCACAAACTGTTGGTGCATGTGCATTGATTTCATGGAAGAACAAAGTATAGTCAAGCCTGAAAGAGACGCTGTGAAATTTGAAGTGAAAATTATTTAAAATTTGAGCCTATCATTCGAACGAAAGGGTCTTTCAAGGAAAAGTGAAGAGAGGAAGTTAAGTGCTATCACATCATCAAAAGTTACTGATCGTTCCGCTAAAGTACTCACTTCGCTATGCGGCTCAGCAAGGATGTCTGATTGGAAGCTGTGTCGTGGATCTCGACAAATATCTGTAAGCAATGTAAACAACCGCAGCAGTAACTGAGCTATCGTTAGAAAATTGTGAGAGCTAGACAGAGCAAGTAGCATACCCTGTGGAGGTTAGTGAGCGGCTCGAAAAAGGGCAGCCAATGGGCAGAGGCCCAATACTCGCCTGCTAAGTGTTGAAGCAGAAGGGAGATATTTTTCACGCAGAGCAGACCCTTTGGAACAATTCCGTGCTCTGACAAAATAGAAGACAGAACAAAAAGAAGTAGTAACAAAGACAGAGGACCTCTGTAAGACTACACAGTACCCGGAATTGCTAGACGATTCCAATTCGTTCATAAGAATTATAAAAGCATGTTGGCAGAAGCCTAAATCCGAGCTCAAATAAGTGCTGCGAAAACTAAGAATGTTGAGAAGGCGAAATAGCCTGCAATCACCAAAGTACAGTGGTAGGGGGAGGTCACTTCCGACCAGTCAACAACTGCCGGCACCGCGAATATAGCGCGAGTATATTTCGTGAGCCTGCCCAAATTTCAAAGGAACCAAAAATAGTTCTCAAAATTCTAGGTTATCTTCGAAACTCTTGTGCTGCAGCGATATCAGTGGAATCGAAAAAATAAACCTTCTCAAAGACAGTCCGAGAGGCTTTGCAGAAAAAGTAATTGAGGAGATAAAGCCACTTTCAAAAACCCATGGCTGGATGGTAGGAACCATCACGAAAAGTTATGGCAATAGGCGTACAAATAAAAAAGAGATCGTGCGGAAATGGTTCAATTTTAAAGACAGCGGAAGGGGTAAATCCGGAATATGAAAGTAGGGGTGTTCAGCAATGTAATAGTACACAAAGAACGACATGAAACTGCGAAAAAACCGAGGAATAGGAACCCGAAAATCCCCTTCTCTCCCTCATTTCCTTCGTCACTAGGCGGAGGGAAGACAGGCCAGAGATTGAACCAGCCGGCCGCGATCGCTGTCACGCTCCTCGGCGGCTCGCCGAGACGCAGGACCGCAGAACGACATGCCGTGCTGCAGGGTCGTCATAAGACCCCAAGCCGTGTTTTCTCAATGCGATTTTCGCCATGTATGACCTCTTTCGAAGTAGAGGGTTTGTCTTCAAACAACGTGTACTTTCAGATCTCAGTTTTCCCTTACCCTACTGGTGCCTTAGGAGGCAGCATTAGGGGAAATTCGGACGAAGAGTAAAAGAAGTAGTGAATGGGAAAGTCGAGATGCCTAGTAACACGATACTGAAGAAAAAGCGAATGGAAATGGCCAAAAACCGAGAAACATAACCTCCTCCAACGGCTGGTTCTAGGCGCGGACGACTTTCCATCAAGAGACGGGTAGTGCGAAAGAGATTCCCATCGGCATGTCGCCAATAAACACAAGGGAGTGTTTAGAAATACGACAGCACCTATTTTCTGGAGTGACTTCATGCTAAAACTGAGAAAGCGTCGCGGAATACCTTCACTCTCTCCGCATATCCTTGGTCGTTCTCATCATAGCCGACCACGAATCACGTCGCTTGGGGGCGGGGTCGATTATCGAAAGGCGGCAACTCTTATCCGGTGCGCCGTTTCTAACTCGGGGGCGCGCTTTTTCGTCGGGATTTCGCCATAGATAGCCTTCTTACCCTTAATTTTCCATGTAAATGACTTCTTTCAGGGATTTCTCAGCAACCACATTACCCCTGATGCTGTCTTTAAGACAGCATCTAGTGGAGCGGATAATTGTCAAGAGTGTTTCAATGCGGTCAAAGCCCTGGTCAACCAAATAATGTCGGCAGGATTCAACATCAGGAGCACTTGTGGTCCGAAACCATGCTAAATAAATTTCCACACGAACTTGTCAAGGATATTCTCGCGAATTATCAGGAAACGGATGCTTTGGGAAACAGTGATCTTCTGGAGGCTTCAGGCTAAGAAACTAGCGCGAAAGCCTATGATTCTATTGCAACTGGGCAACAACCGATCAACCCTAGATGAAAAAGCTCAACATGGAGCGCTCGTTTCAGCAAGCCCATTGTTCATACTGTGAACGGTTGAATCATTCCTCTGTGCACTTCGGAACGGTGACCGACCGCCAAGAGCGTCCAAACTCTTCAAAATAAAGTAGATCGTCCTGCAAATGTTTTTCGAACAATCATGAACGAAATGCATCGTTCGTGGAGACACACATCATTCGTCGGTGTGTGCAAGTTCAAAAAGGTTGCATATTCATCTGCTGTAAACCCACTGCTCCCGCGGATCACTGGGGAAGAAATGAGAACTAATAATAATTCGGACAGTTTCCTTCCAACAGATCACATCCGAGACCAACTCCGATAGTGGATAGAGGGTACCCAAATGGTGGAAATGACGCAAGGCAAAATCGGTCAAATCCGAATCAACCACTAAGTTCCAACTGGAACGTTGCAAGTGGTTGCATAAATCCCATGCGTCATATCCAGTCTGAACAGCTGGTGCTGATGGGAGCTGAAGGAACTGTCTGGAGTAATAGTACCGATGATTTCGAGAGGGTGTCATTTTTCTTTGATACTGGCACACAAAAACAGTGCTGAATTAAGAACTTGCCGAACGACAAAGTGCACCCAAAGTCGCTGCCGAAGCCTGCGTGATATCAGTCATCGAAGGGCATACAGAAAAATTCGAAAGCCCTTTGTCGTTCACAAAATATACGGCGCACACAGGCAAGAATCGAGAATAAATATTAGGACAAATGTCGCCCGTAGCAACAGGGGCATTTCCCTCAGTAAAAATCACTAAAATTAACCTAGAAATCCTTCAGAAAGAAGATATTTTTGTTGCAAACTCCAGAATCAGGGAGGAACGTCATGTTCCACATGTTTTACTTGGTCTTGATCGCTATTACGACTCAGTAATATCGAATGCGAGCATCCCTACTCCTACAGGCTCACACATTGCCTCATAGACTATGAGTCATAGTTCTCAAGCCTTTACAAATGCATCGCACATAATGACATCAATATTCGAAATATCTGATGATTATAGAGGAACAAAGAGTGTTTGAATCAGAGAGACTTGGCATGGAACTTACGAAAATATGAAGGAAGATGGCACTTTTTAGTACGACTTAACTATACCGGCGAGCATAGCTGGCACACACCGCGTCACACGCCGCTCGTCGTGGTGCAAAACCTTTACATGAGGGTACAGAACCGGTGACCCGCATCATGTACACCACCGTGGGGCCACAAGGTCCCACGTAAGAACTCACTGGTGCGCACATCGACGCATGCTATGTGACATAAAAGCCAATGCGCGGCGCGGCGGCAGGCGATGGCCAACGCTGCTACCATTGGGCGGGTCTATATAGTCATGTCAGGATTTCGTACACTAACACGCGACGAATAGTCTGGTGAGTGCAAGTTGCTCTTTCGCGTAAGATTGCATAGGCCGCTTTCATACTTTGCGCACCGATGCGGTCATATGCGTTTCGACGCCGTCATTTGCGTTTCGACGCCGTCATCTGCGTTTCGACACCGTCATTTGCGTTTCGACGCCATTATCTGCGTTTCGACGCCGTCATCTGCAGCGACCATTTGCCCGCCGCATATGACGGCGTCCATAGATAATGCGCAGCGTTTGCAGAATTTACCCACTCACACTACAGTATGGTGATTGTGGCCGCTTCGAATCTTGGCGCTGTGCCAATACACGAAACGGCCATGATCACCATCTTGGCATAGCGCCAAGATTCGAAGCGGCCACAATCACCATACTGTAGTGTGATTGGGTCAAGAATTTTGCAAACGCTGCGCATTATCTATGGACGCCGTCATTTGCGGCGGGCAAATGGTCGCCGCAGATTACGGCGTCGAAACGCAGATAATGGCGTCGAAACGCAAATGATGGCGTCGAAACGCAGATGAAGGCGTCGGTGCGCAAAGTATGAAAGCGACCGTACATCGCCGCAGTGTAATTTTTACTCTACTTTTACTTTTTTTGTTATTACCTGTTTCTCTCAAAGACTTCACGACATTGGTCCAGGGCATTCAGTCTGGGATTGCAACCAGCCGCAGCAACTCAAGCTAGAGGAGTCGCAAAGCGGAATCTCGATCTAACGATAAATGCTCCCAATGTGCTCCATTGGAGATAACCTTAATGACCCTTTGGTAGTGCAAGAAGGCGTATGCACAATGTTCACAAAAATTTTCTGTGATGGCTGCGAATCATGTTCCTTTGGTGTGACGAAACTGTTCGCACATTTGGATTCGCCTAAGACTAAGAATGATGTACATCAGTGGAGGAAAACATACAAAAGAAAAAAGAGCAAACGCTTTAAAACGTTGGCGAGTGACAGCAAGGTTAAACAGCATTGGTAGCAGCGACGGCCATCACCCACCGTCGCACCGCGCAGTGGCTGTGGCTTCACTAGCTCTCGCCGCATGTACGCGAAGATGGGTTTCCCTCTCCAGGTAATTGAAGCAGCGCCCTTGAAGCCCAGCTGCGCCGCACATTGTCTTTTTGAGCCCCACGTATTTTTTCACAGTAACAAAGTCTTTCATCTTCTGAATTCTATTATACCTCCCCAATATTATGATAACCCAACGGTGCTTTAGGATTTATTCGCTTTGTTTAGAAACCCTGGCGAATCCTCAAATTTTGCCTTCAAAATTTCGTAAGGGTTTTAGAAATTAATCTATGCAGTTTACCTGGCAGACCTTATACCGTTCGAGAAATGGTATCAAAAAGTGATGCTCTCCTCCTTCTATGTCCATTTTGAGGAACTCAACCGACTCATCATTGTTGTGCTCGACCAAGTCACCTCAATCAAAAAATTGACGTTTGAGGTTATAACAATACGAATTGGCTTGAGTACTTCACAGATGCAACGCGCTACCTTGCTTTATTGTTATGCCTGACGATCCCTCTGAAATAAGGGAGGAGAATTCCGCCGACGATGCGTACGCCGCGCGTGCTCGGTGACGTACAGCCAGCGCGCGCGAAAAGGTGGGCAATTTTAATGACACCACGAGTGATGTGAAAGTGGTCCGATCAAGTCAGGTCATCAGTATTGCATGCCTGCCAATTCACCATGGGGATGACGAAACTACATCCACATCGCGCCAACATTATCAATTCGATAGATCACAGCTGATTTTCAAATCCAACCTCAGGCGACTCAACCCTTTAGAACATTCACTGCATATCCGTCAGTCTGCAGCATGCTTGACGATTAGGCCAATGTTAATTTTTACCTCTTGGTCCCCTCGATAGATGATCATCCATACCTTCTCCTAAAGCCATAGCACTGCAATTTGTTTTGGAAAATTTTGCGGATAGCCTCACTGACCACTTCCGTCCTAGTAATTTTTGGGCCGATTACGCGCTGCAGTGAACGGTAGCAATTGTTGACAGCAGTTGTTCGAGCAGTTGTGACGCTACTCAATGAACCCTTGCGCACCCACCATCAGCGCCCTCATCCAAATCGGCTTTTCGCGAACGTTGATGCCTCTCATTGTTGAAAAACTAAAGAGGATCCGCTCACCAAGAGTATAACGGTTATTTATAGGATCCGTTGTAGATGCTATTTCCAGCTGCTCCAACCTTCCATTTATTCGCGTATACCGTGACAAAGTACTCGAACTGATGTTCTCCTGCAAGAAAATTTTTGAATAAGCTTTTTATGTGCGATTTTTTAGGAGGTACCTTCTCATAAGTGAATATTCTGCAAGTGTAGTTGTTGAATTCTTGTATGGCTTCATCAAAGGTGATTTCACTGGCGATACCAACAGAGTAGATGCTGCGTTTGATGCCATTAATGACATTAGAGCTAAGGGCGAAGCGATCAGTGTGCGTTTCGAGCAGTAAGCCTTTGAAGGCAATCCTGACGCCGAACCACTGAGGTCCGCTCTAGATAGTACCACCCAGCTCATCGCTGAGCTCTATGTAACACTTTCAGTGTGCACATGTTTCTTCCACAGAAGTTTCTTTTCACGACATTTCAGTGATATTTTTGATGCAGCAACGTACCTGCAATTGCGTGGCATTCTAGATGGACTGCATACAATTTTTCCGCCATCATCTAGAGAACCAATCCGTATGGCATAAGGACAAAATACCTAAAACTTGGTGGCACTCCTTAGATGCTTGCAATATATCCAATCCAAACCAATAACTGGCTATCGATATTTCATGTAGAGCCACATGGACCGGAAAATGCTTACATATACGCGATAACCATGAGCATTATTGAGCATGACACACAAAACATTACTGCATCTTGCATATATTCACCACTGATCTTAGAATTGCTTGAGTCAGCAGATAATGAATAGAGAAGCATTATCCCATAGCTAGAAAAAGCCAAACCTCAGGCGCCAAGATGTTATACAATGCGCCTAAATTGATATTTCCTTGGCTCAAATACGTGATTCGCGATGGTGCAGACTTCTCATAATGCTCTCGAAACCATGCCTCAGGTGCATCTGGAATTTTATCGATCATAACGGAATATTTCCGGTTCCTACAGCTAGAATACCCCCTTGGGACGATTTTCGTAGCGCTCCATGAATGGGTCTCAATGTACTTCTGTTATCAAAGTAAATGAGCAGAAAAACCATGGTGCAGAACAGCAAAGCAATGACGGCAGCGACTTTTTGACGCATCTGTAAATAATCTTTGTCGTCCATATAACAGCAATGGCGAAAGTCGGGTGTGCACCAGAACTGTTAAATTGGGTCACTGCGTAAGGTATCGTTCATACTTTGCACACCGACCCCGGCACCGGCGGCGACGGCGACTATTTGACGCCAGCACTGGTAGCAACGGCGTCAAAATCATGTGCCCGCCGTCGACCACGGCGGCACACTGGTGACGCGCTTCGTTTCCGAAATGCACTCAGTCACATTACAGTATGATGATCGTAGGCTCTCATCACGATCATTATGCACAGCTTGGCACTAAGACAGTCCATCTCAGCTATCGGTCATTATACCGTGGTGTGGTTGGGCCAAACATTTCGCAAACAGACCGGGTGAGCAGTGGCGGTCGCATCATTTTGACGCCGTCGCTCCAGGTGCCGGCGTCTGTATGGACGCGGCTTAACAGTGATAAACTGGATAGTTCTGACGCACACCCGTGAAAGCCGCTATGAATCTGTGAGGAATGCGCATCATCTACCCCCGTCACCACGCTGCCTTAGTGCTAGGATAGGCGAGGTCGCACCGGAAGGTAAAGGAAATTTGCTAAAGAAGAAAAAAATTGTTAGGGTTATAAAGTTCGGAGAGTGGTATAATCATAAGAGCAAAGATAGCCTCAGTAGCGCAGGGTTACTACACCCTCTTTCAGTGACAGCATGCGCTCCGCTTCATTTCGGGCTAGCGGGTGACGACAGTCAAGCTCTCGAGCTAGTCTCATGGCACTTCTCACAAGGGAACTTCTACAGGTCAGCCTCGTCATACAGTTAGTGCCGTAAGAGTGTTAAAAATTGCGCGAAAACGCGTTTTCGCTTTTTCATCGTTTTTTCGCTATAAATCGATTATTTATCGGTTTTTGATCAAACATAAAGACATTTCTGGAATCAGCTCGTCGAGTTGCATAAGAGGATACTGAAATTTTTCGATTTCTTGAACTCGGTACTGGGCCATTTTTTCACATTTTCAAAAGTTTTAGCGAAAATTTCTTCAAAACTTCATAAACTGGCAGCGAAATCTTCTGGAAGCTCTGATCTAAGCCCACTGCTGTATGGGAGTTTCGAAATTCCTGTCATCTCAGACAAGCCCTAGTACCTAGGTGTGGCCATAAAGAGCGCCTCCGTGTATACATTGTCGAAAAACCATCTCTCAACTCATTTTCAGGTGCAGATTCCCCAAGAGAAGTGCTATCGAATGATATATAAAAACCTTAGTGGTGATCAATTTGCTATTTCCCTCATTTCCAGCCATTCCCTTTTGTGTATCGACTTCTCAAGCTATAGTTCGCCGCGTGCGATCGATGTGCACGGCTATGGGAAAGCTGTGGCACCATCGTGACGGCCCTGCGCTATTCACGTGCACGGCTTTGGGAAAGTGCTCGGCACTCTCGATGGTGCCATCGATAGTGACCGCTCTCCCTCCCGGCCGAGCACTTTCCCACAGCCGTGCACGTGAATAGCGCGGTGCCGTCACGATGGCGCCACAGCTTTCCCATGGCCGTGCACATCGATCGCGGATTAGAGCTTGAGAAGCCGATTCACAAAAGGAAAAGGCTGGAAATGAGGAAAATAACAAATTCATCACCACCAAGGTTTTTATATATCATTCAGCATAGCACTTCTTTTGGGGAATCGAACGGCATGCATTTCATTGGGGATTCTGAGCTTGAAAATGAGTTGAGAGATAATTTTTCAACAGTGTATACACGGAGGCGGGATAGCCTGGCTAACTACCCGGAGTATACCCAGCCCCCACGACAGAGCCTGGCAAGCTACTCGTGGGTCTCCATCTTGCCGAAAACAGCAATAAGAATGAGCCTCATTCCCCTGAACCTGAGGGAGCCCCCAATACGGCAGCGTTGGGTAGGACCGCTCGGGAGAGGCTGCTAAAATCTCAGGGCTACAATAGGCTGCCTAAATCGAGAAGGACTAAGGCGATCTGTACTTACAATGCAAGAACTCTTGCATCGGAAGCGAGCATCGAAGATCTGAGATGCAAGCCAGGAAGATCAAGTACGACGTCATCGGACTGACCGAGACGAGGAGGCACCGCCCGCTACACGCCGCGTACGAGACTGGTGAAGAACTGTTCCTTGGAACATGCGACAGGAGAGGCGTTGGCGGTGTGGGCGTTCTCGCCAACACGCACTTGGCCATGAACATCGATTCGTACGAAAATCTGACAACCCGAATCGGACGTTTGCAATTGAAAAGATGTGGTTCAATCCCGGCTTTGACCATCTTCGTCGCCTACGCACCAACATCAAGCTACGACGAGGATGAGCTCGAAGCATTTTATGAGGAATTGGAGAAGTTCATTAAGGAAGACCACACCTTCTTCAAGGTCATCGTCGGCGACTTCAACGCCAAGATCGGCCCCAGAAGAATAGACAATGAGCTTCACATCGGGACTCACGGAACGGAATGGAATGAGCAGGGTGACAGGCTGTTTGAGTTTATTATGTCGATCAACTCCATCCATGGTAACTCACAGTTCCAGAAGCCCTCTCATCCGCGATGGACTTGGGAGTCGCCCGGTGGTCAATTCCATAATGAGATCGATCACGTCATCTTCAATCGAAGGTTTTGCCTGACCGATGTCGCTGTTGTTCCGAAGTTCTATACGGGATCAGACCATCGACTCATCCGCGCAAAATTCCTCTTTTCGATACGTGGAGAGAGAGCCGCGAAATTCAAGGAGTGAAGACCCAAGACACTGATCAAGTGGGAACACTTCGTTTCTCTCGCAGGTGTATGGGAGGATTCCGTTATCGAAAACATCGACGACGAGTACAACCGGCTCGTTGAGCATCTTCACGATTGTGCCAGGAGGGCAGAGAGTTTGAAAGTCACCAAGAGGCGTCTCTCTTCGGAAACTCTCGAGCTGATACGCCAACGTGGAGCCGCACGAGCCGCAGGCGACTACCAACTGACGTCCGAACTTGCGAAGCAATGCAGAGAGGCGATAAAAGAAGATCTCAAGGAGAGAAGAGCAGCAGTGCTGGTTGAAGCAGCAGAGGCTGGGAGGAGCATCCGCAATGCCCGACGAAGTTTCACCAGTAATAAAACCAAAATGACCGGTCTCCGACGTCCGGACGGTACAGTCACTGCTTCCCGAAGGGCAATGGAGAAGGTCATCTACGACTTCTACTCGGATCTCTTCGATAGCCATGTCCAACTGCCTAGGAGCAATCTGAAGCAGGATGGATATGTCGTACCATCAGTTCTCCCTTGCGAAGTCCGACACGCCATTTCGTCGGTGAAGAATGGTACAGCACCCGACCCCGACAGGATCAGACCGGAACATCTGAAGAATCTCCCGCCAGTTATCGTCAAAACGCTGGCCCGACTCTTCACACGCTACCTGTCGGAATGCAAGGTACCCGCATCGTGGAAAACCAGCAGGACGGTGTTGCTGTATAAGAAGGGAGATCCACACGACATTGGCAATTATCGTCCAATCTGCCTGCTGTCTGTAGTCTACAAGCTCTTCACTCGTGTCATCTTGAATAGGATTGGTAGAACTTTAGACGAAGGACAGCCATGCGAGCAAGCAGGTTTTCGGAGAGGATTCAGAACAATCGATCACATCCACACGGTCACTAGGCTCATTGAAGTGTCGCGAGAGTATAAGATGCCGTTATGTCTCACATTCATCGACTACACATTCCCCAACATACGCCTCAGAGACTTGGACTCTACGTAAGCAGGAGGAGCATGCGGTCGGCGTCATCCAACGCGCCATCGAAAGGACGATGCTCGGAGTATCCCGATCCAAGTGCAGAGGGGAATCCGGAGTTCCGAACTCCGTCGACGATCGAAGATCAGGGACGCCGTCGTATTTGCCAAGAAATCGAAGATTAGATGGGCCGGACACGTCATGCGATATCGCGATGACCGTTGAACCAGAGCGGTTACCGACTGGATCCCTCGGGACGTCAAACGAACACCTGGACGACCGCCGGCCCGATGGTCAGACTTCTTCACGAAAGCTCTGCGCGAAAGGAACGAGACGCTACGTGTCCCTGGAGCCAGAAACGCTCACTGGACTGCTTTGGCTCGCAACAGGGAGGAATGGAGACGTTGCTGGCGCCCGCTCGAGTCTCTCGATGAACAACGGGACGACAGGTGATACGACAGGTGACAGGTGATACACGGAGGCGCTCTTTAGGGCCACACCTAGGAACTGGGGTTGTCTGAAATGACAGGAACTTTAAAATTGCTATACAGCACTGGGCTTAGATCAGGGCTGTAAGAAGAGTTCGCCGCTAGCCCATCAAATTTTGAAGTCCCCAATTTTCAATCAATTTTCCCTCAAACTTTTGAAAATGTGAAAAAATGGCCCAGCAACAACCTCAAGAAATTCAAAAAATTTCAGTATCATCTTGTGGATCTCGAAGAGCTGATCCCAAAAATATATTTATGTTCGATCAAAAACCGATAAGTAATCGATTTATATCGAAAAAACGATAAAAACGCGAAAACGCGTTTTCGCGCAATTTTTAACACTCTTACGGCACTAACTTACTTAATGATTTGCGCACCGCTGTATGCGTATGAAACACTAAACTCAAATCTGCGCGTTAAATTTGCGGAACTGGCAAAATTATATTCAGAGTGCGTGATTATTGGGCGTCATTGTTGTAAGTGAAGAACATCTGAGCTCCAAACATGGGAGAAAGATGAGTTTATAATAAAAATTTCCGTGAAGAATAACGAGGGATGGGTGAAACATGATGAAGGAGCATCGGTAATAGGAGCCGTATAATTACCGTGCCATATAAATTCGAGCAAAACCATGGTAGAATCTTCAGGGTCAAGAGGAGAAGGCTTCGAAAAGCGGCAGCAGGGAATTACGACTGGATCAAGGAGAGCGTAAACAGAAATGGATCATGAAAAAGTTGCGATTGCATCATTGAAGCTCAGTAGTCTTCGATGTCAATGTGATTATCTAGACGTGTGCAAAGGATGAACGATAGTAATAATCAACAAACATACTACCGAATGTTGCTTTGCAGTGCATCGACAAGTACAAACAAATTTGTTGCCAGCCTCAACGCAATGCATTGTGAAAAGTAATGGGCGACTGGGCAATCGAGAAGGAAGAAATGGTTGTCTTATGGTTAGTCAACGAGACGATAGTGGGGGAGGGGGGGGGCACTGCTTCATCTGTGAATAGTCTCTGTGTTGAACAGCAAGCAGTCACTCAGACAAGTAGAATCGACTGAAAGTTTTTGAACTTCTTGAACTTGTTGCTGGGCCATTTTTTCACATTTTCAAAAGTTTGAGGGGAATCGACTTCTGCTTTCAGATTGACTATAAGAAAGTTGCATGAATGCAGTTGTATGGACAAAACATAAGACTGGGAAGAGATCTGAAACTTCATCTACGCTTTCCTGTCACCGTGCATTTCCGTTGAACTAGGAGGTTGCGCTAGTGGAAGTTGCGAAATTAGTGGAATTTACGTAATCGTGGAAGGGTCAGATGTGTTTCTATCAAGGAGAAGGTAGGAACAGCGGAATCGTGGAGTGAAGTTTACTCACAAGGGAGGGTCATCAGGTCAGTCCGGCCTTTTGCGATGGGATGTATACCACTGCACTCGTCTTGGGACGAGTACAGTGGTATACATCCCATCGCAAAAGGCCGGACTGACCTGATGACCCTCCCTTGTCAGAAGATGCTTCTAGCAGCGTGACCGATACGCTGGCTGTAGAGGTTGGAAACGTTGGCGCCAAGATATTGCTCTACATTCTACCACAGCCTTATCTCATCTGAACAAAAATTTAGTTGATGACTTACCGCGGAGTATACCAGAGGAGGGTCGTTTTCAAGACGTCATGAAGTCCCAGTAAGTACGACAATTCCCAATGCGGGTTGCTCTACAATATTAAAATAAAATCTTTGTAGGAGAAATCCAAGTGACAAAAAGTGTAATGCGGATATGCTCGGGCAAACTAATCAAGCACGTAAAATACACGGTGATTGCTATAAAAACGCCGTGACCAGCATGTCGAATGCTGCCTCCGCATTAGTGTTCCTTCAGAAACTCTAGAAATCTCCACATGGTTTTCCTAGTAAACCGACCAGATAAAGTTTCCAAATAGCGAACAGAAGTGATATGGTTTGGTCGTAAGATGAAGAGCAAAAAGATTGCAGAAAGTGAAAAAACATAACAAGCGAAAAAAGAATACATTGAATGGACGAACGCAAAGCATAGATCACAAAACAACATGGGAAACGATCATCAGTACTTGCATGTAAACATAACACAGCGGCGAGAATCAGGAGATCAGAAAATTAGGCACCGAGCGTTGCGTGCGGGGGCTGTCTCGTGCGAATGCTCTCTCCCAGGCCCAAACTGGTGACGGTAGGATGTGTACCCGGACGTTTGGCTCGTCCGAGCTGGCACGCAACAATTCGTGCGGCCAACTGCACGACGATGCCGCTGAAAATGGTGTTCCCGCCGTCTGGGTTGCGAATCCGCAATTGGATATAGATCAAGGTTAGAGATTATATCGAACGTGTGCTGTTTTTCGTTTTGTTCGCCGAAATGAGATAAGCCTTACGAATGTGGTATTCCTATACGTTCAGCACTATTACCTTGTGAGAATGTGGTCGAATTCGTTTTTTCTTGTTGACTTAGTGTGATGAATGAGAAAATATGGAAGGGGAAGTTCGTGTCTTAACAAAGTTTTAAAGTACTTTGGTTTGAATCTGCCAGACCGTGAGTTCGCGCTTCAGGTAAAGATCGCTTCCTCACTTCGCAGCACTACTGCGACGTACTCTATCTGTGACGCTCGGCTGAACCATGCCACAGTACGATGATCGTGGCCTGCGCATCAACATCAAGAGGACGCATTGCATCCGAAGGAAGACAGCGGCAGTGGCAGAGCCACACGGAGCGATCAAGCTGAGCGGTCAACCTTTAGAGGAGGTGACCGAGTATACCTACCTTGGTAGGGCCATCAACGCCAAAAACACGCTGACTTCGGAGCTGGCGAGACGGACGAGAGCCGGCTGGGCAGCACACAACAACATCAAAGAGGCGCTCAGCACACTACGAGACCGCAAGATGAGGGCCGCCTTTTTCGACACGTGCCTTCACCCACACTGTGCTGCGGTTCGGAGAAGTGGGCGTACACCAGCACGACACTCAACTGCATCAGAACCTCCCACCTCTCAATAGGGAGACATCTGCTGAAAAACAACACTTACCGGCAGAGAAACGAGTGCCTGAGCAGCGAGTACATGCGCAAGAGATCCTGGTAGACCCGCTCGAGTACATGGCACGAAGCAAGCACGAATGGTCCGGACATATGCAACGGAGGACCGTCGGACGATGGACGCGGGCAGCCACCGATTGGAGACCGCGAGATGTCAAGAGGCCGATAGGCAGACCTCCGACACGCTGGGCAGATCCTGTTCGACAAGCCACAAGACTGTTCTACAGTGGCGAACTCGACTCCAAACCGTGGGCAACTGCAGCGAGGGACCACACTTTGTGGCGGAAGATGGGCTTCGCGTCGACAGGTCGATAGGAGCATCCAAGCATCCAAGTAAGAACCCCTCTCGAACCTTTGAGATATTTTCTTGCCACGGTCGTCACGATCTCCGCAGTGTTTCAAACGTTCTCGGATTCGACTTCAACTTCTTCGGGTTGACGCATCGACCGGCACAGTGCTTTTCTTCTAATAAAGCCCACGTAGAACCGATCAGCAGCTTTGGATCGAGAGAGCGGACAACAGCCCTTCCGAGAATACGGACTCACAAAGACTTGCGTTTCATTTCTTAGAGCATTCTCTTAATATAGCTCCCTTCTCACCAAATCATCAAAGGTAGCATTAGGGGAAAGTCGGACGAAAAGTAAAAGAAGTAGTGAATGTGAAAGTCGAGATGCCTAGTAACAGGACAGTGAAGAAACAACGGATGGAATCGGCCAAAAACCCGAGAAATAGGATCCCCCTCCCACCGTTGGTTCTAGGCGCGGACGACCTGTCCGTGAAGGGGCGGGTAGTCTGACCCAGTTTTCCATTGGCGTGTTGCCAAGTAAACACATGGAAATGCTTGGAAATGCGACAGCATCTATTTTTTGGAGTGAGCTTCAAGCTAAAACTGCTAAAGCGCGCCGCAGAACCTTCAATCCTGCCGCATCTCCTTGGCCGCTCCCACCTCAGTCATTACGTCATCGGGAGGCGGGCTAGACCTATCGAGAAGCGGAACAGATGTGCGGTTGCGGGGTTTTGTGGCGTTTCTACAACTCGAAGAGACGCTTTTTTCACCGGCATTCCTCCACAGGTAGCCTTTTTAGACCCAGGATCACCATGTGAGTGACTTCTTGTAGGGATTTCTCCATTACCACATTACCCCTAATGCTGTCTTTGGAGAATCAGCTCTTACAGCAATGCTAGCAATGCTACACACTTCCTCCTTCGGCTTCTCTTATGCGGTTCGGGTAAGCCGTTGTTTTTTTTTTTTGTATTTTATGGGGATAAATATGTGTTCATTGACTGATCCATGCGCAAGAAAGCACTTTTCCCACATTTCTCCAGGATCCACCAAACTTTTCCTCAGACACTGTGGCCGATTCGCTTTTTCGTATTTTTCCGGAGGTTCAAAGTCGCTGAACCTGTACGAAAGAGGCGTCGAGGGGCTTACTTGTTGGGGACCAGTAGGTCCTTAGATAACTGTCCAGACTGAGTCTTTGTTGCGGCTCACGGTGCACCTCATGGATGTGCCTGCTTGAGCACAACCAAGTCACGCCCACCAAAATGAATCACACCTGGCTTAAGACGAACAATTTCGAACGTGGCGCTCACGTGGAGAATATGAATACGTGAATAGAGAATACAGTATTCATATCAGAAGTTTGTCATAGGCAGACGTTTGAAACACTGCGTGACGATCTATGGATTTTCTCGGAAAACTGTTCATAACTCTGCTGATTCTTGAGAATTTCTGGAGCGCAGAAAAACTGCTCTTAGCAAGCTGCAACAGGTCCTGTAATTAGATTCTTGAAATTTGATGGAGGAAAAGGTTGACAGATATGCAGAAATGGAAGCTAATCAATGACTCAATACTTTTGCAAGACAAGACTCACCCGTGGTTGGACATAAGTTTCCTCGAGATGTGGAAATACTTTTTTGAACGAATCCAAATACTTTCGCACACGAGATTCCCATTCCGAAGCGGGCAGATAGTGGACGCTGGTAAGTGTTTTCGCTATGCCGTAGCCAGTCATGAAATGAAAGAGCTGTAATCAGTAAAGTTTTGGATGTCAAACGAGAAAAAAAAAATCGCTCTATTTCCCATTTGGCAAAAGATAATATCACAGGAAAAGGTGCGCCTTTCATTATTGGGACTATAAATCTGAAAAGACGTGTTGTAGAGTAATCGACATATACAGTGCTCTGCATAATTATACAGCCACCTATAAATTGTCCAAAAACTCAGTTTGCAGAGTAATTCAAGAAAGGTCTCTAGGTGAAAGATGTAGCCAGTGTAGGCGCGCATTCGCGCATCGATATCAAATTGTAGCTGGAAAACACAGAAAAATTTTCTCTTCATTTTTCTTGAAAATGTCGCTTCCCCTATTCTGCATAATTATACAGCCACTGAACAGATTGAAGTATCGAGCAACGAGGAAACAACAAAAAGGAGCAAAATGCTAATATTGCAAGCAGCTGGACCTCCTTCATTTTGAATATCCAAAAATTTTGACAATCTAGGTTCATATGAATTTTTTCAGAATTTTTTTAGTCCACTTGGTGCCATGCTTTGATGAGGGCCGTTTAAATTCCCTAACTCCTTCGAAATGGTTTCTGTCCGCGTAACTCCGTCTTATCATAAAACTCCAACGATTTCTGCATCTGTTGAAGGTCGGGTACGTTCGTCGTCCAGGTCAGAATGTCTATACGGTGACGGTTCACGATGATGGAGTGCTCCGGTTGACAGGAAATGACCCACTGATTTGCACGAAAACAAGGTTTTGGTGTAGATTTCAACACCCACGACGAGAGAAGGGTATGAAGCATGGGAACCCGGTGACTTAGCCTTCTAGAACGAAAGAAAAATTCCAAAGATTACTGTGCCCCACGCCATAACACCTCCTCCTTTAAGGATCTTTTTGAAAACCGAAGCCTGCTTCATGCCATGGTGCCTGTAGTCGTCCGGGCAGTCATATCTGAATTTTTTTCTCACAAGAAAGGACAGCATGGAGTAAAAAAAACAGTAAGGAAAAGGTGTACAAACTTTTGAACGCATCAAGCACCTCAATCCGATCTGCTCTCATCCATCTCTTCGCGGAACCGACTATGCTTCCGCGATATCCTGAGGTTCTGAACACTGCCCTCCTCATTTCTTGCCTAGAAATGGGTTTGCACTTCTTCAGGTTCTCATAAACAGCCTTTGTTGACACTCCAAGCTCCAGCGAAGATCTTGTTCCCAAGCATGACCTAGGAAAGCTTGACTTTTTATTTTTGAAATACTGCGCTTGTCTCTATCTAAAGGCGTAACAGGACCTTCAGTACTCCTTCTGGTTTCATACCCTAGAATCCTAGTATAAATTGTAGAGGAGTGCGCAAAGCCGTCTCCATTTTCGCGCGATCTGACATTTGGACGTTTGCAGGCTTTATTTTGGGCTAAATTAATCTTTCTTTAAGTCAGACAGCAGTTTTCTTCTTGTCATTACCTAAAAATGATGAGCCAACAGCAACGATACAGCTTCAGCAAGTGGAGGTCAAAAGCAACGAGAAAATTCGAAGTGACTGTATAATTTTGCAGAATAGGAAAAGCGACATTTTCAAGAAAAATGAAGAGAAAATTTTTCTGTGTTTTCCATCTACAATTCGATATTGATGGGCGAATGCGCGTCCACACTGGCTACATCTTTCACTTAGAGACTTTTCTTAAACACTCTGCAAACTGAGTTTTTGGACAATTTTTAGGTGGCTGTATAATTATTTATAGGAGGCTGTATATGGAGTGAGCACATCAATTCGATAAGCAAACAAAGAGCGCACTGCTCACCTGATTGCCAAGGCGACCTCCATTCAAGCGAAATCCTACATACATTACATCCGAGTGGTGCAAAATATATCTCCGTTCCATCGTCCAATAGAGGGCATACATCTGTCTCAACAAGGCTATAACTATAATAACCTTCCACAATGGGTTCGCTGCTTTGCTTCGATAGAAAAGCCCTGAAACGGGCTCGAACTCGATGCTAATAAGTAAAAAGTGGCAGGTTCATGTGAATACAAGCGTATAGAGAGTGCTCAATAAGGAATTCTGGATCCTCTTCCATTGTACGTTAGATATTGGAGAGTTTTGTGTAAAAAAATTCACAAGGTAACTTAACTCAAGGATAATATAGCCATTTCATGTTGTAAACACAGATCAATTAAAACCATCAGAACGTAGACCACTAGAGAGAATTCATTTGGTAGATATCAATTGAGACCATCAGAGCGCAGACCACTGTAACGGATTCATTTGAGGAGTAGTCTCAAAAGCAAAAAACAAGTATGCATCACTAACATGGGGTTAATCCTAACTCTTCATTGAGAATGTGCACGGGAAGCATGAAACCAGCAACTATGCAAGATTATCATCGCACCACTTGATTATCATTATATCATATAATAAAGAACGAAGATGATTTCTGCACGGTGTTTATGGGGTAGCGAACTTCGTCCTAAGGAGAGAGTTGGAAAAGGATTAACATAGATTTAATCGCGTCTACGTAACAGAAAAAAGGGAAAGGGCATAGGATATGGAGGGAGAACATTTGAATGCTGAGCAGTAACGCATGGCCTGATCGTAAAGCGTACGGATTTCTTTTCCTCTACTATGAACTTCCCTCTCTATGAGAACCTCGGTTAGGCGGAAACTCACATCCCTTCCCCTTTCTATGAGACCACGGATTCTGCAACTCGTAGCCTGAGACCTGGATATTTTTGCAAAGAACAAGTCGGTATTCAGGCTCAGAGACCTTTTGGAGCAAAACTCTGACTAGGTTGACACCTTTATCCTGATTTGATTAGTCTTATGTTCAGATATCCATTGTGGTATAAGCAATCCATTCAACAATATGGATGCCGTTGTCCATGGCAAAGAAGAGGGCCCCTGGTCTTATGCAGCTTGGGGCACACCCAGCTGACGAGTAAAATTACTGCTTCAGTACAACTTCCCTCAACAATAAATTATATACGACTACCCCTACACCCTTCTAACGTCTACATAACCTCCACCTCCCAGTTTTACTGCTATGATTTTTGTGTTCATCACTCAAATTCAATCATATTTTCTTACGTAAGCGTTTCAGACGGAGGACTCCGCTTACCATCTAGTCTGGGACCATTTCTGATCTCTGTTACTACGACCCCCTGTCGAGGAATACTCGACTCTTGGTGTACTCTGCTTCAACTCCCATTCAGAGCAGTTGCTGCATCAGTCTGCTGTGATGATTCGTCGTCTTACTATAATTGGTTTTCTATCCACAGGTCCCTGGTACGACACATAGTGCAGTATACCTCTGAGTTCTACTGAGATGGTTCTGTTACCGCAAATGCTTTCGCACTTCGTCTTTACGACTGCGCTATCAAAAGTCATTCTTATCATCGTGGTTTTGTTTTCTGGTGTACATTCTACGGAAAAAACAGAATTCACACAAGTAATCGTTGTCCACGATTTCATTGAGGCGAAGCATGACACCATCACAGAGCTACCGTGGCTGCAACTGTAACAGCCGCTAAGCTTTTGCATGTGGACCGAACAAGGAATATCAACGTGATACTGCGCACGCTGTAGGTGGTTTTTGGAAGCAATGGCTATGGTTACTTCGCTGTTGTTTGTTCTTGCGGACACTGTGTTTTCTCTGCTAAGGATCTCAATCTGGGGTGTCGAAACAGGT
This sequence comes from Trichostrongylus colubriformis, assembly GCA_963978905.1. Classification (NCBI taxonomy): domain Eukaryota; kingdom Metazoa; phylum Nematoda; class Chromadorea; order Rhabditida; family Trichostrongylidae; genus Trichostrongylus; species Trichostrongylus colubriformis. The sequence goes on from OZ022256.1 coordinate 22,005,666, forward strand.
AGAACGTTTTCACTGCTGCGACGTAGTTGCTCTATGGTGTTATGAGGACAACGGCAGCTTGGTTTGAATCCGGAAACGTCGCAATCACAATAGTGTAGGTTGTTGCACGTTGAAAAGTTGAAGCGCGCTTGTTGCTGAGTGGTGCAAGCTACTGGAAAAAGAAAGTTGGCCGGTACCGCTAAGGTTTCGTTGCTCGCTGATGTAGTCCTAGTTCTGGGGTTTGCAATGATATGACGGTGAATTTGAAACTCAAAAATTCTTTTGTTGCGTAGGGCGCTAAAGAGAGCTGACCCTTTTTCCGACATTGAAAAGGTCTATTTCTATGTCTAAGGTTATCCTGGGAACCCAAGCGGAGCATTCGAAGATCTCGTATACCAGCGGTGAGATAGGGATATGTGAAACCCGGTAAAACGAGCACGCTCTGAATGGGATAGCGCATATGCAGTTGACCCCACTGCATTGTAAAGAGCATGCGGTGTATCCCGGATGAACTATAGTAGAGTTCAGTTCAGGGATGATTTCGGTGGGTGCTACTGCTTCGCACTTGTCGCCGTAACATGATCCCATGCCGCGGCATCGTGTCACTTGTTGTACCGCAGTGGTAGTTTCTCTGGTCCAGAAGTGAGAAATTTTCTGACAGAAGAACGTCTCAGCTGTGCGTGTGACCTTGACGTATCCAACAGTGGTATTTTGTTGGCGTAACAGCACGCAAAGACTTGACTGCACACTGTTAAATAGAATTTCTTGTTTGTATTCGTAGTGGCAAAAGTTTTGGTGCGAGCAGATTAGGTCGATAGAATGTCTCATATAGCCATCCTGACAAGGTGAGCTCAGCGCTGGAAGGAGTGCCACTAAGAGCATGAGCGATGATGCGGTCGGAGCTAAGGCTGCAGGGCGGAAGGTGTCTAATGAGAAAGGAGTGTTTTCTCTCCCTGTTGGCACTACGGACAAAGAAATGTTCGTGGTATTCGATATTGTGTGACTAGGTTCCGCTCGTTTCCTGAGTATGAGCCAAATGAGAAGAAGTGCAAAGCTAATTAGACAGTAGCATGCTTCACCGACCGATATTATTGCACCCACAGGCCAACAGTACGGCTTGCCAATCAGGGATTTGGATAGAAATTTGGCAGCGTTATCACAGAATGGTGCAGCATCACAAATGCGCTGTACGAGTACACTTTCAGATCGCAGCATTATCTTGTAGTTGAACGTATGTGGGAAAGGCACGAGTTCGTATCGCATCATTGGTGCGCTATGGTTGAAGGTCTTACAACGGTCATTGAAGCAGAGTTGGAACGGAGGAGAAGGAGGGCGTATGTCTACAGTCCCTGTGTTGCAAGAAATAATAGGTGAAGCTCTACAGCCCGCGAGTGACAGTGTCATTAGCATTAATAGCAAGTGAATATTTCGGGTATTTACCGTTTGAAACGAGGATCCTACGTCCAATTTCTCTGTGCTGCTGCTGTCTTCGTTCTGCTTGAGCTGACGTAACGCATCATAGGCTTTTGTTTTCGCTGATCGCGGTGGCTGCACTTTTCGCTGCGGCACCGCTACATAGCGATCAGTTTTCCTTGTGATGCCAGATTCACTTCGTTCAGCAGCTGTTATTTTCTGTGCGTTTTCAGTTGTATTTGCCCTGAGTTCGAGCGGATACAGTTTGGTGATGGGACGTTGGATACAGGACTTTTTGTGCGGGAGTCTGATCATTGCCGAGCGAACAAATCCATCAGCGCTCTTCACAGGTTCTGTAATTTTTCAGAATGCCCAGTGACCTCGCGGCAGAAGTTCTTGCTCAATTAGCACTATCTCTCCTACTTCGGGAAATTTTCTTGAATTAGTCCGACCTTCTTTGAACACGGACTTCTGGGAATCTCTGAGGACCGTTAGATATTCGACATTCCAAATGTCCCAAAATTTGTTCGCTATTTCTTCCGAATATTGCAGCGCTTCTTTAGCTTGGGATACGGTCTGGATGCACTCAGGATCATACGTTGAGTCATCGTTATTGATCTCATCTGGGTTCAAGGGAGGCAGTGAAAAGCTGACATTACCCATCAGGAAGTCAACGGGGCGTAACGGATAGGCGCCACTATCAGTCGTACTTATCGCTGTCAGAGGTCTGGTGTTGAGAATTGCCTCGATTCTGGTTATTGTTGTTGTCAAGTCAGTAAGCGATAACCTTTTCCTCCCCACACTTTTTTGAACGCTGAGCTTCACTGATTGTACCAGTCTCTCCCAAACTCCTCCCATCCAGGGAGCCCCGGGAGGGTTGAATAACCAAATGATTCTATTGGTGGCGCAGTAGGTCACAAATGGGTTAGCTTCGTTGCCATTTGCTTCGAACAGAGAGTCTATGACCTTTTGCCCGAGAGTAAAGTTTGTCCCGCAGTCCGTTCTTACAACAGAGGGAACGCCTCTCCGTGAAACAAAGCGTATGAAGCTGCAAAGAAATGCGCCAGCGGATAGGTTTTCGACGACTTCAAGGTGAAGCGCTCTGGTGGTGAGACACGTAAAAATGCAGACGTAGACTTTGTTGCTGGTAATGAGCACGAATGGGCCAAAGAAATCGCATCCCGTATTCTGGAACGGTTTGGCTTTCACAACTCTGTCTGCTGGTAGTGGTGCCATTTCGGGAGCCTGGAACGGTAGACTCTGAGCCCTGCGACACATGACGCAATTTTTAAGGATTTGCCCCACACATTTAGATGGCCTCGTCATCCAAAAACGTTGTCTAGCTAGGGATAAGAGATGATGTTTTCCGCATCGAGCATTATTACTATGCAGATCGAGTAAAATCAAGCGCATTAGTTCGGAGCGCGACGCTACGTAGATGGGGTTGCGAGTGTCGTAAGACAAATGAGCGTTTTGCAACCGAGACAACGAATGACTCCCTTTTCATCCCGAAATAGTCTCTTTTCACGATGACGTTTTTGAAGATCTTCCAAGTGAACGTTTTCATGCTCAAGTTGGATTAGGAGGCATTCTGCTTCGTTCAGGTCGGATGCTGTGATTCCCACCACGCTGGAGAATTTCAGATGGCGCACATTCGCCGTCTGATTCTCTCTTGCTGCGAATGTCTTTTCTTTCAAAATGGCGATGAATTTGCCAACATAGGCGGTTACACGCAGTGCCTTGTTGAAACTGTTGTAGCGACTCAGATCGATCAAAGGAGCTGATTCATTTTTGTTATTGTGCTTTATCTCTGTTAGCGCTACGTCCTCAGTTGGTGATTCTGCGAGGTCCCACGAATCAAGGGACTCAATGTTGGTCAGCGCCAACCGTTCATTTTGGTTGAGAAGCCACTGTGGTCCGTTTATCCAGTCAAGGTTTTTAAGCTGTAGACTTGTGGCTCCGCGCGTTCCTGCATCAGCCGGATTCTTTTCTCCGGGTACATGGAAAAGACGGCAATGGCACCCAAATGCGATCAATCTGTTCATGATTGTGTTGATTCTGTCTCTTTGATTAGCCACGAAAAGGGGGACTTTCCGCGATGATCGAGTCCAGCTCAAAGCAATTAAGCTATCACTTGCTATGTTTATCGCGTGAAGCTTATACAGTGCGTTTCATAATTATAAGGTCACCCCCAAATTTTCGGTTTTCGGAACACACAGTCAGCCGAAAATTTTTTAAGTATTTTTCACAGATTCCCCACCACAGAAAACCCTTTAATACCAGTTTTGATGGCATTACCTTTTAGCCCGATTTTTCAATGAATATTTTCTGATTTTTGTGCCGTTTCATAATTATAAGGTCACCCCGAAGAAAGAGAAGATTTACTAGAGTTACCAGCGATTCGAAGGAGCTCATAATCTGTGGTTCCCTCTTGCTTAAGAACGATATTAATTAGCAGATTCGGTGAAGTAGAAACGAAATTTTGAAGAGCCTCACCACAGATATTGTTCCAGTCTTCAACAACTGCCTGTTTCAGCAGCTTTGCTTCCCAGAGCTGGCGATTATTGGGGTAAATATATTTGCGGCGATGTCTTCTAGATCTCCCCGATAGAGCTGAGACCAAGACTGCATGTTATCTATGGCTGGAGGTCCGTATTTCGGATCTTTAACCACGATTCCGTTGAATGACCTACGTGAACAACAGCCTTGTCATGCTGTTAGACGCATTCAGGAAGAGCCGGTCGACTCCAAAAGGCAACTGATTTCTTCGTAAAATCTTCTAGCAGTCTCTGGAGTCCATTCTGCAGGTTTCGAAGGTAAGGTTCAATGCAACCTCATTGCCGAAAACCACTTATGCCATCACCCTTCTCCCACAAAAATTGCCAAGGCTTGGCTAGATCGGCGCAATTCTCAGACCAAGCTAGTACTACCTCTACCCGTCAGCACCATACAAATAGAGCATTTTCAGACTCAAAAGGACAATTCGGATGGAATTATTCACATGCAGGGTGCAACTGCTATGAAAATTCAGTTCCGTTCAATCCGTGGTCAAGAACAACTTTATGAATTGAAGTCGTTCCGCCTTATGGTGTGCTGTAGGCCTCGGAAACTGCTTCATTAATTCTTCAGTGATGTTTCTGCTCTTCCTCGCTGCTGTACACGCTGTGGTCCAGACCAAAAATGGTTTAACTCCAAACAAGTGTGGTCCATGGAGTAGGTGCTGTAGGAAGTGGCTCCCACAATCCTTTCCTCGTTGATGATTATAATCGCACATGGGAGTCCAGAGCCAGAAAAACATCTGAAGACACCGAATCCCTCAAATGTCATCGATCTGAGCACAGGAATCTTCCGATTTTTTTTCGGAATGGCCTTCAAACTGAGCCAGCATCACAAGGATCCCAAATCTGGGCTTTTCTCTCGGAACATAGAAGCTAGCCCCAAGACGATTGAATATGTGTCTCGAAGATGTATTTGTAAGACAAATCTACCATCACAGACCTGCCGGGGCCTTAACTTTTTTCCTTTTTCCAGGGTGACCTTATAATTATGAAACGGTGCAAAAAACAAAAAATACTACTAAAATTATAAGGTAAACGAGACTGTTACCAAAAATCGGACACGGGGGTTATTTCAGGTGAGGAATCCGTCTATGAGACTGAAAAGATTCCTCAATGGAGTGTTGTCGAGAAAACCTGAAATTCAGGGGTGACCTTATAATTATGAAACGCACTGTAGCAAAGCGCGTGAGCTATTGATTCCGCAAGTCGTAGTGCAAGCAAAATCGCGAGCAGCTCTAGCTTTGGTGTGGTCAGAGCTCTTTTCTGAGGGGCCTATTTGGTTTTTCCGCTAATCAAGCACGACACTTCCTTAGGAGCCCATTAGCTAAACTCTCCCTTAGGAGTTTTCGCAGACGCGAGCAACACAGCCATTGCTGTGTTGCTCGCGTCTGCGAAAACCCAAAGGGAGAGTTCAGCTTGCGCGCTATAAGAAGAGAAGTACCTCCGAGGAATCTGTACATGGAAGTTGTCAATGGCTTCACTTGCTTGTTTTCATTCATGCACGCGCTGATGGCTAACTACACTGCTCCAGTCCAGGTTTTCTTCGAGTATTTCTCTTACAAGGGAGGGTCATCAGGTCAGTCCGGCCTTTTGCGATGGGATGTATACCACTGTACTCGTCTTGGGACGAGAAACTCAAATCTGCCTTCCAAATTTGCGAAACGATTCTGTGAGCAAAGTTATGAAGGGTAGTCTCCCAACATGGTCGACTCTCTCTCTCTCGCATGTTCGCATGAGTGGACGTGGAATGCTAGCACAACAAGGTGAGTTGTGGTGTACTAGGTACGATGGTTGTTTCACAGGAGATGGGTCGCGGGTTCGGATCCTTTGTGCGACTGCTCTTTTGCTTTTTCTCCCTTCAGCTCATATGAACCCAGAAAGTGCGTATTAGTAAGTATTTGAAAGGTTTACCTCTTCATTCAACATCAAGAGGAGACAAAATTTCACGTTTCCTGATTTATGCATTTTTTCAAGACTTTCATTTATAGAGGGCATGTGGTGAATAGGAGATACAAGAATATTTGAAAACCAGTAATTTACGAACACATGTGGTATTACTGCACAAAGTGGGCGAAACAGTACAATCTCTCACAGTGTGCATAACGAATAAAGAAAAAATTTCCAGACACACAGCAGCAATTCTTAACTTATATGGATGTCTTCATCGGGAACTGGCAACATACCTTATCGTTTCCCACTTGCACATCACCAAAAACGATACTCCCTTGTGATACACTTGCCAGTCTACGGCACTCGGCGTCCTCTGGACTCCATGATGGGTCTTCCTCATCTTCTTCGAAGCATGGCTCCTCGTCAGACTCAATTATTACGTTGTCGAGTGCAGCTTCCCGCAAAATAAACGAGAACTTTTCGATAACATTTTGTTCCCTCCGAGAAGGCAGACGTCTCACTTCACAGGAACCGAAGTCCTTCAACAAGTACGCCAGCACTAGCTTTGGGCAGAACATTGGGATTGAGTATGAGAGAAACTACTGTTTTTCTCTGCTAGACAACGCTACGTCACCTTATGCCACATACTTATCTGTACAACTGTACGCTCTGTTCAAGTCTACAGGATATAACGTACCACATGCCCTCTATAAATGAAAGTCTTGAAAAAATGCATAAATCAGGAAACGTGAAATTTTGTCCCCTCTTGATGTCGAATGAAGAGGTAAACCTTTCAAATACTTACTAATACGCACTTTCTGGGTTCATATGAGCTGATGGGAGAAAAAGCAAAAGAGCAGCCGCACAAAGGATCCGAACCTGCGACCCGTCTCCTGTGAAACAACCACCGTATCCAGTACACCACAACTCACCTTGCCGTGCTAGCATTCCACGTCCACTCATGCGAACATGCGAGAGAGAGAGAGTCGACCATGTCGGGAGACTACCCTTCATAACTTTGCTCACAGAACCGTTCCGCAAATTTGGAAGGCAGATTTGAGTTTCTCTTCCCAAGACGAGTACAGTGGTATACATCCCATCGCAAAAGGCCGGACTGACCTGATGACCCTCCCTTGTTAGCAGATGCTTCTGGCTAACTATGAGTGGAGCACCAAGGCCTATCGGATCGTAAAGTGAATGATGTTGCTTTAAGAAATCCCTTTTCACCTTTGGCTCGGAAGAGAATTTTGCAGTTAATGAGTATTCATCGGAGACGGGGTCGTAATCGACTCCTAGAAGTTTCATAGGTGCGAATGGGGCTCTATCTCTCTCATCAATTAAGTCGTTTACTTCTGCACAATTACTCACGAATGCACGCAGATTCATACCGATTGCGGAGAATAGCGATTTGGACTCTTTGTACTTTTCGATGGCTTCCTCTTTGGAATGGGCTCCCATGAGAACGTTGTCCACATAAAGTAGAGACAGAATTTCGTTTGCAAGTGATGTGGAGCAGTGCTGTAGGTAAGCAGTCAAAACCATATTCAACATGTTCGGGGAAGACGTTATTCCGAAAGGTACCCTTTTCCATCGGTACTCGATCAAGTTCGTGCGAGTGGGTGGCTTGTTCGGATCGCGTACCCAAAGAAACCTGCATAAATCACGGTGAGCCTCATGAATGCGAATTTGGGTGAAGGCGGCTTGAATGTTTACTACAAGAATGATAGGTTTCTCTCGGCTCGCGATGAGTATGTCATGTATCTTGTTTACGAATGAAGCACCAGTATGAATGACGTCGTTTAGTGACAAGTGGCCTCTCTGTTTGGAAGAAGCATCAAACACTATCCTAAGGGGAGTGGATTTGTGTTCCTTCCATACGCCGGAATGCGGCATATAGTAGGTTCCTGCGGATTCTGGAACAGGTTCGATAACTTCCTCAATGACGTCATCATCAAGATATTGACTGATTATCTTTATATACCACCGTTTCCGCTCTGGGTGTTGCTCTTAATGTTTCAGTTGTGCGACTAGTCGACGAAGCGCCATACTGTAGTTGTCAGTCAAATCTACGATGTTTGCCTTCAGGGGGAAAGGCGCACTGACGCACTTTCCATCATAGTGCAGTAATTTCGCATACTTGGAAAGGTACATGTACGCTTCTTCGTCATCAGCCCCCTCTTTCGTGGAAATACCAAGCCCTTCCAGTTCGAACATGTTCCTCAGCATCTCTTTATCTGAGATCAGCGTATTGCAAGTCATATGCGATGTGCGACACACGTCTTTCTCAATTCGTCCCCTACCGTATGCCGCTAGACCGAATATTGTTCGCGCGACTTTTAGGCCGGTCGGCAGCTGTATGAGGGGGTGCTCTCGTTAACGAAATGGTCATAGAGATCAAGTCCAATCAAAACATGAGGGAGCTGGAGTTCGCCTCTCATGCGAGTATTCGTGAGAAATAGGTTGTGGCGCTCCATATACAATGTATCGCGCTCGGTGACATATACTGCGGGAAATCCTGCCGTTATTGTTGGCTTAGTTTTCACGGAAAATTCAAGTTCTCGTCCTTGAGCAGTTTGAACCTATAGTGCTACATTATGGGACAAGAAAGTTTCCGTCATGCCGCTGATTCCCGACAGTGAGTAGCGTTCTGTTTTTGAAACAGGCAAAGCCAAATGTTCAGCTGATTTTTCTAACATTAGGCTGACCTGAGCACCTGTATCGAAAAAGAAAAGCGCTCGCTCGTATTGGTTGCTAGAATAATTCCAGATAAGGCCTTCTGCAGACATCAGAACTATTTGTTCGTTTGTAGCGGTACAGCGAGCTTTGTCTGCAGCGACCTGCTCATGTAGTGCTATGGTTGATGAGTCGCCCAGATGTGGTTGCATTGGGGGAGTGTTAGTCAGTTGGGACTTATGATCACTTTCTTGACTACACTTTTCTGAACTTTGCGGGGTGACCTGTAGGGAGGTTTGAACCACTGGACGTTTGCCCTGCGTTTTTTCTGATGAGCTTGCGTTTTCTTTTTGTAAACAGAGAGATTCGTCGTGTAGCCTATTGCAGCGTTTGCAGTGAGGGCGTTTGCAGTCACTGCTTTTGTGGTCCGTTGCGAAGCATTTCCAGCAAAGGTTCTTTTCCACCACCACTTTTCTGCGTGCGTGGGCGTCCTTCACAGTTCGGCACTCGTATGACTTATGGTTTGTCCTGCCGCAGAAAGTGCATGAGACGATCTTTGCAGTATTTTCACGCGTGAAAGAAGTATCCTGTTTTGGCTTGGAATCTTGGAGCCCCAAGCGCTGAGAGATGTAGGTATGCCTCGAAATGACCTTTTCCAGTTGGTCCAATGTTTCACCCACGTGAAGGCTTCTTCGGTCTTGTTTTCGCGCAAAATTTCTACTACGACAGAACATAGAAGCTTTTTCAGAATAGTTTCAATCCACATTGGATCGCAAGTATCTGCAATTGCATAGCCAGAAGAAGTCATCTCATTGACGAGCGCTCGAATGTCGTCAAACACCGACTCGCACGACTTCGGATAGTCTTTTGCTGGTGGCAGGGAGACTAGTCTTTTGATGACGTTCGCACGAGTACTTGTCACATTATCGTACCTCGTTTTTATGGTGTGGATCATCCATTGGTAATTTTCAGGAATCATTTTTATGCCTCTTATAGTATTGGCTGCCCTTCCGACGAGACTCTCTTTTAGGAGTATAATTTTCTCCATCGCATTGAGCGTCGGGTTTTTGTGGACCATCGTTTCATATACAGCCCAATATTCCTGAAACTTATCGATTTCTCCAGCAAACTGGGGTATGTTGATCCGCGGGGGTTGAATGCTGGGTTTACATTCCTTTTCTCTATGTTGATGAATAGAGTCGCGGATATCAGCTGTTTCAATCGGCATTTCATGTGTCGCAGATGTGTCTTCTGCCGCATGTTGATGTTCAAAACTATGCGAAGCATGTGGAGGAGCGATGAAACTCTCTACATTCGAATGTAGTATTTGGTCAGGTTGATCTCTAACTACCGAATGAACATCGGTATCTGTTCGGGGATGATCTGGACGAAGTCCGACATGGTCTGTTTTCATAAACGTGATGTCAGGGATATGCTTACCTAGAGCTTTTGCTAGCTCGAAGCGAACTTCGGTCAATCGAGTTCTCAGAGCTGTGAGAACCGCGTCGGATTCTCTGAGAGCAGCAATGTATGCTACGTTCTTCTCCGTCTGCTGGGATTCTTCAAGGAATTCCTTCTTTTCTGTTTTCTTCACAGTAGTATATTCCTGTTTTATTGAGTCAAGAATTCTCAGCAGTTCGTCTCTTGACGAGCTTATCACTGAAATAGCGTTTCCTATCGCTGACGAGTTCCTGGCGCAGAAATCGACTATTTCGTCCGCTTTGACAGGGTATTTTACCTCATCTGTGTACACTCGAAAAGTGTCGACCTGAGATGTTATGTTGGACGTAACCCTTTGGAGGTCAATTTTATAGAAATAGAGCGCCATTTTTCCAGATTCTGCGCTTTTTTTTCTTCAACCAATCGACCTTATTTTTCGTCGATTTTCGGTGCTGTCAATCTACGTATTGGCCTCTTTGCGGCGGGATTGTCCTAGCCACTCGCCTGGCCTTCCCTTTCGGCAGACTATGAAAGACTGCAAGAAAGAGGAGACGGGCCCACTTCGGATCGTGGGGGCCGATGCACCAGCTGTGCGGCATCGTATGTCTGTTTGGTGGTTCAACAAAACTTATGCGCAACTTTATGCTGCGTTCACTATCACACAACTAACTCGAAAGAGAAGGTCGTACACGACAACTACCATTTTTATTATCGCTTCGTTTGTAGTATTCTATTTGTCTTGAATTTTATCACAACTTTTTTTCCTGTTTGTCCATTATTTATACACCTTTTAAGCTATTGCACAGTAATGCGCTAGTGGCATGGTAGACTTAAAAGATGTTGAAAGTTACGACCTGTGATTAACACTTATGATTACGACTTATGATCAAATTGTGACTTATGCAATGTGCAAAAAGGCCATTCTGGTATAAGATAGCGAAATATGAGCAAAAAAATATGAAAACAAAAATCATAGTAGTAAAATACTTAGTAATGCAATAGGCAATAGTTAAAGACAATGTGGAGGTTATGTAGACGTTACAAGGGCGTAGGGGTAGTCGTATATAATTTATTGTTGAGGAGAGTTGTACTGAAGCAGTAATTTTCCTCGACAGCTGGGTGTGCCCCAAGCTGCATAAGACCAGGGGCCCTCTTCTTTGCCATGGCCAACGGCATCCATATTGTTGAATGGATTGCTTATACCACAATGGATTATCTGCGCATGTGACTAATCAAACCAGGATAAAGGTGTCAACCTAGCCAGAGCTTTGCTCCAAAAGGTCTCTGAGCCTGAATAGCGACTTGTTCTGTGCAAAAATATCCAGGTCTCAGGCTACGAGTTGCAGAATCAGTGGTCTCATAGAAAGGGGAAGGGATGTGAGTTTCCGCCTAACCGAGGTTCTCAGAGAGAGGGAAGTTCACAGTAGAGGAAAAGAAATCCGTTCGCCTTACGATAAGGCCATGCGTCACTGCTCAGCATTCAAATGTTCTCCCTCCATATCCTATGTCCTTTCCCTTTTTTCTGTTACGTAGGCGCGATTGGATCTATGTTATTCCTTTTCCAACTCTCTCCTTAGGACGAAGTTCGCTACCCCATAAACACCGTGCAGAAATGTCTTTTTTCTATATTATATGATATAATGATAATCAAGTGGTGCGATGATAATCTTGCAATGTTGCTGGTTTCATGCTTCCCGTGCACATTCTCGATGAAGAATTAGGATTAACCCCATGTTAGTGATGCATACTTGTTTTTTGCTTTTGAGACTACTCCTCGAACAAATCCGTTACAGTGGTCTGCGCTCTGATGGTCTCAATTGATATATACCAAATGAGTTCTCCTTAGTGGTCTACGTTCTGATGGTTCCATTCATCTGTGCTTATAATATGAAATGGATGGCTATATTATCCTTGAATTGAGATTCACCTTGTGCATTTTTCAAACAAAACTCTCCAATATCCAACGGACAATGGAAGAGGACACAGAATTGCTTATTGAGCACTCTCTATACGCTTGTATTCACATGAACCTGCCACTTTTTACTTACTAGCGTCGAGCTCGAAACTGTTTCAGGGCTTTCTATCGAAGCAAAACAATGAACAAGTTGTGGAAGGTCATTATAACTATAGCCTTGGTAAGACAGATGTATGTCATCTTTTGGACGATGGAACGGAGATATATTTCGCCATATGCGGATGTGAAGTACGTAGGATTTCGATTGAATGGAGGTCGCTTTGGCAATCAGGTGAGCTGTGCGTTCTTTGTTTGCTTATCGAATTGATGCGCTCACACCATAAATATTAGATTGTAAGGAATGTTCTGGCCCCTTTTTCGCTTTCACAAGATAAATTCAAATCTCAGAGCGCGACAACATGAATCAGCTTACATAGTGTGATCCTTAGATATACAAAAAGTTGCGCTTTCTAAATATATGTTTTACTTGGAATGCCACAAGGTTTTCGAATTATCAGAGATATTCTAAAGTACTGCGAAAATGGCACTTTTTGGATGACTTCACGAGTTCTTGTTTAGCCGGGTCCCAGCGAAGGTGACCACAAATAAGAGTGCTGCAAGGGGAAGGGTGAAGCAATGGATGGAACACTTTGTTCCTGGTTTCAGAAGTGCAGAAATGGAAACGCGTTGCTCGAATTCTCCATTGATCAAATCACTTCAAATAATACAGCAGAAAGCGTTGGGCGGCCATACTTGCAGGGGACATCCACAAGTATTGGCCCTCAACACACAAACTTGGATAACCACCTCAGGTAGCCTCGATTAGGAAAAAACCCAAAAAGATGGGTGCCACGACCTCTCAGAGCAGCAATGTGCAAGCGCATTTTCCACATATCCTCCTACAGTAATTGGAGCGATGCAGCCCTTACTTGTCCACCATATTCACCAGTCTAGCGCTAACTGAGCCCCACATTCCAAAACATCTGAACAGCTTCTTTTGCAGCAGGGTGTTCAGAAAGAATGGTGATTTTGAGTAGACTTTTTTTGATTTCGCTTTAAATCACCAGCCCTTCAGTGACCACAAATAAGAGTGCTGCAAGGGGAAGGGTGAAGCAATGGATGGAACACTTTGTTCCTGGTTTCAGAGTGCAGAAATGGAAACGCGTTGCTCGAATTCTCCATTGATCAAATCACTTCAAATAATACAGCAGAAAGCGTTGGGCGGCCATACTTGCAGGGGACATCCACAAGTATTGGCCCTCAACACACAAACTTGGATAACCACCTCAGGTAGCCTCGATTAGGAAAAAACCCAAAAAGATGGGTGCCACGACCTCTCAGAGCAGCAATGTGCAAGCGCATTTTCCACATATCCTCCTATAGTAATTGGAGCGATGCAGCCCTTACTTGTCCACCATATTCACCAGATCTAGCGCTAACTGAGCCCCACATTCCAAAACATCTGAACAGCTTCTTTTGCAGCAGGGTGTTCAGAAAGAATGGTGATTTTGAGTAGACTTTTTGATTTCGCTTTAAATCACCAGCCCTTCACCAAAATGAGATATGCAAATATCCTTGACATTGTCAAGAGTGTAGCGAATCAAATGGTACTTATCTTGTGAGAAAAGATGTAGTCTGAGCCAAGTTATGATCTCCCGAAGTTAAAATTGCGAAAACTGGCCAGAACTTTCTTTACAGCCTCGTGTTCTCGATTACTTTAGAACTCTCGATTAGAACGACCTGATCTCGATTACTTTAGAACACTTCTTTTCAAATTTTCAGTTTCAATAATGATCGGCGCACCTTTTCCTGTGATATTAAATTTTTCCAGATGAGAAATAGAGAGCGATTATTTTCTTTTTTCTCGTTTGGCATCCTAAACTTCACTGATAACAGCTCTTTCATTTTATAACTGGCTATGGCATAGCGAGAACACTTAACCGCGTCCACTATCTGCCCGCTTCGCAATGGGAATCTCGTGTGCAAAAGTATGTGAATTTGTTCAAAAAAGTGTTCCCACATCTCGAAGAAACTTATGTTCAACTAAGGGTGAGTCTATTCTTACAAAAGTATTAAATCATTTATTAACTTCCATTTCTGCATATCTATTAACCTTTTCTCCCATCAAATTATACAAATTCTAATTACAAGAGAGCATTCCTGTCGCAGCTTACTAAAAGCGGCTTTTCTGCATTCCACAAAACTCCTTCAACAATCAGCAGAGTTATTAACAGTCCTCCGAGAAAATCCATGGATCGTAACGCAATGTTTCAAACGTCTGCCTATGACTAACTTTTGATATGAATTCTGAAATATCTTACAAATCATTCTTATGTGCCTTTTGATATGTCTAATTTGAATGTTTAAGTAGCGAATTTACGTTCCAGGTGCATCTTCGTATGTCTTTTCAAGACTTGTACTTGAAATAGGCGGTTTTGTTCCATAATTAGATGGTTCTGAACAAAATGCTCCCAACCCAAAAAGCGGTAAAGTAGATAAATCTTTCAATGGAAACGGAAACAGGAGGCAAATGCAATGCCTTCAGGAATGGTACGCTCACTCCTCTTATTCCTCTGGATGAGGATGGTTTTCCAGCGCGTTGCCCAAGATGTCAATCGACAAAAGTCATCGTGGGATCCGTAAAGCGTAGCGGCCATGAACAGCACTAAAGCGCTCTCGTGGAAAGTGAGGCTAGAACCAGTAAGTATGTGGGGTTGCAGGCAGGGTCAAGCTCCCGTCGAGGACCTTCCGACAGGGGTCGTATTTGGTCCGCTGGGAGGGTAGGTGGGTCGTAATCGTTGAGGTAGGCAGTGATCAACGGAATTGCTCAGGCTGAGGGTCCAAAGCGAAAAGGGGGAGGGATGTGGTAAAACTGACTAACTGTGTTCGAACCTGAAACTAACTCACCTTAATCATCATGAAAACCTCATACATAGCGCGATACACAGCGAAGCCAGCCAATGCCAATGACCATTCCATTGGGCTGCTGGCACCGAAACCCGTACAGATACACCTCCGAAATTCACCGATTAACCGCAGGAAGCGGGATCTATCGACGGGCACCACCGAGGATGAATACATAAAAAACTATGTGATGAATTCAAGAGATCGGCTGATATGGACTTCTATTATAACCTATTACCATTGCAAGAACTTGGTCTGGCGCTAGCAAGACACTATAGGGACCCCGCAAACGTTTGTATTCACTGAGAATGGGAAGGAAGTCGTCTTTCATGGCGCATCGTGGCCAGCGAAGGCCAACCACCCTCTCGTTGGTCTTTTGAGAGCAGAAGATGCGTACTGGAGGCGTAACGAAAGCAATGGGATAAATGAATCACAAATTCGTGGGAAGATCTCGCAACTTCGACGAAAAAAGATTTTCTGGCGGCCCTCGGGATAACCTTCTTCGAAGATATTGTATAGTTTGAGCAGTATATGGAAAGCGGCAAATTGGCAGATCCCGGACAACAAGGCCGCATTCATATGGTTGAATTTCAAGGGAGTTATGACCATTCGAAGTGAAGCACTTCGAAATTTTCAAAAACTTTCCTCGACTGGACACCCATATCGGGAACTACGCAGCCATTAGGCAAACCAAGAGGCAAGTAGATCGGTCTGATGAAGTTATCAAGAAAACAGGTTACAGTACTTTGGAAGGTGGAGTCTAAGTAAGGTCACAAGTGTTAAAAAATGTTCAAATTTAGTATGGGGAAAATACCGCGCCCAATCTGACCACCGCGGTTCTACCGCAATGGCAACGCGGCCCTCAGATGGGGCGCAGTGAAACACATTACATGGCTCCCATTTAGTTTCTAACCTTTCTATTCTTGTTTTGTCATCCTTTATTTCTGAACCAAAACTTGCATGACTATTGAGCCTCCTCCCTTGTCATCAGAAGGCGGGCACATTACCTATAATCGGCAACGCTTCCGTTTCGAAACATACGTCTTGAATTTTGTTAGCTTATAATTAGCATCCAGTACGCCTCCAGTACGCATCTTCTGAGAGCAGAGGATGCGTACTGGAGGCGTAACAAAAGCAAAAGTAAGGTTGTCGGAAAAGTTTCTTCGTCTTTTAAATACGCGCTTTTTCCCTCCGAACTGTTTTCCAGCAATTTTCTCTGTACATACACAGGTAGTACGGGTTCACATGCATCTATAGGTACTATTGTCTTCCATCTCCCGCATAAACTTTTTCGACAAAATATGTCAGAGGAGTACTTTCGGGGCATTCTACTATATGATTTCAAATATGGCCTCCAGCACTCGAGTCCAGTCGGCGTATAAACGCTGCATTCGAAGAGGGTTCAATGCTCGAACTTGTGGCACAACTTTGGTTCAAACGCTTTCGAGGAGGCAACTACAACGTCAAAGATTCTGACCAGTCCGGACCCCCATCGGAGGTCGACAACGAACGATTGCGAGTGCTGGCTTGCAGCGCTATACTATCAGCAGATCTATACTGTCAGCAGCCGTATAATCTGGTCGCGAAAATCACAGTGAAACGTACGAACCAGGACACGGTTCTTTTCCTACACGATAGTGCTCGCCCACATCTAGTAAAAGCGACTCGCCGAAAATTCTCGAGCTTGAATGAAAAGTGCTGCCCCACCCACCTTATAGCCCTGGTCTTGCTCCATCGGATTATCACCTTTTCCTTTCCCAGACTAACGCCATTCAAAGGAAAACCTTCGATAATGAAGATGACATGGCACGGTGTTGTGCAACATCTTCAAATCAGAGCCAGAACAGTTCCATGCGGATGGCATGGCAAATTTGCTTGAAAGGTAGCGAAGAGTGGTAGGGTGGGGTCCACGAGGTCGAATTTCCGCGCGGTCGCGCGCGATGAGCGGCACGGCGGGTGCGGGTGCCAGTGGAAGGGCATGGCAGCCTTCAAGCGAGGCAGTGTGGCATGAGTGGAAAGCGCAGACGTGACGCAGTCACGCTCGGCCGGGCGACCAAGGGCAATCGATACGGCGAGTCGTACGGGGCGCCGCGAGTGAAACGCCGCGAAGCGGAAATTCGACCTCGTGGACCCCACCCAGAGTGGTAGGGTAAGATGGTGATTACCCTGTTTCATAGTACTCTCTGTGTTTTGTAATAAAGTGTAAAAATGAGTTGCTTCAAAAACGAAAAG
Source organism: Trichostrongylus colubriformis (assembly GCA_963978905.1). Taxonomy (NCBI): domain Eukaryota; kingdom Metazoa; phylum Nematoda; class Chromadorea; order Rhabditida; family Trichostrongylidae; genus Trichostrongylus; species Trichostrongylus colubriformis. The sequence continues at coordinate 22,022,709 of OZ022256.1, forward strand.
CTTTTTTGACAACCTAATATTTCTCTTGGACGCTCTTGCTTCGGAATATAAGTATTGGATTCTGTTAAATCCTCAATTCTCTTATATTGTCAGAAGTTTTGCCTCAGTGTTTTTACCATAGGTCTTGATTTTCTTGATGCATTGGCTGGGAAAAAACCACAGAAATAGCGAAAGTACGTATGGAGGCCCCTTTTCTGTGGGGTCGTACTTTTTGAAAAAGAAAAATCTCGACGCCACTCATGACCCTGGTAGTAGGAGTAGCAGAGAGCATGGGAGGGGTCAAATGCTGAAAAGGGGAGGAGTCTGGTAAATAGTAGGGTAGCAGAATAAAGCAAAGGGTTGAGTCACGAAATGGGACTCTCTACTACCACTGAACCTTTCGGGACCGACTTTGCTCCTTTAGGAGTGTTGATCTACTTATCGTATCGTCTTCGTGTTTGCGGCGTGGAACTGCTTATTATTAAGACCGAAATTCCTCCATCCAGTTAAAAACTTGATCGATACAGAGCTTCTAGAAAGAGGTACTATTTCGTACCCTATCAGTATGCATCTGTTCAGAACGCATATTTTCGGATACTAATGCGCTTAATTGTAAAGTAACAGATGGAGTACACCAACAAAATGTCTGGAGAGAGCCCTAAAAATCTTTGAAGTATAGTTCCTGTCACTCTTCTGGTGCGAGTTTTACGGTGAAACTAAGCCTATGAATGCACCTCCACCGGATGATATTGTGATCAACCTAGTGATGTCACCTGTTTACCTGTGTAACCTTATGATGTCACCTGTTTACCCATGTAAACGTTGTCAACTATTGGAATCTCTTCTTTATCTTATCTCATCATTCAATTCGCATGCTATCCTTGCTAAGTTCCTGCCACCTTGGCCGCCGTGGTTGCCAGCAATCACGTTTAGGCTGGGCGGGCCAGCGTTGAAGGGTAGAGTTGCGCTGGCTTTCTTCTTCTTCGCGCTCCAGAACTCCACACTTATGCCTTGATAAGGGTACTACCTTCACTGCTGTGGGTCGATCCATATGATGTGAAGGTGGCTGTGACATACCAATAATCTTGAAACGTGTAAGCCTTCAAAGGATACCATAACAATGGAGATTCATTGGTGTCAAGTGTCATAGGAGCGATAGGTTCGCTAAACAGGAAAGGGAGCGCGATAACTGCATATATGAACCATATAATATATAATAAATGAATGTATGGTCCAGGGCACTCTGTGCGTTGCCGCAAATGGCAGGCTTGCTTCAAAGTTGCCTACATACTTTTTGTTGCTGCCGTCATCAGCAGCGTTTGTGATGGTGGCAAAGTTCGGTGTATCACCAATAGAAACCACATGTGGTCACGGCCATGTAACAAGAGGTGTCCATGGAATGAACATTAAAAGAGGAACAGCAGATATAACAGAACCTCGTTTTCGTTTTCGAAAAGCGGACACCTTGATTATATGTCCACAAGTAGCTTCAGCGCGTACTCCTCCGGAAGAAGCTCTTCCTTTACTTTTTGTGAGAAGCTTTTTTTCAACACATTTCACATTCATAGATTCTTATTTGAAAGCAAGCGCTGTTGGTGTGCCATATACATATCGCGGGATTTTCCGTGGATTTTTCAGGAATTTACCATTTAGTTTGGACCTAGCTTGAGATTCATGGTCAATTTTGAAGAATCAGTGCGCGATGTGCGTCTCCTTCACTCTACTCCTGCAGTTGTTGGCTGATGTCCTCTTTCAATTCCACGTCAGAATCAATTATCAAAAATTACATCAAATTGGAATTAGACATAAGTCCGGTGTCGCAAGAGAAGCCTAAAGACACCGGGAAGGGTAAATTCGGCAGACTGTGGATTAGGAAATGGCGAAAACCAGAGAAATAAAGACGAAATCCCCTTCTCTCTCGCGCTCCTCTACCTCATAAGCCGGGAAGGACTGCAGACGGGGGGAGAGGCTAATCGGCCGGCCACGAAGCTAATCGGCCGCCCTCAAACGTTATCCCGTCTTCGACAGCAACTCGCCGGCTGCAGGACTACAAAACGACACGCAGTGCTGCTAGGTCTTGAAAGGAACTCAAGGCGCGCTTTTTCAATGAGAGTTTCGCCTCAGTTCATCTCTTCTGAAGTAGAAGGTTTGCTTTTAGAAGACATGTGTTCACAGTTCTAAGTTTTCCATTGCTTCTCCTGGTGTCTTTAGTTTAGCTTATCGAACTCTAAAAATCAATATTGGTTAAAAGCATACTTCTACAGCCAGGCTGCTACCCTCCACGAAGTGCCACGGTACCAGGTAGTAGGTTCCGCCATTGCTATTACTTCGCTGGCTCGGATATGGTTATTACAGTCTTAGTGGATCATAGTCAAAAGTTCAGTCCATGTACATATAAAAACCATGAAGACAAACTGAAGAGCCTGATCCCGAGGTATTTGCCCTAGAAAACGGGAAGCTTTCCAAATCTCACAATCTTTTTATTCGACAATTTAACGACCACGGCTTATGACGGCACTGCCATTCAAGCATTTTACTCATCACACGTGCACCAAGGGCAACATCGCAAGTTCCATATTTGTCTTTTCAGTCATTGAAAGTGCTATAATACGGTTGAGCATATCAGAAAAGGATGAAGTTGAGTCCGTAACTGTTCAGTTGCCTCATGGGTGCCCTGCTGTGGTATCCCTTCTATATAAGTAATGCGAACACTTTTCGGAAAGGATGGAGATCGCACAGCCCATCACTCTGTGGAATCTTTTAAGTATTTTGAAAAGAAATTCTAGAGCCTCACGATATTTCTCACTTGTTTAGACTGGCTTAGGCTTCGAGACACAACAATACTCAGATATACATAGTTTACCGACATTCTTAGCCGGGCGTAGTGCATCGACGCTGAAAAAGCGTACTATACAATACTGCTGTTTTCTTGACATTATCGAGCCAATTACAGGTTAGTTCTTATTGCAACTGCGTCGGAAATTTCGTTAACAGTCACTTCAATGATGCTGCATTATGAACACAAACTTGGGCTTAAGACAGCCTTCAAACCTGCTCAAATACTTTATGCTCTGACCACATGAGCTGCAGCTCAGCACCCCCAACTGAAGCAGCAAGCGAAACTAAAAACATTAGTGGAAAACGAAGTATGTTCTATGGAAGGGTGCTGCAAGCTGTCTACGCGTCAGTAGGATTTTGCAAGCGATGATGTCTGAGGCACATTCCCAGTAGAAGGGAAATTTACGCAATGGATTCATACTTTACCACACTCCTGTACCCTGAGTATGCCAATATGTGTAGATTGATTCAAAGATGAACTTGGAACTTGTTCTACTTCGTCATCTATTTCCAGAACGTGACCGATGAAATAGTTATTCCATTTGCTGCTCCCTGCTGTGCATACGAGGATCCTCGCAAGTGCGTTACTCTATTCCCTTCAACTCAGAAATTAATATGCAAAATGTTTTTTGTGCAATATCAGTACAAGATTTATGAAGAAATGGGTGGCTTATCCTATTCCGCAGCAGGTCCCAGAGGCATTAGCGTTATGCGTCAGGTGACCATAATACCGGTAGTGACGGCCACATTATGTAGGTACCGAAATGGCCACTTAGAGGACAATTCACTCTCAAAGCGTTGAATGCAGAATAATTTGCCGAACTAGAAAACGAGGGTAACATCTGCATAATGTGTCACCCACTTTAAATGAGTTGACGAATTTGGACCACACGCAGAAGGAACTGCTGTAATGCTGGAGGGGAAGTGGATGACAGCATTACGCGACATTACAATGGTAGCACTTTGTCATTTTATCAGCAATTGGGGTTGTCTTAAGGTTTCCACCCTTCGCTCGTGGAACTGCAGAAGACAACGCATTATCACGCATGTTGCATCTGAGGCCGCCGTCAGACTTCACGATTTTCCGATTTTGCGACTTTGCGGTGTCGCGGCTGCGCCCGCGAAGTTGTGGCCTGAGCTGGTCATAGAGCGCAATCCACGCCGTGCCATAGTCGGTTTTGCTCTAGTCATTGCTAAGCTGGCGTTGAAGAAGTTCAACCGGTTGAAGTTCGGTGAGGCCAGGCAATCTATGGTAACAATGCCTCTTTTGACCACTCCTTTTCTTTTCCCCACTGCTTCCGAGATCTCCAAATACATTCAGACTTCTCAATCGTTCTGAGAAATACCTTCTTCTGGACTTTGTTATGGGGGAGAATCCACACTTTTTTGAAGAGTACTATGATGACATCCACCGCCGAGTTCTGGATTTTTCGTCATACATTCGTAAATAAGGGAACTACATTATTGACTCATTAAAAACGTACTTCAAAATCTTGAGTTGACCTAATATTTCCTCATGACTGCAGTTTGAAGATGTTGTGAATACTTCAGCGAACGAAACAGCAGAACGTGTGTACATATTCGAAGAACTGATTTTATTCCAATGAACGTTTCCACAGACATAGATCAAACTGTTCAAGCAGTCAACAGCACCGCCAGAAGAGTGGTCAGTCTGCGCCATTATAGTACATAGCAGGCTTCTTTTAAAATAGTTTTACTCATTTTTAGAGAACCTCAGAATTCTTGATTTTTGGAGATGACCAGACGTTCATGAAGGATCTCGGAGATGCAATCATTTAACAAGGAAAGTGGAGTAAAGACGTGGGGGTTTTTTTGGAATTTTAGCAAGTTTCAACAATAGTGGCCATAAACTACTAAAGAAGAGGATTTCAATGAGAATTCAGCTGAGTGCGTTCTTCATTTATACAACAGTGACACATGTTATTTGCCAACACAGCTTTCGGCTCAGTCCTTGTTTTGAGCATCCACTGAAAACGCAAATGAAAGCAAACGAAAAACCGTTTTTTAGCTCCCTCTTACCATTAGACTGTACAAAATCAGAGCACATTTACGATAATCATCGTTGATCAACGGACTCAAGTGGCGATTCTTTGGATACACATATACAAGTGACAAAGAATCCAAAGCAAGCTCTCGTGAATATGAATAGAGCATCTCACTTTTGACTTGAGGGAGATCACGGACATAAAGCACGCAGCTCACACAAGATATCATACAAAATTCAGCAAACGTGCCTGATTTCCTTGTTGCTGCTGCCCTTACTGACAGGTTTTTGGCACTATCGCAGTCAGGGGGAGAGGGAGGACGCATCTCATAAAAAAGTTGCCCACTTAACCATCTCCGATGGATGTCTGGGGGGTCAATATGCATACTCCTAGATAAAAAAGCGTCCATAAATGAACGCCTCGTACATTACGATAGCGCCCTTATCGTGGTTCCGTGTAAAGACGCTCATCAAAAGCAACTACGATGAAAGGCAATTTGCGATTGATTGTGATGAGATGAGATAACATCATTTTGAGAGAGGGACATTAGCTATTGCATACGGTCGAAAAAATCAGTGAGACTATAGAAATTTTCTGTAGTCAAAAACTCCGCGAGCACCGTTACCCGCTTTAGAGGAACTACGCGAGCACCACAACACCTTATCGCTTCTTTGTGCATGCAAGTTTGGGCTGAAGTCAGCAAGGAAGTGTACATCCAGAAGCAATTTCGCGTTTCAAATGTTTAATCTCCCTACTAGCTCAGTAGCCATCATATGTAGATAAAGCATGTAACCTTCTGAGATGATCAGCCATATAGCAGGAATCCCTTTTCTACATTGAGCAACTGGATTGAATGGAGTTTTTAGCTGGAAAACACCTGATACACTTCTTAGCGTGGAGTTGTGGGAATGATACTCCGAATGATAAATAATTACCACATCGAGTATAGCAACTTGACCCCTGTACTATTGGAATCTCCTTGTTAACTTGGTCAAAAGAAATCTACTTCGCCCTTTCCCTTTACCGAAGGGTACAATGGCAAAATACTATGTTAGCTTATCTGTCGTCTAACTTTAATGGCACACCACGCGATTGTCGAATTAGTGGCCTTTTTGGGATGAGTAGCTCCTTGAATTGGTGATCAGGCTGCACCTTTGTTGTGGCTGCACGGAGCACCCACACGTGTTGTGCCTGCTCGAATACAACCGAGCCACGCCCACCCAAACAAATCATGCCTGTCTTCATACGAACGAATTTCTAACGTGGAAGCTGCACTCATTGTCAAAATGGCTGTCTTATCGAATTATCTTCTCTTATGCAAGTTTTCTTCTACACGTGAGCACCACGTTGGAAATTCGTTCTTCTGAGTACAGGTGTGATATGGTTGGCTGGGCATGGCTCGTTTGTTTTCAGGCAGGCACAACACCTGCAAATGCTCCGTGCATTCGCAACAAAGGCGCATTCTGATTCTTCTCCAAGGATTCACCTCCCCAAGAAGGTAAGCCACTGATTTGATTATCGTACGGTGTGCCTTTAAAGGCCCAGTTCATGATAATTTTCGTGCCTCGTCGCCCTCCATGAAGGCTCTTGGAGTGCTAAAGAACACAAGTGTCGAGAAAAAACAGGGAATCTTTTCGAAAACTTTGAAAATGAAGTGTTTTTGACCTTTGGATTCGACGAGTTTGCAGCTTGAAAGCAAGTAATATTTAGACAAGTTTTTACGTGATGATTTCCGATAAGGTTGTTTCACAATAGGAGTACTTCTTATCATTTCTTATCGCAGTCGATATCATGCCTCTCATACACGCAAAGCCACCGCTTACCAGCTGGTTGAAGATGAGTGTGGGCCATCTTGAAACGGTGGCCGTCATCTTATTTACATGTTCCTCACGCGTTAAGTACCCACCCTCGCGCCGTGATGATGACACACGCTTTGCCCTTGTGGAGGGGGCTATCTACTCGCTGATGGAACCAAGGTACTCATATTATCGTGAACTGTGCCTTTAAGTCGAAAGCAAAGGCTAAACTATCTACGATTTCCTCAATCCACATGTTTTCTTTGTCTAGTATCACCTCTTTCTGTTGAAGCACATATTGTAACATCAGGGCGTATCGGAGCAGAAGCACGGGTTTTCGCTCTGAGCTACATGATGACAGTTGAGCGCCGCAAAGCTCTCCCTGGACCGATTATTCTGAAATTACAGGAAGGGTCTCAAGTTGAGAGATCTGATATTGAAGTGCGGTTGTTCTCAGTTGTTAGCTGCTCGTTCTACATTTTGAATGATCAGATCTGTTGTTATTTAAGGCCGTCATCGTTTCCAAGTAGACTGAGCCCATCGATATGTATTTAACCTCCCAACTGTGTCGTTCATTCCTCATATCTGCTGTCACTTCCACATTTGGATGGTGGTTAGCCTTTTTCGTAGCAGATCAGAACACTGTATTTTACGCAAGTGATGATAGAAGAATGAACTCCAAGGTGCCCAGTAAAGAACTATTTATGTAAGTGTGTTTGTACCACGTTATTTCTCTTATTTATCGGCTCTCATGATCAGTGCAAGGCGCCGCGAGACAATAGGTCTCTCGTGGATGTATGTACCCGTGAATGCGGTCGTTACACCTCTAACACATTAGCACATAACAAAGCGCAAAAAAGGAATTAATGTGTAGTGATAAATTGACGCTGTCAAAGGACGTAGAGGCACGTCACGGCACGACAGTATGTATGCATTTATTGTAATTTGTCACATTGCAGTAAACTCAGGCAACTCAGGTAAGGAGACGGGGAGGTGCGTAGCAACTGTCACAGTTCCTGGACAGTAGAGGTCCGGTAGAGATCCTTCTGATAGGGGGTGAGAGAGCGCATCACTTCAAGAGCAATGCCTATCGTACACGTTTGATTACCCACTCGCGACACCACGGGATTATGCCAGCGGTATCGGTTTTATGAGGTTACAGTAAACAAGTTTAAATGATGTAATATCAATCAATCTGAATGCTAGTTCATACAATCGAGACATGATGGTTGTGAATCTGCAGCAGCACATAATCAACGCATAACAAGGAATTGAAAGCGAAAGCTACGAATCGCAATCGCAACCTACAAAAGGGAAGTGGCTTACGAGCCATCTACGAGGATCATCCTAGACCTTGCAGTCTACGGCCAGCCATCATCCGGAACGGCCTTTATTACTTGTCGTCTCCCACTTCTTCGTCCATGATCCTTTCATGGCCGAATTTTCGTCCAGTACTTAGACACATCTAGACAATGTCTGGAGCGGCTGAGTGAATAGGCCTGCACTTCCCACAATTATGATCATCTACAGAGGAACTACACGTAAATAGGTTGAGCAGGAGTTTCAATGTGATCACCGCCGATAATTTGTTAATGGTGATCCTCGAAGATGGCTCGTGCACCATATGTCTTCGGTAATTTGGGCTGCCCTCAAAAAATGCGGCACCAGCGTAGTCGGCGGCTGTGTACCGTTATGTCCAAAAATTGCGTTGCGGCTTCGCACTCGCGACACCATCAGTACGACATGCCGCAGTCGGCGCGGAGTTCCGCTCAGTACGTCATGATCTGATACCATGGAGTCCCTTCAGAGAAATACTAGCTGCTCCTCAAAACATCCTCTGAAAACTTCGCTTCCGTTGAGGTGATGGGCTACATGGGTATGTACCATGCGCTGAAAGTGACACTGTAAGTGAACTTTGATGCCCTGCGCTGACTTTGGCTTTCAGGAAGGGGTACTGTGCAGAGAGTGTCAAAAAGTTATTGCTCATGGATCACACACGTTAAGTCTACGAATACAATAGTGAAACAGATGATGGTAGTTAGACGAAGTGGTAATGAAATCTCCTCGAATGTTCTTCGACGAGCACGCTGCGCCCGGCTTGAAGGATTTGCGCCACTGGTCGAGTTGTTCATGTACATCTTCCTGATAACCCCTGGGCTCTGCCTCTACAACGCCACCTGCACTTTGAAGCTTAGACGAGGCTGCTATCATTGCTTCGATTCGCGATGGATCTACCACGACCTGACTTATTCTATACCTTATACTGATCGAAATGCAATGGTGATAATATGCTCATTTACTTGGGAAGAAAGAGTGCCGATGTCCCACAACTGCATAACTTGATCAAGACAGCATCGACTACCGATTGTGTACAGAACTCAGTAGAGTTGTGTAGGAGCGCAACAAGTGTGGACGCCACCGATAGAGCGATGTAGCAACTCGCACTTCGCCGCGGGTGGCCGCGCGATTTCTAGACGCAGCGGTTCACACCCGCCGCCGGCAACGTGGGTACTGTTGCCACCCATTGGGTGTATGTCTTTAGGACAGAAACATCGCGCGGCCGCGCGCGGCGTGCGACGATCGCGCACGAGTTGTCTAATTCCGATTGGGGCAGCGCATTTGCGCCAGAGCTACAGTGTTTCTACAGAATGGGGGTGCTATCGCAATGAGGGGGCATCTTATAAAAAGCTGCTTATCAGAGCAACTTGAAGGGCTTACTGAGGGGTCAATCTGCATATTCAGGCGTGTATATTTGCTGGTAAGCCCTAGTGGGGGGGGAAAAGGGGTTCCTTTTCTCTCTAGGCTTAAGCAAAAATCATGTCCATAGTTGGATGCCCCCCCCCCCATTGCGATAGCACCGAATGGGATTTTTGGTTATGATTACCTTCTCTTGTTAACTAACGGTTTTTTTTTTGAATCACGAGCATAAGGGAAATAGGGAATAAGGTGAAAGTAAACGAATACACAAGTAATTAAGAGAAGAAACTGGAAAGTGTCGAAATAGCACTGCATTATGCAAAGGATTAAACAGCATGATCAAGCCCGCACACTTCGCTTAAAGTGGAAGGAAGTGGAATACTCAAAAGCATATGTTATATTTCAGAGTGAAAAAACTTGCTATGCTATCAAGAATTGGAACGATGGGAGTGAAGCAAGAGGGAAGTGGTGGATCCTTAAGTGTAGAAAAAGGTGAATTAGGCCTTTCATTGTTTCAGGAATTCATTTTAAATCATTTTGCAACACTATTAGAATTCGGTTATCCTTTTGGTTTAGATGCCATCCGAAGATATGTTCCCTCTGTCTTTCGAGGCGAGCTAGACTGTAGCAAACGGGGTACTGATCCGGTTATTAGGTATTCCATTCCAGGTGAGAGTGACAAACAAGACCTTTATGATTACTATGATCTATTATTACTCATCATGCAATCATAGCGCACTTTTCAGACAACTCTGCTATGTTTTTGAATTCGCATATGCTGGAAAAAGGGGTGGGACTCTGTACCACTGCAGCGAGTGCAAAAAGAAAGGAAAAACAGTGAGCATATTGGTAAGGTAAATCTAATACTATTCATAATATGTATCCGTATTTTGAAAAGCTTGTAGGTGATTAGAGGAAGCGAATTCGTCAAAGATCCTGCCAGGCTTCCGCACGTATGTGATCAATTGAAAACTGCGCACGACAAAGCCACGCGTATGGTGTACCAGGTCGCAAACATTCAAGATTTATGCAAACCAAAGTCTTAGTTGAGTAACAGCTACATTTAGGTATGCCAAGGAGTAGGTACCGATCCGCAGTTGGCTTCGATGAAGCCCAGGTAGTTGTGGCAGGACATAGCACAGAGGGTTGACAATGCTATAGTAGGTGGTAAGCCAGTTAAGTACGGTATAACTAGAATGCACTAGTTCAGAAGGCGTATTCAGATGAAACCATGCGCAAAGACATGGTTCGACACTTTTACAAGAAAGGATATAGGTCTAGGCACTGTGCTCTGGCTAGGTAAATTTGTTTTAAGACAAGCAACTGGGCGAGCATCTCAAACCATAGATGTTTAGAGCACTTCGAATGTTGGTGGATTGTCGTGTGAATATGGAGATGGTGCCTCGCGAATACGCCTTCCTTCCGGATGGCACACGTTTTCTCCAGTATTTCAGCCCCGACATACATTTACTATTGAGCTGAAATACTAGAGGTTAGTTTTTACAAGTCAAGGGCATCTTTGAAGACTCCCGTACTGCATGTTTTACTGACATATTTTTTCCTTCAGAAGGCGTGTCATGGAGGCTTATGCGCGCTGGTGGCGGATGGTGTGCACGATCTGCAACCAGACGCCACCAGCAGAAGTGGTCAGCTGTATACCATCCACGGTGTGATGGCCAACTCCGTGGATGTCCCACTGCTTTTCGCCATCACAACAAGGTGAGTAGTGTGAAGATAAAACTCCTGCCACAGGGTCTATTACCCAGAATTTTTATTTCAGGAAGACGCAGACGGTATATGAAAGGATTTTCGACTCCTTCAGGGAAGCGGTAGTGGCAGCTGCTGGGCCGGAACGCCTGCGTATATTGCTGGACTTCGAGATAGCCCCTGTAAAAGCGGCGAAGAATATCTTTCCGAACGCGAAGATAGAAGGATGCGCTTTTCACTTAGCGCAGGCGTGGAACCGAAAGAAGAACGCACTCGGACTGCGCCAGCATATATGCGGGGCCCGAAGGTGTATTCAAATAGAAAAGTGGTGGAGTACCATCAAAGGGCTTGTGTTCCTCCCACTACATTTGCACTGGAGGGTACCTGCGCTGTACGCCCCCCCCCGTTCCTAGACACCATAGTGCCTACGAACGGTGTCGCATGTTCCTTGACTACGTACGTACGACGTGGTATGAAGGTCCGTTCAAGGACATGTGGCACAAGTGGGATGTGCAGGAGCTACGTACCACCAACGTAGCGGAATCATTCACTAGGTAGAAACATTATTTCTACATGCAGAGTTACTTTTCAAACCTATCTCAACCTACGTTCAGGCTCCTGGGCATCTTGCTTGGAGTGAAACACCCTAACATGAGCGACCTCCTCCTCACTCTGCAGGGTTTTGTCACTACCGCGAAAGGAGCGCTTCTCAGTGGGGAAGGGGTTCGTCGCTTTCTAGTTCCTTATGAGTATAATCATTGAATAGTATTCCTTTGCTCCAGAACGAAAATCATTGCAAGCGCCTGAAGAAGACGGATGTTTTGCGGCGTCGCCGAATCATGAGGGAAATGTCCCGATTCAAAGTTATACTACATCGTAATCGGGCATTTCTCCGAACAGCAACTATTACGACATACTGCCGAAGAATGTCGCTGTTTTTGACGGAAAAGGTAGTGTAGATAGAATAGACAGGTTAAGTTTATGAGGTAAGTTTGTAGGATTTCATCTTTTGAAGCGACGACCCTCCTAGGGTCACCATTGGAACGAATACTAATCATTTTTTTCTAGCTGAATAAAGGATTTCAAAAAGGGAGGGGAGGGCAAATTTCCTCGCAGTCGCATTCCCAAAAACTTATTTCAGGTGACTAAATCGGGAAAATTGCTCCCTCCTTCAGTGGTTGTTGTACACACACGCTTACACACACTACACACAGACATGAGCAACAATGAGACAATCAGCATCATCAACAACTTTATAGACATTCACTCTCTACATAGCAGGGATAGAATGAGGGTGCATGCGCTGTTAAACAAGTACAACAACGTAAAGAACAACGGAGTACCGATAGCATAATAAGGAAACGCAGCAACAACAGAGTGGTTGGAATCGCACTCAACAACACATGACACAACACTCGAAATACGGAACAAAGCATTAAAGTTCTGCAACAAATGAAAAGGCCAAAAAAATCCACCGGCATGAAAAAAACACCGGATGCCTGCTATACCTGCCATAGCGGATACCTGCTTCATGAGCGTAAAAATAAACATACACAGCAAAAAGATAATCAGAAACAAAAAATAGCTACGAAAAGGACTCACCAGCCATCAGTCTTCCACTTAGCTACACAAAAAGGTGAAAATGGATGAAAAACAGAAATCTTGAGAACCATTACAGCTGTGCTGCTTCAACAAAGTATGACTTCGATATGACTTCGACAATAATAAAAAAGAGATTTGAAAGGGGTATCTCAAGGAACAGTGAAATACCACACTATGCCCATAGCGAAGAGATCGCTGTGGTAAACTTGCCTTGATTCCGTGAGAAAAAAACCATGACAAAGGTGCTACAGCATTCGTAGCAAATATGGCCGAAACATTCTGTGGAGCAAGTAATGCGACCAACCACGAGAATCATAAACACGAGTATTTTTTTGTTCTACAAAACAAACAATATAATACACACTTCGCATTGCGAAAATTTTGCTAACTGATTGAGGACTCGCTCGCACCTTGCTGTTTGGGATTGAAAGTGAAGCAAACAAGTCAAAAAACGACCAACCTCAATTTAATGTTCCCTAGATCGCAATATGCACACTATAAAAGTGTCGAATGCCTTTCCGTTATTGAGTGTGACAATACAAAATACTATCAAACCTAGAGAATGACAAAAGTATAAGACTACACGCAGTAGGATTACCGTTCATTTGTCGTGGTACTTCCAGGAATTGCGAGAAGAGCAGTGCTTATGACATGCATTTTTGCTTCCGCCATCTCCAAAGGCATTGAACGAAGCACCTCGGTAACCATTTGGCCTAAAAGATAACAAGAATCAAAGGGTTTCTACTTTGCTAACAGTGATCATGCTTTAGCATCACAAACCAAAAGCTGAAAGTTGGTCATGCGACTGATCTCGAGCACTAGAGTGCGGCTTCTTTTGATGAGGTGTGTCTCGAACTGCTTCAGCATCTGAAACGTTTCCAGTCATTTTCAACCTAATAACATACGATACTATTACTACCTTCATCGAGCACAGCAGCCTTGCGCTTCGAAGAACCTCCCGAGACCTGCGTAGAAGGAGCGCCACGCGTATTCACGGCCCTGAGCGGATCTTCCAATGTTATCCTCATAGTTGATCTCATCAAATCCAAGCCCTTCCGCGGAAACTTTCTTTTTTGCTTGATTACCACAATTATCCTCTGTTATTACAAGAAATTCAGCGTGAGGACTTTCCCTAATCCTTCAAATTCTCATCGCGCATAATCAAAACGAGGCAAAGAAGTTGATAAGATGAGAAAAAGATACAATTGTGAGGCGCAACTGTATACATTTGTCTAAGCCTAGAGAGGGAAAGTAGGATGAGTGAACCACGGTTAACTGCAAGCGCACTACAAAACGTTGACAAACTACTTAAGCCTAATCATTAGTATAAAAACTATTTATTACCATACAAAAGGAACAACCCACATAGAAGTAAAATATTCGAAAGGAAAAATGTTGTGATTTCCACTTACGCACCTTTAACTTCTCTGGGCCATCGCTTCCGTGATGTTTTTATAGACAATGCATCCCTTTCTTCCTGAACAAGACCGGGATTCAAAATCCTTTACTTACAAATCTGAACTCTACAATTCTAAGTATGTGAAAAGGTGCTAATGTATTTGACGAAGATCCACGTATTGTTGTGCTGTCGCCCCTTGCTCGAAACCGTTCTACAACATCAATTTGTACACTCACAAGTACATTTTACCTATGTTTTATTGTAGGTAGGTAAAAGCTCCCCCCTAAACTAAGGCTTAGTCTAAAGACCTCGGTAAAAATAGCGCGAACGCCGAGCTCAGTCTGATGGCCCTCCCCTACAACTACACTAGCACATGAAAATGACATGATATGACAAAAAATAAAAAAAAGTCATAAACATCATACGAATAGCAAATGAGTGCCCCAATCAGAAACGAGCGACTCGGGCGCGACGTCGCACAGCGATGTTTCTGTCCTAACGACATACACCCGCCACCCATTGGAGGATTGGGACGATTGCGCTGCATGCCGATGCTTGATCGGAGACGTCTCTCGTTGCTCTCCGTAAGAGCTACGAGGGCCTATTCAGTGAGTGGCCAGAATTTACATATCCGGTGACAGAGTGGGTGGAGTCAACACCTTTCGGGACCTGCAGAAAACTTATTGCGTACTCAGGAAGTATGTCTGGTGCATTTAAAATATTATGAATACTTTAAAAGTACCCAGCAATATTATGAGTAATACTATAATTTAGAAGCATTTCAAATATTATTTTTCACGAAATCATGGCAAAAGACATGATATCTTTCCAGCCCTGGTCTTATGTCAATGGATGTAAATAAAGTGGAGCAGATCGTGATCACTCAACTATGACTGCCTGCTTGCAGTGGATCTTTCCCTGTATTCGCTGCTGAAAAAAGGACTACTTCTTCTTATGTTCAGTGGCTGCCTTAAAGTACAACGAATTGTGTTGTAATCTGGACAGTATACTTGAATCATTTTGCAAAGATAGTCATACACTGCTAACAATTTTTCTACCAATCTCATCACCTTATTAGTCTTTATCGTTGACCTTTAAAGGTACGACTCCCCACCCTTCTATCCGGTGAATACGACCCCCTGTCGAGGAATCCTCGACTCTCAGTGTACCGTGGCAACAGGCTGTTCAGACGTGATAATGCTATCCGTCAACAGTTCTACTAGTGTTTTAAAAGAGATTTGAGCGCTTGGATTGCCGCTGTGCATAGTGGGGCAGTTATCGAGGGTACCGCTGCCGTCGTGCGCTTGCCGATCGCTGAAATGTATAATCATAGGATCGATGTGTACCAAAATTCTACTTTATCTGCAAAGTAGGAGGTTAAATTGTGGCCACGACTCACTTACCGAGTTCTTGACTGTCCTTAGCTTTCATCAGCCGTGTCAGCCGAAATGAGCCGAATGACCGCATTAATTTCAGAGTAAGCGGAACATTTATTTCAATTAGAAATCCTCCCGAAATGGCATCTAAAGGCAGCATAATAGGCGAAGCGGTTATTGAGAAATCCCGAAAAGAAGTTAGTCACACGAAGACTGTGGCCCAAGGAGCCGATTCATGGCGAAAACCCCGTCGAAAAGCGCACACCCGAGTTGTAGAAATGGTGTAAATGTTAACAGCTGACGCCTTCAGACGACAGGCCCAAGAAGCCGATTTATGGCGAAATTCTTGTTGGAAAGCGCACCTCCGAGTCGCGCAAACGGTGCAACGGTTATTAGCTGACGCCTTTGGATGACGGGCCTAAGAAGCCGATTTGTGGCAAAATTCTCCTCGAAAAGCGCACCACCGAGTTATAGAAACGGTGTAACGGTTAACAGCTGACACCTTTGGATGACAGACCCTGCCTCCAGGCGAGCTGAATTCCAGTTGGCTCCGGGGGGGGGGGTGGCCAAGGAGATGCGACAGGGTTGAAGGTGTCGCGGCGTGCTTTCTCAGTTTCAGCTTAAAGCTCACTCCGGAATATGGGTGCTCTCGTCTTTCGAAACTCCCGTTCGTGTTTACGACTTGGTGACATGTCAGTGGAAAACTCGTCCGGACTACTAACGCTTGACGGAAAAACCGTCGCGTAGAGATTCAACGATAAGAAGGAGACTCTACTTCTTAGGTTTTTAGCCATTTCCTTCCGTCTTTTCTTCGCCGTCGTATTATTAAGCCCCTCGACTATCATATTCACAACATTTTTAATGGTTCGTCCAAATTCCCCTATTGCTGCCTTCAAGATGCTGATCACAGCTGATGATCAATGTGTTACGCATCGATCCTACGATTATATAAGATATCATTTATGAGTACTGGGACTGTTTCCCGCCCCAAATATTCTTAATTGAATTCTCTCGAACAAAGTAGCACTAATTTCACGCTGGAGAACATCAACGCAGAAATTGAATGTCATACTTGAAGAGATTTAGATTTATTATACGTTCAAAGAACAAGTGGGTGGGCAATGCTATATAAATTATCAACGTCACCAAAATAACGGCAAGCTGGACGAATACTGGATAAAAAAATAAACGATAACCAAAATGGCAAAAGGATCCAAGTAAAACGCTAATAAGGAGCAACCAGTGGGAAAATCGAGGAAACAGTAAACAACAAAGACAACAATAACAACAGAAGCAGTTTTGGTAATGACGGGAATAAACTGGCTCGAGTCCTTCAGACAGCGCGATACTTCTCATACGGAAGCTGGGAGTTGAAAAGAAATCCGAACCCGACGGGTGAAAAGCTACCACGAAGAGTTGACTTGGCGGCTTTTAGACAAAGCTTTTCGAGCTCACCTTTTGTAAAAGAAGTAGAGAAGATGAACAATTTTGAAGAAGCATAGAAAATAGTATCATGGATGATTTTAAAAGCAGTGATTAGATCACTTTTTATGAAGAGAATCTAGGTTAAGGATTCTGTCTAACCAAAGAACGTGGTACACTACTATGACTGAATCCGAGGGCTCTTGAGGAGATTTACCCTTTTGCACTTTTTCGATGAGCAGACTCATCCTCTTCTTGTGAGGAGAGAATATGCAAGTTCCGTATTCCATTGGAGGTCGAATATAAATCTGTAAGCCTTAATCAGAAAGAAGAGTCTTTGGTTTTGAGCGACGTAAGCAAGAGGAAAAGTCGTTGCTCGGCGTTAGAGGCAATTCTGGCACAATGAGAGTCGAAGCCGAAAAAAAAAACGAGGCCTTTCACTTAAGTGGCTTCTTCAATGGATGTATCTTTTACTTAATACCTGTTTTTGACATTATTCCAATAATACTTTGGTTTTCTCCAGACACATAGGAAGACCCCAATTAGTAAACCATTTAAACACAATATTCAGCCTTTAAGAGCACCCGAGAATTAGGCGGCGACGTAACCGCCTTGTGAATTTTCATATCGTCTGCAAACATTTGACATGAAACTCCATGGCTCTCCTCTAATGACGGAAGCTCGCACGTATAAATTCTGAAAAGTGTGGGAGAGAACACTCCTCCCTGAGGAGCACCACTTGAAAATAGCCTGACAGACGAAAGATTTGTTAACGCGGACTTACAAAGTGCGACCAGACAGAAATATCTGAACCAATCAATTATCTTGTTGTGAATTCCTATCTGCTTCAGCTTATATGACACTAACTTTATCGAAGGCTTTGGAGAACTCGTAATATATAACGTCGCCACTCGATTTTTCATAGTGCGGCAGTACAATCATTGAGAAACAACGGTATTTGCAAGACTGTTGATCTTCCTTTTCTAAACCCCATGTTGGCATTCAGGCAAAATGTGATTCTTATTCAAGTATTGAACAATAGAATCCTTAATAAGCTTTTCGGATAACCTGCAGAAAACGGAAGTTATGCTTATGGGCCTATAATTACCGGGATTACTGTGTGGTGCCTTTCTAGGAAGTGGAGTAACGGGTAATCTTTCCAAAGGGTAACCATTTTGGGAAAAATCGACAAAAATCGAAAAATTTGAGTTGACCACGGATTTGATCTTCTCTGCTATAATCTTGCGATGCAGCTATTGAAGCAGGGTTTGAAAGGTAATCGAGAGCCTACACGTAGCACACCAACACCCAGCAAAACGAGTAGAAACACTTGAGCTGGCTGAAGCCGCACAAATGGACAATGAATATAGTGTGCAGACCATAGGTGCAGGTTTAGTGGAAGCCTACAGCGCGTGTAATCGCTTTCTACATTTGGAAGCATGAATGCGACGTCCGATGAGGTGGGGACGATTGGTCGAATTTTCGCATGACCTCCCGTGGCGAACGGAGTGGCGAGTGCGAGTCGTTTGCAATTTCTCTCAAGACTCAATGGACTGGTACCGTGAGACACCTTCGAAGATTGCACCTATTGTTGGCTCTGGCGGCTATTTGCTTCTGTCCTTATGCTTTCTAAAATAACTGTAATATTAAAAGTATTTTAAATGTCATTGTTCTCTCTCATTCTGCAGTGAGTGATCCATAGAAGTTTTTTCAGGAGCCTAACAGTTGACGGAACCTGTCAAGATAACACAACAATAAACAACAACCTCAAGTACAATAGTAGCAGTGATAGCTATGACTTAACTTTGGAGGACGATGAAGAGCTCATACTGCAGCCTTAGGAAATTCTAACTCACAACATTGCTAAAAATAGGTGCAATCTTCGAAGGTCCCTTACAGTACCATCCCACTGCGTCTCGAGCAAATTTTCAAACGACTCGTACTGACGGCGCCGCGTGTGCGAAGCTGCGAAGCGAAAATTCAACCAATCGACCCCACCCATCACCGACAGTTGAAGTTCAACTGTAGGATGAAGTACTGAACGTTGATAAACCTTCGGGGCACTTTCCACCAAGATTGGGAGTGCAAGCACAGTGCGTGGCGCACTCTGCTCCCACTTTCAATCTTGGTGGAAAGTGGTTGCAATTTGACAAACGTAATGCTCTCGAGTCCAACCGATGTTGAAGTCAGCTTCTTACTCTACTGGCAGTCTATCTCAATTCCTCGTGCGCAATGTGGCACAATCTTTGCTAAGTTCGATAGGTCCGGCCAGACGTCAAGCATCGGGTAAAATTCCGCGTTGCAAAGAGATTAGTCGACTAAGCTATCCGTAAGACTAGATTCTTGGGTGACTATTCAACGTGCGCCATCACGACCTTCATCCCGATCTAGCCACGCCCACCTAGGCTTGACAGACGGTTAGCTCTGGTTGGAGCAGGTGTAGCATTATGTCAGCCAAGGCGGAGCAACTAAGGTCAACTTGCATGGTTTCACCGAGTCTATTGCATCAGGAGGTAATTTGATCTATAATCACAGGTGACTTTCAAGAACCACGCGGATTCATAATTCGACCCGTGGGGACACTGCGTCACTGAGGCAAGACACAATTCGTTTTCCCCTGGACGGACGCAATGCTTTCCGCGGCCACAAATTGTGTGTGTGCAGCTCAAAGGTATTCTCCAACCGAATCCGTCTTTACTGCATTCGCATAAGTATGAATAACACTGATGATGCGAACTAGACATAATATGAATGCCTCAACAATAATGGACCAGATGATGTACACAGAAACTTGCAAATTATTGAGGAAACTGATACGAGAAGATATCCGTCAGCACCATTACCAAGTTGTTGAGAGAGCAATTGGAGATAAAGTAGTCCAAAGAAAACCGAACATATGGCTTCGTTGGGGAGAAGACATTTGTTCCAGCTGAGAGATGTGAAGGGAAATATCTGCAATGCCAAGGGAGAAATCACCAATTATGTGAGGCAATACCATAAACAGTTATGCTGCTCCACGGTTGCCGTGGATTTTGTTCCAATCAAAGATGAATATCGATATTGCTCTCCATTTCCTCAGAGTGAAGTCGAGGAAGCGATTATGTCGGTGAAAAAGGGTGTACACCTGGCCACGATCGCGTTACGGTAGAAATGCTACAATTTGGATCAACGCATTTGCTTCCGTTTATCACAGAACTGTATAACCGTTGTCTCTCTAGTACTACTACATCAGACGGTTTCGCAATCCATAACGGTTCTTCTGCCCAGAAGAAATGAATTCCTGAACCTGAAGAGCTACCGTCCAATCTTCTATCCGTTCTGTACAAAGCACTCACAAAGGTGATAATATGTAGGAAAGTTTAAAATACCTTGAACGCGGAACAGCCTCCCGAACAAGCCAGCCTTTGAAAGGGATAGTCAACGATTGATCATATGCATGCCTTAAACGAGCTGATTGAAAGAAGTGTTAAGAAGATACCACTTTTTCTTGCATTCATTGATTACCGAAAAGCCTTCAACATAATAGAAATGAAATGCTTTATGGAAAGCTCTACAAACACATGGATTGATAGCAAGCTCATCGAACTTCTACGACAAATATACTGCAACGCTCGATCCTCAATCCAAGTTGGTGAAACCAAAGTTCCAGTAAAAATCTGTCGAGACGTCCGACAAGGAGACACAGTCTCTCCGGAGTTTTTTCGCGGCCACTCTTAAAGACAGTGTTCGCGATAATATGGGTGACAGGGAACGTCAAAAGAAGGCATGCACTTTAAAATTACGGGGCTGAAAGGCCGATCTATGGCGAAATCCCCCGCAAAAGGCGCCCCCTTCAGCTGTGGCGGAGGCGGCCTCGTCAGGGCAAGCCGCCTTGGACAAGGGCAGCCCGCCTCCTAGCGACGTGATTAGTGGGTGGTCAAGGTATAGTTGGTCAAGGAAATCGGCAGGACTGAAAGTATCGCTTCGCGCTTTCTCACTTTTAGCTTGAAGCCACCACATGAAAATAGTTGCTGTCGCATTTCCGAACATCCCTTCATGATTACGTCTCGGTAGTGCCAGTGGAAAACCTATGCGGACTACCCGCGTCTTGACGGAAAGGTCGTCCGCGCCTAGAACCAACGGTGGGAAGAGGTCCTACTTCTCGAGTTTTTGGCCATTTCCATCCGTTTTTTCTCCACCGTCCTGTTACTAGACATCTCGGCTTTCATATTCACTACTTCCTTAACTTTTCATCCGGATTTTCGCGAAAGCTGCCTTTAAGCATGTATTTCGGCAACTTTCATGGGACGAATTAGGAATGTCGATAAATGGAAAACGGCTTACAAACCTAAGATTAGCATATGTCTTAATTAGGAACTCCGAACACGAACTGCAGTCCATGATAGACGATCTAGACCAGCGATCTCTCAGATGTGGTCTACAGAAAAGCGACGCAAAAACAAAAATCATGGTGAGTTCTCCCGCATAAATAATTCTCAGAAGGAGACCTGTGGGTAACGTAGAATCATTCGTATACCTCGGACGAGAAATCACCATCGATCAAACATTCTCCAAGAAGATGGTTCGCAGAATCCGTAATGGATGGATCATCTTCTACCGATATAAAATCTTCCTGGCATCCAAAAGAGTGGAATCGCGTTCCAAAAAGAAGCTGCTCAGCCGTTGCATTCTACCTTCCATGATATACTGGTCGGAAACATGGATTCAAACGAAGATGTGCATGCAAAGACTCGCAGTGGCGCAGCGAAGAGTGGAAGAGAAATGGTTGGAGTCTGTCTAAAAAGTAAGAAGACGAGTAAGTGGCTCCGAGGTGTCACTAAACTTGAAAACTTTGTTGAAAATGCTAAGATAATGGAGTGGTGCACTTATTCACAGAAGAAAACAGGAAGACCGAAAGCAAGATGGCGAGGTATGCTACAAATCACACTAAGGTCACGTAGCTGGCAGCGAAAAGCGAGAACAGTGTCGAAGAAAGACTAGATGGATCTGATCTGAGCGCCACATATTGTAATAATGTTGAATTGGCGAATGAAATGCAAAAATGTAAATGTAAAATGAGTAACAATGACACCACCCATTTGGTGCTATATGACGCTATAATTTCCCCGCACTACTTTTGTTGTAAGCCCACAGCTACAGGTAATTGATAGATTTCATCACATATATGGCAAGTACGCTTCTCCTAATATGCCACTTGGCGCTGCACTGGTCTCAGTAGTGGGTTAATAAATGTACAGTTTGTAGAAGAAATCTGCACTGAATAATGCCACTTTAACAACGATACTCAAAAAAGTGACCAGGAGCACGAATTTATTACGTATGAACTTCAAGCCAACACACTCTCGGCTTCTTGAACTGCGACAATAAAGCCTTTTTGTGAGGCAATATTCCTTAGGCTATGGTGCATACTCCTCATTTTCCACCCGTGGCGGATTTATTGTTTCCAGCCACAGGTAATTTTTATTATTTTCTTTCGTGAAGCGGTTCAGTGGGTTTTATATATTACAAACGGGTGGAAATTATGACAGGGTTATGAGAAAGGTGACTGCTCGCTACACAATCTCGAAGCTTTCTGCCTTTTTCGCCGTGGCGAAGAAAGGCGGACGTAGGCGGCAATGTGGTGTCCACCTGAGTGATACAAAGGAACAATGTGGGGTCGCGTGAAGTGCGCGACACCACCACTGCAGAAGCTGTCGTACATACGGTGCGTAATCCAGGATTGATGTTGTCGCCAACATGCCGAGAATACCGTTTGCGTCCTTGTACGAGAACATTTCCATCAGTTCGCGGGAAGTCTACTGTACCATATATAGGAATTCTGTATGGAGGGCGAAGCTAGAGGCCTTTATGCGAGAGGGATGCAGCAAATGCAATGACATCAAGAGGCACGCATATCCCTAAACAATATCTCGCTTCAAGCCCGATTTCAGATGACTTCGTGTAGAAAGCAGCCTTTAGACTATAAGGTGGGATCAGTGCAACGGTGGCCAGCAAACAGGCTCCCTGACTTCACAATCTGTCTACTATACAGAAGAATCTCAAATCTCGCTCACTTATTATTCCTTGGTATTTTGAAACGCAAGGTGTGCGTACTGCTTGTAAGTCCTCAATTCTCTGAAGTCTTTTCTCGCGTAACTTTAGAATGTTTCGCACAACGAACATCTGCTACCGACAAATTATGCTTTTTCTTGTCGTCTTTATCATTGTGTACGGGCCAGAGACTATCGTATCAAATGCTGGGCACAAATTGGGAGATGTGCGTTGGCCCTCTATACTCCGAGTAAAGCTCATAACTCATGCTAATACGTGCTTTCTCAATGATATGGAAAGAGTTGTCAAGTTGTGAACACATTCGCCGCATCCTGTACAATGTAGCGATGTTTCAGTTGGAGCCTTCAAGGAAATCTACCATGAGTGGTCGTATTTTGTCTTGAACTGCACGGAGGCTGATAGCATTTTTTATTGGCCTACGTTTTCGCGGGATCGCCTTCATCGCAGCTCAAGTAGAGAGAAAAAGTCAGGACCAAATATCTAGAACGCAGCTCACTGGAATTTCAATGTCATCCTAGAATACCACGCAAACACCAGAAAACACTGAATCCTTGGATCAACAGTAACAGACAGGAGACTTTGGAGTGAGACGGCATGCCGCTATTTGATTTTCGTGCACCAGCACCTCCATCGTGGTTTCGAAGTCTTCTCCGCCGGGGTTTGCTTCCTGTGGCAGCCCAAAGGTGTCTATAAGCATGACCTGGTTTTACCATTCGAATGCTTCTCAATGCGCATACATATTAAATGACCTATCTTTCAAAACATGCTCGCAACTTTATTCGCATGACGGCAGAGATTTTTTCTGCGTGAAGGAAAACGGTGTGAATTTTAGCCTAGGTAGGGAGTTGGAGCTTCCTACGGGTGAAACAAAATCCATGTGTCAGATGGAAGTGGATAACACACCTTTTCCCTCCTCAGTCTAACCGCTGGTCTACAACTCACTGAATATGTTTATCGGGGACGGCAGTATAAAGACCGAGACTGACAGTTGTGTGGAGAGATTTACCCATGTAGTGAGACGTATCAAATTTCCGGTAAGTCTGCGAAACAAGATAAAGTCCTTGGATGAATCTTTATAACGATATGGTCTTCAGAACATTGTTGTTGAAATGCTGTTCAACAACTACGCTATGTAAACTGTTCCCCTCTCCGTTCGCAACCGCGGCAGACGACGGGACGAGGCTTTGACTCGGAGGCACCGCTCACCCAGCCGAGAATACTTGGAGCTATATCTTAGCCGAATTCTCACTTTATCGCGTGAAACTTGGCATGCGGTCCGTATTCGGCAAATGCAACATAAATACATCGGTAACAAGGAAACTCAATATTTCCGTGGACGATTCCATTAAGCTTCCAAGCTACATTAGAATAAGGCTTGCATCGGTGTTGACAGCAGCTTTATGTCAAGAATCGAAAATGTGTTCTAGACTGCAGACTCATCTAGCACTGCCGGTCCATAAACGATTGTTTTTTGTGTGCTCCAGGCTAACGGACATGGACAAGTGTTTCAGGCTGCTAAATCAGCAGTCGGAACACGTTATGGTCAGGCGGGAAAAAGCGAAAAACCATTGGCTTGCCTTTCATGTTGTCCAGGGGTTTCCATCTGAGTCAGCGTTCATAGTTTTGGAATCTGCTGAACTGCGGAAAAGTGGAAACAGCGGAAAAGGAATCGATAAGTATCGATTGGTAGCATTGCTAAATCCGCGATACTGTTGAAAGAAGAATAGATACATATCGAATGGCAGAATTGGGGGAGTGCGGAATCGTGAAATTTGCGTAAATGAAGAATTGTGGAAAGCGTGGAATCCACGTATGCGGCGCGTGCCTTTTCGCGCATCTCATCATTCGTAAGCCGTCATTGTCTTATAAATGGAATGATTCAGCTGATTTGAAAGAGAAGCTACCTTTTCCATGCAGAAATAAATCTCCAAAATTGAGTGTGAAGTGCACGACCAAGATGACCACCAACTTCTGTTACTCTTTACCCACAACAACCATTGGCGCTATTGATTGTATCTAGAATGGTTAAAACTCTATGAAATACGGACACTTCTGTGACAACAGACAGAACTCCGGAGTGATCGAGAGCAGAAAGAACTCAACGAATAAGATAGCGTATAATGGAAAAGCTTTATCTTATCATATACGCTCAGCAAAGCGATCAGCGTGCATCTTTTCTCATCCACATATTCCACCTGTCAAATTTTGAGCTCAATGATCTGGCCGGATGTGGTATGAAAAAAATGAGTCACACTGCTTCATTCTTTTCGTGGAGCTGAAATGTTGTTCAGCAATGGCACTGCAATAGCCGCAGGATGCTACTACATGTAGAAATGAGAGAGGCGGAAGACACCATTGATGAGGAGAAGTTCCACCGAGGGATAGACGTGTCGTTGGAGATCCGCAATAGGAAGTGAATCACTTAGAAAAAGATTGTCGCTCACCTTAGCATCGCAAGATCACATAAAGTACACGTTTTGTAGGTGCGATACATTACCGAGACCCTTACGCAACAAGTTACCGCTCAACATCCAACAGCATGGCTCCTTACTTTATATGAGCTCTTTTTAAGATCTGGCATAGCCACAGCGCGCGGTTTAAATGCGAAGGTTACACTAATATACTTACGGCAGCTGTAGCATTTTCATATAGCAGCTACAGCTGCCGTCTGCCGAAGCTAAGCTGATGAAATTGTATCAAAAAGGAGGAGATGAAAAGGCTAAAAAAAGGAAAAAGCTCTTCACAAGACACGCTCTACCGTTCAACTTGCTTCACCACATCTCCTTCCAGGCAACGTCATAAATGTCAGGGCTATTAGTACAAGTACGAGGAAAAATCATAAGTGTCCTGTCGGGTGGCTTGATGAATGGAACTCAGTTTCTGCAGAAACGGAATTCAAATATCTGCTTGCAATGGACCACTCAACCTTACCATTATCGCCTAGCACCATTTTGTTAAAGCAGTAAGGAGAAAGACACCAGGGACTGCAAAAAAGATTGATGGAACTGATTCATTGAAGGTACTCAGCAGAGGGCATCCCTCTCAACTTTGTCGAATAGTCTTTCTACAGAGTATTCTAATCGGATAGCAACAATTGAGACTCAAATATTGAACAAGGACTACAGTGTCTGTGAAACTCTGCCTGTCAATGCTGCGGTTGTGATACGAACACAGTGCCTTTGAAAATGTTTCGTTGCTCTTCTTTATAATTTAACGTTTTAGCTGTAACAAATGTACTGCTGAATGGCAAGCTACCTACAACTACAGAAGCTACTATGCTAACTTCTTGTCTATGATTCCAGCTGAGTGTGAGTAATTAGTTTGAAGCTCGTGGTGGCGTGAACGCCATTGCTGAGGTTTCCTTGGCTTCTTCGCCTGAGACCCTGAAGGAATCCGTTGGTTCGGGTAAAGTTGCCAGCAGGCTCTAGTACGTTGACATAATGCGGTCTGTAAGTAACACCGGGATTTCGCTTCGGGCTCATATCTCGGCACAATTACTAGTAGTTTTTGCGTACGAAGTAGGTCGTAAATGTAGGACACCTTGCCATAGTTCTGCCTTCATAAACTAGATGTGTTCCTGAATTCTCAGATTGCTTTGTGTTTTTATGCCGCACCATAGTTTAAATAAATAAATAAATAAGTAAATAAACAAACAAATAATTAATTAATTAATTAAATAAGAAATGAATAATAATATCTTCGTGATACTATCACTACTCGAAGGTCGGATATATCAGCGGTCAGCACGTTTCTTTGTGAGTCCATTTTTCCACTTATTTTTCTGTGAACGGTAAAGGTGGGAGTTGTTTTCTCAATCTCGATGTTGACGCTCCTCACGATCATAGCTAGGCTTGCCTTTTTTAAAGGTACACTCCTGACGCTTTGTGACATAACCGTCTTCCAAATACTGCCGATTTTTAACCACACTTGTCTCAATTTAGCTTGTTGGCTGTTAGAGCCGTAGTGAGGGGGGGGGGGGGTAGGTGGAAATTCACCGCGTGTTTGGCGTTATTTTTGCCTCAGCTTAGGCAGGAAAATGAGCCCCTATTCCTGTTCTCTAAGGCTAGGCAGAAATACACGTTTGAGTCTGCAAATTGATGCTCGTAGAATAGCATAGTATTAAAGGATAGTAACGCAAAAGTAAGTGCCTTCCCCGATTAATTAGCTCCTATAACCCTACATAGCACCGCTATCCGTATTCCAACGTATCTCTATTTTATTTTGATGGTAGTTTTTGTCCCCTTTGTGCAAGTTACCTCCGAAGTTACCTGCGATCGCAAGTTATAACCTCACCTTTACATTTGTATATGTTTCCTTTTCTAGATATCCATTACCTGTATATAAACCAGAAGGTGGTGTGTTTGTGTGTCTGTGTGTCTGTTTATTTCTCGCTTAATCAACTCTTAGCTGCAACGTGGAGAGGTCGGGCAACTTATTAGGTCTGTGTAGAATAAATGGCCAAAACGGAACACTTTTTTCAAAACGCCATAACTTCGCTCAGACAAAACTTTATTTGTCGAAATAAAAACCATTCGAATCTACACAACCTTGCCAACGATCTGGTAAAGGAAATATGCCATCATGATCAAATTTAGGATTGCGAAAACTAATTAAGTCAACGATGGCATTTTCAACATGCATCGTTTCGGCTAACTCCTTCTGACCCAGGTTTGCATCGAGAACCGGGAAAAAGTGGTAAATCGTCAGAGATAGGTTTGAGGAATAAGGGTGTGAGGGAGAGTCTCGATCAGTTTCTGCCGGGTGACTTGCGAACTGTGGGGTTTTGCGTTGTTTTGCGCACCCAGTAAAAAAATGATGCAGTTAGGCATCGAGCCTCTCCCTCACCCCCCCTTACTCCCCAGACCTATCCCTGACGGATTACCACTTTTCCGGCTTCCCGATGCAAACCTGTGGCAGAAAAATTATGCACGGTAAAAATGCCATTCTTGACTTTATTGATTCTAGCAATCCAGAATTTGATCATGATTACATATTTTCTTTGTCAGATCGTTGGCGAAATTCTGTAGATTCGAATGGTTTTTATTTCAATGAGTAAACTTGTGTCTGAGCGAAGTTATGGCCAGTTATGTTTTGGCCATTTATTCTGCACAGACCTAATAGGAACGGGCCTGCAGAGGTCGGGTGAGTTAGGATTCGGTAGGGAGATTAGTAGGATTAGTAGGATTCTGGGGCAATTCCTTTAGTCCTGCTACTACATACACCCGCTATTTGTGCAACGGCAGCGCCCACCCCTTCCAGGCTCTCCTATTTCCCTTCTTCCATGACATCGCGTCATTTTAATTTCTACAAGCACCATAAAGGAGCAATCCTACTGCTTGAATGATCTGAGAGCTTTGTCTCGCTCTTATAATTGACCGCTGAGTTTTACCGTGTACTGGCTATTTCATCATTACCCAAATGTTGATTCATCCCTCGTCCGAGCACTAAATCAAGCGCGACAAAACCCGCTACGACAAGGCGAAGTCAATAGTCCTTAGCCGTTATGTTTGACATTAAATCTCCGTTTGCTAGCCGTATCCGCAGCTGCCTGCGAATACGGTTAAACATGGTGTTGCCCCTGTCCAAAAACCACAGTCTACTAAGATGTGGTATTGGACCGGCCTGACGTTCCCGACTGCCGTGTGGAGAGGGGGGGATATCGTCTTTACGCTCGAAGAAACGCTAAAGTAGAAAAATCTTACTAACAGAACCATTTCTCTGTACGTCCCGACCCACCTTTATGTTGAAGTTCATCAAGACTCCAGCAACTCCTACTCGCCCTGGTGCTCCCAGATCGAACGCCAGAATGCGATAATCACAATCTACCAGGGCCAGTAGGATGAAGGAGAAACTCCTCTTATAATTGAAATACAGGCTTTCGGAGCTAGCTGGTCTCTGTAAGTCACGCTGATGTGAACATGAAAAGCTCAGGGTAACAAAGCAATCCCTACCCGGATATTTATGTGTTTTCCGTCAGGAAAACCCACGGCCCGGGGATAGTCGTAGCGCTGCTGCGTCCTCCGGGCAACTCCTCCAATTCCCTCTGCGTGAACAGCGGAACGCCTCGTTGGAAAGCTCTGGGGGTATAGTAATTGGTGCTCTAATGATAAATAGATTTTTTGCCCGTATTTCCGTTAATGAATTACTCACTGTTCGTAATGGCGTCCGCCACCTCATAGACAATCTTACTGATTGTCTACTTCCCGCAGTGGACTTCTTCCGCCAAGGCCCCAAAAGCGTAACCATGGCCGACATATCTAGGTCGTAGCATGTGTGAAACAACTACAACATGTGCAACATGGTCCTTCTCAAATACTTAATACTTTAAGAAAATGAGAAGTTGCTGACGTCCCCCTATGAGAGAGGCGTGAGTGACAGAGTGAAGCAGCGACTTACTTAGACGTTCATACAGCTGCTCGAACTCCGATGAGGATAGCCTCGTGTAGCGTGTAAAATTTTGGAGATTACACACAACGAGGTATTCATCGAAAGTTCGCAGCCGGGCGTCGAGGAAAGATATGTGCTCTGATCGCACATACTCCCGACGACGCTGTTCGCGGTGGGCGTCATATGCATGCCCCAACCCCTCCAGCGCTTCCAACACTTCAGCAATGTCCGTGCGGCCATTTGCTCAGCTGAAATAGGTATAGCTGTTGTTGAAATTAACTTTGATAATTTTGTTCTGTTTTTCAGATTGCCCTTCGGAAAAAAATACAGTGTATTTTGCGAGTGTGCTTGCTTACTTGCAAGCTTTTTAACTGAAATGTGCTCTATTTCGTGGATTTTTGCTTTTGTTTTAACTGCATCGAAATGTGAAGTTATTAGGATGAGTCTTAGGTTTCTGGACGCTTTGAAATCGCGCGACACTGTGGCGAGGTAAAACTAGTTCGGAGTGTTTGTTAGACTGTACTCAGAAGAGCTTTTTATACTCATTTCAACGGTACCTCGCGCGTCCTTTTTGTTAACTCGTTACTGAGTTATGATCTCTAGAAATCATCACTACCGTTTGTCCGAGTCACATCGACTTAATAGATGATGATGTTAAATATGTTAATGTTGATATTAAACAAAAGATTGCTGAGCTATTTGTTCTCATTTTCTCTTGAGTTCGGAAAGAGCTCACATACATTTGACAAATGATTTTAGTCGACTATAAAGAGAAGCTGCCATTTCCGTGCAGGGATACAGACATATTTTCGTTAGAAGTACAGTTTCTCTTAAAAATCGAATGTCACACGATTGTGTTAAGGTGGATTGTCAATTAACATCTAGAACTGATTTGGAAGAAGTCTGCCACTGTCTTTCCCAAAAATTTATTCTACAAAAGTCAGACATCTATGAAGTCTGTTCAAGATTGAGAATTTACCTTAACGGGTGTGTTGCAAGTGTTCCGGTTATTAGTGTGGCGTCAGGTCCCCATGAGTGAGGTTACTTCACGAAACGACTGATTTACTACTAATTTCAAGATTCTGGCTACGTAACTGGTCCACTTATGTCACTGATAAGCGTCGAAGAATAAAGGCAGATATTTGTAAAGGTAAATATGTATCAAAGATGGAAAACCTGTAATTCAAATAGTTACGAAAGGGCATCTTTAACTGAATACGAATTCCCTCTGAAAGCAGAAAGGATTTCTGATGAAGGGGCAACTAGTCTGCAACAGTCCGTATTACATCGTTTAAGTCTCATAAGAATCTCGATTCCGTCGTTATTACTCTCCATACAACACTGCTGACATGGACTCTCGGCACTCTGTTCAGAACACTTGCACGCCACCCAAAGACATTACAGTGTGACAGCAGACGAAAGTCACAAATCAAAAACGAATGATCGAAAGCAGAAAAGAGTGAGTGAGAAGAGAAGAAACTGTTTGATGAAAAAGCAATGTATGAGACTTATCTGTTCCTTAAGCGCAGAAAGTGCTTTGTCTTATCATCCACGTTCGCTGACGAAGCAGTTGTTACGTATCTTATCCATTTTCTCATTTCTACAAAAATGCAAAAACGCAAAATCCGCAAATCAATACGTATCTAATCTTCTTCCCACAAAAACGCAAAAAACGCAAATTTCACAATTCCGTATTTCCACAAAAACGCAAAAACGCTAAGTCAGCGAATCGGTACGTATCTTATCCCTTTTCTCATTTCCACGAAAACGCAAATTCCACAATTCCCCATTTCCACAAAAACGCAAAAAACGGGAATTCCACAATGCCGCACCTCCACAAAAACGCGAAAACGCAAATTCCAAAAGTTTGAACGCTGCCTAAATAGCCGTAGGATGCTACTACATATAGAAATGAGAGAGGAGGAAGACACCATTGACGAGGAGGGATTCCACCGAGGGATAGACGTGTCGTTGGAGATTCGCAATAGGAAGTGAATCACTTAGAAAAAGATTAGTCACTTACTTCAGCATCGCAGGATTACATATGCACACGTTTTGTATGTGCGACATTACCGAGAACCGTAACGCAACAAGTTACCGTTTAACATCCAACAGCGTGGCTCCTTACTTTACATGAGCTCTTTTTAAGATCTAGCATAGCCATAACGCGCGGTTTGAATGCGAAGGTTACCACTTATGTACTTACGGCAGCTGTGGCATTTTCATATAGCAGCTACAGCTGCCGTCTACCAAAGCTGAGCGAATAAAACTG
The DNA here is from genome assembly GCA_963978905.1 of Trichostrongylus colubriformis. Taxonomy (NCBI): domain Eukaryota; kingdom Metazoa; phylum Nematoda; class Chromadorea; order Rhabditida; family Trichostrongylidae; genus Trichostrongylus; species Trichostrongylus colubriformis. The sequence goes on from OZ022256.1 coordinate 22,054,241, forward strand.
TATCAAAAAGGAGGAGATGAAAAGGCTAAAAAAAAGAAAAAAAGTTCTTCACAAAACAAGCACTACCGTTCAACTTGCTTCACCACATCTCATTCCAGTCAACGTCTACTCAATTAATAAAGGCTATTAGTACAAATACGAGGAAATATTATAAGTGTCCTGTCGGGTGGCTTGATTCATGGAACTTGTTTTCTGCAGAAACGGAATTCGAATATCTGCTTGCAGTGGACCACTCAACCTTACCATTATCGCCTAGCACCACTTCGTTAAAGCAGTAAGGAGAAAGACACCAGGGACTGCAAAAAAGATTGATGGAATTGATTTACTGAAGGTACTCAGCAGAGGGCATTTCACCTCAACTTTGTCGAATAGTCTTTCTACAGACAATTCTAATCGGATAGCAACTGTTGAGACTCAAATATCTAACAAATACTACAGTGTCTGTGAAACTCGGCCTGTCAAGGCTTTGCGGTTGTAATACGAACACAGTGTTTTTGAAAATGTTTCGTTGCTCTTCTTTACATTTCAACGTTTTAGCTGCATTAAATGTACTGCTGAATGGCAAGCTACCTACAACTGCAGAAGCTACTACTTTGCTAACTTCTTGTGTATTATTCCAGCTGAGTGTCAATAATTTGTTGTTTGAAGTTTGTGAGGTGGCGTGAACGCCATTGCTAAGGTTTCCTGGGCTTCTTCGCCTGAGACCCTGAAGAAATCCGTTGGTTCGGGTCAAGTTGCCAGCAACTAGTACGTTGACATAATGCGGTCTGAGTGTAATACCGGGATTTCGCTTCGGGCTCATATCTCGGCACAAGTACTAGTAGTTTTTGCGTGCGAAGTAGATCGTAAATGTCGGACACCTTGCCATAGTTCTGCCTTCATAAACTAGTTGTGTTTTTGAACTCTTAGATGGCTTTGTGTTTTTATGCCGCACCATAGTGTAAATAAGTAAATAAATAAATAAATAGATGAGTAAGAGATGAATAATAATGACTCCGTGATACTCATCACTACTCGAAGGTCGAATATATTAGCGGTCAGCACGTTTTTTCGCTACTATATCGGTGCAAGAATGGCGCTGCCATGGGCCCCATATTTCTAGCAGCCGCGTGCGCGTTTGAATGCAATGCTCGCAGGGGGTTATCTTGGTAAAGCGCTCTCGTCAAGCTTGATAGAGACCATGTAAAATTAGAAATAATAAATAGCCATGATTCAAGCTTACCGCTTGAGCGGAAGGGTTTTGTAAAGGAATAGTGAAAAGAGGAGGTAAAGTGCCGTTACATCACCAAAAGTCTCTAATCGCTCCGCTAAAGCACTCGTTCGATATGCGGCTAGGCAAGGAAGTCTGGATTAAAACTGTGTCGTGGATCTTGACAAATATCTGTTAGCAATATAATCAACCGCAGCAATATTTGAGCTATCGTTAGAAAATCATGAGAGCTACAAACAGCAAGTGGTATACCCCGTAGAGGATATAAGCGGTTCAAACAATGCGCAAACAATAAAGAGACGCAACACTTGCCTGCTGTGTATAGAAAGCGGAAGGGAGATACTCCTACGCATACCTTCCGGGGGAATTCTGTGCTTCGACAAATTCGAAGACAAAAACGCTACAAAAAAAGGTAGTATTAAAGGCGGAAGACCTCTATAAGACTACACAGTGTCCAAAATTGCTTTTCGATTAATGCGTTCATAAGAATCAAAGAAGGTATATGGTAGAGGCTGAAATAAAGCGCAAAAAGTGCTACGGAGATTTGAAATACGAAATAGTGCGAAGGCAAAATAGCCTTCAACAACCAACAGTATACTACAACAGAAAGGGAAAGTCACTCTCGACCAGTCAACAACGGCTTTGCGAATTCAGCGCAGAAATCTACCGTGACCCTGCCGAAATTTTAAGGAAACAAATAGGAGTTCTCGGAATTATATACTATGCTCTAAACTCCCGTGAAGAACTGCAGCGAGATTAATGAATTTGAAAAAGGGCCTCCCTCGAGGACAGTTCGAGGGGACTCGCAGAGAAAGTAATAAAGGGAATGGATCCCGTTCCTAAAATTTATGTCTGGATGTCGGAAGCCATCACGAATAGGATGGCACAAGGAGCATAAATAGGAGAAGAGGTTATCCCGAAAATTTTCAGTCTCAAGGCAGTAGAGCGGATCACTGTTGAGAGTGTTTCGATGCAGTCGAAGCCCTGGTCAATCAAATTGTCTCGGAAGGGTATGACTTCAGGAACACCTATGACCCGATTTGTCTTTAGTATGGTCCGAAACCACACTGAAGAAATTTGCACACAAAAATCTTGTAGTATTCTTCAAGAAGCACTAATAACTCCTGGTCACTTAGAAACAGATCTGAACGGTTCATGAATATGATAGAACATTCTCTGAGCATTTTAACAAAGTATGTATTGACCCACCAGGTTCCGTGGAGAGAGCTACAGTGCCCGTAGTCAATACCCACCAAACACGCGGTGTCATCTCCTATGAGTGGTTTCGCGGCACCAAAGCGATGGAAGCTTGTGACTCCATCAACGTTGCATTGAGCAAGGGGTGTGCGAGCTACGAAACCGCGCGTCGCTGGTTTGTCAGATTCAGCAACGGCGAGATCGACATGGAAGACAAGCCACGCACGGAACGAAACCACCACGCGCGAGCTTGCGGATAGGATTAGGCAAGCACTCATCACGGCGTATCGTCGCCTCTACGAGCGGATTATCTAAGGTGCTGTCGCGAAGGATACCTCATGCCCTGACGGATGCTCAGAAAACTGCCCGTTTGAGCACCTGTCAATCGCTGCCGCTCCTCTTACATCGCAACGACTTTATCGCCAATCTGGTCACGGGCGATGAAAGCTGGGTCATGTTCGACACCAACGCACGCCGCGCCTTTCGGCTGCCATGTGACGCCGAGTCGCGAGAGCAGCCCAAGTCCGACTTCCATCCGGAGAAGATTGTACCCTGCTGCTTCTGGGACGCAGAAGGGTTTGGCACGGGGCGAGAAAGTCACAGCTTCCAAATACACTCACCATCTTCAGCAGCTCGCTGTTGTTCAGCGAGGAAAGCGTCGGAGAAGGTCCGCAGACACCCTCATTCATGACTACGCCCGCTCCCACGTCGCGAAGAATACCCGGGTCAAGCTACAGGAGCTCGGCTGGGATGTCCTGCTCCAAACGCCATACTCTCCAAATACTGCCCTTTCTGACTATCACCTTTTCCGTTCTCTGAGATCCATTCTGGCCAAGACGAAGTTCGTTGATTGTGACTCGCTTGTAAAGGCGATCGGTGAATTCTTGAACACTCAGAGCCCAGAGTTTCGGGGGAAGGGAATCAACGAGAGGACTCTGCCATGAGGCGGCAGGGTGTGGTCGATGATAATAATTAATACATTGTTGCTTAATAGTTGTTGAGCACAAGAAATCAGAACTCAGTCAGGTAGAAATTTTAGTTTTCTGGTCCTTGATATCTGCTTGATTTATCAAAATGTACTTTATTCACTTGTAAGATACAGACTTGATTCTGTTTTCTGCAATTTTTCTCATGCTTTCTATGATTGTAACACTTGGTGCTGGCGACATAGAGTGTCCCACTCTCTTTCTTATTAATGGCGCTCATAACGATAATTTCTTGTTCATTTCCTTTTTCGCTTTTTACGCACTGTTAATGTTGTACTGTAGCCATAAACATCAACGGACAGCAATGGCTGTTCCCCAAGCGTAAGCCCGAAGTTCCTAACCCTATACGAGCAGAGCTCGAGTAAAAACGAGACTTTTTCTCGTGCTGTGTTTCAGTAATATAATAAATCAGTCGTCTCAGTGGAGTGAGCAGACAAAATAATTGGTGAACAAAACCGAAGACGGATCAACCGCAGCTGATGGCAGTGTTCAAATACATCGAGAAATTTATGTTCAATGCAATCTTGATGGTGGAATTCTTCAGATGATACTCGAGGTGCAAAGAATCGCTCACAAAAGATGCACGTCAGCTTCCTCTACAAACAAGGACGAGACTTATTTGTGTGATAACGATACTTTCGGAAAGCGTGAGCGACACGCATTGTTGAGAAAAGTGTCAGAAATCGCTTTGTCAACACACTGTAACAATCTAAAGTACTTGCTCAGTTTAGAAGCTTCTGAGTTACCAAATATCAGTTTCTGAAGCCTAAGGAGAATAAAAATGAGGATCACCCCACATATGAAGGCTGATTAAAGAATTTTGTGAGAAAAACTCCTTGACTTAGGGTATGATGGTATCAAGTGCCTGATTTGAATATCCGAGTTGAAGCCACAAACAGGAGCAGGAACCCATCAACGACTCATTGCAGTACTCGACAGAGAGCCAAAGCAGATCGGGAAAATTCTTTGCACGAATTTCATCAGCAATGCGGAAATTTCCCGAGTCCCGAGAAGGAAATGTCAGACTACTGCCGGTGATCAAGAATCAACAGTGAGAGAAGATCAAAGGACCATTGATTGTTGGAGCTGCAAAGGAAAACACTATGCAAAACAGTGTAAAAAGGGGACGTGGTACTGCAAGAGGTGCAAGAGAAGTGGTATCACTGTCGTGCCGTTGCTCATGGAGGATCTCGAGCGAGCGCCAGCAACGTCTCCATTCGTCCCTGTCGCAAGCCAAAGTAGTCCAATAAAACTTCCTGGCTCTAGGGACACGCAGCATCTCGTTTCCTTCGCGCAGAGCTTTCGTGAAGAAGTCTGACTATTAAGGCGGCGGTAGACCAGGTGTTCGTTTTACGTTGCGAGGGAACCAGTCGGTAAGGTTCTGGTCCAACGGCCATCGCAATATTGCGTGACGTGTCGGACCCATCTGGTCTTCAATTTCTTCGCACATACAGCAGCGTCTCCGATCCTCGATCGTCGACGGAGTTCAAACTTCAGATTTTCCTATGTACCTGCGTGTATCGGGATACTCTGAGGATCGTCCTTTCGATGTGTTGTTGGATGTTGCTGACCGCATGCTGCTCCTACTTACGTAGAGTCCAAGTTTTTGAGGCATATGTTAGGGCAGGAAGGACAGCGGAATCGAGGAGATGGGCGCGGAGCCGGATGTTCACCGTCTTCTTCACTACCACTTCGATGATTTTGAAGGCTTTCCGAGCCGCTCTTTTCCTCCTGCTCAGCTGTGGTGCTAATTCGTTCATAATATTGATTTCCCGACCTAGATACACATAGCTGAAGCCTAGGGTGACACTCGTTTCGTTGAGGGCATCAGGTACCAATCTTTCTCCCATGAACATCGTCCTCGTCAGGATCAAAAAGTTTAGGCGAGATGATGTCGCCCTGCTGAAACTTCATTTGGTGGATTACCAAAGGTTGTACAGGCACGTGTAGTGTATGTTTATTACGAGGTACCTTTTGTACTATAACCGACCATAATACATCGTAGTAGGGGTTTATATACAGACAAATGTGGGCGGTGCATAAATATGGGTTCAATCCTAGACCGAAAAGGTCCAGTGCAGACACTCCTGTTGCGGATGAAAAAGTGCACCGCTAGGGGATGAGAGAGTGCACCGCGCCAGGGGCAATACCTAGGATACATAGTTGATCGCACACTTATGATACCGCGAGGTCATGCCTGCGGTATCTTTTCAATAGGTGCTTATCCAAGTCATGGCCTAGGGTGAAGAACTTGAACTAACATGTTATCCCTCATTTCTAGATCTTAGTTGATAATAGTTGGACATTATGGTTGTGTATACACAGAATACACAACACTTCACGTCGATGATGACTTCCTTGTAGAATAGCGAGATCCTGGTAGTGAAGTTCCTCTTAAGCTCACTACGTACTCCTATGTACTGAGTGAGCACACCTTTGTTTCCCAGGGCTTCGATAAGCGCTTCTGTCTCAACGGACTTGAAGGCTTTCTTCGAATCGATGAATGTGAGACATAACGGCATCTTGTACTCTCGCGACACTTCAGTGAGCCTAGTGACTGTGCGGATGTAATCGACTGTACTGAACCCTCTCCAAAACCCTGCTTGCTCTCACGGCTGTTCTTCATCTAAAGTTCTACCAATCCTATTCAAGATGACTCGGGTGAAGGGATTGTAGACTACAGACAGCAGGCGGGTTGGACGATAATTGCGAATGTCGGTGGATCTTCCTTCCTATGCAGCAACGCAGTCCCGCTGGCTTTCCACGAGGTGGGTCCCTTGCTTTCGGACAGGTAACGTGTGAAGAGTCGGGCCAGAGTTTCGACGATAACTGGCGAGGAATTCTTTACTGGGGCGGGGCGAAAACTAGCGGTAGCTAAATGTGTTATAATGTGGGAAAGGACATAGGTACATAAAATTTAGTGTGCAGCAAGGCACGTACAATAGATAGGTGAAAGTAATATCGTTCAAAAATCAAAGCTATGAACAACAATTACATATTATATCATTTATAAATCATTCATGAATGCAATGGCATTTCTTGCAAATGCCTTTTCTCTTGTAAATTTCTTCAGCATAGTGCTCGTACCATGTGATTAGGTGCAATGAAGATTGTCGCGAACATCAGGCAAACTGGCAACTGCGATGAACGCTATCGCGGCAGATTTCCAGTGTTCCATGGCAACATTGATTAAATGACCTAGGTCAGGATAATTGAACATGTTGACGTAGTTGGCGTGATCAACAAGTTGTTGAGATGGAGTTTTTCAGTGCGAGTGGAATGCTAGTATTCCTGATATGATTACCTCATGCGTTTTTCGTCCACATTTCACGTGACAAGTATCCTTATATCTTGACACTGTTGCATGAATAGTCGCCTTAGATTGAGAAGTGGACGAATTGCATGTAGCAAAGAACACGTTCTCTTGGCATTCTATTTCTATCACGATAGGGCGATCTGAGTAGCACGAGAAGATGATTTTAGATCCTCGAATGCAATTGTAGCAGACTTGCAGTGATGAAGCCTTTATGTCGCACTTCTCGTTGTCGACCATGGTTTCCGTATGGTGCATTGCGGACGTGCTTATTGTGAGATCAATCACAGCCCTGTGTATAGCTCCGAAAACTCTTCCATGATTGTCCTGGAGGTGCAGGACTGAAGAAGATAGTGGTAACCGGTTTCCCACAGAGGTCATTTTGTTGCTGACGTCAACATTTCTGCAACAGCATTTTTCTTCCGTTTCGGACGGCGAGCACGAGCATCTGTCTTCGACGCAGCATTCTGATATGTTAAAGGCACTTCTTCCGGTTGGACATCGCAGACAAAAGAAGTCTTCCTTATCGATTATGGCCACCTCTGATTGGTTGAAGTTCGTAGTTTCGATGAGTGTTGTGGCTAGCAAAGGGATTGCTGGCATGGTGACGAATTCCAGCGTTATGTTCGCTGTCTTCTTGACATGTGTTGCCTGCATGTTGATCATAATCATTTCTGAGATCTTTGTCCCTCGAGTTCCAGTGTAGGTGAACGTTATCAAAGCAGATTCTTGCCACGATGGGCAATGGAACACTTGATAAATATTCTCTTTTTTTGGCTTCGCGTAGGAGCGAGAGAATGGGCATCCTGGCATAGGAAGAAGGCAGCCGCAACCGATTCTCACAAGATGTGGTACATCGGACAATTCCAGGGAACTCGTACGTCTGGCGAAGCTCTGGGATCTCGGAATTACTGTTATGTGTTTACAGGTTTGCGAAGAACAGGAACCAGCTGGATGACATCGCTTTACAAATTCTGTGACGATGTTGACGCCTCTTGTGTAGAAGAGAACGACCGGATTGCAGGTCAAAAATACATGCTGCAACTGTATCTCCATGCTTCCAACTGTCTGGTTCTTGTTCCGAAGACGAATGCAAGCTTGCAGTCTGTTTTCGCTCAGTGTAATGGTACTTTCCTGTACTTCTTGGCAGTCTATTCCGTGAGCTGAACGAGAGCAAATTGTGTTGTTTGCGTTGAGAGTATGCGTGTATTGACAAGTTCCTCCGTTAGGGATCATGTGAGCAATAACGCTAAATATGACCAGTTTCGAGCTTGCTGGTAGAGTTGACAGGCTTGTCATTCTGAAGCTTTCTTTGTATTGATATGGTGCTGCCTTTTGCTTTCTTCCAAAACGTATCCAACGTTTTTTGCAGAGGAAATGTCGCATGGCTATGTAGCACGCTAGTGACAATGGAGCGAGGATGACTGCGAGGCACATCGCAATGATTCCTATCGCCGTTCGAGGAGCACAGTGCGGATTTCCGAGGAACTCTGTACACATAGTGCATCCGATTCTTTAGCAGAATTCTTTTGGAGGACATATTATGGTTTCCGTGTACTGCTTAAAATCATTAATTGTGCGCAACTGAATGGTATGTTGATCGACGAGATACTTGAATGGTAGTGCCACTTCTGTTATGGTCGCTCCGGCCGGAATTATAGTGAGCTCTTTATAGTTTATGCAGACTTCGGCTTTTGTGGAGAGGGTTCTAATAATTCGTGCTCCTTTGATCGAGCAGGATACTGTGGCTACAGATATCAAGCTGAGAAGCGCAAATGCGCACATCGCGGTCATCAATATAGTCGTTGAAATTGGCGTCTTGGATCCCGTCTATCTCGTCCTTGTTTCATCGTAAGAAATCAATTTTTTGCTGCTCTTGGTGGCTGCCGTCTGATGACAATATCAGCTTCTTCGGCTAATCTCGTAGATGGTTTTCTTCAAACAGCAGTTTTTTTCTTTTACTGCTGAGTGTTCGCCAGTTCCATTTTGCGGGCAATAGATGGACGACTGTATTTCAAGAGGAATGAGACGATTAATAGGTTTCTGGACGATTCTTTCTGTAGAAGTTTGGAGCATGGCGCTTCGAATTCCTCCGTCTCTACTCGTGATCAGGTCGATCATCACTGCCATTGGCCACTGTCCTTGTGGCAAATGAGAGTCGTCATCGAGAAGTACTACGTCTCCTATGGATGTTTCGCAGCTTCGCGATTAAGTGCGTGGACGCCTTATCGAAACATGTCATCTCATACAGAAGCCTCGGAGGAGGACGGGCATCGACGAGGCCTGTACGCTTGCGCCGTTCATCTAAGCCGATGGCTTCACCAGGACGCCTGCGACTTTCGGTTCCTCTTTTCACGCTTCTTTTCACGCTATACTTCCTGATCATGTAGCCTATCACCTCTTAAGCTGATTTGTTACGCATTACTCTCATCAAGGGGGTTTTTGGGTGAATCATGACGCAGAACTCTTCCTCTACGATTATATTCCCTTGGGTATTTCCATGTTCTTCTCAACTGGGTATTCTTGCCTTATTCTTCTACTCTCACAGCCATTTTGATTGTCGGCCTTAGTGTAGTAATCCTTTCACTTATTTCAGCATCATCGTTATCGTTGTTTGTATTAACCATTGTGCCTTGTTCCATGTTATCGCTTGTATTTTGCCTCGAGTTCGTACGCATTTTCCTTCGTTTAATTACCCAAGTTTGAGGTAATTGGCATTCGGTTGGAAGCATAAACGTGTAGGGTATCAACTTGTGGCAAGACATCTGTTAGTGTTATCCATATATATCCTATATATCTGGAAGCAAACCACTGAACCGCTAATTTAGGATGGTTGTTGATTGGAGGATTTAGATCTTTTTCCAATGACTTGATGACGTTCCCGCAGCTCCATCAGATATTCGTTCCTCCATATACCCCAAAATTTCTTCACCAGCTTTTCTGTGTCTGATATGGATAGCTTAGCAGCTTTTTGGGAAGAAATTTCAGGAAGAGGGTAAAAATCTATATCCTCGTTGGGATCTCCTGAAGTAAGCTGGGTCGTCCCATGTCTCACGTCCTTGTATATGAAGTCTATGGGCCGCAGGGCTTCACATGGTGAATCCTGGTCTCCGATTGTGGTTAGCGGCCTTGAGTTCACAACACTTTCAATTTCGCAAAGTGTTGTGTGGAGCAATTCATCTGTCAGTTTTCTACGACCAATTGTTTTTCGAATCGATCTCTTGACAGTTCCGACCATTCTTTCCCATACGCCTTCCATCCATGGTGACGAAGGCGGAATGAAGTTCCACGTTATTCGGTGTTCTGCGAGGAACGGGGATAAGTGGGATTCTCCATCGTTGCTCTGATTTTGAGCTAGAATTGTTTCAGTCAGCTAGAAGTTTGTGCCGTTATCGCTGAGTATTTTCAGCGGTACTCCTCTTCGGGCGATGAATTTCTTGAGCGTGAAGATAAAGCTTTTTACCGAGAGATCTGTTGCTACTTCCAGATGAACAAGCCTTGTGACTAAACACGTGAATAGTGCAACGTATCGTTTCAAGTCTTCGCCGGATGAAGATTTGATCAACATAGGTCCCATGAAGTCCACTCCCGTGTGAGAGAACGGAGGTGATTTTGTGACACGTTCCGCTGGTAGAGGCCCCATATTGGATATCTGTACGGTGCCATATTGAACTTCTTGCATGTGACACAGTGCTTGAGAATCCTTTTGCACAGCGCTCTGTCTTGGGAAATCCAGAATCGTTGCCTTATATTGTATAGTAGCTGATTCGCTCCGCAGTGCGACAGACTTCGGTGCAAATGTGCAGCTATCAAATGTCCTAGCTTGCTTTGCTTGGGAACGTGTACAGGATTGGCAGCTGAGAAACTGAGTTCGGAGCTCTCAAGTCTGCTAAATCTCCTGAATATGCCGTCGCTGTCGGCTTTGACGTTGAGCTGCTTGTTTTGCGTTAGCACTGTGGAGTTGTATACTGCTTGTTCTTGCCGAATGATCAGTTTTTCAGCCATAATGGGTTCCTCCGCTGTTGTTGCATTCGTCACCAATCCACTCTTTTTCAAGGGGAGACATTTTCCCTTGGAGGCTTTGCGAATGAAACGTGCACGATAGGCAGCTATTCCGATCAGTTTGGAATAATTGCTTATTTTTTCGTTTGGTCATATTTCTGTTGCTTCGATGGTTCCTGTAGCGAGTGAACATATTTCGTCGCCGGTTAAAGTTTGTCCCCACAGATCTTCAGCTTTCTTGACTGGCCAATTACATATGGGTCTATTGACAAACAGGTCCGCACCACCATCTGTGGTTGACGGAATTCTCCTTGGTCACTCCTCGTGTAGCACAATCAACTACTTTCTCTTCTGTTGGCACGTGAAAGAAGAGACGTTTCTAGCTTCTTGTGGTCGTTTCGTGATGAGTCTGATTTTTTGGACGAGTGTTGTGACAATTGATGGCAGTCGTCTAGTTCCTTGTATCCAGCATAATGCGATCTTGAATCGCTAAATAGATTTATCCACTTGAAATCCATGCTGGTTTTTTGAATAGGCGATTCGGCAAGACTCAGTCCAATGAATATGGAAAGGAGCTCTAGGCGTGGTATCGTCTGCTCTTTGTTTATTAGAGAAATCTTTGACTTGGCAGTGAACAGTCGTGACTCCGTAGTTCCTTTGCTTGATGTTGATGTGACGTATATGCAGCAAGCATACGCTCGTTTAAAGCTGTCCACAAAGATTGACATCGTGTTTGTCGCTGCAATGTTCTTTTCCACGACCTTTCGCGGTAAGGTTGTTTTGAGTCCGCTGATGTCATGCTTTATTACCTCCCATGACTTTTGGTCTTGACTGGATAATGGAGCGTCTCAACCATACTTCAGCTTGTGAAGATCTTGAAGGAAGACTTTCGCAGGGGTCATAAGCGGTGATAGTAGGCCGAGTGGATCGTAGCCGTAGCCATTTATTTGTCTGAGGACAGTCCTCTTGAATACCTTATCGAATTGCTTTTTGCAGCATTCAAGCGATATAGTACCCTGGATAGAGTTCCAGGATATTCCAAGAACTTTAACTTCGGTGGATGTTGCTCTGTCGACCTCTATGGCGAATTGGAGAGATAATCGCGAAGATTTATTCCAATTGACAAAAATAACTTTTTCGACTCGGTGTACTTGTGCAGATGGCTATTTGGGTCCTTCCCTTGTGGCTGAGCATTGTCGACGTAGAGCGACTTAGACAGCTCTTGAGCGATGTCCGACTTCGACTCCTCGATGTGCTTCAAAATAGATTGATTGAAAATGGCTGGACTTGCGTTCATACCAAATGGTACTCTGCAGAAGCGGGGACATATGATATTGCTTCCAATTGCTGGGCGCCTGAGATCTTTCACCCATAGAAAACGTGTGACGTCTCTGTGATTTTCAGGCAGTTTTATTTACAGAAAAGTCTTCTGTATATCCGCTACCATTGTATACTGGTGAGTTCGGAACTGTAGAACTACTTCATGCATAAAAGGTGTAAGAGAGTGTTCTTCGTAATTAACATCATTCAGGCAGAGCTCGTTTTTCGCATGAGAGGATGCATCGAACACTACTCGGGGCTTGGTGGATTTTGATGGTGTCCACACATGTCGGTGAGGAAGGTAAAAGGTAGCAATTCTAGACGAGCGGTCGTTAGCCTCCTCGATTATCCCTTCTTGCAGATAGCTTGTGAAGGTTTCAGCGTAGAGTTTGAGCTTTTTGTCATCTCCCTGAAGAGCCCGCAGAACATTCTGTAATCTTCGGAGTGCAACGCTAAAGTTGTCTTTCAGATTTTTGACTTCCTCTGTGAATGGAAAGCCTGCGGTTATCTTTCCGTCTTCTATGATGATGGTCTTTCGGTAGTTATCTATGAGCTTTATGACTGCTGCTTCGTCTGTATCGCTCTAAGTGTTGATACCCAGCGATTTCAACTCGTACAGATGTTTTATATGCTTTTTTGTAGTTATCGTTAGATAGCGCTACGGGTGTAGCTACCACGAGCGAAGTACAGTGTGAATACTCTTCATTATTGTTTGTAGAGGCGAATGTACCGGTGGCTCCAGAAATGGTATAGCCGAAGATAGTTGGCGTGAGAACCAATCCTAACGGTAACTTCACCACTGGATTATTGTTCAATCACTTGATTCAACAGGTCCTGTCCATTTAGTAGGTCAAGAGATACTTCTGAAGAGAGAAGATTGTGCTGAGCGATTGTGATCTTTTCCTTTTTGATTAAGCTTTTGTCCGCTTCCGACAGCTGAGCCATTTTAGTTAAGGATGTGAGCTTGTACTTAGTAAAAACTGGCAAATTTTGCAGTTTTCTCGAGCTGCGTAAAGCTTTCGAAGTGACCTTTACTTCGTTAGATAGAAAGGTTTCCTGAAGCTCTCCCATTCCTGTTGTAGTGAACGATAAGAAACTAATCGTTGGTAGTTTCAGCTCATCTCTTGTCTTTGTCTTTATGAAGCTTTTTTGAGCTCCTGAATCGAGAAGGATGGTGATAGTCTGATAGCCCATTTTCGCTTCATTGAATACCAGGGTGCATGCCATTTGTAGAACGCACAGACTAGCTGTCGGTCGTTCCGCTGCTTTAGCAATATTCCGAAGAGGAGCTGCGTGTAGTGATTGCACTCCGCTTGTCTCTCTTGGTGGGTTGTTATTTCTTTGTAGCGGATGTCTGGAGCGGTTGGTTTGTGTGGAGAAGCTTGACCTTGTTTCTCCTCGCTGAACCGAACTTGGCGGTAGGTCTCGCCTGTTAGTTGATGGATCGGTTGTTTCCCGAACACTCCTTGATGCTGTGCACAGGGAGGAATGATGGTCCTCATTGCACTTTGGACACGGTCCCCTTGCTGTACAATACTTTGATCCGTGATTCCTACCGAAGCATTTCCAGCACGCTCTTTGGCGCTTGGCTTTCACTCGCCTCGCGTCAGGCGTTGAGTACCTTGTGCACTGCCGTGGGGAATGCGTATCTCCGCACAGGCATTTTTGCTTTGTCCGTTGACTGATGAACGGTTGAGTCTCATGATGACCTGTGTTCATCCTTCTGAAGCTGTTCTGCGTGCCTTAAGTAGTGCCGAGCAGGGTATTAGTCGTTAGTGCTGTAGTTTTTGAAGCGTGATGATGTCATCAACGGCGTCGATCATTGTCTTAACTTCGAACCCTACGCCAGCTTCGTTTTCTCTCTTTGTAACCTAGCTACAAATATTCTCTGTAAATTTCGAGAGAATCAGACGGCGCCATACTCGGTCTGCATTCATTAGCACTCCAGTTTGTTCCAGGTGCACAATAAGACGATATGGCGCTTAGTGTGTTGCGGCAGCTTGATGAGTTTCCTTGAGCCCTTGGTAGATGCTTAATTTCATTTATCAGGATGTCCGCTACTAGACTACTAGTGTGTTGCGGCAGCTTGATGAGTTCCCTTGAGCCCTTGGTAGATGCTTAATTTCATTTATCAGGATGTCCGCTACTAGACGACCTGTCATACTGTTTCTTCAGGATGGTGACAGCGTCGTGGTATTTGTCCCCAATAACGGAGATGCTGCTGATCGAAGTAGCCGCCTTTTCCTTCAATTCTTGTTTAAGAAAAGGAACTTTTCCTGGTTGCTCAGGTCCGCATCATTGTGAATAATGAAATCAAAGACTGACCCGAAGGTATTGAACTCTCTGAAGTTTCCAGAGAATGTTGGGTTCTCGAGAAGAGGGCGTCGAACCTGTAGGTTTAGTTCGTAAGTGTTGGCGCTGCCAGCCCCGCTGTGAGAATTCTCCCGGTTGCTGCCAGCCTGGTTAGTGATTCTGGCGGCTTCTGTATGAGTGATGATTGCTGTGACAACTCTTCTTTTCTGAAGTCAATTGTGCTCAGCCACTGTATCACCGTAATTTCCAAGTTATTCGATTCGAGCTCCAGATGTTTGTGTAGCTCGAGCATCACTTTTTCCCGTTCCTTTTGTTCCGATCGTAAACTACTTGTTTCGATCGCTTTCTCAAGGCGGGTACCGTGTAATTGCTTCGCCTTTGTGATGCTTCTCATCAAATGGTTCAGCATTGCAGTCTTCTCTCTGATGTAGGCCTCACATTCTTCCTTTTGAGAAGGGAATGCGAATGGCATGTCCAGGTGCTTCATATTCGCCTCACTCGATCTGATCAGAGTTTAAGCAAGTGTTATTTTTGTTTTATACACTCGAATTTCTGCCATTTTGATGTATTAGGTTGTCGGGGAAGTTTTTTCGTTTTTTGAAGCAATTCTTTTTATCACTTCGTTATAAAACACAGAGCATACTAACAAGGGAGGGTCATCAGGTCGGTCCGGCCTTTTGCGATGGGATGTATACCACTGTACTCGTCTTGGGACGAGAAACTCAAATCTGCCTTCCAAATTTGCGAAACGATTCTGTGAGCAAAGTTATGAAGGGTAGTCTCTCGACATGGTCGACTCTCTCTCTCTCGCATGTTCGCATGAGTGGACGTGGAATGCTAGCTCAGCGAGGTGACTTGTGGTGTACTGGATACGATGGTTGTTCGCAGGAGATGGGTCGCAGGTTCGGATCCTTTGTGCGATTGCTCTTTTGCTTTTTCTCCCTTCAGCTCATATGAACCCAGAAAGTGGATATTAGTAAGTATTTGAAAGGTTTACCTCTTCATTCAACATCAAGAGGGGACAAAATTTCACGTTTCCTGATTTATGCATTTTTTTCAAGACATTCATTTATAGAGGGCATGTGGTACGTTATATCCTGTAGACTTGAACAGAGCGTACAGTTGTACAGATAAGTATGTGGTATAATGTGACGTAGCGTTGTCTAGCAGAGAAAACAGTAGTTTCTCTCATACTCAATCCCAATGTTCTGCCCAAAGCTAGTGTTGGCGTACTTGTTGAAGGACTTCGGTTCCTGTGAAGTGAGACGTCTGCCTTCTCGGAAGGAACAAAAAGTTATCGAAAAGTTCTCGTTTATTTTGCGGGAAGCTGCACTCGACAACGTAATAATTGAGTCTGACGAGGAGCCATGCTTCGAAGAAGATGAGGAAGACCCATCATGGAGTCCAGAGGACGCCGAGTGCCGTAGACTGGCAAGTGTATCACAAGGGAGTATCGTTTTTGGTGATGTGCAAGTGGGAAACGATAAGGTATGTTGCCAGTTCCCGATGAAGACATCCATATGAGTTGAGAATTGCGCTGTTTTAATACAGGTGGACGAAGCGATAGCATTCTACAGATCTTCGGCTAAAGGAAGCCGTTCTTTTTCCTGTATGAGTAATAAGTATCGCTTCATTTCCAATAAACACCACCTGGAAAAACTGCGACAAATTGAGCGAGATCGTAAGTCAACTTCCTAATATTCCATCCATAGATTTATTCCATTTCTCACCTTGTATCGCTTCGACTACTAGGAACTGCTCATGCCAATCGCCTGATGCGCCTGCGAGAGCTTACGGATAAGCTGAAGTGTGAGGTGATGTCAAAGTTGAACTCGGGTATCACCTTGCATGAGAGTGACATCCAACGAATGGCTTTGAAGATAAACAAGGAATTCGCTCTGATAGAAAACTTCAAGGCAAGTCATGGTTGGATCAGGGACTTCAAAAAGAGTTGCGGCATCGTTTCGCGTCGTGTCACCTCTTTTGTTTCGAGGAAAAACTTCCAGGACAGAAACCGCACAGCTGCGGAAGCACAAAAATTTGTCGTGGAAGTGAAAAAAGGTGAAGAAATGTTCAGAAATTTTATGGATAATTGACAGCAGTGTATCATTAGCGCAATTTTTTGCCAGAATTGGAAGAACGGCCGCTGGCATCGGTTTGCAACGCTGATCAGAGTGCTTTTCTGAAGGAAATGCACACAGCCCGATCACTTGCTATAAGAGGGGAGAAAAAGTTCAGAGAATAGCACAGTCAGTATCGGCTACGACGCACTCCTTCACTGTGATGCCACTGCTGTTTGCTGACGGCCACCTAGGGAAAAAACTTTTTGTGGTCATGCAGGTGCGTCGCACGCAAATTAGAGAGTGTTTCACCTATTTCTAATTGACCTTATATTAGGAGCCTCATGGAGTTTTTCCTTCCAAAGGACATTTCAATGCTACCAACTTGGTGGTTCGAGCTAACAGAACTCACATCATGAACAAACAGCTCATGCTGGACTGGGTCGAGTCTTGTGTGGTCTCTGCAGACTCTCCCCCGTCTACACTTCTGATAGTAGATTCGTGGAGCGCTTTTAAAGATCACGAGTCTATTCAATCGGTCATACCATCAAATAAGCAGGTAGGACGAGTTACCTTATTGTTAATGTTGAATGTGAGAGGTAGCTGTTTCCTAGGTATTGGGTAATCTTATACGTTGCTCTCTTCAAGAACACTCCTCTTCTCTTGGCAAGTGACCTGGCCACACAAGACGAATCAGTTACACACCTGTAGACCTGCCACCGAACTGATGAAAAGAACCGCTGCTACAAGCTAATATGCAACTATTGTAATACAGCATGCACTCGGTGCTCTAGAGCCGCTGGTATACCTTTGATTAAGATCTCTGTGTTTATATGCCGTCACTTCCTCTGCTTTCTATTTTTTTCTTTTAGAGGACGGAGGTGGTGTAGTGTCAGGTGCCACGCACGCCCACTCTCATGGCGTGGGTGATCAAAGATTTGCGAAGCCTTCCATCCCTTCGGGGCAGATAATGGCACTTACTTCTACGTCGGTGGACCCCGCAAATCTTTTTATGAGGCAAATGACATTCAACTGCTTCCTGAGTGGAATTAGAGCATCGCAACAAGAAAGTGATTGAATGGTGAAGTAAAGAAGCAAGATGGATGAAGTTCATAGTGTAGACTCAAAGGGACCACTAAATATAAGTGGAACTACTAGAGTGCGCGTGCATTCCAACAAGATTGACTGAATGGGTGAAGTGAAGAAACATGAATGGAGGAAGTTCATGGTGTGGGCTTAAAGGGACCACTAATTATAAGTGGAACTAAAGTGCGCAGCACATCCCAACAAGGAATTGGTTACGCGAGAAAGCTTTATCCTTCTCCTTTATATGTTATCACTATTGATAGATGTGCATACATACACGCGGTGCATAATTATGCCCATAAATTGTTCAAAAACTCTCGTAGCCAGATGTTTTTGGAAAACATTTCATAACCAAAGTGTACGCAATGTAGGTGCGCATCCACCCATTTGAACTAATTTCAGCTCGAAATAATAAAACAAGTTCATCCTCATTTTTCAAAAAAAGGCTTTTGAGATGGTGCAAAAAGACTGCCACCGCATGTTTTCTCTTCTCTTTTCATTTCTACTCAATGAAACTGTTGTGTTGTTATAGTGTCTTTCTTTCTAAGGTGACGTAATGGGAAAAGAAATATCGTCACATAGCTTCAAAAGCGGTTAATCCATCAAAGAACAAAGACTAGCGTTGTCCAAAGCAAAGATCGCGCAAAAACTATACTGGCATAACTCATTTTTTTTGTTAATTTTTGTGGGGACCCTATAGCTTATGGAACTAGAAAGCGTACTGGAGTGCCTGCTTCGCTTTTCGATAGGTACAGACGCGGCATGTCTATAAGAGGGTTGGTTTTGTTTTGCTCGAAAAAGTTTTGCTGACTCACGCTCAGAATTGTGACTTTCTATGAGGCTGATGGGTAGTGTCAACGAAAATTATTTACTGGGTGCTGGAGAAGCATAAATTCGTTCCTTGGCTAGAAATGCGGAAGGCGTCGTTCATGAGTGGGGAACCTTGCGGAAACTGAACTAATTTCTTTTGAAGATAAACCGAGCAGATTGGAGTAGCGTGCCTGATCCGTTCGGAAGATTGCACCACTTCCGTTCGTTCTTTTCTCAAAGCCCTCCTTCTAATAAAAGGAGCTCAAATGCGATGGTTTGGGGACTGCCAATCATCATGGCAACAACTCACTGCGTTTCAGAAGAGAAACATGAGAAGATGACACTCATGGTGTGTGCTCAAAGAAACATTAAATATACGTGGAAGCGTGGCACATCAACAAGGGATTGGTTACGCTAGAACACTTAATCCTTTCTCCTTTATATGTTATCACTATCGATAAATGTGCATACATACATACATACATACATACATACATACATACATACATACATACATACATACATTGCGGTGCATAATGATACAACCACCTATAAATTGTTCAAAAACGCTCATAGCAAGATGTTTCTGTTTTTGTGAGGACTCTTCAGCATATGGAACTGGAAAAAGTACTGAAGTGCCAACAAAATTGTTTGGTGGTCGCTTAAGAAGTACAAATTCGTTTCTCGGCTGCAGATGAGAAAGGCATCGCTTATGAGTAGAGAACATTGCGGAACTGAGCTAATTACTTTGAAAGATGGATCCGAGCAGATGGGAGTAGCGTGCCTGATCCTCCAAAAGATTATATCGCTTTCGCTCGTTACTTTTTCTCGAAACTCCTCCTTCTAATAAAAGAAGCTCAAATACGTTGGTCTGGATAGCTGCCGATCGTGGTAGGAAGACCTGACTGCAGTTTTCAAAGAGAAACCTGAAAGGATGAAGTTCATGGTGTAGGCCGAAAGCTTCCAATGGACCACTAAATGTAAGTGGAACTAGAGTGTCATAATCGGCACCATGATAAAGTTTTCGTGAAAGAGTGGAACTGCAAATTCATGTTACCCGGAGTACTCGAAATGGTAAATTCTTCACCAAATAAACTTTCTGCCTTGGACCACGAACAGTCCCTACTCTTATCCGATGGAGGACGTGAACAGTTCATGGAGCATTGGATCAATGCTAAGAACTTGCACTTGGGAAGAGCTGGGGAGTTCAAGAGCTCACTAATTAAAATGTGACACTAAGTGGAACAAAGCGTCATTTATAGACTTTATATCAGCTCATATGATCGCAGTTTCCAGAACATTCAAAAAATGGAAGTCGAATTGACTACTGAATTATCGTACCGTCCTCTATGTCGTTTTCAACTTGCTGAATAACTCTTTTTGCCGCATGGCTGTACCGTCTTGTACCATCATTGCGAAGCGACATTTTTTGAGAAGTGAGGAATAATTTGTTTTACGATTTTGGATTGAAATTGGGTGTGGATGTGCGAATGGGGATTCTTATTAGTTACACTCTATACTACTTGCAGAAATTTCCGGAAACATTTTGCTATGAGAGTTTTAGGACAATTTATAGGACTTCTTCTTCTCCCTAGCGTTAGTCCCGCGCCGTCGCACGGTCCGCTGTTCTTGTCAAACTTCGCCATTTCCTCCTGTCTAAGGCATCCTCAGTCGTGGCCTTCACTTCGATGAGGTCGTTCTTGATGACGTCCCTCCACCTCTTCTTTGGGGCTCCACGTGGCTGCTTCCCTTGCGCTTCGAACTCCAGTGCTTTCCTTACGGGGTGGTCGTCTGTTCTCCTCAACACGTGCCCATACCATCGCAGCCGTTGCTCTCTTAACTTCAGCTGGACAGGAGCCGTCTGCGTGATCGCTCTCACATCCTCGTTCCTGACCTTGTCCAGTCGCGTCCAGCCACATGCCCACCTCAACCCAGCACTCGCTTCCGTACAGCATTGCAGGCCTTATTACCGCTCGATACAACTTGCCTTTGAGCGTCCTGGAGCACCGCCGATCGCACAGTATTCCAGTAGACTCCCTCCACTTTATCCATGTTGCGTTAATCCGGGCCTTCACTGCCTGGTCTACTGTACCATCAGCCGATAGATCACTGCCGAGATATCGGAAGTCTTCTACCTTTTCGATGGTCTCCCCATGGCAGTCCGTTATCGGTTCTAGACATTCTTCGGAGCTTATGAACTTAGTCTTCTTGACGTTCACTCGAAGCCCATTCTTTGCCAGCCTGTCCTGCCATTGCTGTACTTTCGCTTGCAGTTCTTCCCTGCTTTCCGCTACCAGTGCTATGTCGTCCGCGTACAGAATGGTCTTCAGTGGTCCTTCCATGAGATCTTTCACCATTACATTCAAAGTGAGGAGGAAGAGGTGCGGGCTTAGGGCTGTTCCTTGATGCACCCCTACCGTGATATCCACTTCATTCGACAGCCCGTGAGGAGTTCGTACAGCTGCCTTAGCTCCATCGTACATATCCCTTATAAGGGCGATGAGCCGTTCCGGTACATGGAGTTTCCGCAAGGCATTCCAGAGCACCGGTCTCGGTCGAAAGCCTTCTCGAGATCGAGGAATGCTAGGTAGCATGCTCTCCGCCGCTTCTCTCGATATTTCTCCATCTTCTGCCTAGCGATGAAGATGGCGTCGGTTGTGGATTTTTCAGGCATGAACCCGAACTGCTCTTGGGAGATAGGGATGAGTTCCCTCAGTCTTGAATCGATCAGCTCTCGTACAGCTTTATGGTATGCGCTGTTAACTTGATACCACGGTAGTTGGAGCAGTCCATTGCATCACCCTTCTGTTTGAAGATGTAGACGATCGTACTAGTCCTCCACCAATCTGGGATTCTTCCTTCAACAGTTACGGTGCTGAGGAATCGAGTGAGCCACTCTATCCCGTACTCACCCAGTGCCTTCCATGCATCTATAGGCACCCCATCTGGACCAACCGCCTTCCCAGTCTTCATCTTCCCTAGCATACGGCGGACCTCTCCATTCGTCCAGGGTAGGATTGGACCTGCCGTGGCCTCCGTTTTTGGGCTTTCGTTACGGGGGAACTCTTCGTTCAGAAGCATCAGACAATTTATAGGACTGATTCAGACTATTTTCCGTCGTAAAACACGAACATGATGGCCATCGATGGCTCAGATTCCAGCAAAACTGAGATACCTGGTGCCCACACACCCGCAAGTATGTTATGCGCATAAAGAATACTTCTGAGATCCATTTATGCCGCCTGCCACGCGATACACGCTGGCGTCTACATACTTTTCCCGGAGTCGACAGGCAAGTGACTCCTACGGTGTGTGCCAAATATTGAGTGATGACCTGCCTGGCACGTATCGACGTGGCGATTGACCGAGAATCGAATATCGATGGCAGATGGACCATGAAGCGAGCGTTTATTCATTTATTTATTTAATACACCAAAAGTGGTGTGCACAAGAATAGTTCGTATTTCGTGGCAACAAAGACCATGACAAAATCAAAGATGTGGGAAGAGATAATCAATAAAAGATGAAGCGCTAGATAAGATTAGGAAATAAGAGAAACAGGTAAAAATAAGAGAAACAGATCTTTGAAAAAACGCTTCTCCAGTGCACCGCCTTCAGATCCTACTGAGTAATCGGTGATAAGGCCGGCTTACTTTACGGAGCACCGGAATGGTCCCCTGACGAGATCCTTGTCCCTCATTCGGACTCTTTCAAGACATGAAGTTTACCGCTCGCAACCAACTTGACCCATGACTAACGAATTAGTCTGGGACCTCAGGCGAACAATGAGGGGGGACCTCAAGTGAGAGGCCGGTCAACTTTCGGTTCATCACGCAACTGGTGGGCTACAGTTTTGGAACCTTCAGGCGGCAGGAAAGCAGATAAAGGGGACATTAATAACATCAACTGCAAGCAGTAACAAGAATCGTAATAAACCATGTCCACAAAAGGAAGAGAACGTAGAGGCCGATTACTTAATAGAAATAGAAACGCCGGATTTTCGTGATCAGAACATCGTGTAGAAAGTGAAACGCCGGATCTCTATGACACAGGTCTCAGAACATCCTAAAAGCACTGAAATTTTATTAGATACAGCGGATCATCTGTTTATTTATTTATTTATTTATTTATTTATTCATTTATTTATTTATTTATTTATTTATTTATTTATTTATTTATTTATTTATTTATTTATATACGTACTCATTAGGAGTGCACCAATGTTCTCGTGTTAATTAAACTAATGGAACAAAATAGTGGTGAAAAGTAAAGTTAATGGCAACAGGCAAAGTTGGCAAGAAATTTGTCCACAGTTGTAGATTATTGAAAGTGAAAACACATCCATTCATTCACCATGCTAGCACAATATGGCAGCAGAACAGCCATTGGTGAGATTTAAAGTAAGCAAGTAGGTACCCACTCCAGCTGGCCATGGTGCCTTAACTTATGCGATAATATATGGAACAGGTCGGAGCTTCGGGACACGGGTATGCCAACCTCCCACGTGGAACCGACCTGCTGGGTACGAGCATAGTCAGAAGCAAAGTTTCCTTGGCAGCATACTGGCGGCACAAAGTAACCATGAGAGGAAGGAGTATTGTATGTGGTCAGAAGAGGCCAGTAGATCTTACCTTCCAATTTCACCTGTAGCTGGAGAAATAGATCACAATCAAAACAATTCTAGCTTCTAGCAAGAAATCCAATACGAACCAACAATTCAAAACACTTTTAGCCGGAATCTGGACATGAGGCAGTATGGAGCAAGGGGGGGGGTGGAAGCAGCAGACGGCAAAGAAACAAAGAATGCTATTACGAGAGCTAATAGAAAAGATCCGATCGGAGGGGAGGTAGTTGAGTATGAATCTCAGAAGGGAGAAGGAGTCTCTGAAACGACTAGCATCAGCATCGAGAACCACGCAGGAAGCTCCATTTCCTGGTGTGACCAGCCATGAACGTGAAACCGCACCACAACTTGTACAACAACTTCCAAAGAAGTAACTGAAAGTATATAAGTTAAGAAACCATATGGCATACATTCCCCTAAATTCCTTTGTTCCCAAAGCGTGCAAAAAGTCAAGCTTGCACGTCCTATTTTTGAATACCTTGCTATTAGGCGTCGGAGGACATGAGGTGGCAGAAGCTGGAACCATCTAGCACAGCTATAGAAGAGCATATTAAACATTAAGGAGTAGCTTCTAGATCGTATGGTAGCGCAGTGTAGGGTTATTTCACCAAGACGTTCACTTGTTGGCCTGAAACACCATTACTTACTCGCACCAAGCCGTATCTCCTTCCTTGGGATCCGGAAGCAGATCACTAAGTGAAGCATTACTCGCCTATATTGCAAAGTATGAAGTGAAAACAATCGCAACCGAGTACTGTACGAGGGCATACTGGGTCTAGGAACACTAGATTGGGACCTATATCAGAGAAACCGTGTAAATGCATGTGGGACTTTTCCAATCTTTACAATATCATTATTTACAGATGGACTCCACAGCTGAGAGCAGTACTCAATATGCGGCAAACGTTTTGTGAAGGTGTAGTAATATCAAAGGATCTGAGCATTGTGGATTTCTCATTATCATGAATAAAGCAGCAAATGCTTTCTTGACAACATCGTTGATATAAAGAGAAAATTTCGTGTCAGAACAAAAATTCACTCGAGATCCTTAACAAACTGTGATCTTGTTAGGGTGATTCCATCAGCATCATACCCAGTTGCTGCGGCGTTCCCAAAATGCATGACCAAACACTTATTAAGGTTCAGGGCGATATCCCATAGGGTCGCCCACTCACTCATTTTCATTACTAATGACCTTAGCCCTGGCTGTATGATTTTACTGTTATTATAATCATGGGCAGCATATGCTTTGATATCATCTGCGTACACCTGCACCTGGAACTTGCAATGTGTTTTGAGTAACTGTGGCAGTTCTATGGATTAGACCAGGAAAAGCAGGGAAGTCAACACTCCACCCTTGGGGACTCCACTGGTGCAAGCGAAATATTCAGAGCAACTGGATCCCACACGAACTATCATGGTCCTGCCATTGAGATATGACGTCAGCCAAGTAAGAGTTCTGCCACGGATACCGTACTGATCTAGCTTGGAAATCAGTTTAGGATGACAGACCTTATCGAAGGCCTTAGAAAAATCGAAGTGGATAACATTCACCGAAATTCCACAGTTAATAGCCTTACAGACGTCATAGAATGTGTCAATAAGATTGGTACGGGTAGAAGCTCCAGGTAGGAATCCGTGCTGTTCGTGCGGAATGAGGTGAATCTATCAAACCAAGTCAACAATTTACCCTAGATGACCTTTTCCATCATCTTAGCAGGGGTAGGTGTGAGGCTACTGAGCCTAAAGTGACTAACTTTATAAGATCTTGAACTTTTGGGGACAGCCGTTATGATAGCCTTCTTCCATAGCTGAGGAACGTCCTCTAGAAGATAGGATATGTTGAAGAGATGAGCGAGGGACCTACACAAGGAGTTGCATTTTCTGAAGACCATTCGAGGAATTCCATCATTTGGCAGACTCACGGAAGGCTTCAATCCTCCAACACAGAGTAGGGCTGAAATAAAGGTCAACAAGACTACATTGAAGCTTCCTTGAACTGTGGTTCAGAGTAGTACAAATATTTCAAATGTACTGTGGGGAACACTACAAAATCTGTTATAAATATCATCAATAGAGCTGTACTGATCAAAAACTTTGAGCCAATGAAGTGCTCGTCAAGGCAATTATAGTCAACAGTTGAAAAATCCCGCTATACTAGGAATCGTAGACAAGACTAAATCGAGAATGTTCCCATGAGTCGGCAGAGAAACATACTGTTTAAAGTCTCCTTGTTGGGAAAAATCCAAGAATGGTACTGAGGCCGAATTTAGAGGGCTTAAGTTTTTCCAGTCTACAGATAAGTTGAAGTCTCCTAGGATTACATTGTCGGTCTGCGTTGATATAATGTCGCGAAGTAACTCAATCAACTCTTCATCATCTCTTATGTTCGAGTTTGGTGGCCGGTAAGCAACAGTGAGTCGTGTTCGTGATACCTCGAAAGGACAGATAAGCTCAAACGAGCGCACATCAGCTTTTGTTGTAAAAGCTAGTTCGACGGGAAAAGTGAAACGATTACCCTTGATCAAACAACATGCCCCACCACCTCTGCGATCATTCCTATCTGAACGACAAATTAAGTCAGAGAAGGCAGCCAAAATCTCAGAGTCACAAATATTGGGCGTGAGCCACGTCTCATTAATGAATATGAAGTCGGGCTGTTGGTGGCTAATCAGTGCATGCAAAGGGTTAAGCTCATTAGACAGACTGCGGGCATTTATTAGATAGCAGGTAAGGGCAGATGCACCGTGCACTACTAGGCGTTTACCGACGTTTGCGTGGCAATTCAGATATGTGCTTGAGCTGGCCTTCATAGACAACCCATTCGCGGACATCTTTGCCCTTATTGCGCTCTTCAGCCTCTTTGTGGGGCTCGTATTCGCGTTTCCTCTCATCCTCTGTCATGCTACGGCGAATAAAAAAGTTTTGCATCTTAGCACACCGAAGAAGGCGTGCATAAGCGAGAGCTCCACGCCAGTGTGATCTGGCTCTGGCTGGCAAAACGACATTGACGAGACGAGAGCGGCCCTTGTCAGGTCTGCCCATCCGATATATATAGGTCGGGCGGCACTCCATGTCCAATTCATCAAGCACTCCACATACTTTGTCCTCTAGGTCTCCCTGGCGAGCCGACGAGGGTAGGTTGCCTTGGGGTTCCTCGAGATCAGAAATAACGATGCTACGTTCGCGCCTATCACTCTCAAGTAGCTGAAGAAATGCCATAAGAACCTTTTCTGAGAATCAGCATGCTCTCAATCGCAGGATAATGATTAAGTTCGATGATGCTCTTTGAAAGCTCCATAGCTGACATATTTTTGAAGTTTTGGGACTGCGACTGCGTGCCTACACCGCTAGCCAAACTACAAGACAACTGAGAGGATGTTAGCTTGTCTGTGTTGCCGCGTCGTGCCTTTGATGGCATTCTTGACCTTTGACGTGTCTACCAGTGGGTCGATAATCAATATAAAAGACAACTACTACCTGAATCTAGTGGGCAAAATTCGAAATTCCACCGTCAAAGACGACTCAGTGTGGTAAAAGTAAGGTGGTCGAAAATAAAAAAGAAACCGAGAAAAAAGTTGTGAAGGAAGAACAGCTAAAAAAGGAAACAAATGAAAAACGGAAACAACCCAGTAGAGCTCGCAGAAACACGACCGGTCGACGGGCGCGCACGAATGATTGTTCAATAACCTATCCTCGACAATGCTGGCAGATTAAATTTCTTCAAACGTCTTTTGAAAATCTTACCATCTGTGGAATGGAGCAATTCAATAGGAAGACGACAAAGTCGCGCGGTCCTATAGAAGAAGCTGTTGAACAGAAGGGAGTAGCTTTTTCTTTGTATTCTTGCGTAATGGAGAGTGAAACTGCTTGACCTAGGACTACTGGGACAACAAATCCAATACTAACTTGGCTTCGTTTCTCATTATACGAAAACAAAGAGTCAAATCATTAATCGTGCGTCGAATATTCAAACGTTGTAATCCGAGTGCCTTCAAGCTCCTCGCAATTGGGAAGATGGTCATACCTCGCAGAGGAAACACATCAGAGGAATACTAATTTAGTAAACGTTTGCTGTACTTTCTCCAACCTTGCGATATCTTTTTTGAAAAAAGGGCTCCATGCTGGAGAGCATTACTCAGGATGGGAGAGAACATAGGTTTTATAAAGGCAAGTAAGGCGATAACATCATTGCTATGAAAATTCCGAAGATGGAGTATAGAACAGCGAGCCTTTTTGGGAACATCTTCTATATGGCCACAAAATCTAAGATCTGGATTAAGGACTACACCTAAATCCTTTACGGACTGGCAGCTTTTGAGCCAACACCATTAATCTCATATTCCGCCGGGTACTCCTTTTCCAGTATGAAATACGCGTCGGGTACTCCCTTTCAGTATGAAATACGGAGCATTTGTTAAGATTGACCGACAAATCCCACATCGTGGCCCACTCCGTCATCTTCTCTATCGCCTTTTTGAGCGCTGCCTGAACAATATCCCTGTAAGATTTATTGTAAGCTGCATAAATTCTTATATCATCGACGTACATTTGAATTTTTATCTCTAGAGAGGTCCTAATAAAGGCAGGAGGTCCATAGTGTTGATAAGGAACAACAGTGGAGATAAAACGCTCCCCTAAGGTGCGCCGCTGCGGCACCAATACTTGTCGGAAAAGCTCTGTCCAACCTTAACTGTCATGTACCTCAGGTTCAAGTCAGACATGAACCAGTCTAGAAGGGTGCCAGTTATACCGAGACCTTCCAATTTAATAAACAGTTTCGAATGACAAACCCTATCAAAAGCTTTGGAAAGGTGAATGAATACAACATCAACCACATTTCCTTTGTTGAGCGCAATGGGCCAGTCGAAAGTGCTGTCTAGAAGATTGGACGCTGTGGAGGCTCCACTAATGAAGCCATTTTGTTCTGCCAGTATCATATTGAATTTCTGCAATCAAGACTAGAGTTTCTCTCTCATTAGTTTTTTTTTCATAACTTTGGCGCGCGATGGGAGGGTGCTTGAGGCGATAGTCGGACAGAATGCTACTTTTAGGCACATTCGGTATGGCAGAGACGAGCGCTCCTTTCCATCCTCTAGGAGTAATGAGATGTTAAAGATATAAGATAACGGCTGATGAAGCTAAGGTGCGCACTCTTTATAGATAATTTGAGGGATCCCATCATACTGCTCTGATGTGGATGGTTTGAGAGCTCTTAAGATTTTCAAAACATCAGTAGGATAGATAGAAACATCGGAGAGATGATGTGAGATGCGGTATAGGTTATTTGATTGAAAGTTGCCCTTATTGTCATTGTTGGTAATTACTAACAAAGTATGTAACTAAAGCTTCAGCCTTCTGTTCATCAGTGACGAATTTAAGGCCAGTTGCATCATATGGAACTGGAAGTTTTCCTTGAGCCTTGGTTCTCTTATTGAGGTGGTAGAACAGGCCTTTGTGTTTGGGTTCAGTTATGAGTCGCCTTTCTTGGCTTGCTAGAAATTTTTTCTGCATGGAAGTCTAAGCTGTAAGCACACTTTCTTTTAGAGGAGATCTGACACGGGGATGAGAGAGAGCGAAAAAGCCTTTTTTCTGTGCTGGCAAATTTCTGATATGTGAAGGGTAAGCAACCATGATGGTCGAGGACATTTGAGAGGGATAAAAATCGACATAGCCTTGTAGATCTGCGATCAGAACCTTTCATACACTTCACTAGAAGAGGAATAGTTATTGAAGATATGAAACAAATTGATATTTAATAAGTAGTGGTTCATTGCCTCTAATCACCGTTCAGGAAGTCTAGGGTTGGAAGAAGCTGGATCTGAGAGATTTCATGCAGTACGTCAAATGCAATGATGTTGTGATCAGAGCTGGCAAAAACGGGAAGGATACACTGGAAACAAGAGGGTTGTGGTGAGAATGAGATCCAGGGTGTTTTCGTTATAGGCGGCTGGGTGTCATGCTGTCTAAATCCACAGCTTTCGATTCAAGCTTTCGAAAAGGTCGAGGAATAAGGCAGAAGAGGAGTTTTCGACTTCTCCAGTTCCCCCCAAACGACTTTGAGGTTGAAATCGCCCAGCAAAACTGTATGAGGTTGGTTCGAGCATAAGTCGGAAAGCACATCAATTAGTAGAGAGTCTTCTGTCGATGTCGAACTAGGAGGGCGATAGATGACCACAAATCTAATTGTACATGGTGTACTGGAGCCTTTCAATTCGAAACATAGAATGTCGGCTTTTAGGGCACACTGGAATCCAACTTTCCTTGATATTTGAGCAGAGTTAACCAAGCAGCAAATACCCCCCCCCCTTTTCTATCTTTACGATCACATCGGTATACGAAGTACGGCAAGTCCGTGACTAATTCTACGTTCAGCACACGAGAGTTTTACCATGTTTCAGTTATGATGGCAAGATTCGGTTTTCTGAAGTTCAAAAAAGCTTGCAAATGCACGAGTTTTTTCACAATACTACGGTTGTTGAAGAGGAAACAATACAATGAGTTCTGGGTGACATGCGCCCTTACTGCTTTTCCGGGCTGTGAGAAGAGAACAGTTCAAAGCAGTGCTTAGGTTCGCCTCTGAAAACTACCCGCTCGCACTTCGTTTTCCCTTTATTTCGCACTCTTGCTTATGGCCGGAGTTGGAACTCGTGTGGCGTTTTTCAGCAGTTATACTTCTCCCAACAAAAACATTAAAGATCCTTCCAAATAAATTCCTTCTGTTGAGATATGGCATAGCTCAGGTAATCATTTAAAGCAGCAACCTCGCAGACCCTGGACAACAAGACCGCACTCATAGGTTAAGGTAGGTAGGTTATTTTCCTCAACTGATTACCCATACTGAGCACTACGCAACCATTAATGGAACCTAGTGGCAAATAGATTGGTCGAAGGAATTTATTACGAAAACAGTTTACAGTACTATGAAAGATGGAGCCTAAGTGAAGCTTCAAGCATTTGGTAAATGTCCTAATTTAGTATGGGAGAGATACCGCGCCCCATCTGATCCGCGTCGATACCGCAATAGCGGCGCGGCGATCAGATGGGGCACAGTGGAGCTCATTACATGGCTCCTATTTGGTTTCTATCTTTTCTATTCTTGATTGTTTATCCATTAACCCTGCCGGATAACTTGCATGACTTTTAATCAGCGATATGCAATACGAACAAGGCGTAGAGATCACAGAAAGGTGATGTAGCCGTTGATTTTGGCGTTATGATGAAGTAGTGGAATGCAGATCAATGTATGAAATTCGAATACGAGTATCACATGAGATCGGTCTGAGGTGGTTGAACACTTTGATCGCATCGATTTCCGAAAGATCAGCAATTGAGCGAAATTTAATCAATCCGTGCATTTGCTCGAATCCCATAGAGCAGATGATTCAGGCTCTTGAGAGATAGTTAGAGCAATTGTGAAGGCGACAAATGCGACGTAGAGAGCAATGCAGACATATTTGATTATTCGCTCCCACGGCCGTTCCACAATATTGTAGAGAATTACTACACCAAAACAGAAACCGGTGACTCCGCCAGCGATGTGAGCAGAATGGGAGACCGAGTCACAATCGTTTAGACAAATACGACGATAGATGGCAGTTGCAATGTCAAATATGAGAAAGACAGATATTAGCCCCAAGCGAACCCATCGATACGGCATTTCAGCCCAGTTAATAAAAATATTTGCAAGATGAGCTGTGACCAGGGCGTATACTCCTGCAGATGCTCCTACTACGTAGACTTTAGGATCAAGTGTGTACTGAAGAAGAGCGCCTGTTAGTACAGCCATCAAGTAGAAAGGTGCTATCCGCCATGGTTTGTGTACCACTTCAAGAGGAACTCCAATTATGATCTGAACGGCCATATTTCCGAGTAGATGGAGGAGCCCAACATGGAGAAAAGCATAGGTGAAGAAGCGCCACACTTGAGCTCTGAGTTTGGGAGCGAACACTAAAGGGCCTATATGATTATCAACATGACAGCCAGCACAAAATGTGAAAATGTCTTCATTCGGTGGCATCGATTCCGTATAGTAGTAATAGAAGAAGACGCATATTTCGATTATGGTTATCAGAAGTATGAACAAAGGCGGTGGGCAGCAGGTGTACTCGTCAATGTAAGAGTGGACTTCTACCCGTTGCTGATGAGTGATTACTTGATCGGCAATGAAATAAAGCGCCCGTTTTACTTGCGATGATTGGGCCTCTTTAGAGGTCATCATTTCCTCGAACTCTTCGACCGTAATTCGTTCATCACCGTTCCTGTCCGCTTCTCTGAGCAAAGCCTCGATCTGATCATCTCGCAGATTGATTGTTGACCGTTGCTTCCGAAGTCGAGTTCGAAGCACGTCTAGCGGGATGGAGAACTCCTCTCCTGGTGAGGATTTTAAGTCAGTTCGGAAAGCATCGTTAGAGCGACCGCGCATGGGACGCCGAGTTAGTGAGTGTGTGAGTGAGTTTAGTGCTTAGTGAGTTTTAAGCCTTTCCCTCTGTCATCACAGGACGAGCACACTGCCAATGGTCGGCGAGGCTTTTGTTTCGGAAAATAAGTATTGAATTCACCAGGGTTTTATCTTAGCCCATTTCTGACCTTTCACTTTTCGAACAGACTAACCCTGTTCCCTATCATGATCGTCTGTACCGCCTTATGCCAACCTTTCACCACCCCTGCTTGACCGTGATGCAGCAAAGGTCCAATGAATGAGTTGCTTAAGGAGCAGCTCTACACTGGAAGTGGTAACCTCCTGTGGAACCAGTACTTCAGGGCAGAAGACTAATATCGAGGACGAAATGAGATCCAGACCTTCATCTGAACGCACTTGAGTGAGCTGTGAATTGATGAAACCACTATCTCCCAATTCTTCGGCAAAGAACTCACAATCGTGTTGAGACTCATCATTCTCATGCATCATACTCATCACTGTCATCATACTCATCACTGCCAAAACTGGTTTGTTGAAGCCAAGAATGGCGATGTAGCGGGATCAATAAAAGGCGACCATCTCGGGTTGGCTATTTTGATTCACTGGGGATACCTTGATCCTCAATTGTAGTGAAGCACAGTAACTCAGTGAAAGAGGAGAGGCAAATGAATCGGCAGATCTTCATTCTTCAAAAGTGATAGGGTCCATTTCATGGGCTCTTCACACCCAGTCCACCAAAAAGTTCTATACTAGGGAAATACATGTGTACGCTAGAACACTCGATGGTTCACTGCGCGTCACTAGTTCTTCACTGGTCCCGATGTGAATTGCCGTGCGATGACGGGCCTCCACGCGTGGCGTGTACATGGAATGGAACTTGGCAATCCCTATTGCAAGAAAAGCCAATCCGGAACACATGCATTGTAAGCAGACAGCTTTTTCATCCTTTGTACAGCTTGTACTTTACGCCTTTTGACTATGAGTGGTACGCTAACTACGCCTTTTGACTATGGGTGATGCGTTAACCTGGCTCGCGAAGGAATTCACCCAGTCGGAGGAATTCAAAGGAGCGGCGCCCACATGCATAGACGTTCCCATGATATGTTCGTTTCGGTCACGGTACGACGTGAACTGTTTGATCTGCTCTCTCTCAGCCACTGAGACGGCAGACGGGGTAGAGCAATGGGTAGATCATTGCCAGTCCAAGTGCAAGGCCGCGTTACTCATTTGCGGTGCCGGCGACTGCGTGTATCTGCGTTCCCGCCTAAGACCGCTTTCATACTTTGCCCACCGACGCCGTCATCTACCTTTCGACGCCGTCATTTGCGTTTCAACGCCGTCATCTGCGTTTCGACGCCGTCATCTGCGGTGACCATTTGCCCGCCGCAAATGACGGCGTCCATAGATAATGCGCAGCGTTTGCAAAATTCATGACCCAATCACACTACAGTAGGTGATTGTGGCCGCTCCGAATCCTGGCGCTATGCCAAGATGGTGATCGTGGTCGCTTCGTGTATTGGCACAGCGCCAAGATTCGAAGGGACCAAAATCACCATACTGTAGTATGATTGGGTCAAGAATTTCGCAAACGCTGCGCATTATCTGTGGACGCCGTCATTTGCGGCGGGCAAATGGTCGCCGCAAATGACGGCGTCGAAACGCAGATGACGGCGTCGAAAGCAAATGACGGCGTCGGTGCGCAAAGTATGAAAGCGGCCTGAGCCACCTTGCCTCGTTGTCCGCGTCGTTTCCACACCTCCCCTTGCCACTCTACCTCGCTGCCTGTAAATGCAGAAAGTGGAAATCATCCGTGCGCGAGTTTGAAATTGAATGCAGGATGTCAGTGAGCTTTTGTCTCCCTCCGTTCTGCCATACAGAGGAACGAGGTACATAAGCTCCCCAAACGCTGACGAAAAAGATATGTTGAGTTTGTGCCGAAAAAAGACGAAATAACCCGGCAACCCAGCATGTTTTACGAGATAGACTACGCTAATGGATTATATTTCGAAGGAGGGTGTGTGCTTTTACGCCAGCAATCGAATCCTAAATGAAGGATTACGACACGATTATCGCTCCAAGACCCATCTATATGGCACCCCTGGCTCAAACGCATCGTCTCAAATTGACATATTCATGGGGTACACGTCCAAAAAACTCTAAATAAAGTGTGATCAGTTCCAGTTGAGGTTTAGATGGATGAAGCATGTGCCAAACTGTATAAAGTGCACATGTAGCATAGGGGTCTTCGTCTATCAGAGGCTCTGCGTTTGTGAATTGGTTTCTGGGTTGTTTTCCGTTTCTCCTTCAAAATCTCTCAGTATTGGGGAAAAATGCGCTAAAGAGGGTAGAAAGTCTCCTTAGCATTTGAGGGGTGTTTTCCCTCAGTGGGACAGCGTTACTGCTGGATAGACGGGGCTTACTACAGAATTTTGTAACATGGCTCTAGGGAGGCCTGTAAGCTGTAAAATGAATGGAGACGGGTGAGATTTGTTAAATGGCCATCCCACTCCATAACGGTCTAGAAAACGGGTAGAAGCGAAGTGCTCGGTCATGGCTAGAGGGAAGAAGGCAATACCAAACAAGGTGGGCGGGGCCATCACTGGGATAACATAAGCAAACCGGAAAGTTCTCGTGGACCACATTGTTCATTAAGGACCGTGACAAATGCGGAAATTCATAGTCAAAGAATGGATCAAACTTATCACTTTTGTGAAAGCGGAAGCTTGTGAACCCTGCCGTTAAGTGATTAATGGAAGAAACATTACATTGCTCCGTAACTGACAGGTCATCTTGACTTTCTTTCGTTTTTCTCGTTCTATCGGTGTTTTTAATAAATACAATGTGTACGACAGTTACCCACAAAGCATTGCCAAAGCACGGGGGAATTTCGATTTTCTTCCTCTATGTTTTTGTAGAGTTCTAGTGGAAGAAAAGATATTAGATAATAGATATTGTTTTTGAGATTGCCTTGATTAGTCTGCCACACTTTCCCATAGAGAACTTTAGAATGACGATAAGATGGCATTCTTAAGCGGGGGATCACAGCTACTGGGGTACGAGGGAGTGTGCCTGTCTTCTTTTATTTCGCTGCATTAGAGGCCAAGTGTTGTCACACGAAAAACAATATTTGCTTCGCTTTATAATTTTACTGGTTGGCGGTACGATTAAGCTACTCGGCTTAGAATTTTGTAGAGGCAATGGTATCAGAAGATGAAACTAACGCTGCTCGAATCTTTTCTGCATCACCATCATGTCGGAGAAATCTGTTTTGATGAGATTGCATACCGCGCATTGGATTTTGCGAACGGTTTGAGCAAAGTTTCTGTAGCCTGTTGAATATTAGATTGAAAGAAAGTTCTGGCCTTTTTTTTAGGAAGAGCTAATGCTATGAGGGGAAATAGAGAAAATTAGCAGTCTGTTACGGCAGAAATCTAATCTACTTAGGCAAACACTCCTTTTGGTTTTGATTGATTGTAAAGCATTATAAATTGTTTTTCCGCCGTCCTCTAACCTGGGCTTAACCAATGGATCTGAAGCGAGTTTTAAATTTTCACGACGAGTAAGAATGGATATGTATTCTCCCATTACGTGAATACTATGACTCCATCGATTGCGTGGGTGGCTTGTCTTGTGCCATTTGTAGTTAGGGACAAACTCCACTAAAATCAGATTGATCAGTTAGTCAGATTACCTTCTTGGGGCAGCAAGGAAAAAAGGAAGAAAAATTTTTTATAAAAATTCAATGATATGATTGAGTAAATTTAGTGGCTCGTTTCGCCTCCAAAACTCAGACGAACCACTGTGTTTTCATCAACACCGGAGGCTCATCAGTGAGTTGGTGTTGATGAAAACAATTAAATAGTTAAAGTTAGTGAAGAATTAAAAAACACAAAAAAAGTGAAAAACCAGCAGAAAAAACGAAAACAAAAACCAAAACACAATAACCAGCAAAAGGCTTCTAAGAAATAGTAAATTGAAAGGCGTACCTGTGTGTTTGATATATATTCCACAAAATGAAGTGATATAGATATCCTTTCCAATAATCATATAAATAACCATAAACATCTGTAACCATACATTTAAACTAAAAAATTAGGTAACATAAAAAGGCGAAGCAAACGGCAAGCGTGAAACTATTAAGAACATAAAAACGATTGACGAATAGGATCGCGTTGAGTAAAAAGCAATAAACGAACATAAGAAGACAAACGACATGGAAGGAGTGAGTGTGAATTGATTTGCACAACATGAAAAAAGTGAATGTGAATGGATGCAACAAAGGGGAATATATACGCGAATCCAAATAAACCATCCCGCCAAGGAGAGAAATCAAATAATATTAGGTTTAATACTCAGCTAATATAGCACACCATCTTATGGATTGGGGCGCGTTACCGTTAGACATTCAGTCCAGTTTGTGATGAGAGTATTGAAACTCAAAAACATCCTTGAGTAACGGAGGCCAATAAGTGTTTGAAGCGATAAATGCTATCATGGAGAGGATGAGGTAGACATGTGCTGTGAGTCTAGTAGAAGATGGAAAAAGCAGGGAGAAAATTCGTATAGATTAGAATATAACTGTCATCATAGAATTGTATCTATTAATTTTTTAATCTTTTTAATGTCATCCATCAAATCATATTTGTAACTAATGAATTTGTTATTGTAGATGCATTTAACAACATTAGCTGCTATAAATTCAACTGGATATCCATTATCTACGAGAAATGTTTTCATTTCATGAACTTTAGTAACAAAAACCTGCAGTTCGGTACAAGTATTAGCAATTCTAAGAGTTTCAGTGTAAATGACCGATGCCTTGGTGTTTCTAGAAATATTGGCATCATGGTGAGGAAACTTAATAACCTTGAAATCAAAATCATCAGTTTTGTTATACAACCTTGTTTTTACCTTATTATCTTCGATTGCAATAGTCATGTCTAAGTAATTGCTACAAGTTTCCGAATAATGTGTCTTTTTAACTTCTATGGTATCTTTATATACTTCTTTGATATATTTATCTATATCTGATTCGTTCTGATTGTGCACAATCAGTAAGTCATCCATATATCTGAAGGGTATAAACAGTTTGTTCCTATCATGTTTCTTATTCTTTGCATAATTATATTCTAGTACGGAAAGGGTAAGGTCGGCCAAAAGTGGACTGCAGTTGCCACCTTGAGGAACACCTTTAATTTGTTTGAAAACTTCACCGCCGAAAAAACAAAAGCTATTTTTTAACAAATATTCTATCAAGTAAATGAGGTCGGTACTATTGTAGTACCTACAATTGTTTTTGATGTTTTGTCCATCGGTGTAAAATACAGCAAACCCATTGGTTCCTATCAGCGTTTTACCCGAATTATTGAAACACAATTTAAGTAACTGTTGCATATTATTGATAATTAATGCATGTTCTAGATTGGTAAACATATCTGTGAAATCTGCAGTATATAATTTGATATTGTCTCGTCTAATGTTACACAGATCCCGACTGATATTAATATTGTTTATAGCCCAATACGTTTCAATGGTTCTATTCCTCTCTTGTATTACTCGTAGATAATTCATAAAGTGTCTTTCAATATGTGTAAAAATTACATGCAGCTCTTCAGCTAGTGGTTTAATACTACTACTATAGGCTCCCGTGATAAATCTAAACTTAACAGGGTTTTTATGCAACTTGGGTAGTGCATATATCAAAGGAAGATCTGCTTCCGTATCATTATGCAGTTTATTATGAGTACAAAAACTCCTATGTCGCATGATTACTTCAATTTTATTTGTACTGGGTACAAGTTCATACGTATTTTTTGTGCGCAGATTTATGAAGGATCTTGACTGGAAATTATACTTTATACCCATCTCTTCCATAAGAGTAGTAACGTACAGTTTTTTGCATATGATACCATAGTTGTTGCTTGCCTTGTCGAGGGGGCAGAAGACAAATCTTTTTTGATATTCTCTGATGAGGTTAAGTGACACCCTCATCTTTCTACCTCTAAGGTTGTCTGTCGTGAGTAATGGTTTGATTTTGTTACGGAAGCATATGGAAAAATACCTATTGAGAATGTCCAATTTGGTATCATTAATTTTATATTTGGATTTAAAGAATGTAGTAACTCGTTTTACAGTATTGAAGTATATCATTTTCACTTCTGCTCTTGAAATTCCTTTGTCAATTCTAAATTTAGTGCCTTTATGAAGAATCTCCCTAAGACTCTCGTCTTCAATAACGTTTATATCTCCAGTTATTACATGACCGTAGTGTGTATTAACGTATTTAGCAAGATTAATTTCATTACATATACAAGTTTCATTCATCATCTCTTCTAACTTTGTATGGTCTAAGCTTCTAAGTATTTTGTTGTAATTGAATATTTTACTGGAAATGGCGTTATTGTATCAATATAATTCTAATAGGTGTCGGATCCTTATTAAGATCGTTGTTATTAGTTAAAGTCCGTTTAACATAACCAGAATTAAAAATCTTATTGAACGGTATCTCGTTGAAGACCCTACTTGTAAAGTTTAAAATAAGATTATGGCAAGACCGTTTAGGTTTCTTCACTTCATTAGTATGGTAATGTAAGTGAGCTAATATACATAATATTAAAAACCTTGTTTTATTACTAACATTTGCCAAGAAGTTGTCACTGTAAGAACTTTTGATCATTTTATTAATTTCCACTTTAGTCATTGCCTTAATCAGTCTATAGTATTGTATCAGATTCGGAGACTCTCCCAGACGGTTTATTGCTTCCAAAACTTGTTGGTATGTTCTTTTATTACCATTTTTATTGCCTTTAGAACCCCTATTAAGTCTGTCTTTAATGATTTAATGAAACCTTTGGGTAACTGGCCAGGTTGAATATGCGCTGAAACCCACGCTAGCCAAATCTAGTTGCTGGTCACATGCGTTCAAGGGTTCGGCTATTTTGGGTCTGAGCGTGTGCAGCTCATAGTAGCGCACTGTGGCACGAATAAAAAGTGTCACCTGGTAATTTCAGAAGAGAATGTGCCAAATGAGAAGAATGTCCTTGGAGGCAAACTCCCAACCTGTCTTTTTGTTGATGGTCCAGTGGTTGTCTTCTTCCTAATCGTTTACCCGCTTCTGGGTTACCAGCCGAAATTTTCTTTTTTGGTTATAGACCAGCTTCGAATACAGGGAGAAATGGAAAAACTTATCTGCTCGGTCGCTGAGCTAAACTGACTCCAGCTGCCCAGATCGTTCACTGACGTCTAACTCCTTCGAAGCCTTCGGGACGTCCTTTTCTTTAGAAGTTAGTAGAACTGAAGGTATGGTTAGACGAGGTAAATATGACAGGTAATGGAGGACTGAGTCGTTCAAGGAGGCACGCTTTTAAACTTTGGAATAAAACGTATTTATCGAATAGTGAGTGAATAACAAGTGATGTGGAAAAACCGGTGTAGATAAGTCGAGATGCTAGATACGAGATACGAGATACAATTTTAGCCTGTAGCCACCAGTATATATGTTGAGCCCTGAAACATATCCGCGATGTGAGGTTTCCCTTAATAACCTCTAACTCAAGAGATCCTCATAGAGATCAGAGACAATACCGTACTTGTTTACATGACTGTCGAGGTTGCATACAGATTTCGTAACCTATGTCCCTCGACAGCCCACATCGCCTTATGGCACTGAACAATGTTTCTGTCGCGGATCGAGAACGCATCCTTAGACTTGGCGTACGCATCGGTGGACTTGCGCACACAAACCTCTCGCATCCAGGAGGCACCCAATGGTTGATGATGCCTCCCAGACGTCCCCACCGGAGACATCCCGCCAGCTGCCAGAGCAGCCGGTGGGACGGACCCACCCTGGGGACCTAAGGGTCTTACCGACCTTACCATTCCCTGACCTTGCATGCCTTAGCCAGTGCCCCTTACCTAGGCCCCATGCATACCTACAGCTAACTAACTACCTATGCCCTATAGCCGTCGGGTCCTGAACGTCCGTCACTGGCAAACTGCCCCCAGCACCAAACATGATAAGACACAAAATGGATATATGACATATGAACAACATATAAATACACAAAAGAAAAGATAATACACATTTATTACGTAATAAACATAATTACAATACATCATACCTGACTCCCCGAGTCGCCTCCGCTAGGGCGACTCCCGACAGTCGGCTGACGTAGTAGACCCCCATCCGGCTGGTGTTGCGTAGCCATATAGTCGACGGTGCCTGCTTGGGGATCTAAACACATGGCTGCTCCCAGTCGGGGAGCAGGGGTGGACACCGGCCAACTCATGTGCCAGCGCTCCGCTACCCGTGAGCCAAGAATGCGACGGCACCCCCCGATCCCGGGTAGCATCATGGCTTTGCCCGGTGAAAACCAACTGGCAGTTGGCGACCGGCCTTGTATACCGGTCTCGACCACAGAGGGCGGAGCCACCGAACGTCGCGAAGCGCGACGAGCGGCGCTGCGAGCGCGGATGGGCGGGGGAGCGCGGTACCCCCGATCGTCGCGACAATTCGCGACAGTTTCAATACTTCCTATTCCCCGGCTTTTTACATGCGCCCTATGACATTTCTTAATTACATTGTTTACATATTTATACATATTTACATTGGCCTTCCGTCGGCCTTACCTATGGTGCGGAAGTCTTTCCGCACACCTGGATTGTTACTCAGGGATCTACTGCCCCACGAGGGTACATTTTCATCGGCGATCCCCGGGCTGTGCGGCGGCGGCCGAATTTTCTCCTTCACTCGCTGTCGGATTTTGTTCAGTAGCATCTTTATTGGAGTCGACTTGCTTGTTTATTGATCAGTAGTAGTAAGATTACTCTACTGGCTCCTGTCTGTGAAGAAGTGGCCGCCGTTCGCTGTTATGCTGTTTTGCTGGCTGTTATTCAAGCTATTATTTCGCCCGAATTTACGGAGATCGATCGTCGTTCGCATATTGGTGGTCAAGCACTAGTCACTAGCTAATCGGTACGCTAGACTTGCTTCGCTATACTGTATTGTTTATTATTCGGTTCTTCATTCGAAAGTCGTCGCTCAAAGTGGCAACTGGGCTCAAAATATCTCTAACGAAGATATTGCCACCTCAGCAGGTATTCTTTTCAGATTTGCCTCCTTGTTTCGTGTCATCCGATTCATTATTGCCGATCTGTGATCTGACTTACTCATGGAGAACGTCAATATGGACCCTGCTAGTGGATCGACTTTCTCTCAAGTTTGCGGCGAAATTAATGGTTGGGATGAATCTGTATGGAAGGATCTACAAAAAAATTGGGGAGATTACAAAATCACGGCGTGTCACTGATCTAGTCAAAAAAGTCTTAAATGCTATGATGAGGGAACTGAGTTGTTTGATGGCTGAAAATGTTGTTCCGAAAAAGGAAATTATTGATTCACGTAATAGAGGATCTAAAGAAAGCTCGACACCTTGTAGTCAGTTATCGACTCACATTGATTGTAGTGATCAGGTTAATATTTATGATCGTGCATTACCTTGCCATGAAGTGGAGAGGCTCCGCTCTGTTGTAATTAGCGGTGTCCCTGAGTTGGTTTCTTCTAAGCCTCGCGATTTGGTTATGTTTGTAATGTGCTTGATTTTTTGGGACTTGAATGTAATCCTGTCACCGTGTATAGAATGGGTAAACCATCGCAAGGGAGGAGCAGACTACTTAGGGTTGTTCTCCCCTCGAGATGGTTTCAACGTGTACTCCTTAAGCGTGCGCCGCGCCTCCGCTTCTTCTCTTAACATGGGATTTTCATTGGGGAATCTCTCACGAGGGAAGAGAGAGAGCGGAGGCGGGCGATACGCAGAGGAAACAAAACGATGGACTCTGGCTCTTCTTCAGCGGATAGTGAACGGCCACTGAGGGGTGATGCAGAGGCTCCAATTGGTTCGAAGGAGCGGGGAAACTGAGGTTCCTTCCGCGGATTAAATTGAGTGCTCTTAAATTTTTCTATTGTAACGTGCGATCAATCTCGAGGAACTCGCAATATGTAGAACTTGTTTTGTCTAATAGATCTGATTTCTATGCTTTTAGTGAGATCTGGCTTAAAGACTCCCACATGCTTTCTACTACTGTTGGTAGTATATGCCGTGATTATGTCGTATTAAGATGTGATCGATTGCGGAAATCTGGAGGTGGTTTTGCTCTGTTCGTGCATTCTAGACTTTCT
This sequence comes from Trichostrongylus colubriformis, assembly GCA_963978905.1. NCBI lineage: Eukaryota > Metazoa > Nematoda > Chromadorea > Rhabditida > Trichostrongylidae > Trichostrongylus > Trichostrongylus colubriformis. The sequence goes on from OZ022256.1 coordinate 22,095,761, forward strand.
ACAGCTCTCGTACTTGAGGAGTCTGTCCGAGATGCATATGAGATACTTTGTGCTGATGTATTCAGTGAAGTTGGAAGTCTTCGGGTCGTTGTTGTTTATAGGACTCCGTCATGTAGTGCACCCAATACAATACAATCAGCTAGAGTTCTTGGTGATCTGGTAGCATGTGAGTATCATGCTATAATTGTGGGAGATTTCAATATTCCAGATTGGGACTTTGGTGCCTGTCCAGAGACTTTTCGTTCTGCCTTATCGTCATTTTATGAGCTGTTGCAGTGCCATAAATTAACTCAACATGTAAAGGAGCCAACCAGGTTTGGCAAGCTTTCTAGTCTTCAGTAGTAATAAGAGTTTAGTTCGTAATATAAGTATCCTTCCTCCCGTTGGTTACAGTGATCACAGCAGCATTTCATTCGATGTTGTCGGGTACGAATCACCTCTTAGGCCCCTTTTTCGTAGAGCATATTCCGCTTGCAATTTTAGTGAGCTTTGCAAAGACCTAGCAAAGATACACTGGGTTAGCTTGCTTGAAACATGCCAGAGCGTCAATGACAAGTATGAGTTGCTGTTAAACGTACTGCACTAAGCAATAGACTATTATGTTCCCTGGGAGAAGGTCACTTTTATGAAATCGATCATACTGCCAGGGTACTTGCACAACATGAGCAGCCATCGTGAATGCCTCTATCAAGAAGCTAGGCGGACCGGTGAGTGGACCGGTGATATAAGAATATTCCGCAAAGTTTCTCGCTCGACTAAGGAAGTTTAGTTGTAGTATTGAAAAGAAGGTTATAAAGGTTGGGAACAGTGAAAACTTTTATAGATACCTCAATAAAAAGATTCATGATATAAAGTGTATTGGCTTCTTGAAGAGAGGAAATTCAGTGGTAACCAATGCCTATGATAAAGCAAACCTGCTTGCTGAGCAGTTCTCGAGCGCCGTTCTGCCTGAGGATGGTACAATCCCTGATTATTCTCCCCCGTTGACGTCGACTATGAATGATGTGCCGTGTTTTCAAGCGAATCAAATTTATGAGCAGATTATCGCTTGACCAAAATCCTCCGCGGTAACCCCTGATTTTATTCCGCTTTCCTTCATAAAGAAGGTAGCCGAGGTTATTTGTGGACCATTGACGTACGTGTTCAATCAATCATCAATGACTGGAGAAGTCCCAGGGTGTTGGAAGCATTCCTTTGTAACTCCGGTGTTGAAGGAGGAACCTTCTTCGGATCCGGCGATTTATCGACCAGTAAGCATAACATCCCTATTTTGCAGGCTTTTTGAAAAATCACTAAAAGATCATATTCTAAAGTATGTCGCTGGCGCTAAAATTTTTCCTTGCGCTCAACATGGATTTATCCCTGGACGATCTGTGGAGACAAATATGATTGAGAGTCTAGAGTACTGGTCCAAGGAGATTGATGACGGACACTGTTGTGATGTTATTTATCTTGACTTTGCCAAAGCGTTTGACAGGGTTTCCCACAGAAAGTTGCTGTACAAGCTGAAGGCGGTGGGCTTTCATTCCATCCTCATCAAATGGAAGGCTAACTTCCTCTCTGGGAGAATTTTTCAGGTGCGTATCGGGCAAGCATATTCGAGTTGCAAAGAAGTGATAAGCGGAGTGCCGCATGGAGGAGTACTATCTCCGGTACTTTTTAACATTTTCACCTCTGAGATTCCTTATCTTTTTGAAGGTCTAGATGTTGTCACGGAGATGTATGCTGATGATATAAAAGTTTTCAAAGCCATTATAGAACCCGCCGACAGTGAACAACTGCAGGAAGCCATTACTCGGTTGAGTGAGTGGGCAAGACGATGGAAGCTACCTTTGGCCCCGAATAAGACTATGAGCATAAGAATTTTCTACTGATCCAGCGGCTATTCCTTACCCTTATGTGGTTGATGGGATTGCAAACTCTCCTTCAAGCGCATAAGAGATCTCGGATTTTACTACACCAATACTCTTGACTTCTCCGCACATCTTCAAAAGCGGTGAACTTAGCTCTCATGCGTACGGGGCATATTTTCAAGGCACTGTCCACGATGAATAAGTCCATTCTGCTGAAGGCCTACGAGACCTATGTTAGACCTTTGGTTGAATCTGGTGCCACTGTGTTTCAACCCATAGGGAGAAAGGATATTAACGCTCTGGAAAAGGTGCAAAATAACTTCACGCGAAAAATACTTTTTCGAAGTAAGAGTTTAGAATTCCGAATGCTCTCATTCGGAATAAGTATCTGGGACTCCCTACGCTGGAATCAAGGAGCAATATTTTCGATGTCTGCATGGTATATAAAATCCTTTACCAGATCAAGGGTTTTGGCTCTCTTAGTTTCTATAAGTTGGTTGGGTCTCGTACCAGGGGCGGGAAGCTGAAGATTTTTTTGAACATTCCCAAAACCAATGTAAGGGCCCGAAGCTTTACTTATAGAGCGGGTAGCTTATATAACTTAAGCTTATATAACACTTAGCTTATATAACAGGGTAACTAAGAATGTAGCCTCTGCTGGTACCTTTAATCAGTTTGAGCAAGGTATAATTAAAGTACTAGGTAAATACATGATGTCCTAGTTCTTTGAGGTTCACCAGTTCACTTCTAATTGATGTGATGCGGGCATTAACTTTGTTGAGTTGTTATCCCGTTTGTGATTCTGATTTTGAATTTTAAATTGCTGGTTCTATCATGTTTCTTGATGTTCCATTGATTTGATGTTTCCGTTTCAACTCTTTTTCTACGATTGCCTTAACAACGTAATAAACATAACATAACATAACTACGACTAGCAAAGTGCGTCGTTGTTGTTGGGCCCTAGAAGGACTACATGGCAATGCTAAGGCGCCATACACAGCTGACTTGTAATCTCTTTGGGAGCCAACAGCACGGCGCATCGCGTCGTTCACCTCCATCGGTGTCGTTTCGAATTGATTTCATTATTGTAATGTTCTTGAGGAGGTTGACAATAGCTCAACCTTGTTCTCACAGTGATATGTTTTTTGCGCCTATTGCCGACATCGGCGCCGGCAGAGACACACAGTGCCAAATGAACCACAGTTAGCGTCACTGAGTATGAAAGCAATTATTGGGTCTAAGAATTGCAACGTGCGGTGTATAGTTGCGTTCTGTGAACGATCAGCTTATTTTACGCCCCAATTTATCATTCAAGAAATGAATCGTGTTTTGCAGTGAGTTTGAAGACATTTGAGTGTTAGCTCTTCTGCGAGTGCAGTGCCGACTGCCGCTTCAATAGGAACTTAAGTTCTGCACCTCCCTGCTTAACCTCTTGAAGATTCGAGTAGGTCGCAGAAAACCCCGAAGATGGTTCTATAGAGTGACGTAATACCTAGACGTCACGAATTTGTAGATAAATACAGCGTATGCCGCTCCAAAAATAGCTTGCGACTGTCACGCGTTAGTACACATAGGAACACCACGTCGTCGAATCTCCTTCATACCTCAAAACTGAGTAATTGAACAGCGAAAAATAGTCAAAGAAACGAACTATTAACGACAACAAAGACGTCATTACGACAGCAAACCCAAAATCGTATGTAATTTACACCCTCTAGAATCCTTTTTTCATGCGTCTAGTCGAGGATCCATTCATAAGAATAAATGCACCGAGGTGCGACACAGCATAGCCGCGGAGTATGAACGTAACCTTAGTCAATTAAATATACCGTGCCGTGTGTAGGGCATCCCATAAGAGATTACTGTATCTTACAGCCAAATTTTTTAGTGAAGGGGTGGACTGTGTTTCGCAGATTTTTGATACCCTTGAAAATGGCTTGTGGCAGTTTAAAATTGCTCGCATGTTGAGAGTACTTGGGACTGTTCATATGAAACGAGCTCTTCTTTCAGTAAAAACCTACATATATTCTTACATTTGAGGAACTAGGTGGCGGTCGCAGGAGACCACAGAGATCGATTCAGAGCGTGAATACTGGTTCCAAAACGTGGTATGGAACTTTTTGACCGGTTTCAACGTACGTGCGACGACGAGAGCAAAGTTGAGAGATTGATCTAACATTGTCGTAGGATATGGTTGTCGATTTGCAGTTGCGATAAGCCGTTCTGTTTCGCATAGTTACAACAGGCCATGCGCACTTTCTTTTTCTGCTTTTATTAGCACCTATTAGCATTTTTTATCAAGAGAATGGGTAGTGTCTGATGGTCCTTTCGCATTCGCACAGTGTTCAGATCAATTTGCAAAACTCAAATGCAGAGATCTTTGTAGGAAGGGAAGTGTTAGCGTGGGAAAGGTTTGAAAGGGAAGGTAGCATGTCTGTCTATCAAAAAGGTATTTATCGACGCAAAATACCTCTTTCTTTCTCTGTTCACCTGTTTGTGAGTCATGAATGTCCTGTACAGCTTGCAATTTTCGAGGATCATGTGCTCTCAGAATGGCTACAGAATATATTTATTAATACTCGTCATTCCATCGATAATACTGCTATATCATGCTCGGACAGGATATTTATCATGGGATCAGCCATCGGTCAGTCACTCACTGGAATACGCAGCGTCGCCGTGCAATGTAAGTTTCCTTCCCTGTCGAGGAATTGCTTATTCGATTGATATTGGATCAAATATAGGTAGAAAGTATCTGGAAGACTTAGGACATCCCCGGCCTGCTGCCTTTGATTTTCACCATTGCACTATTTTACGGGAACAGTAGGCGCGCGATGCTGATATACAGACGAGGAAAGCAACCAAGATGTGGGACGGGAGATAAATGAGAGGCAGCCATAGAATGCAGACTGCATCGAGTGGCGTGCTATGCCACATCTTTAACGCCAGATATATGGGGCTTGAGTGCGCTTATCACTTACCCAGGGTGGATTTAGAACACACCGACGAGGACGTTTATCATACGGTTGGGAAGGGGCGTATTCAAATTACTTAAAGTCAGGAACGATACGTATGGCTGACGACCACAACACCACGTGGTGTTGTTGCGCAACTAACAGACGAGGAGGAAGTAGTACTCACAAATAACCACCAACACCTACTTCAGTTCCTCTCGCGCTCGAAAATTAGAAGGGATGGGATCCAGTAGAGTTCAAGTTGAGAGTTTCATTGTCGAAATTCTGTGATTTCGAGCTGTACCTCAAACACACCCCAAGATGCAAGAAATGCGCAATTTCTGCGGATGTGAACCACTCTATCACGACGAAGGGTGGAAGTTTATCGCTAGGACAGAATTTCACAAAACGACGTGCGCCACGACGCGAGCGTGCGAGATGGGAGCACCACATATGATTGGGTCATGAGGGGACTGTGTGTCCTTAGTCTATACTAAGTGACAGGGTAATGGCATCACGACCCGATTACATAAGGCATCCCTAGCTTGCAAGCATAGCCCCGTCTGTAGCGGAGCGAAATCCTGTTCTGACGAGGCTCACCCTCTCCCCGAAAATAACTTACATTCCTTCAAATGCAAAATCACGAATACAGACCGCAAGATCACAACGTAGCGCTTTTCAGCTCGAGTTTCACTCCGATTATCCCTTCTAACCTCGAGTTTCGTTTCAAAACGAACATTTTTGTTATTAAGCGGTATCAAATAGAAACCTTAACAAAGCAAGACTGTAGGGCTAGTGCAACTGGGACTCACACTGTTTTCTGTTATAGGATGGAACCACAAGGAATGGAATGCATCAACTCTCGGATCCACCTCCTGTGATTCTCTCGCCAGCCCACAATTACTGTCACAGTAACCCATATCTTTTAGTGGTGTTCACAAGAGTATCCGAACCCTCTGTGAGAGAGTCGTTTCGAAAGACTTACGGACGACTTGGTGAAAAAGTACGTGGTTTGTCAGGTATTTCTTTTGAGCCGATCTGAATGCTCAACAACAATTTAGACTCCAAAATACTTATTCAAAAAATTCAAAAGATTCTCGAGAGTCTCAAACATTTTTGGAACATTTTTGCAAAATTTCACTGTTTAACACCTATTCCATGCCTAAAACAGTAGGGATTATCTTACTTGTATGACACAGTTGTATATCGATAGATTACGGGCCTGTCTCAAAAATTTTTGCGTGACACACTCTGCCAAAAACGTATGAGGCAGTGAGGGTAGAAAATGATCAAATCACCCGGACGCGCCGCCAAATTGTCTTAGACGCTATCTGACTGACCCTACAGTTGATCCGAGAGAGATCATGCAATATGCAAGAATGAATGCTGTGATCAAGTGAAGATGTGTAGAATGTCACGCAGTTCGTCCTTACAATTTATTCCTGGTGGCAACCGCTTCTTTTTAAAGGCTTCGGTTTTTTTTTTCTTTCTACAGGATTTTCTATCGAGCGCTGTAGTACTTATATAACGATAAAGGGGAATGTTTTATTGGCATGTACTCTTGTACGATTTTAGGGAAGCTTTTTTCAAGATAAGAGGATGGGTTTAATAATGCTCTAAGGTGTTCGTCAATGCGTTTGAGGAGCGGTCTCTTAGCTTCTTCGGCAGATTCTTGCCCACACTTTTGTCATTCTATTAGGTATACCTTTCTCCGAAGCTGACATAATCATGACTGGTACAGTGACAACTCCCTCCCTTCCACATTTATCCTCGTAGAGCCTTGAATATGTGAGTATGTGCTTCGAATTCGCCGGAGGATAGAATATAAATCGTATTAAAAGCATTGAGTTTTTCACCACGCTGCTCACCTCCATTGACATATGGTGTTATCATGGAGCTTCCATCTGGTGAGGAACACGGCCTCCATGTTAGTGATCACTTACTGGTAACACCGTTCCTCCTTAAAATTGTCTCCACCACCGAACCACCACTTCCGAATGCTTGCTACGCATTTCATCTTTGGTCCTTACCAGGTTTCGGGCGATGTTGACTTTCATATATGCGGAGTGGCTTTTTCCGGCATGCACCAGTATGTTCTTTGACGACGGTTTCTTATGCCAAAGTAATTCCTTGTTTCCATTAATGGTGCGCGCTTTTGTGATTACGGATGAGATGTAACCCTTCCCATAGCTTTTCCACAGTGGACCTAATATTGGAGTCCTACTAGTTGCAATATAAAGATGGTTTCCTTCCTTTTGATAAGCACTGAATTAATAATGAACACGTCGTACATATAACTTTTGTAGAACATTATTCAAGTGATTAACGTGTCTCGCGCAGTGCGTCACCAGTTTTACTCGCCGCCACTTTCTGAAGTGGGATTACATCAATATTTAACGGCTCGATGGCTCGCTAAGTATGACAACTTGCCATTACACTGCACATTTTGCAAAAACGAAGTAGCAGAGAGGCGCTCTGTACCTTCTACTCTCTGAGTGTGACATCCTTACTTATGATGCCAGCGGACCTCCCTAACGAGATGGTTGGTTGCTGTTGCAGTTTACCTCTTCTTCCAGTATAACTTCACAGTGCTGTTCCCAGTGGGTCTCTCTGAGGACAAAAACATCAACAAAGCTATAGAAGAGGAAACGCAAAAGTTTGGCGATATACTACAGACGGATTTTATTGATAGCTATCACAATCTCACGCTGAAGGTATTCGGGAAGTGTTATCGATTGTTTGTACGCGGCTGGCACTCTCTCGAGCTTGTCGCTCGCACGTTCTCAGAGTAGGAACGTACGTCGGTGCAACGCGCCTCGAGATTTTTAAACTGATCTGTTACAGTCATACTCGTACACAAATTATGTACGACATAATTGCCTAAATGCGCGGGCAGTAATAAAAATGGACGATGATCTTGCCTGGAAAGTCGATCAAATGTTCGCCTATCTATCGGAAATTGATACAGCCGCTGATATACTCTACTGTCTATCCGTAAAACATGGGATCGCGATACGCAATATGCGATCACTAGTGTAGGTATTCATTTTTACTTAAGGTAGTGTTCAGAATTTGTAATTCAGAAGAACAGGCGATCTGTGGAATGATCGATATAAGTTTTTCCCTTACGCCTCAACGCCTGGTCCCTGAATCGCGTACTCCGAACGATGCTCACGTGGTCGTCTCGTTAATTGATGTATCATGTATCTGTGAAGTGTGCATGATTAAGGTATGTATCGAAGAAAGAATATCCGTACAGGTTTTTCCCCGAGTACTGTCTGAGTCCGATCTACGCGGCTACACCGTCGACAATAGCCAAGTTGGCCTACGCGTCAAGTACCATACCGCATGTTTGGGTGAGTGATATATTGAACAAGAACAAACAACTTCCACTCATGCACAAGCTATATTACAGACTAATACTAATAGTAGCATGTGTTTCTGTTTTCAAAGTTGAAAAAGCCGACTAAGGTTGCGTTAATAGTCAACGGCGTCGCCGCAATGGATCGGTGTGCTCTAATTGTGACCTTAGGAGCAGGCAAAAAAGGATACTACCAGGTCGTCCGGAAAGTTCGTGCCACTTTTCGCGATTCCAACTTCGGGAGATCGTAACTCGGCTTAGACTGCATCTTTTCTCCGAAAGCGAAACAAGTCGACTTCAAATCACTATTGTTTCTGAATACACTGCTACTGAAGAAGCTGTCCAGATGTTTGGGAAAGTAGGGCTTTGTTAGCGCTAAATTTGATGAAAATGGTGGACGAGTGAGGGCTTTACCCTGAAACTACTTCCACTTTGTGGAAAATGCGCTCGCGCATGGCTGCTCCGAGGGGTCGCGCGGCACCCATTTTTTAGGTTCTTTCGTATCGAGGCTATTTGAGGTAGTCAACTAAGTTTGATTGTTGAGGGCCATTACTTGTAAATATTTCCTGCAGATATGGGCGCTCATCGCTTTCTGCCTTTTTAGTTGAGGCGATTTGATCAATAGAAATTTCAAGTAACTCTTTCTCATTTCTGTACTTCTGAAACCAGGGACAAAGTGCTCCATCCTTAGCTTCACCCCCTCCTCTTGCAGTATTCATATTTGTGGTTTCCTCTGCTGTGACTCGACTGCACAAAAACTCTTGAAGTGAAGTCATCCAAAAAGTGCCATTTTCGTAGTACTTTAGTGTTTTCCTAATAATTCGAAAACCTTGTGGCATTTCAAGAGAAGCATGAATTCAGAAAGAGCAACTTTTTGTCTATCCAAGGAGTACAATATTTAATTTAATTCATGTTAACGCGCTTTGAAATTTGAATTTATCTTGTGAACGCGTAAAAAGGGCACGAACTCCCCCTCCCCGAACGAATTAATACCTAGTAGAGGTGATCAGGAAGAATTTTAAAAAATGTAGAAGATGTATATGTACTGACTATTCCTATTCTATTGATTTCCTGATCGCTTTCTCGGTAGATATCTTCTACATTCCATCATCTGATCGTCTCAATCGCAACCCCTAACACTACTCAAGAAGAGCAAACATCAGATTGCATCTCATTTTCATATGAGGCGCGATCGGGTCACAAATTATAAGTAGTGCTGCTGAAAAAACACTAATAATAAAAAATTATAAGTAGAGCGCATCGCTGCAGGCGTTTCCGACACAGACGGGAACGGCATCGCAGAGTATGAAGACGACCTCACAGAGGAAAGAGAGATACCCAATCCAGTCCCGGGGTGGCGCGCGTTGGGTGCACTATACTTTTAGGACAGATACTCTGCATTTCAGATCGATGATGTCTGGAGCAATGGAATAGTGGCCGCAGAAATAGGAGCGAAGTTTCAACTACTGCCATCCAACTCTGATCGCGAAAACTTTGAACCGTTCCTCAATGGAAGTGCCATAACGCAATTTTTCAAAGCCAAAGAGGACGGGCCAATGCTGTTTGAACTTGTGAATGGACAACTGCTATCCTGATTTTCGATTATATCAGGCGCGTTCAAGTCGAGCTCAACGATTTTGATCATAGCTAGTGAGCGAGACAAGCAATGCTTGAAGTACGTATCGAGTAAAAACTGCTATAGCTTTCATTCTAAACGCGGAAAGGTATGCAATCGTTTGCGATGATAAAAAGAGTATGGTGTTACGCTGGCTTACAATAAATATGTTTTGTTTTGTTTCGGTGAAGCTGTTCATATCATCTCATTTTTTTGAAGGGTATCAATGAAGCAGGGTATCAATGAAGCAGCCATAGTAAATGATGATGAAGATATGGTAACAAGCGATAGCGAAGACTATAAAAGATCAGTTAGCCGTTAGTGAGTTGAGTTGAGCTGAGTTGAGTTGAGCAATAAAGCATTCCTCCAATCGACTTCCCAGCATCCGGACCAGCAACTTGGGGGCCGAACCAATCGACTCCGAAGAATCCGCCTGATAAGCCGTTCGAAGCGGTAAAGGCGCGAATCCTGCCACTGATAGGCAGTGTACCCTGAACTTCTATTGGCAAGACTTCGTCACGTGCCACTCCGTGTCGACACAGCTATCGTAGTCAGGGAGCAGGAACTATCGGCGAGAGATTCGCGGTATAGTGTGGCACTGACAGTAGCAGCGTAACTGTGTGTAATCGTTACGGCGAAAGCAGTGCAGTGATTACAGATTACGCGATGTCAACCGACCTGAACACAGCCGAGTTGGAGCAACTGCTCTTGGAAGAGCCTTCAACTGCAGAGCAACTGGCGTCGATGAAGATCACTTTGGATCGCCTGATGAACAAGGTCGACGAAATCGCGGCAACAGACACCCAACAGGTGCGAAAATCTACGGGTACTATCGCAAAGAGGTTGGCCAATCTACGCGAGGTACCTGCACAGTTGTTAGTGGGTAATTCTGCTAAATCCGCTAAACAACTGGAGAAAAAGGCAAGCTCAAAGATTAATGAGGAGTGCGACCTCATTGCAAAAGAGCTTGAAAACTTGGAAAGGTTAGAAATTGGAAACAGCCAAATCAAAAACGTGGTGCGTAATACGCTCACAACTGTGTTGAAAGCCAAGGTCTGGCAAGACGGACAAGTGGCTCCACCTACCGTACAGGGCGGATATGAATCAGAGTGTCGTGGTTGCGAAACACAACTTTCTGATGTTTTCCACGTTCAGGACTTTCACCACAAATCAGCAGGTGATGATACAACAAATCCACTGATTGTATACGAGCAGCTCAACAGAAGTGAATTCGATAACGTCGAATATCAGTTGAATTTCGATCCAGTAGCTGCTGCGCAAGGTAGGTCCCTCCACACAACTGGAAGACCTAACAACTGCAAAGGTGACTTCCAGCCAGAAAGGACGACCGAATTGAGGCCGAGGAGAGAGGACTCGAGCCGCTCGTTGTCGACGCAGTGCCCAAACCAAGGTGAGTCTCGTCCCTGGAAGGGTAGCATAGCATCGATATTTGCGGCTAAGGCCTTGCCCGAAGTAGAGGTACTCAAAGACCCTCAAGGGAAAAGATTTGACGAGTTCATCATGAGATTCACCATGAAATACTTGAACCTCGGACTGACAACGATCTGCTCAATCAATTACTGCTTTCCAAACTTGAAGGATACCCGAAAGCAGTAGCAAGAGCTCTTCCCAGACACGTAAGGAAGGGGGATTTCGACAGCCTCGCAGGAACACTACGGTCGAAATTCAAAACAAACGACTCTGCTATGCAGATGAAGGCATATATGGATCTGAAACGCCTCAGAAAGGCGGAAGACCTCACAGGATATTGCTTTGAGTTGGAGAGACTGACCAGGGAGGCTTACCCTGACGCATCAGAAGAAGAGCTCTCCCGCACCAGAGCAGGAGAACTCGTGAGCCAACTTACGGACTGGCCGGAATATCTCCAACTCTATACAACCATGGAGATTGCGCCAAAGGAATTGGCGTACGATATGGTGAAAACGATGGCGCAGAGATGTGAGAGAGGCAAGGAAGTGGCAGCAGCTATGCGAGATAATCGGGAAGGATACATTCGAAATCGCCAGGAGGGCGGAAAACGCAAAGCCAGTCCCACTTACAGAGCTTCGGATACTCATAACTCAACCCTTGCATCAGAAGTTACATCTTGCAAAAGCAAGGAAAGCGCTCAAGCAAGGAAGGATCCTCCCAGACCCGCAAAATGCTACCATTGTAACAAACATGGGCATCTAAAGAGAGATTGTATACTCCTAAATAAGCAAAGCGCTAAAGGAAACGCAGTCAAACAAGAACAACAAGTAAAAGCTGCTAAGATATTCACGGCAACTCTGCAAAAATGGGTATGTGGCGCCGTCAAAGTTGAAAGCGAAAGCGAACTGGTTGGAAAACAAACGACTACGGAAGTACAACTTTTGGGAATGTCGCGTAGAGCACTGTTAGACACGGGCTCTCAAATTAGCATCATACCACTGCAAATGCTGCGAACAGCCTTAGATGAAGGATTCGATCTGGACGGCGATGTGGAAGAAATTCCACCAAGCAGGCAAAAGCCAGTGTATGATGCGTCGGGCAACAAAATGTCGTTCAAAGGAGCAACAAGGTTGACCATACAACCGAAGAACGGAAAAAAACAGCGTATTGCCGTTTTTGTAATGACTGGCGGAGATGGTATGTTGGTCTTGGGTACCAACGCTCTCAGAAAGTTTGGATATGACCTTACGCGTCAGAAACCCGCCGATGCCGCAGTGCGACCGTTACCCGAAGAAGTGGAAAAGGACCCTTTCGCGAGTGAGCAAGTTACGAATAACGGCTCTTTTCACCCAGTCACAATCGCTAAAAGGATATATATACGACCAGGAGAAACAGCTTCAGTACCTTTAATATTGTGCTGTTCCGGAGTCTCATAGTTATCTGAATGTTTGAAAACAGTTGCGACTCCAAAATATTTATTCAAAAGACTCAAAAGACCCCTCAAAAGTCTCGAAAGTCTTGAAAATATTGCAATATTTCGGCGTATAACGCCTTCTTCAGGCCCTGCCAGTGACGAATGGTGCAGGAAAAAAGGCATTTCCTGCACCCTTCGTCACTGGCAGGGCCTGAAGAAGGCGTTTTATACGCCGAAATATTGCAATATTTTCAAGACTTTCGAGACTTTTGAGGGGTCTTTTGAGTCTTTTGAATAAATATTTTGGAGTCGCAACTGTTTTCAAACATTCAGCTTCAGTACCTGTTCGATGCGACAACCTCACTCAAGGAGGAATCTTCTGCTCACAAGAGTGCTTGATTCCAGATTTTATCTGGAAAGAAAAAAACCAAATAATGGAACTCCCTTTGACGAATCCCTCTGCAGGAGCAAAGATATTTCGAGTAGGGGAGGAGGTGGGTGTGTTGGAATCCACGAAAGTCGTGGACGCTGAACCTGTGAGGTGCTCCGGAGATATGTTGGAGCGCACAGTAGAACCACCCGCAGATCGACTGGAGAGATTGCTATGCGCACTCCACCAGAACAGAACTAACGGAGAGGGTTGTGAGTCAGTAGACAAGCTGGTGCTGCGCTACGCCCATGTCTTCGCCGTAAGCGAACAGGAGCTAACGCAGACAACACTAGTGGAACATAATATCGACACTGGTGAGTCCTTGCCGATCCGTCAGAAGGCCCGACCGATACCATTAGCCACACATGTGGAGCTCAAACAGATACTGAATGATCTGCATGCAAGGAAGATAATTGAGCCAAGTAGGTCGAGCTGGGCATCGCCCATCGTATTGGTTCAGAAGAAAGACGGATCACTTCGATTGTGCGTGGACTATCGAAAAGTCAACCAGGTGACCAAAATCGATAGCTATCCGTTGCCCACAATCGATACGATTTTACAAAATATGAAGGGCAAGAAGCATTTCTCCACCTTGGACCTGTCTTCGGGATATTGGCAGATAAGTCTATCTGAGGAGGCAAAGGAGAAATCGGCCTTCACCACCACGGAGGGCTTATATCAATTTCGAGTGTTGCCTTTCGGTTTAGCATCGTCACCCGCAGTGTTCCAGCGGCTGATACACATGGTTCTAAGCCCAAAACTTGGAGATGATGTTTTCTGCTACCTGGATGATATAATGGTGGCGACCGAAACGATGGAGGAGCATCTCCAGGTATTGGAGCGGATTTTGCAGGAGTTGTCGAAAGCACGACTCAAGCTGAACCCAAAGAAATGCGTGTTGCTAGAAAGGAGAGTGGAATTCCTTGGGCACGTAATTGATCAGAATGGGTTGCATATAAATCCCGCCAAGATGGAGGCGATTAAGAACTTTCCGCTACCCCAGTCGCGCTCGGACCTTCGAACTTTTCTCGGTATTTGCTCATATTACCGAAAGTTCGTGCTAGGTTTCTCTAAAGTGGCTTCACCGCTACATGAGATGACATCCGAAAAAGCGCAATTCAAATGGGATGCATCGCGGAAGGTATGTTTCGAAAAATTGAAATCAATCATAATACAAGCGCCAGTATTGGCACAGCCGGATATCGAAGCAGCAAGAACGGGTAAAAGACCCTTCAAAATCCACACTGATGCGAGTACCCAAGGTCTTGGGGCTGTCTTGAGCTAAGAGGGAGACGACGGGTTTCTACACCCAGTGTTCTTTGCTTCAAAGGGGCTGTCTCGTTGTGAGAGAAATTATCATGTGACTGACTTGGAAGCGCTGGCAGTCGTCTTCGCTTTGAGGAAGTTTCACATGTTTATATATGGTCTTCCTGTAGAGGTGTACACCGATCACCAACCTCTGACTGCCCTCTTCAAACGAACAAATGTCTCAGCGCGTGTGCTCCGATGGGCACTGGAGCTGCAGAAGTATAATCCCAAAATTATCTATGTAAAAGGGGCGGCAAACCGTGTGGCTGACGCATTGAGTCGTGGCGCTACTCCACTCGACGAGGTAGGGAGTATGGGTGCGATCCCAAACGAACTCATTGTGGCTGCGACGGTGAAAGAGAGTGAATGGACAGAGGAACTCAGACAGAATCCGACTTATGCCGAGGTCATAGATAACCTCGAAAAAGGAAACCTGGATCGTGAGGTTACCCTCCCAGAATTCTTACAAAAATTCAAAGTAGCAGACTTTGTTATGGATCAAGGGTATCTAGCGTTGTTAGGAAACTGCTCGTTACGCAGAGTTGTTCCGAAGTCGAAGAGAAAACCTATATTTGAGGAAGCGCATGCTGGTCTACTGGCTGGACACTTTAGTTCAAAGAGACTGATCAGACAACTATCAAAAAGTCTGTTCTGGCCAACCATGAAGCGAGATATTATTCAGTGGTCTCGAGAGTGCAGAGAGTGCCTCTGTCACAATCATCGGCATCCAATGACACCGGCACTGAAACCCATAGTGACAACAAAGCCATATGAGCTTGTTGGGGTAGATATTATAGAGATGGGACTCACTTCCGAAGGAAACCGATACATACTCAGCGTAGTTGATCACTTTTCGAAATTCGGAGGAGCATATGCCATTCCATCGAAAGCCGCAACGACAGTGGCTAGGGTACTTTTCCAAAGGTGGATTGCGGAAGGAGGACGTCAACCGAAGTGTATTCTCTCAGACCAAGGAGGTGAATTTGATAACCGATTGATGCAAGAACTCAACTCACTGATGGACATAGACCATGTATTCACAAAAGGCTATAACCCTCGAGAGAATGGTCTGACGGAAAGGTTCAATCAAACAATTTTGCAGATGTTGAGGAAAAAGGTGACTGTGCCCACAGAGTGGGACAAAACACTTCCATTCTGTGTATTCGCCTATAACACAACTGCACACGACTCCACCGGAGAATCTCCGTTCTACTTACTACATGGATTTGATCCGTATGTTCCATGGAGAACAGTACCAACCCATGGGTTGGACGAGTATACCGTGGATTTGGATAGTTACGCGCAGGAGGTAACTGTGGCCACAAAATTGGCTCATGAATACGCACAGAAAAGAATGCCAAAATGCGGAGAAAGATGAAAATAGCGTACGATCGGAACAAACAAGTATGCCTGAAGACACTGAAAGTAGGTGATCGAGTATACATGAAAGTTCCCAGAGAGAAGCAGTCCTCTCGACATCCCAAGCTAGTCAATCCGTGGGACGGGCCATATCGTGTGATCGACACGAGTGAGAACAGTGCCTTGATAGCCTCGATAGAAGGGGTTAGAGACCCCGTCAGAGTGCCTTTCGATATGCTGGTAAAGTTGCCCGCGGAGGTGTCAAATAAACCCCTCAGAACCCGCACAACCCGAAGAAAGAGGGGAAGGCCCAAGAAAAGAATTAATGACTGTGATACTGTTCCGAACAAGGTGATCTGTTTCAGGATGTTGCTCACCCTGGATCACCCTCTGAATCTGAGAAGAAAATGTGAGTGCGGACTCTTCGACCAGATGGCGCATGTCGCGCTGCATACGCTCAAGCACCCTATGGCACGCTCGAAGAGAGTTGCGGACATGTTTCAATTGGCCAATGTAGCGTCAATCTCAGAGCAAGAGTGTTGGGGAGAGGAGCGCAAGGAAGAAGAACTTCGCATGAAAAATTCACAATATCTGACACCGTACGGTATTGCTTTAGCTATGCAGGCACACAGACGCCGTTGTCACCCTTATGCGGAGGCCGTCGACAGTGCAATGGGTATGAGGTTCGAACATCCAGCACTATTCCCTTTGCCTGTTAAGTACGATGCTGGCACATACATTACAACGGCTTTGTCCATGCTGAAACACGTCAAGGTGCCTGGTATGACGACTGAGAGTGCTCAGCAAGTGTTTCTTGCACTACCTTCTGCTTTCGGTCGGGTTCATGCAGAAGTGGATTACGAGGACAACATCGTCGTATACGTGTATGAGGACTGGGAGCACTTGGCCCAGAAATTGCTCGATACAAGCATCATTACGGCGATCATAATAGTGTGGCCAGATCAGATGCCGTCTGACAGGTCAATGAGACAAATGGTAATCGCGTTGGAGCGACACTTACAACCCGGCGGTACTCTCATGTTTTTCCCTAGCCCCTATGAGGACGGAAACAGAAAAGAGTGGACTGCTATGGCCCAAGTATGCGCCGAGTTCGTGCGTTTCGTCACAACGCCAGACAGAGGCTTCGAAGCCGTGGTCAGAGACCATTACAGCGAGGTAATAGAATCGTCGCCGTATACGCATCCCGCTATCTGCCTCGGAACTGAACCCCGCTTCAAGAAATCTCCCTATAGTGGACGCCAGATAGTGGTATTTTTGGAGAAGCTCAGGATCACGACTGCAGATATTCTCAAATTAGCCGAATTCATGCCTGCATCCAAGGAGCTTAAGGAAAGAAGACGACAGGAGAGGATCGAAAGAGCCAAACCTCGCCGAGATGAGCACAAACCAAACATTTTCGTTATTGCGGACCCGAAGCGAAATCGCCATCAATTGAATCTGTCATTTCGAAAGCCGAAGAAGAATAATGAGGACAGAATTCTGGTGAAAGATCAGAAGAAAGAACAGAGGAGAAGACGCACTAGTGGATCGCTAACTCGCACCAGGGAGGTTCACTAGAGTCGAGACGACTCTGCATTCCCGGCGGACATGTTACGCTGGCTTACAATGAATATGTTTTGTTTTGTTTCGGTGAAGCTGTTCATATCATCTCACTTACTTGAAGGTATCAATGAAGCAGGGTATCAATGAAGCAGCCATAGTAAATGATGATGAAGATATGGTAACAAGCGATAGCGAAGACTATAAAAGATCAGTTAGCCGTTAGTGAGTTGAGTTGAGTAGAGTTGAGTTGAGCAATAAAGCATTGCTCCAATCGACTTCCCAGCATCCGGACCAGCAACTATGGCAATTTTTAAAACTGGAGGAGGATGCCAATTCAAGCGCAAATATGAGCAATTGCGTACCTAGGGCTGCTTTCATACCTTGCTGCACCACCGCCGTGGTGGTGCGTGCGAAAGCGAGAGCGAATCATGTCACAGTTTT
Organism: Trichostrongylus colubriformis; assembly: GCA_963978905.1. NCBI lineage: Eukaryota > Metazoa > Nematoda > Chromadorea > Rhabditida > Trichostrongylidae > Trichostrongylus > Trichostrongylus colubriformis. The sequence goes on from OZ022256.1 coordinate 22,113,490, forward strand.
GGCACTATGCCAAGGTTCTGGCTGCAGATTGAGGTTTGCTCTCGCCGCGACACCTGTAGAATGGTCGAAGAAGTTTTATAAACAGAGCGCGTTGACAGAGCGCAGCAGATGTCGGCAACGGGCACATGATTTAGCTGCCGTCGCCGTCGGTGCCGCAAAGTATGAAAGCGGCCTAAGCCTCACAATGCCAAAGCTTTTTGTTTTTTGTGTATTTTCGTTTCATATTCGCTTTCAGTGCCTTGGGATAGCTTTTCTCTTCGTTAACTTTTTAGTGTGCCCGTGCTGTAGCGATTTGTGACCCACACGCGTTCCTTCCAAAGATGATGAAAGAGTAGCGGAAAGTGTAAGAGTTCAAGGAGAGTATGACAATTCTCACCACTGGCGGAAAATGCTAATTGAGACTTCAACTACGAGGCATTGCGCACCGAAGGCCGCTTTCATACTGAGCAGCACAGGAGTTAACGGCTACAATCGACATAGGCGCCGGCAAAATCATGTGCCGGTCGCTTACATTTGCACTGGCGAGCACTCTCTTTACAACGCTCGCCTCAACCACACTGCAGCATGATGATCATGGCGAGAGCCAACGAATTCAAATTTATCTGCCATAGTTTAGCAACACCCCACATTCGAATTTTAATTCGTGGTTATCACGGTGCTGCAGTAGGGTTAAACCAAGAGTCATGAAAAGAGCTTATCGCCAGTGTGCCGCAGATGTAGGCGGCCGGCACAAGATTTTGCCACCGTTACTGCCGGTGCCTCCGTCGATTGCTGCCGTCTACGCCGGTGCTGCAAACTATGAAAGCGGCCTCGGTCTCGCTATGCCGGAATTTTTTAGACCTTGCCAAACTCCCTTTATGTGTCTCTTGTGTTTTTTCTGTTTCATTACACGTTTTTCAATGCTTTGGAATAAACCCCAGGTTTGGCTCTGGGCTGCAACTGCTCCGAAAACCTCATAGCAGCCCAATTAAACACAAAAAAACAAAACTGCATATTCAAATCTAACAAAATTGAACACATAAGGCAACACATATCAACCATTATACCTATAACCTCATCCATCTTGCTGACCGTAATCAACGTGGATAAAATAACCGAACTCACACTGATAGGCGGCTCACTGTTCATACAATATTACTTACCATTTGAGGGATTTATCTCTAATCAGGACAGCGACTCATTCCGTGAGTTTACTCCTTCCAAAGAGACATCCACACGACTGCAAACCAGTCTAATACTACATATTGTTTGATTTTGTAAAGCCGTGTCAAACATGTCAACGCGGTAACATCCTTGGATTTGACCTTCTCACCGCTTTCAACCTTGACAACTCCAGGGGTCAGTTGATCGATCAATGGAATTATTGCTTGGCTATTCTCATGTACGAAAATCCGATTTGTATCGCACTGATCTCTTAATGCTATCTTTATATAAGCTCCAATTCTTCGTCTCGCTACTGCTTTCGTTTTTGCTAAAACTATTGACGTGATACTCTTTACTCTATCATTCGTGTGCTGCTTTGCCAAACGAGGTTTCTGGGTGGATCAGTTTTATTAACGGCCTGACGTTTCGACCCTTTCGTCGTCTTCAGGGGCATGAAAAGTGGGTCAGTGTTCGCTGAACTTTGACTTATCCGATCAAGCGCTTAAACCCCTAGCATTTCGGACTTACCCATTCAATCCATGAAAACGTCGAATAGAAGACGATGGTAGCACGTCGCTATCGACTCCTGTTAGAATAATGTGCGACTGGGAATTACTATACTGCTTACTAGGCGCAAGGTAGATTGTCCCAGAGGTCCTGTGTTCTACGGTCTGATTAAGACCCACAAGCATCCCCCTTAAAATGTGACTTCGATGTCAGCGGACACATATAGAATACGACCAATTATTGGCTGCGTAAGTGGACCAGACGACCGAATATCATAATTCCTCAACATCATCGTGAGCCAACTGCTGGCCATGGTCCCTGTGCACCTGGTCAATACGACATCATTCCTTGATCACTTACAAAGCGCTAGAATGTACCCTAGCTGCGCTATGGAGTCATTCGACCTCACCTTTCTGTACACAAATGTCACAAACGACATGGCCCTACAAGCACTGTGCTTGATAGGCATCACAGTAAGATTAACACTTTGGGCAGGAAAGGAATCACATCATGACTCTAGTCAAGGAGTGTCATAGTTGTAACATATTTAAATGGTCAGGCTTGCACCAGCTCTTGCGATATGCTATATGAGTAGAATTAAAGAACCGGTGCTGGCTCGTAAGCCACTGATGTACTGCAGATCCATCGACGAGTTTATCATAACATAGACGCAGTCTGAGATGGATGAATGTTTTCCTATTCTTAACGGACAAACGCAGTACATCAAGCTCATTCGAAAGACACCAACAAGTGCTTGGCACCCTTATATTAACACCCAGGTAAAAGTGACCGACGACATGATCAGCGTTAGGTGGTACCGAAAACGAGGCTCTAAGAACATCCTGATCCACGCGAGATCGGCCCATACCATTGCTGGGAAGAGAGCTGTTGTTAAAAACAAGTTTAAGATGCTACAGCAGTGTGCACTGGTTGCGGCGAATTACGAGAAACAGTCGCGTTGGCTTCCCGTATAGCTGCTCGTGACGGACATGATCAACCATCGTACCACGTTAGAACATTCCCTTATCATAGAAGGCGAGGAACGCTCCCAAGACCGCGTACCGCTTTCTCTGCCCTTTATATCTAACACATTCTCCTAAGCAACATGTCGATGCCTAGTTCGTGCTCCGGTTCAAAACGATGTCGTTCTCGTTAATATTCCGAACAACAATAATAAACGTCAGCTAGTACGCAACAGGTTCTACGACTACGAATGTGCTTCAAAGAATTGCGTAATTTGCCCCAACGGTAAGACAGGAGAATGTACAAAGTCTGGTGTGGTTTACGGGACTGAATGTAGGGAGTGCAGTTTCAAATATATTTGGGAGACCGACCACGTTTTGATAACGCGCATTAATGGACAGCTGGCCAGTCAAAGAAGGGAAGCAGTAACAACTCAACTTGGAAGGCACAGTCGTGAACACCACAGCGGGAATGAATATTACGTGAAGTGCAAGATTCTGTCACATAAGACCGAGATTTCATATAGGAAGGCATTAGAAGCATTTTGGATATCCGTAAGGAGTCAAATAATGAACAACAGAGATGAGTGTCCTTCAATCACAAGTTCCTACCGTTTGTACCGCACTGTGGGTTAGAATGTTGTCGCGACTGACAGCACTGTCCTTTGTCATCACCGCTGTATAGTAATTCTCAGTCGCACACTATACTAACAGGATCGGTAGCGACGTCCTACCGCTCGCAGTGGATCAAGGGGTAAGTTTAATTGCTTTCCTTCGTCTTTGACGTCTCCATGGATTGAATGGTCCATAGTGCCAGGGGCTTTTGGCGATTGATCGAGTAAGTCAAGGGTCAGCGAATTTCGAGCCACATTTTAGGCCTCTGAAATGACAAAAGGGTCGAAACGTCAGGCCGTTATTAAAACCGATACTTCTGAAAACCTCGTTTAGCAAAGCAGCACACGGATAATGTAAAAACATGCCGAGTTTTCAAAAAGAGAGAACTTGGAGAACTCTACTCTTGTTTATTGCTTACTATTTGCGTTTGTCTTTAGATTTTTTGCAGATTTCCATCTTATTCTTGTAAAGGTACTTTCTGATGCTCATTTGGCGGTGCTCACATATAGAAGTTTTCTAAGACCGGGCTAAGGGCATTAGTTGGATGGGTTCGGATTGAAGGGAGGCGCGTTGCCACACTTCTCAATCTGCAAAGGGATGGAGATGATTCACTAGGAGCTGTGTAATCTGTCAGTGGAATGTCAGTAATAGTATTTACCGGGATTTGCGCTTCGGTTCGGCTAAGGAATCTCTTTCACACAAAAGTTTCAGTTGATATGAGTGCATTTTTGACCCATAGCGAAGCGAAAGTGTTTTTGCCATCATTAGGAAAATTGGATTGTGCTTTAACTCCACTACTAAGCAAAACCTATAAATTTACACGTCTACGCAGTTAGCGCTGCAGTCGGTGGAGTAATTCCAGCCTACATATGTCAAATCTGTAGAAACGAGAAGCTGTCCAGTTAATTTCGAAGTGAGTAGTTGTCCTATTGATCTCCAATGATTTTAAAGAATTTTTGTAATTTTTGTACGAATTTCATAAGAAATTCATCCAAAAATCTTGGCTTCCCATATGCCCAAGCGAATACTCCAATTGTGATCCCCAAGTGTTTGTTTTGCATTAGATATTATTGCCTAAATTGCTCTCAGAATCATCACAGAAATGCACTCGAAACGCGCTTAACAAAGCCAACACAAGAAAAAGGTTTCATGTATGATATAACCCAGTACTTAAAACAAGATGTTCAGTATGTGAAGAATGTAATTTTTTCCCGAACCTCCTTAATATCCTTAACAAAGTCACACAATAAGTGTATGACAAAAATTTGATGTTCAGCCAAACTGCTTTTCATTTTGTTATTGCCGGCTATGCTGGGAACAGAAAGCGCCTATCGAATTTGTGAGTCTACGGCGAACTATATCCCACTACGGAAACCTTTGAGCAATCTCTCAACTTTGTCGCCGGATACTCATCGATATCGGTCTGCAACCTACAGGAAGTGACATTACCATGTGTTAGGGTCATTCTTCAACCTTTCTGAAACCGTGTTAAGGTCTTCTGCGGGCTATCTGTTCAGGAGGTTAGACAGGGAGGGACAACATGTCAGTTCTTGTTGGGGTAACAGGCCGCGAAGCTTGTGGCTAGTACCGTAAAAACCTTCGAGGGCATTCTGCGATAGAGTTCCACCCCTTGGTCAATAAATCTAAACGAAAGATGTGTTTCTAGGATGCAAATGCATACAGCACGGCGCAATTTTCTACCTAATCACTCTCATTCGAATGTGGTTTGAGCGCTTGTGCAGATTATGATGCTCTATTGTATGAAAAGTAATCGAACATGTAGTCATTGCGACTGATCAGTAGCTCATTTGAATAGGGATGGATTTCACTTCTAACGATTACCATTACGTGACGGACAGAGGGCAGCCAATGCATCATGTCATGAATTGGTGGAAAATAGTCCCTCTCCCCGCAGCGGATGACTTGAATAGCCTGGGAAGATCAATCGCAGTGAGTACACGATCACGATCTGAGAATTGATCACGTACCATGTTTATGTGCGTGCGTAAGATGTATGCCATTAGGACACAATATTCGAGTGCGGCGCTGGGCGCACAACGCGATGGTGCGAGTTGGAGGAGCCGTAGGTTGAGCCCTATAGCGATTACGCCGAAATAGGGTGTTGGACGCCGTCATTGTTGAGGATCAAACAGATATGGAGAGTCTAGCTTGCGCTCGCCTCTGGATGGCAGATCCCGTCTCCAGGTGGCGTGATTTCGACTGGCTACGGTGGGACTGCCCAAGAAGTGCGACAGGTTTGAGAGTATCACGGCGAGTTTTCTTGTTTTTAGTTTGTATCTCACTCCAAAAAATGATGCTGTCGTATTTCCGAACATATCTTCGTGTTAGTGGCTTGGCAACATACTGATAAAAAACTCTTCCAAACTACCCGCTTCCTGATGGAAAGGTTTTCCGCGCTGAGAATGATTAGTGGGAAGAGAGTCTCATACTTTGGCCATTTCTCTCCATCTTTTTTTTCATCATCGTATCAACCATCAACCAAGCACCTCGACCTTCATGTTCATCACATTTTCCACGATTCTTCCAAATTTCCCCTATGCTGCTTTCAGCGAGCATGCTAAAAGATCAGCGTCAGTAGTGGAAATTCGATTTCGATTCGTCCGAGAGCTCTCTAGTTGGTAGCACCCTGAAAGTGGATTAGTCATCTTTTGAAATTTGCTTTTCGCGCAGCCAAAAGCGATATTTTTCACTGAATTTTTGGTTTGTTGACAGGATTTGCTGTATGGGAACGTTTCACTAGGACAGAAATTTCGCGAGACTGAGTCTGGCACACGATGCGATGAGCGCAACCTAGACGTTTCGTATCCGTTTGATCCTCAACAATGACGGCGTTCAACACCCTATTTCGGCGTAATCGCTATAGGGCTCAACCTACGGCTCCTCCAACTCGCACCATCGCGTTGTGCGCCCAGCGCCGCACTCGAATATTGTGTCCTAATGGCATACATCCTACGCACGTACATAAACATGGTACGTGATCAAGTCTCAGATCGTGATCGTGTACTCACTGCGATTGATCTTCCCAGGCTATTCAAGTCATCCGCTGCGGGGTGAGGGACTATTTTCCACCAATTCATGACATGATGCATTCAATGGCTGCCCTCTGTCGGTCACGTAATGATAATCGTTAGAAGTGAAATTCATCCCTATTCAAATGAGCTACTGATCAGTCGCAATGGCTACATGTTCGATTACTTTTCATAAAATAGAGCATTATAATCTGCACAAGCGCTCAAACCACATTCGAATGAGAGTGATTAGGTAGAAAATTGCGCCGTGCTGTATGCATTTGCATCCTAGGAACACATCTTTCGTTTAGATTTATTGATCAAGGGGTGGAACTCTATCGCAGAATGCCTTCGAAGGTTTTTGCGGTGCTAGCCACAAGCTTCGCGGCCTGTTACTCCAACAAGAACTGACATGTTGTCCCTCCCGATCTAACCTCCTGAACAAATAGCCCGCAGAAGACCTTAACACGGTTTCAGAAAGGTTGAAGAATGACCCTTATACATGATAATGTAACTTCCTGTAGGTTGCTGACCGATATCGATGAGTATCCGGCGACAATTTGAGAGATTGTTTAAAGTCTGCCGTACACGGATATAGTTCGCCGTAGATTCGAAAATGCGATAAGCGCTTTCTGTTTCCACCATAGCCAGCAATAACAAAATGGAAAACAGTTTGGCTGAACATCAAATTTTTATCATACACTTATTGTGTGATTTTGTTAGGAATATTAAGGAGGTTCCGGAAAAAATTACATTTTTCACATACTGAACATTTTGTTTTAAAGGGTGTTAGGGTAAATTCGGACGAAGAGTGAAAAAAGCAGTGAATATAAAAGTTGAGAGGTCTAATAATAGTACAGTGAAGAAAAAACGGATGGAAATGGCCAAAGACCCGCGAAATAGGACCCCTCCCCACCGTTGATTCTCGACGTGGTGCCTTTCCGTGAAGAGGCGGGCAGTTCGGACGAGTTTTCCATTGACCTGTTGCCATGTCGTAAACACAAAGGGATGTTCGGAAATGAGAATGCAACCTATTACTGGAGTGAGTTTCAAGCTGAAACTGAGAAGCGGGCCGCGATAACTACAATATTCACCCTATCCAATCAATCGCTAGGAGGCGGACCGAGCCACGATAGGCGGCTGGAGCTAAAAAGGCCGCCTCTGCCACAGCTCAGAGGCTCGCCTTTCGCGGGGGATTTCGCCGCAGATAGGCTCCCTAGACCCCTAGTTTTTGAGTGAATGAATCTCTTTAGCGATTCCTCATCACTCACATTACCCTTAACACTGTATTTAAGTGCTGGGTTACATCATACATGAAACATTTTTCTTGTGTTGGTTTTGTTAATCACCTGAGCAACTACAATCTTTCGAAACTGAAGAGTGCGTTACGTGTGCATTTTCGTGATGATACTGAAAGCAACTAAGGCAACAGTATCTAATACAAACAAAAGACTAGGGACCACAATTGGAGCATTTGCTTGGGCATTTGGGGAGCCGAGATTTTTGGATAATTTCTTATGAAATTCGGACAAAAATTACACCTTTATTTAAAATCATCTTTGATAGAAGTCCAGCATGATAGCAGTGGTGCTGCACCCGAAATTCAAACGTCTCGCATGGCAGTACACCTGCCAAGCCCCGCCCTCGCTCTGTGATTGGTCGGCTGATTTCTGTGATTGGCTGGCCTCGCCCTTGGGCCGAGCGAGGGCGGAGCGAGGGGGGGGGGTCGCAGTACTACAGTTCACTGCTGACTTGCTGTAGCTACGGGAGTGTGCTGTCAGAAGGCGAATTCCCGTAGTGCTCAATACTCCCAACTTGCGCAACTACTGCTCAATGCTGAGCGCCGCGGATCGGCCAGCTACCGCTGTGGATAAATGTTGGGTCCCGCCAGGATTCTTTCAGAATGTCGTGCACTTTTACAAAACGAAATTCAAACGTCTGGCATGGCAGTACACCTGCCAGGCCCCGCCCTCGCTCTGTGATTGGTCGGCTGATTTCTGTGATTGGCTGGCCTCGCCCTTGGGCCGAGCAAGGGCGGAGCGAGGGCGGAGCGAGGGGGGGGGGGGTCGCAGTACTACAGTTCACTGCTGACTTGCTGTAGCTACGGGAGTGTGCTGTCAGAAGGCGAATTCCCGTAGTCGTCGACCAATCACGAGCGAGCTGCTCGTCTCTGATTGGTCAGACACGCCCAACGGCTATGTTACAGCTAAGGGTACTAAAGGCATGTGCTGCCGAATTGCGAGGATTGTACAGGGGTCAGGTGTGTTGCTGGCGATCGTGGCGGGACCAGTGTGGGTCCTCTAGCGATTTTCACAGTTCGACGGTTAATTGGCGCGAATAATTGATTCTGTGACGTCCCAACTTGCGCAACTACTGCTCAATGCTGAGCGCAGCGGCTAGGCCAGCTACTGCTGTAGATGAACGTTGGGTCCCGCCATGATTTGCCAAGGTATGATGCACTTTCGAATTGCCACGTCATCGATCGGAATAAGGAGATAAACTTTCCGTTTCTGATTTTTTTTTGAGTGTTTCGCTTTAATTGACCCAAACCGAACTCGGCACTAATATATAATAGTTGGGGGGGGGGAGGGGGTAGGAATGCAATGCGAGTTTTCCGGAGTCGACTAGTCCTTAATGCAACCGTTTCAGTCTAGCGTTGCGCGGAACCAAGTCGCAAGTCGCATTGTTTGTTTGACTTCTACATGTTCCAGTCAGCGGTAAGTTTGTGTGATATGGTGATGTTGTTTCGGATATGTCATTCCATGCTTCTTTACTCATGCTACAGGATGTTCTTTATATTGCGTCATGGACTATATATCTGCCTGATATGGTGTTTTTGTTTCGAATATAGTTTCTTTCACTCATGCCACAGGAAGCATATATGGATTTAGATATTATAGATGTAAACCTACTATAATGTCGCTACCAAAGTGCTTCGGGTTAGTGAAACAATATCCTTGTGCAAGAAGGGGTTTGTTGCGTGAAAGAGGTGGTTCACACGCCCAGGTCTTTCCCTTCTTCCCCTTCCTGGACTCAGGCTAGGAGTCACATCTCCTGGCTTGAACAGCGTTTTCTATCTTACAGAAGATGGAACAGTTCTTCTTTCAAATTACATGAAAACTCACTCTGCGAAGTGCGTGTGTGATGTGGGAAATTGCTTTCGTGCCAATGTAGTTTGGAAGACTCATTTTCTTGTCGTTCCACACCTGGTCCCCTCCACAGTTATCAGTCCGTGCACTTTAATGTATCCCTTCATCTATAAGCAAGCCACAGTTGATGAATGTGAAGGTTATGGTTTTTTGGTTCTTTCTTCCAGCTAAGGCCTGGGCAAATATAGCGCCGACGGCCGAGCAGCGTTCCCCATGCCAACTACATCAAAACCAATGTTTGTCGTATATGAATGTCAAATAACATCGCTTGAAACTTTGGTGTCGAAAAGTGATGTTCTTGGTGCAATAAAAGTGACCTCGTGATGTCATACTCGTGACCAAAACACATCTGTTTCCTTCTTCGTTGTCGCTTTTCGGGAGCGAGTTAATCATTCACTTTGCTTATCCTGCACTCAGGAGGGAAGGGGGAGGTTATGTGGAATCGTCAAGCTCATAGAAAGCATCTCTCAACCTTTCCCCCCTGTACGAATAGAAATTTTTCAGGGCAGAGATCGAAGGGAATTTACATTCCATCACTAGCTTTTTTACAGCGCCTCTCACTGCGAGCCTCAGTTCTAGAATCTTTCGCTACTAAAATGTCCCGTGCCACTATGGTGTATGGTGAAATGAGCACTCCATCTTTCTGTATTACGTTGCTGTTTAATGTCTGCACCTGCTTTGGAAGATGCAAAAATTATCAAAATTTTGTTGTGTCCTTGTTGCGTTTTGAGAAATGGCCAAGACCGTCGTTTCTTAATAAAATTGCTTCGAAACAATCTGATGATCGTTTTGGTGCCCATAAAATATGACGATACGGACGAGTTGACCACAGCTCATTATCCCCTCTAAAAACTATCAATATCAACTGGGCATGTTACGTTTGAGTGCTCGATTTCTGTTTCGACAGCTCTTTGGTATTCGGTAATCTGATACTATTATCATCTTTCTCACCTTCAGCTCATGTTATCTGCAACGAAAGGTGATGGTGTTTTTTTCGCGCCGCTCTAAAAGCTGTCTACTGCGGCCATGTTACGATAAGAGATGCTCGTTTTCAATTACGATAGCCCTCGGGTGATCTGATACTGTTATACTCCTTCTCACTTTCAGCTCATGTTATCTGCAATGAAAAGTTAGGGCTGTTTTTTTTTTCGTGCTGTGGATTTGGCTAGATTTACCCGATTGTCCGAATGTTGCACTCTGGAGTCAATTTATTAAGCGTCGGATTACGGTAGTTGGGGAAGTGCGCACCATCTGCTCTCAAAACTGTGTCTGTCAGCTGCGGCCATGTTACCAAATAATCGTTTTTCAATTGCGTACGAATGCTCGTTTTCAATTACGACAGCCCTTGGGTAGTCTGAGACTATACTTTTTTCTCACCTTCAGCTCATGTTGTTATCTGCTATCAAAAAGTAGGTTGTTTTTTTTTCGTGCGGCTCCAAAAGCTGTCTACAATGGCCGTGTTACGATACGAACGGCTCGTTTTTAATTACGAATGCTCGTTTTCAATTACGACAGCCCTTCGATAGTCTGATACTATCCTTTTTTCTCATCGTCACCTCATCATATCTGCAATGAAAAGTTAAGGTTGTTTTTTTCTGGGCTGTAGGTCTCCCCCTGTTTTTTTCGTGCTGTAGCTTTACCCGACAGTCCCAGTGTTGCACTCTAGAGCCAATTTGTTATAGGCCTCCGTCGGGTCACGGTAATTGGGGATGTATGCATCATCCGCTCTTAAAACTAAGTCTGTCAACTGCGGCCGTGTTACGATACAAATGCAATCACGAATGCTCGTTTTTAATTACGACAGCACTTTCGTAGTCTGAGACTGTATCCTCTTCCTCACCGTCAGCACATGCTATCTGCAACGAAAATATGAAGCTATTTTTGGAGTTGTTTTTTTGTGCTGTGGATATAGCAAGATTTACCCGATAGTCTGAATGTTACGCTCACGGGTTGACTACAGTATCCAAAATAAGTCTGTTGATGCGGAAATGCGCATTTTGTGCCAGAAATGGGGTAGAAACGTGTTCATCTCTCACATGTAGCGAAATCTCAGACTCTATTCATTCACAGCCACCTGCAATTTGCAGTTTCTTACAATTGTAACACATGTACTGCATGCTTCCCCCAAGCAGCATGAGTGTCTGGTGTCTTATCTATCTAGTGTCTTAGTGTCTGAGGAATAGCGTCTAAAAAGCTTTATCATCTGTTCTGTACTAAGGCTGTCACCTGCGACTTAGTTCTCCGCTCAAGGTGCTGATTTGGCTGGGGGACATTGCACGGTGCCTACGCTCGGTGTCCGGCGCTATTTCTTCTAGGGTAGGCTTCTGCCTAAGCCTTAGTTGAGGGGAACTTCAACTCCTCCTAAATAAGGCTTAGGTAAAAATATACACTTTAGTGCACACTGGTGATTGTTCGATGACATCAGATGAGCAACGACAACGTGAAATAGAGTACCTCTCTCTCAAGTACACTAGCACCTTAACTTGCTCGGGACGAAGCAGTGTTCGCGTTTTAGGGCCAGTTCAGTGTTAGCTGGGCGTGTTTCCGCTGCTTAATCTGGTTTCGGCTACTGTAGTCAACCCGGGTACACAGCCACATCCAGCCTAAGGTACGTCGAATAGGCAACATCGCTCTGTCGCTCTGGAGTCAATCATCAGGTCGGGTTACGGTAATTGGGGGAGTCGCAAATACACGTGTGAGCGGGTGTGTTTTACTTACGTAATACTCTAGCATTATTCATCATTTAATCATTCATCCATTGGATACATGTACTGTATACTTCTACCTACATGTATTGTATATCTCTACGTAATCCTTATTCAATGCGGTGCCTAGCTATAGCTACCATAAGCTATAGATGTTGGTGGGACCAATAGTCGATCTGGAGGAAAGGAACGACAAGGCGGCTGCCGTTCAAGCGCTTTGAAACCTATGGAGTTACTGTCAGTTGGAGGTAGAAGTTGGACAGGAGCAGAAAATTTATCCCCTCATCTCCTCGCATTTGTAACGCTGCACCTCGAAGGTTGTGAACTAAACGATGAGAACTTGGAAAGCATCCGCCCGGGCTACACCCGCGTCAGGTATGTGGGTCTTCGTCGGAACCAGTTAGTCCACCCAAGGGTTTTCTTAGCAGAAAAGCTTCCAGCTATCGCTTACTTGGATTGCAGAGAGAACAGATGCTGCTCCTTTCTGATACTACCGTCCTCATAACCTTTTTTATGTGAACGGGTGTTTCTTAGGTTCTTGAAAGTGGATCTGCAGTACATGTTGAGATGGCAATGCGCTAACATCGAGCAGATGTATCCGAGCAAGCCCTTGACACAGTGCGCATATTTGAAGGTTACTCCCTTGCGAAATGCTTGGATAGGGCTAGAGTCCAATTTGTTTAGGTGTGTGGATGCAGTTCGAGAAGTCTTTCCAAAATGCAGCATCCATTACTCCCACTCCAAATACCCCATCCTGACCGCGGACCCAGCGTATGATAGAAATCAAGCCTGACTAACTCGCGCAACAATTCCCTCGGTAGACGGCTCCTGCTGAGTTTGTTCTTTTCTGGAGAATAAATGCCTAGCCGATTTGTAAATCACTACATCATTCCGGTTTTGTAGCCGCAAGTACTTTATTTATTTCACCATTTTAGTTAGTTGTGTTGACTTTAATGTTAAAGTTGATTTAATTGTGACAGACGAGGGCGTAGGTGTAGCAACCCCTTATGAGCCGCAGACGAGTGGCCGAAATTGAACAATCTGATGATCGTTTTGGTGCCCATAAAATATGACGATACGGACGAGTTGACCACAGCTCATTATCCCCTCTAAAAACTATCAATATCAACTGGGCATGTTACGTTTGAGTGCTCGATTTCTGTTTCGACAGCTCTTTGGTATTCGGTAATCTGATACTATTATCATCTTTCTCACCTTCAGCTCATGTTATCTGCAACGAAAGGTGATGGTGTTTTTTTCGCGCCGCTCTAAAAGCTGTCTACTGCGGCCATGTTACGATACGAGATGCTCGTTTTCAATTACGATAGCCCTCGGGTGATCTGATACTGTTATACTCCTTCTCACTTTCAGCTCATGTTATCTGCAATGAAAAGTTAGGGCTGTTTTTTTTTTCGTGCTGTGGATTTGGCTAGATTTACCCGATTGTCCGAATGTTGCACTCTGGAGTCAATTTATTAAGCGTCGGATTACGGTAGTTGGGGAAGTGCGCACCATCTGCTCTCAAAACTGTGTCTGTCAGCTGCGGCCATGTTACCATAAGCTATAGATGTTGGTGGGACCAATAGTCGATCTGGAGGAAAGGAACGACAAGGCGGCTGCCGTTCAAGCGCTTTGAAACCTATGGAGTTACTGTCAGTTGGAGGTAGAAGTTGGACAGGAGCAGAAAATTTATCCCCTCATCTCCTCGCATTTGTAACGCTGCACCTCGAAGGTTGTGAACTAAACGATGAGAACTTGGAAAGCATCCGCCCGGGCTACACCCGCGTCAGGTATGTGGGTCTTCGTCGGAACCAGTTAGTCCACCCAAGGGTTTTCTTAGCAGAAAAGCTTCCAGCTATCGCTTACTTGGATTGCAGAGAGAACAGATGCTGCTCCTTTCTGATACTACCGTCCTCATAACCTTTTTTATGTGAACGGGTGTTTCTTAGGTTCTTGAAAGTGGATCTGCAGTACATGTTGAGATGGCAATGCGCTAACATCGAGCAGATGTATCCGAGCAAGCCCTTGACACAGTGCGCATATTTGAAGGTTACTCCCTTGCGAAATGCTTGGATAGGGCTAGAGTCCAATTTGTTTAGGTGTGTGGATGCAGTTCGGGAAGTCTTTCCAAAATGCAGCATCCATTACTCCCACTCCAAATACCCCATCCTGACCGCGGACCCAGCGTATGATAGAAATCAAGCCTGACTAACTCGCGCAACAATTCCCTCGGTAGACGGCTCCTGCTGAGTTTGTTCTTTTCTGGAGAATAAATGCCTAGCCGATTTGTAAATCACTACATCATTCCGGTTTTGTAGCCGCAAGTACTTTATTTATTTCACCATTTTAGTTAGTTGTGTTGACTTTAATGTTAAAGTTGATTTAATTGTGACAGACGAGGGCGTAGGTGTAGCAACCCCTTATGAGCCGCAGACGAGTGGCCGAAGTTTCTTCGAGCTTTTGTGACCACTTAGAGGGACCCACCGTATCGCAGGAGCCGCCAAGGAAGCTGTCGAAGCCGTTGAGAAGAAGTTAGTCCCTGAGAAATATGGCTGGTGGGAATGTTGAATATTTTTCCGATGGTGGGGTAATACTCTGTGGCCAGTACTTCCTATCGTTTGTAGAACCAGTCAGACACTTGACCCAACAGCTGGCTGAGCTGAATTCGGGAGTTAACGATGGGGAGGAAAGGGACGAAAATGAAATGCGCGAAGGCATTGATGACCCTGGCCGCGCTGAATATCGAGAGGACGTTGAGACGGAATCCGTAGAAGAGATTCGAGGCGAAGATATTGTCCACCAAAATGATGCAAGGATTTCGTGTCCCCATTTGTGTGAGTCTCATTCTTTGCTCATGTGTGGCTCAATCGGCTATCATGTCAAGTTCTGCAAAGGTTTATTTTTTAGCTCATGGACAGAAATCGCTATATGCTACTATATTTAAATTGCATTTTGGGGTTAGCGAAGAAATGGCAAGTTTTTTGGACGATTTTTGCCAGGCCATAACTGATGTGTCCCTTCCAGAACCGGTCAGTCAAGCTTTTCTTCGCTTTTTTAATTTAGGATAGATTGGCATAGGATTTGCATATTCCTTAGGAATTATAAAGTAGGATAGGATTTGCATATTCCTTAGGAACCACAAAGCAGTGATGTGTTTTGTTCTTTCTAGTAGGCAGTAGCAGCTTGACATAGTAGGCAACTTTTTTACTCACATTGTGTGCTTTTTAACACTCTAGAGACACCACTAGGGGTAGTGAAGGAGATGAGGAAAGAGTTAGTAGGCATGTAAACATGAATGAAATTGAATGAAACTTGGTTGTGAAATTTCATTTATGATTCTTATGATGATTTCGATTTGTTCCACAATGCTCTGTGTGCCTTTGTTTTTTTGGTGGCGGTGATGATAGCAACAATGATGATGGGGAAAAATAATGGACCATAAAATTACCTAGTGATGTCTTTAGCCGTATTTTGTGTTTTTACATGCTTTTCTTTTTACTTTTTTGCATGCTTTTGTTTCTTCTAATTTTATGCATGTTTTGCTTTTGATTTTCTTGTTTGTTTACCCGTCCCCTCTCTAACAATAAATAATACAGCACTACACACAGGCGCAAAAAATAATCTTAGGGATGTATTTAAGATTGGCAACTCAGTGAAGAAAGCTGTGTATGAAGCGGAAAGGCAATTCGCTCACAGAAAATCATACTACTGCATCTAGTGCAGCTCACGTTTAGGTGGTGCGAAGGCTGTTTGTGAAAATAACTCATGCCCGTTTCAAGGGTTTGTCCATTGAAGTGTTTAGCTGTGATCATCATCACGCTTTAGCCAGAGTGAGTTTAGTGTTTCTCCGAAGCGGTGCAAAATCATGAAGAGAACCATTGTTCACCGTTTGGACAATGCGCCGCAGCTGTCGTTGATTCTTGAAAGAGTCCTTCCGAGTATCATTGAAGTTCACAGACGAATCCACCATGGCCAAGGGGTAGGCAGTTGCTCCGAAGTCTATATACCCTTCTATGAGTATTCCGCAATTAGTTACAGGTAGAACGTGTCGAACGAAGTGAGATCCATTCGTTTCCCAAGTACCAGCGGTTCATTGAAATGCCTTCGGATTTTGAGGAGCGGAAGATTAACATTCTATTGACTATCAATTTCGACGGTGTCAAGTTCAAGAAGCTCTCACAGTGTCACAGTTTTGCTAAAGTCTGGTTGTCTTTCCCCTGTTTATCATAATGTTTACACTAAGGTTCGAAGCCTGGCCCATATACAACCGTCTCGAAGGGCTACCATTCGAGGAGAAGAATAAGTTCGATAAATGTCATCATGGCGGGTATCACATTCACAAAGAACCCCCCCCACACCGAAAAACTTCTGGCAGAAATTTTCTCACGGTCTGTGACTTATGTCTCTGTTGGATGTGCTCGATTGTTATAATGAGGAGCAGCTGTCACGTTTCAGTCTTCGGCAGGAACTTATACAGATGAGGGAGAGTGGAATCCCTGTGGTAAACGAAAACGATGACTGCACACTCCCATACTGTGTCATAGACTTTGGCATGGGTTTTACAGTTTTGGCAATGACGAAGGAAATTCCTATAGCATTTAATGTTCCAGGCCTTGGAAACCCTGTACGACTTGCCCCGCTGGCAATCACAGCATGGTTGTATCTGTGCTTTTGCGGGTGAAAGGGCTGGTCATCAAATAATTTGGTTCCCAGGTCCCCTTTCCCGGGTGACCGTCGCGCATTTGATACTTCTTCGTCTCAAGGCATGAGAGGTTACTGTTCATGTCTGACCTTCAATCCGATTACTCAACGGTACAAGCACAAGGTATTCCGTATAGGGCAGACGCAGATGATGGATATCTTGTCGGTGAATCGCATACCGGATGCTCTACATGTGATTTCAGAAGGAATAACATGTGACCTATTCAAAGGTGACTCAGTTGACTGTTCTTCACTGTTCCCCATGACGGTGTTGAGCAATTACTTCAGCCATGTTCTTGGTGCACAGCCGCGTGACTGTAATGAAGATTCGCTCCGAGTGTCTACAGGGTTTCCACCACATTATTGCCACCACACCCAACTACACCTACGCTTCTAAGTTCATTCTTGGGATAGAGGATCTCCCTTGTACGACGGGGTCAGAGAAGGATGCTGTAAGTGAAGGATGCTCAAGCTATCTTCTCATAAATTCTTGAAATTTCTTTCTCTGCTTTGGCTAATTTTAACTGTTCTTCGTTGTATTCCCGGTAGCAGCCGCGCTGAATATTTGTGCAGAGCCGGTAGGTGCCGTCGCAGTGCTAGCATACGGGATGGTGGTGCGGGTTCTGGAAAAGAGTGCAGAAATGGTCGTCTCTGATTTTGACGGAGTGCAAGACTCAGCGAAGTCCATGAAGTTCTTGTTGTACGCCATCGAACCGACTTTGTTCACGTTTAAAGTCCATGTGAGTATTGTAGTATTATCCAAAAAGGTTGAATTCAAGAGTACGATGGTGTATTTGGTTCAGGGCACCGGACAGGAGGGGGGGGGGATGGTCGCACCTGTAGCTAAGCGATAATTTCCTCTAGCCCATCGTACAGTCGATATCTGCCTCTCATACACGAAAAGAGGCACCGCTACCTCGCTGGCTGAATAGCAAATGGGTGTAGGCCATCTTGAAATGGTGGCCGCCATAATTTATGGGTTCGGAACCAAGATACTCATATTACCGTAAACTATACGTTTATGTTAATGCATTGCTACCATAGAGTTCATTGATGCGTGCAAGAACGACATGTCGGTATCCATTTAGGAGAAGAAAAATGCATTTTTATTTTAGGCCATACCAGTCATACTATTAACGGAGTCTAATGGAGACAAGCAGTCCAGCAAAGCATGCTTGTTGTTCACGTTGTTAAATCGTTATAATTTTGTTGCAGTGGTGCATGTAAATGGTTCAATGCACATTGTTCAAATAAAAATTAAAGCCCTTTAAAACGTTCCTATCAATATTATCATCATCACGAAGCGTACCAGGAGAAAAGATCATTGCTGTCGCTGTTTCATGACTGAGGATAGCTCCACAAGACCTTGTGCAGCAACTCAAATCCTGAGTTTCAGGTATCATCGAAGTGGCATGTAGTGAAAAATACCTAAAACAGTTGACTCTTCCACATGCTTCACAAAGCTGTCAGAAGTTTTTAATGTCGATGGCATGTGAGCCGAAAATCCAGGACCAGGAAGTAGATCAATCTCCTGCTTGACCAGAGTTTTGGGAGTAAGGGTAAGTAAGCAAGGTCCATCGCGTTGAACTCTGCTATAGATTTTTGATATGGAGATGAGAGTTGCCAGTGTTAAATTGAACTATACGGAGCGCTGAGCTCGGAAAAATTGACCTCATCAGGCTATCTAATGTTCCAGTTGCTAAGGTACTCCTTTCCTCCTTTTGTGAGCCTATTGATTGTTGAAAAATTGTCTTCAAATTTGGCACTGCTGAAGGGGATGACGACAGCCCACCTGATGACCCAAGAGTGATTGCGATCCTCGTTGATCTGAGATAAACAAGGAGGAAAATTGTCTGAAAACTTCGCTTGTGGATGTGACAACTTGCTCAAGAAATGGGTTATACTCCTACATATCACACGAATGCACTCCTGGCCTGTTGCAGTTGGGCTAGTTCACGAAACGTGAACACTTTGCCTTTTTCTGGCCAATGTGGCGATATGTAAAGTCCATACATATAGTTTCCTCCTGTGGACTGCCCACAACGAAAAACTCCTTCAATCCATGTTTATATTTCCTGAACCGTTTCTGGTTATTAAAGTCCACGAAACTTATCAAGGCACAGTCACTGGGCTTGCCGGCAGAAAATTGGACATTGCAACAAAACCTCTAGTTAGTTGACAGAGAATGGTATCAACCAAACTGACTTAGTTTCTTAAGCTCCACAAATTGTGTAGACCGAATTGTGACAAAGACCAGTGACGATAACTCGTTAAATTTGGGCGGTATTCATAGCGCATTCACATTCATGAAAAAACAGTGAGAAAAAAAGGAGAGAGGAACTACCATTAATACAATTGCGATGTAGATGAATATAATTGCTAATTTTGTTCACTGAACACCCTTTCATATTATCTACATCTTAAAGCAGGAGAACAGTGCATGGCGGATCGGAAAACGGAAGCCACAAATGTATGTCCTATCTGATAGCCACGAGAGATCATCTTGTTAGGCCAACCACCCTCCTAATTCCTCTACTGCCCTTCCAATCACATCTACTGCAAAGGCAGGAGGCATGGCGCATACCCAGAGGAAGGATCGCAAACGCTGAGGTATTCGTTTTACTGCTTTGCTGCCAGAAAAACTGTTTAGGAAGTATGGGGCTGCTTCTGAAGTTTTGAACGCCCTCTGTGTGGCGCTGTCACGCTCTTGATGGCAAAAAAAATTTCCTCGACATTACCTCGACTCAGGTATCTCAAGATCTAAGCAACGTGCAAAAGAGTTTGAAAGCGCTTCAGAAAGAGCAAAGTCTCTAGTTTCAGGAAAACAACTATGGTTGCAAAATATTCAGCACGAAAAAAGTTATAACTGTTAGAATTCAAAAAAACCCTCATGCAATTTTCATTTTCCTCGACTAATCCTCGACTCGCGTATCTCTCGCATTTGTCAACATTTGAAGCAACTAAAATAGTCTCTAGAAAGAGCCAACCTAATTCTTTAAAAAAAAAAACAACTTTGGTCCCAAATGATCAAAAATGAGGAAAGTTATGATCGTTCAAACAAGGCCTACTTGTGCAATTTTCAGCCATTTTTGTCGATTAGCGTGCTCCAGTTCGCACGCCGCGAAGTAGCCGCAGCCCTGCTTCGCGTTTTGAATGTTACTGCGATTTTTACGTGTTTGATTTTCTAGTCGGTATTTTCTTTGTTTTTTTTATTTGAAATCAGTTACTCGTATTGTTTACGTGAGCTTTATGTTTGAATGTTTTCTATGCTCATTTCTTCATGTTTTTTTTTTCAGATTTGCGTCGCTCACGTCGTCGAAATCCACACTCGTCCCGAAGCAAGGTATGTTGCTTTTTTTCAGATTTTGTGATATATATTGACTGTTTTTCATGGTTTCTCGTTTTGTTGATGTGCTGTGCAATGTTTCAATGTTTTTTATGCTTCTTTTATGTATTTTTTTTTCAGGAATGCCGCTCGCACGTGGATTGAACTGGAAATTGTTTGGAAAGAAGGGTTTGTTGTTTTTGTTTTAATTTTTGCAATGTATATTACCTGCTTTTCTTAGTTTTTCGTTTTGTTTAGGTGCTGTATCATGTTTGAGTATTGTTTATGTTTATTTTATGTGCTTTTTTCTGGAGGGTCGCTTTCCCACGTCGAGTGTGGCTGAAAACTGCCCGGAATAGAGGTTTGTTATCCTTTCAGATTTTGTGATGGATATTACCTGCTTTTTATATGAATTTAGTTTTTCGTTATTCTCATTAGGCTCAGTAATATAAATGTATGTGTTTTTCTTCAGGAGCGACGCATCCGCACGTCGAGTGAAGCGGAAAAGCTGTTTGGAAAAGAGGTTTGTTGATTTTCTTCCGGATTTTGTGATGGATATTACCTGCTTTTTATTCAGATTTAGTTTTTCGCTCGTTATTCTCATTGGAACTAAGTAGTATCAATGTATATTTTTTCAGGAGCGCCTCATCCGCACTTCGAAGCGGGAAGGCTGTTCGGAAAAGAAGCCACAACATATTACACATATTGATCAGAATGTGCTTTCGTTGAATGACTTCGCTATTTTTTTCGAATATTGGTTGATTCCGATGACCAGAGATGAAGAATTAAATAATAAAAACTTTGAAAAGATTTATTTGCAGAGGGTAATCAGTACAAACACACAAAAACACAGCAGTGAGATACCTAGCAATAAGGCAGCAGAACCTTACAAGCTGTAAATGATAAGAGGGGGGGGGATCGCATATGAGACCCGAAGAGGGGGGGGGTCGCATTGAAGCGGCTATTTTCCTCGACCCCTGTGAGTGCCCTGATGGGGTTGCAGTAGTTGACTTACTTACATCTGCAGTGTCTCATCGATCATGCAATCCTGGAAGACCTTTGTGACGTGGGATCACCATACCATTGAAGTGCTAGCTCTTTCGAATGCATGCATCTCGACGGTTACAGCTTCCCATTACCCAATGTACAACGAAGGCCGAGGATGCTGTTGTTGAAAAGTATGCACAATTCGCAGTCCTTCTATGCGTAACTACATTATACACCGAACTTTCTTCGGTCTATGGTTTTCTCCTCTATAAACATATGGTGAAGAGGTTGAACAAGGCAACCCAGTTGGTGAACAATGTGTTCATGGACCGATTGCAAGCAAAACTCAGAGCAGATGAAATACCCTGTTCAGGTTACATATACTCAGGAAAGACTGGTTGTGGCAATGGTGGTATACTTAACAAATTATCTGTCAGACGTTCTACGGGCTATATCATGCTTGATGATGGTTGGTACGTGCCGCGATCAAATACGATGTCATTCAAGGACCTGCTAATAGAACATCAGCACCATTTCATATCTAGGCGGCGCCTTACATCATTCAGGTAAGAGGTAGATAGGTAGGGGGAATGAAAAGGAAGCTTGAGGCTGTAGGGACTGTTTCAGTTCACGACTGCGTGGAGCGAACAACATGTACTTATCTGCGGTTTACAACAACAGGGTGATGGATACGACGCAGGAATACGTGTGTGCGCAGAGAATGCCGCTTTGAAAAATGCGAGCACTAGATTGCCGGATGGATCATTCCTAAGCGCGAAAAACCTGACTACTTAATGGATAGTGCGGGAGTCTTTCCCATTCAAGGTAGAGCTTGCTTGCGTCGAGTGGTTTGTAGTACAACGAAGGATAAGTGTTCTTTTTTCCAAGCAACTGACCTAAGTCAGTTGATGGAATACTGGCGACGCGCGTTGCGAGCGCGCCCCGAAGATCATACTTCTCAGAGCGTTGATTTTATGAGGCTGTACTTGCTTCAGTTAAGTTTTGAGACCACTTGGACTAGCCACCATTGCCATAATCTTTGATCCAGTATTTATTACTTTAGGCGTGCAATCCATCACGGGTTGTTTAAGAATACAAGTACCAAACGTCAGGTAGATACCAAAAAAGCCCAATCTCAAGGATCTTTCAGAGGATATTGCTGACACATTGATAAATTGGTTGTGGTGAAAAAGACAGCTAAAATGTCACTGTTAAGGACTAAATTCATCTTGGCAGGCTGTTGTTTTGATGGTTTGAATTTGTATGCCCCGGAGAAACATCGATACGGCAAGGGCTAAGAAGTTTCACAATCTCAAGGACCTGCGCTTGTATTGGAGAACAACTTTGCGAAGCGCACTAACGTGTGCAATATAGGTGTCCCTTTTTGTACGGAAACGTAGAGCAATATGAAGATATAATACATAATTCAACATGTAACCATTTCAATAATTCTCGATTGTTTAGGGCTGACATTAGACAATACCTGCCCAAAAACGACCGCCTTGTGCCTCGCCCTGTAAGGATTTTCTTTAGTGTTTTCTAACTAATTCCTCAGGCACATCAAAAACATCTGTTTTAGAAACGACAAAGAGTTGATAGTTCCCAAAGTGAGCAAGCAGGACCCTCTGCCCAGTGAACACGGGTATACGCCCCGGGTCTTCTTTACAGTACTCACATATAGTATACATATTTCCGCACTCACAATCAGTCACCTCAGAGCTTCAATGCCATGCCACCTCACCTAATTTGATCGAGACTTTTATTTGCAATCGCTTTGTTCTGCTGGTCGGTTTTCCAAATAATTTTGAAGCAGAACATCCGTGGTTGGTCCACCTCCGGAGTGCTTCTACCAATGCACTTATCCAATGGATCTTGCTGTTCAGTTACGTCGTCTTATTGCTCGTCTTGTTCTTGTGGAACTACTTCCTCCTGTGACTCCTAGAACCTCGTGGTGTCCCTCACTTCGACTACTACATACACGCGGAAGCACGGATCTCCATCCCGGAAGCACGGATCTCTATCCCCCCCCCTTCTTATCATTGAGGTATAGCTCCGCCATTTGTCAGCACTCGCCATCTGAATCTTCTCATCGTCGGAATCTTCTTGTTCATTGGTTTCCACTTGCTACTGAGCATCTGGGCGCAGGCTGCATTGTAGGACACTGCATACATACGAGGAGCGTCGGCTCAAATTTCAGATGAATTTTTAGAGTTGAAAAACGGACCAGGGGATAGTAATTACTGTATCTCAGGATATGTTAACCACTTTGTGCACACAGGATCTTTAACAATCCGATCCCAGTAATAATTCGATGTAGTGTTGTGATACCGTGTTACACTATTCCTGTTTTATAACAATTGTATATCATTATGATGTCGTGAAGTGGTTCATGCTGAACTATTACCATTGTTGATACCCGACACTGGTCGAAACTTTTCTATGGAAACTGCGCAGAACCGAGTTCACCAGCGCCCTCGGAAACCTTTGTAGGAGTAGCGATAGTCAAAATCTTTCGAAATTAGTATATTTGCCCAAAAACGCGAAATTTGACACTTTCGCGCAAAACCGAGCTCACCATCGTGATCAGCACCCTTGAAACCCCCATATGCAAGTTTCCAAAGAAAAGTAAAATTCTGACCTTTTTTGGGTATGACCAGATGTCGAAAACCTGATTCCATCGATGTTATTAGGATAAACAACGTACGTTACTGCGCATGAGACATTGCCTGATAGAGACAACAGGACAACACAGTAGTACAGCAGCAAGATTCCAGTAGTGCTATTACGTTAGCACTGGTGTATGCTGCAGGGAAGGGCGGAGTCAGGGGCGGGGTCAAGGGGAGGGGCAAGTCCTCCAGCCAGCGTCAAGCGTCCAGTTGAGGAAAATTTTTGAAAAATACGACCCCCCCCCCCCAGAAAGGGGGCCTCAATACGAGCGCTCCTTTTTTATGGTCCGCTTCTTCTGTGGTTTCTAACAAGCCAGTGCGATCCACATGGGAAATTAGGGGCCTATGGTGAAAAAACACTGGAGCCAAACAAACTCCTGACAAAATAGAGAAATAAGAACCTAACAAAACTCGGTACTCATACTCCAGGACAAAATCGAAGATAAGAACCCTACAATTCCAATATTTATATTCCAAAACGAAGCATGGCCGACCGCGGGTATGTGCTCGTCCCCTGATGACGAAGGAGAAGGCAACAGACATGCAAGTCATGGGGCAGAGATAAAGGATTAAAAAGTAAGAATAGAAAAGTGAAAAGTTGAAAGAAACGCTAAATAGGAGCCTCATCTGCTCGCGGTTCAATACTGCGGCTGCGACGCCGCGATCACGATGGAGCGCGTTATCTTCCTCGTACTGAATTGGGACATTGTTAAATACTTCAAACATTACCTATAGCCCATCTTTCAAACAGCTGTGAACTATTTTCCTAATAACTCCCTTGGACCTATCTATTGGCCGCTTGTTTTCCCTAATGGTTGCTTTGTTCCCGATATGGGTTTCCAGATTAGGATTAGATGAAGAAAATTTCAAAGCGTTTCACTGGATTGATCATAACTTCCTGCAAACTCAACCAATGGAGTTCGTTTGCGATGTTGCCGCTTTCGAATGACTACCTGAACCATGCCGTATCTTCAGAATGAAGGAAGCTATTTTGAGGGAAGTGGACATAACTTCCTTCAAACTCAACCATATGAGTGCATTTTGAGTGCCTTGGGTCTGCGAGATTGCCGCTTCTGAATGACTACCTGAACCATGCCATATCTTCAGAACGAAGCGAGAAAAGTTTAAGAAAGTCAGTTGAGGAAAGTTTTTTTTTCGTCGAATTTGCGAGATCTTCCCAAGGTTCTTCCGAAAAATCGATTAATTGTTACTGAAATTTCTCTAATATGCATCCTTCGCTCTCGAAAACCTAGTGGGAGGGCGAGAAGCGTCTGTCAGCTTCTCTGTGGGATGCGCCATGCATGAGGATTTCATCCACATTCTCAATGAATACAAACGTTTTTCCGATCCGCATAGTGGCCACTAACACCAGATTACGTACTTGCGATCGTAGTAAGATATGAACTGAGTCCATATCAGCTAATTTTTCTTTTTCATCCCATAGTTTTTGGACTATTCATCCACGGTTATACCCGCGGACAGATGCCGCTTCCCGGCTAATCGGTAGATTTCGGAGGAGTTCCTGCACGTGAATTCGGGGCCAGCGGACCAATGAAAGGGTCATTGAAATTGGTTGGCTTCGTTGTGGATCGCGCCATGCATGAGGTTTCCATGATGATCGAGTTAAACTAGTTTCTGGTTCGAACCCAGTTAATCACTTTTATCATTACTCCCCTTACACTTTAGACCCTCAGCCTGAGAAATTCTGTTGATCACTGCCTACCTCAACGATCACGACCCCCCCCCCTCTCCTAGCGGACCAAATACGACCCCCCCTGTTGAGGATTCCTCAGCGGAGGCTTGACCCTGCCTCCAGCACTAGTGACAACAGGACAATTGAGTAGTACAGCAGCTAAATTCCAGTGAAGCTTTTACTTTACTACTGGTGTATGCTGCAGGGAGGGGCGGAGACCGGCCGAAGTGCGGGACCTCCAATACTATGACGGCAGCATAGATGTGTAATGGTGATGGCAACATCACAGTATTAGTAAACTTGGCAGCGACTGCTGCTAGTTCGGCTGGACGTGCTGGAGTGGGTCCGCCCACTTTTGCTGTAGTAAGGGAGTGTCCCGAGCGTTGACGTCGCTATACTGCTTCCTTGCTGCTGGACCTCTATCAGAGCATGCATTCGTCTTCTACTCCATATTATTTAGATGTGATTGTACCTTTGTGTGACTCCATAGAATGATTTTGTGTGTGAGCAGTAACTGGCGTATGGGTAGCTTATGGATTAAGTGCAGTAATGCAATTTTCCTTCTTTCAGATTCATACGGGCATGTCGTCTTTGCACTCATGATTACACTAGCAATGCATAAAGATAAAGGCACAGTTCACGATAATATGAGCATCGTTGCTCAATTTTCAAGTAGGTAAGCCCTTCAACAACGTTATAGAGTGTGACAGCATCCCAGCGTGATGACGAGTGCTAAACGCATAACGAACGAATGAGTGAATGAGATGGCGGCCTGCTCTCATCTGCGATTTACAGCGAGGTAGCGGTGGCTCTTACGTGTATGAGAAGCAAGATATCGACTGCGATACTATAGGCCAGGGGAAATGCCCATAGTGACAGCAACCTTATCGGATGATTGAAAATTGGTAAACCTGCATCTAGGCTGGAAATGCGACGGAGCCAAAGACCACCACATCTCAAGGGCTTTTGGAATTTTTTTTTAATTTTCTCACATATATGTTCTTCAGCTCCCCAGAAGTTTTCATGGAGAGCGACGATGCTGAAAATCATCGTGAACTGTGAATTTTATATAGGATCTGCCTGTTACTCATCCTACATCTCTACTCGGATCAAGCGGCAAGCCATATGCCGTCATGGTACTGATATCCAATCCTCGGAAAAGTGAGGGTAATATCGTTTCCAGTGCTACTCGTGAAGGTTGCAGTCGACGATGTCTCGTAAGCATTTCAGTTGTTACAGAACTAGGAGCTATCCTGCTGATATGAACTTTTTACCTGCACATCTGTAACAGTGTGATGAAAGCAGATTGACAAGAAAGGATCGCATCTTCATTTTCAGTTTTAAGGGCTGAATCATGTCCGACACAAAAGTGTTCACTCAGAATGTATTTCCCTTGAGTGCTAGCTATCGGTGCAACATCACCTGGAATAGAAAGATACTTACTTCATATTCTTCATACGGATTCGTAGTGAAATTCCCTTTATTTCTCATCTGCTTATCGAAAGTTTGGGTTCTAGTGCTTTCACAGACCTCTGCAGATACGAACCCCTTTTCTCCGGTTAAATACTACCCTCTGTCGAGGAAACTCTGAATCTCGGAGTACCCTAGTGCTCTCTGACCGTTTCCCATATGATGTGTAAAATTCTGGAATTTACATTTGCTGCTATGCGAGATATGAGATTCCGGTCAAACATACACCAGTAGAACTTCTAGCCAATTATATAAAGTATCAGTTGGGCTATTGCACAATACTGCGCGAGTAACACAATAACAAAAATCATGTAATGTGAAAATGGTCGATGTTGACTTCTCCCTGAGCATCTACTTTCTAGAAATAGGTGATAGATATTAACCGACATCGAAGACACTGCTGAAGAAGGCCACCATTTTTCAGAGGTCCAGATCTAAGCGGTCGATACCTTTTGTTACGATGATATCAACGATCAGTGTTCAGGAATGACATGGGTGAATTCACTAATCACTTAAGCGTCCAGGAGAAGTGGTGACTACTGGGAGTTTAGAGAGTTTAGGGAACGGTTTTCGATTCAAGTGCATCAATTGGTAGCAATTTGTCCATTTGCTGAGCATCTATTTCCTACATATTGGTGGAAGATCCATATGCCAGTTTATTTATTTATTTATTTATTTATTTATTTATTTATTTATTTATTTATTTATAAGCACTCGAAGTGCGCCACAAAACAAATGCTGCAAAAAAGATAAAAAAAACCGTCAAATACCCTTAGGCTGTGCGACTAGCAAGGATAACTGAACCTGGAGCAATGGCAATTGATAAGGCTGCTCTCTTCTTCAGTGCGAGAATGAGTTTAATGCGAGATCCTGGTCCCGAACCTAGAACGCCAGAGCGACAACATACTGGGGCTTGATGACAACTTAACCCGAATGAACGCATTCTTTCAGGACCTCAGGCGGACAGGATTAGGGAGACCTCAAGCGATGGGGTTCAGCAACACCTCAGAACCATAAAGCAACTGTTTTGCCAAAGCTCAATAATCAGTACTGAGCGTATTGAAAAAAGTCCAGAGCAGTGGATATTCTAACTTATTTATTCTCTTGTACATTTACTCAAACTATCTGAAGTTATTACTACAATATGATAGAAAGTGTGAAATGTAAAATGTTAGATCATTAGTTCGAACTTGGCTTCGCACTGAACAAAATCGACATCAGCCTTCAAGTTTTTAGTGCCATATATTGTCCTCCAAATATTGTTGTTGATGAAAACAGAGCTGCAATGTATCCGGTACAGAAAACATATGAATAATCAGATGTGTTCAGGAATATTCGAAATTTGGAATTTATCAATTTTTCTAGCCCTTTTCTGAATGATTTACTGTCGGTGGATAGAAGAAGAGTGGATGGTAGCAACTCAAACCTTCTTGCACAACGGTTGAAAATATTATTGAACATCAGGGAGCTCCTCCTACGGTAGATAAATGAATAATGTAGATTAAAGCCATTTAGTCTTGTATCTGTAGGCCTGAAAATCCAATATTTACTAGCTCGCAAATTCACTTCTTTACGGAGTATGCGAAAGCATAGAACTAAATCAGTATCACACGCCTGTATTGTAGGGAACGAAGTGAGAAAATCTTTAAACGATCTTTGTAGGAGGGGGCTCAGAAAGATGAAAATTATCGGCAGCTCTATACCATAGCAGGCGAGTAAATAGACGCTGAACTTTTTCTATCTTGGTGAGACTGTAGTCGTTCAGGACGTCCACTGACGCGAAAGAAGCAGCTCATACTTGCCATCTGTGAGGAACGAGCTAACTTTACAGTGCGCGAGCTTGCCACCTCCTCGGGTGCTCCTAAATCCACGGTACACGATGTTCTTCGTGCGTCAGGTAAAGTGGCAAAGTTGCCTAGGGTTCTTCCGCACGCTCTCAGCCCTCACGACAAGAAGAAGCGTGTTGAAGTGTGCACTTCTCTGCTCAGCCGTCATCGCACGCTTTCCTGGATCGACTCCATCGTTACCACGGATGAGAAGTATTGTGTCTACGATAACACGGTGCGCCGAAAACATTGGGTCGACTTCGATGAATTGCCGAAACCACAGCCGAAACATCCCGATCATGACAAGAAGGAGTTGCTCTCATTCTGGCGGGATATTAAAGGCCCGGTGTTTTGGGAACTGGTTCCAACTGGTTCTATGGTCGACTCTGAAAGATTTTGTACTCAGCTGGAAAGAGTAGCTGAAATTCTGCGTAGTCGCCGTCGTGGGGGAGGCAAAATCCTACTCCTCATGGATAACGCCAGGCCACACACGTCGAAAAGGACTCAGAGTAAGCTGAGAGAGCTGGAGATCGAACTTGTACCCCATCCACCGTACTCACCAGATCTCGCTCCATCAGACTTCCACATATTCCGTTCTCTTCAATCCTCTTTTGCTGGAAAAAAATTCACCAATCGGGAGGACGTCGAACTAGCTGTCAACAACTTCTTGAAGTCGAAGCCTCCGGAGTTCTTTGCTAATGGAATCAGATCTCTGCCGCAAAGATGGCAGTATGTGAAGGAACACATTGGCGAATATTATAGTAAATGATATTGATTTGTAATAAAGTTACCGACGAATCACTGCACTACGACATTTGTCTCATTACTTTTCGGACAACCTAATATCTTTTTTGAGAGAGGGACTCCAGACGCGCGAGCAGTACTCAAAATGAGGCAATACATAAGCTTTACAAAGGCGAAGAAGTATAGGTGCATTAAAGATCTGGATATTTCTGAAAATTGTGAATAGAGCTGAGTATGCTTTTTCTACCGAATGAGCAATGTGACCGGAAAACTCTAAATTGTTTTCGAAGAGTGTGCATAGGTCTTTCATCGAACTGCACTCGGTAAGTGTGGAACCATTGATTTTGTACTCTGTGTATCCAAGACAACCGAAGTGCATAACCTTACATTTCGATACATTTAAGAGAATATTCCAGAGGGGCGCCCACTCATACATGTTTTACAGATTTTTGAAAAGCTGAGCGTATTTCGGTGGAGTTAGCGAGGTCATATGCACAGTAGATCTTAATGTCGAACCTGCACCTTGATGTCGGCGCATGTTTTGAGACGTTGAGGAAGGTCAATTGTGTATATTAGGAAGAGGAGTGGAGAAAGAACACCCCCTTGAGGCACCGCGCTGACACATGTATAACTCTTGGAGAAGCAGCTCCTTACACGAGCAGTCATTGTTCTGTCACATAGATATGAAGTTATCCAGTTGAGAAGCCTATCACCTATACCAAGAGAGTCAAGTTTCATGATCAACTTTTCATGAGAACACGATCAAATGCTTTAGCAAGATCGATGTAAATAATGTCAACAGAATTACCTCGATTAATGGCCTTACTCAAGTCAAAGAGAGTATCAACGAGATTTGTGCAAGTTGAAGCTCTGGATAGAAATCCATGCTGATCAACAGGGACAAGCTGGAATTGGTTAAGCCAAGAGAATAATTTATGGAAGATTATTTTCTTCATAACCTTGACTGGAGTCGGTGTGAGACTGATGGGGCGAAAATTATTAACTGTGTTTGATCCAGAGGACTTGGGTATAGCAGGAATTGTGGCTTGTTTCCATAGTCTGGGTACTTCACCCAGATGGAACGATATGTTGAACAAGAGGGCAAGGGGGTTACATAAAGAACTGTAACATTTTTTGTAGATAATCTGTGGAATGCGATCAAAAGGCTCAGTCAGTGAAGGTTTGAGTTTCTTTGATAAATGTATACCTCATGTTCATGGAAGTAGATATCTGGACATTTATGTGGAATATATGAGTTTTTTGTCAGGGTCACGGTCACTGAATCAAGTGAGAAGGCACTAGCAAAGTACTGGGCGAGAGCTTCAGCATTAGCACCATCATCAACCAGATGTCTACCATATAGTCAGTAATGGGCGGAAGTGAAGACTTGGCTTTGATTTTGCTGCGAACATACAAGTGAAGGTGCCTCAATGAGGCTTCGAAGAGATCCAAGTCGACGTTGATAATAAGCTAGGAATTTCTTCAAATGGAAATCAAGATAACGCCATACCTCAATGTAAAGCTAGGTAGTGAGAGGAGACATAAGTTTTCGTAAAAGACGGTCTTTTTGTTTGAGCCAATTTTTATTCTGACATGGATACATGAGGTAGGTGAATTTAGGTGCTCTCATTGGGACGAAAGTTGAAAAACCATTGTACAGTATCCTACAAAATTTTTGATATACATCATCAATGGAAACATAATTTGAGAAAAGTCCGTTCCAATCAATTGTTGACAAGTAGTCATTGAGCCCTGTGTAGTTCGCGTTCAGGAAGTCAGGAATAGGGGATTGGAGTGATTTATCGATATATTCAACAAAGCTGAAGCAAACAGTGGCATGGTCAGATGAGGCAAGAGGGGATATCAGTGAAACGTCAACAACATCAGAGAGAAGAGGATAACACGATATCAAGTATGCTACTCCCATGAGTCGGTTGGTTTACGAATTGGCGAAAGGAGCCTTCTTGGAAGAAGTTAAGAAATGGAATGGAAGCAGAGGAAAGCGCGATTGAATTGATCCAATCAATCGACAAGTTGACACCCAGCAGTATAGTATTGGATCGCTTGGAGACAAGTTCACGAAAGATGTCCAGCAGCTCAACATCATCATTTTTGTTTGAGTTTGGTGGACGATAAACTAGAATAAAACGAGTATGGAATCCATTTGAGGTAGAAAATAGTTCAACGCAGAGTATATCGGCGTTACTAGAGAGAGGATTTTCAACTGACTTAATGTAGAGGTTCCCTTTAACTAAGCAGCATACATCGCCACCTTTGCGATCCTT
Organism: Trichostrongylus colubriformis; assembly: GCA_963978905.1. NCBI lineage: Eukaryota > Metazoa > Nematoda > Chromadorea > Rhabditida > Trichostrongylidae > Trichostrongylus > Trichostrongylus colubriformis. The sequence goes on from OZ022256.1 coordinate 22,145,297, forward strand.
GCGATCAAGGCGATAGAGAAAGTAAGGAAGACTGCCTATGATTTCAGAATCTTGAATGCTTACAGTAAGCCAAGTCTCAGTAATAAACAAGAAATCAGGAGTGTACTGACAAATGTAATACTGCAAGTAATGAATTTTATTAGCTAGACTACGAGCATTTAGTAAGTAACACTTGAGAACAGAATCACCGTGCAAATTCAACTGTTTGCCGAGCTACAGTGTGGAAGTTTAGAAACATGTGTCAACTGTCGGCGGTGAACGACCCATTCTCGGGGGCCCTGTTTTTGGTTAAGTTCACGAGCATGTTGACGAAGTTCAAATTCATGTTTCCTTTCTTCAGAAGTCATGGGTTTACGAATAAAGACATGTGGGAGTCCGGAACTCCGGAGCGAATGCGCATTAGCAAGAGCTCTAAACCAATGTGATTTCGAAGGTAAGACAACTTTAACCAAACGCACCCTTTTGGGTTTGGCTTCCCAATACGAAAACTTTAGTTGGACGACATTCAACATTTGAGATGTCAAGAATTTTAGTAATTTTGTTTTCTAAGTCATTCTGTCGATTTGAGGGGAGGGTATTGCTGTCTGCCTCATCAAGTCCAGAGATGATGATGGTGCGAGAACGTTCTTCTACATCGATGGAACCAGAAAATTCTTTAGGGATCTTTTCGGAAAGGGCAAGGAGCGTTTGACCAATTTTAGGATCACGATTCGGTTGAACAATATTCTCAATTTACTCAGATGCAGACATTTTTTCAAATTCTGTCAAATCAATTTGGGTAGGATTGGATATATTGGTGTTGCGTGAAGAAGAAGATTGGGAGACCGTCTGTGAACTCTTTTTCGATTGTTGTTCCTTAGATGCTATAACCTTAGTAGGCATGTGGGAGCAATACTGAGCTTAGCAAAAGCAAGTTATCGGCCTGCAGTTGTCGGAGAGGAGTCTGGATAGCCCGACCACACTCGGTAAGAGTCTGGGATGCAGTTATCTATGCATATCGTTTTTGTCACTATTTGGAATTTTTAATAGACTAGCGGTCGATAGCCAGTATTGTTGCTGGCACCCCATCAGAGAATGAATCGCTTGCTTTGCTATCAAAAATCTAGATCGCGTCTTGATCATACTGTAGATCACAGTATCAAATGACATGCACCATTGATTTTTGTAACGCTAGGCAATATAGTGGTCGTTACATTGGCAGCAGATATCAGAACAAACAAAATATGTTCACCCAATGGTACTGAGCATCAGGCCCATTTACTATAGCAATCCTATTGTAGTAGTGAGCGGTATACCGGATTTTGTCCCTTCCCCATATCCTGATGGCTCTTATCAGCCCCTTTAAGCCCTTATCAATTTCGAAAGTCACCATAAGGTCTCCGTACCTCGTAATACCTGTGAGTGTGAACGTTCCACTGCTAGCTAGAGAAGCGGAACGGATTTGGCGACATTCGCTTTTTGACGCTTCTTATCGAATCTCATCAACCGTTATCAATTGGGGATCACCCATCATTGATGTGCCCGACCCATCCATCAAAACACCTATGAGTGTCGGCTGTTTAGGAGCGACCCGAAAGGTGAAACGAATTCGGCGACACTCACCTTTTGAGGCTCCTTATCAACCGTTATCAATTTGGATCACTAACCATTGATGTGCCCGTCCCACCCCTTAAAACACCTGTGAGTGTCGGCTATTTAGGATCGACCCGAAAGGTGAAACGAATTCGGCGACACTCACTTTTCGAGACTCCTTATCAACCGTTATCAATTTGGATCACCAACCATTCATGTGCCCGTCCCACCCCTTAAAACGCCTGTGAGTGTCGGCGCTCTAGGATCGACCCGAAAGGCCATACAGATTTGGTGACATCAGTCTGTCGAGGCTCCTTATCAGCTTATCAGCCGTTATCACTTTCGGTCCACCACCGCTAGGGTCCCTTACCACCCCTTGTATCATTTGTGAAATCCAGGATCCCACCTCTACTGCGACGCGAAATATGAATTTCCGGTCAAACAGACATACACACAAACACACACACCAACAGACGTAGCCGATTATATAAAGCAGGACTATATTGTTGGTAAAGCCACTTACCAGTCACCGATGATTATCATTTTTGTAACATGCATCATTATTGGAATTTAACGTAGTCCAGTGATCGGTGCGCCTCACTGCTTGTGGTGCCGCAAAAGGAAATGATTCATGTGCTTTGCATCTTCTACAAATCTAGCTCGTATCTTTATTATTCATCTACAACACAATTTCGAAAGACGCATGGGAGTATATTCCGTGGAAAGAGACTCAATGCTTATTGGTTTTCCCCGGTTGAGACTACTTACATCAGAGAATCGCTTTGTGGCGTCGCACTAGCGGTGCCATCAGTACGCTTGCGAATCGATTGCCTTTGGGAGCCCGGCAGAGCGTGGCTACGTCACCGCTGCGCTTCCACCCATGCCACACTGCTTTCTGCACCCATACCACCCTGCCTCCTCCACCCATGCCACACTGCCTCGCTTGAAGGCTGCCATGACGTGCCACTGGCACTCGCACCCGCCGCGCCGCTCGCCCGCGGGCGACCACGCGATTTCCTGGCGTGAGTAGCCTCACCCGTTTTCCCCTGGCTCACTTTGTTCGATCAATACGTATTTAACCCTTTCCGCAAATTTCACTAGCTGCAGCTAGTTACACAAGTGTAATGTGCATGCTACATGTGCGCATTCCGAATATGAACGTGTATGAAATGAAAGAATGGTGGATGTATGCAGTGAATGCAGTGAAGCAAGTGAAAGGTTTCGACTTTTGAAGAATATCGTGTGATCGCAAGACCGAAACGTTTTGCGGTAATTTTTATTTCAGTGAAATTTGAAGCATAGCAAAAGCAAAGTTGCTATCTGAGACTATTACCTTTGACACAGGAACCTAAAATGAGCTCTAGTGGATGCATAGAGGGCATGGATTCATTACATGTTGTCCTTGACTATATAAAGCGTGGAGGAGCTGCGACAGATAAAAGCACATTTCTGCAAGATCTATTCAAATATAAAAGAGGTGTTAGGTGTTGTTGAGTAACTTTTCTGCTAATGGGTCTCTTTCACTGCGCTTTTGTTTTGAATTCTTTCTCTGTTTTGATTTTTTGCACACGCAAAAAATGCTGTTAACCGACAAACTGAGGGACGTGTTATGTTCACGCGGTCACACTTAAAAGCCCCTTTTATAAGTAACAGCGTATCTCAAAAGTTGTATGGGCTATCTGTAGAAATCACCATCAAAGAGCTTCTAACGTCGCTCGAATTCGTCGATTTTGATTACGATGGGGATAGTGAAAACCGCATTTATTTTGCCTTCATTCAAAGATAGTACTACAAGGGATCACTCATACGCTCGTCTCTATGCTCAGTTGACTCTCAGATCGGAGGTAGTTTGCATTTTGCACTTATAAACATCGACGTGTGGTGTTCTCATAAACGGCATCGAAAAATCATATGGGCCATTGTTATGAGTGCAGCTTATGAGACCTACACTCCCTCATTTCAGTGCGCTATCCGAAATGTACTCTGCTTCTCGAAGCTAGCTTCGATACTTGCTGAAATGTGCTTCTTAAGGCCATCTACATCCATGTGTTAATGTACCTATGATTATACTTATTACTGACAGTGTTTGGAGACGTTCATATGGTGCAAGAAGTTTTTCGTGCATACAAGGAGACAAAAAATTACATCTTTCTTTCTTTCCAATTAATTACTGTAGCGGAAATATAATTTTTATCAAGGGCCTCCTTAGGGATAATGGGAGATATAAGGATTGGGACGGCATTTCTACCGGGATGCTGGTGCAACCTCCTGAAAGATGAATAGTGCCAACTTTAGTATAGAAAGTATCCTCAGATCTTTTGTAGGTTTCGCTGTGGTGCGTTTTGGTGCTGTGGTAAAGGATTCTGTACTGAGGAGAGGTCCTAATTTATCGCGTTTTTTTTTTTGACAGCTTCATTCTGTTTTTTTCACTTGTTTCCACTCCCATACTCCACAATCGACCAAACTTACCTATGAAAGCACCTTGAAACTCGACTTAATTTCAGATGCTATGTCAGCTGAAATTTATGATTTCTCAAAACAGGATCGCAGGACTGCTAGCCACCCCTTCAGCTGTTATAAACAATTCGTAAGGAAAATACGGTAGATCCTAGCCACGTTGCCCCAGCTGCAAAGCGTTAGTAGTTTTTCGCAACTGCAGCATCCCATGCTTCCCGTCGGTAACTTGTTTCGTCTTACCAGATAAGTCGTGTTTTGAACATTAGGTCGATTCTGACAGATAAATCTGTACTGTACTACAAAGGATGTATACTACAGTTTTCAAATGTATGAAAGAACACTCAAGAAAGAACGCACCCCGAGTCGGCGTTCAAACCAACACGAAGCGAATTTGGCGAAAAGTGCCTCCTTCTTGCCTCTCCCCACTCCAAAGATACATATTATACCAGTTAACTAGCGCAAACAATTGCGCTCATTGAACGATGGGAGTCAGTAGATCTACAGGGCTCTGCATAATTATACAGCCACCTATAAGTTGTCCAAAAACTAAGTTTGCAGAGTGATTCAAGAAAAGACTTTGAGTGAAAGATGTAGCCAGTGTGCACGCGCATTTGCTCATCAATATCAAATTATAGCCGGAAACCACAGAAAAGTTTTCTCTTCATTTGTTGTCAGAGTGTCGCTCATGCCATTCTGCAAAATTATACAGCTACTCCGGATTTTGTCGTCGCTTTTGACCTAAACTTGCTGAAGCTGTATCGTTGCTGTTAGCTCATCATTTTTAGGTAATGACAAGAAGAAAAATCTGGCCTACAGAAAGATTAATTCACCTCAAAATAAGGCCTGCAGACGTCCAAATGTCAGATCGCGCGAAAATGGAGACAGCTTTGGGCACTCCTCGATAATTTCTACTACGATTCTGCAGCAAGCGAGTATTTCCAAAAAAAGAGCAAATTTTCCTAGACCGTGCTTGGAAACAAGATCTTCGCTGGAGCTTAAAGTGTCAACAAAGGCTGCTTATAGGAACCTGAAGTGTCAACAAAGGCTGCTTATAGGAACCTGAAGAAGTGCAAATCCATTTCTAGGCGAGAAGTGAGGAGGGCAGTGTTCAGAACCCCAAAATATCGTGAAAGCATACTCGGTTCCGCGAAGAGATGGATGAGAGCAGAACGGATTGAGGTGCTTGATACGTTCAAAAGTTTGTACACCTTTTCCTTACTGTTTTTTTTTGCTCCATGCCGTCCTTTCTTGTGAGAAAAACTCAGATATCACTGCCCGGACGACTACCGGCACCATAGCATGAAGCAGGCTTCGGTTTTCGAAAAGATCTTCAAAGGAGGAGGTGTCATGGCGTGGGGCCCAGTAATCTTTGGAATTTTTGTTTCGTTCTAGAAGGATAAGTCACCGGGTCTCCATGCTTCATACCCTTCTCTCGTCGTGGGTGTTGAAATCTACACCAAAACCTTGTTTTCGTGCAAATCAGTGGGCAATTTCCTGTCAACCGTAGCACACCATCATCGTGAACCGTCACCGAATGGACCTTCTGACTTGGACGACGAACGGACTCGACCTTTAACAGATGCAGAAATCGTTGAAGTTTCATGCTAAGAAGGAGTTACGTGGAGAGAAACCATTTCGAAGGAGTTACGGAATTTAAACGGGCTCTCATCAAAGCATGGCACCAAGTGGACTAAAAGTATTCTAAAAAAATTCATATGGACCCAGATAGTAAAAATTTTTGGATATTCAAAATGAAGGAGGTTCAGCTGCTTGTAATATTACCATTTCTCTCCTTTTTATTGTTTTCTCGTTGTTCGATACTTCAATCTGTTCAGTGGCTGTATAATTTTGCAGAATGGGAAAAGTGACATTTTCAAAACGAAAAAAGAGAAAATTTTTCTGTGTTTTTGAGCTACAATTTCATATTGATGAGCGAATGCGCGCCCACACGGCTACATCTTATAGAACAATTTATAGGTGTCTGTATAATTATGCAGAGCACTGCATAGGAACTGCTCTTTTTTGTAAACTTTACCTATTACCACTGAAACCAACTCACAAGGAATTTTCAATTCATCACCCACCACCGATAGTTTCCATCGATATCGGTCGATACTCATAATCTTTAAAATATACTCAGTTGTGTTCATCTATTGATGTAGACCGATCTAAGTTCCCTTCCTTTCATACATATGTGACAGAGCTTTTCCACTCTCAACGCTGTTTCACGTAGTGCCGCGCACTTTTTCGTTTTTGGCCACACCCACTCCGACGCGGGTGCACTCCTTGTGAACAGCCTTTGCTTCTCACAGTCATTCATCTTTCTCCTGCTACCGGACTTTTGGAACCACATTACTTACTTTATTGCTCAAGATCCGCCCTGCATCGCAAATGCACCGCCCACTGCTGAAATTGGTCCACTTTCATAGCGCAAGCTAGCACTGATCACCCGAATTTTCTCCCGGTTTTTAAACTGCTCCAGAAATCAATTGCAATTTTCATATTAGCGCCATCCGGCTGAAGGCACACCACAGGTGGCTTACTTTCTTTGTTCATGTAGCTCCCTGGATAACTGCTCAGCCAGCACCTTCAATGCGGTTGCACGGTGCACACTCATAGCGTTGTGCCTGTTGAACACAACCAAGCCACGCCCACCCAACTAAATTACACCTGACCTTAGAGAAGCGAACTTCTAACTTGGGAGCTACCTTCGTCATCGGAATGGATGTTTCATCGAATTAACTCCTCCTATCGTAATTTTCGTTTTTCCGGTGAGCTCCACGTTGGAAAATTGTTCCTACAAGGGTGGACATTTGGCTAGATAGGTGTGGCTTGGTTGTGTTTGAATAGACACAACACCATAAGGATGCACCGTGCAACCGCTACAAGGTGCAGCCTGAGCGTGTATCCAGAGAGCAACATTCCCAAAGTAAGTCAGCTTCGCATGATGTGCGTTTGCGTACACGCTCCGCCCGGTAAGGGAGGATTTCCGTTCGATTCGAGTGTGTCCGAAATAGCATGGATGTTAGTCATCTTCACTAAGTCTCCTAGAATACACAGAAATATCTTGAACACATAACACTTCAAAGACTTGAAACAATAAGAAACATGGGAAAGCTTCAAACAAAGAGGACGCAGACACTTTTACATAAAAAGGCCCGTGTTGAAATTCAACATAATGCTACACCCGGGCTTCTTTGATGTCTTTCCAAAACTCATGGCCGACCTTAAACGATCTTTTCCCCACGCTTGGGCAACTCTGAAATCTAATTGACAATTTCCGAATCGAGTACCAAGCATTTCAGTGCACCCTTCGGCCATCGTAAGCGGGGCATAGTCAATTTAAGTGTGCTCCTGTATTCTTCCTCATCTCCATAGGTTTTTTATGAAATGCCTTATTTCGTGACAAACAGACGGACAGAGAAACAGACGAAGCCTTTTATGTATAGTAGGGATAGTGTGCTGCCTCGGTTGCGAAGGCTTTTCTAGCAATTCTATGAGCATGCAAAACAATGGGCTATGACCTCACTAGATTTCTGGTTCTCTGCATACCTAGTAGCTGGAACGTGATGCTCTGAGATGGTGCCTCCATGGGGACATTCCTCCTCTACGATGAGTGCTTCTTCTCATGACCAGTAATTCTTGATGGGTTACGCTCCTTAAAGAATGGAGAGAAGGGAGAATCCCTAGCTCACAAGGAACTACGTCCTTGAAGCCGGTTTTGTGTTCAAAAAGTGGCTGGCAAATGGCCACCACAGCCGCTCCGAAGTTCTCAGTTTGACCTCTGCTGAAGTTCGTAACTTGAATTTTTTTCAGAATAATTAGCGGCCAGCAGAGGGACATAGCACTTGAGGCTCGAGAGCGTTCAAGGCTACATTAGGAATGTTGAACCTCTCTTCAATTGCGAAATCTCTGAGTAGAATCTATTCAACTTCATACGCGCTCCCTAATGGTATTCCTTTTGGAATACATACTCGATCTAATGTCTTCTTTCATCGTTTTTCTGCATTTAAAAACTCCTTCATAGACACGGCTCGAGATATTGACAATGATACTAGCTGATGGTAGGTATGCCGAAAAAAGGGTCTTCATGGGTCTTTATTTCTTCCAAAAGGCTAATGCTGTCAGGAAGTTGAAATTGAGGTGCAAGTGATCAAGACAATATGAAGGCACGGTAAGGATTACCAGAAAAGGATAGATTATGGTGATATTTCATTTGTAACTTGTTAATCCGGAGTGGATTACAATTTCGGTTTTGTCTCAATCCATGAGGTTCACGGATTGTAGAGAAGGCAACTTGATCCATGCATCTGTTAGCTTTTCCATTCTTTTTGGAAGCAAAAGACCAATTCAAATGCTCTCAGTAACTATGCGAAATAATCGGATTACGATGGAGTAACGAACCAACCCTGGGTAATCGGATTGTTTCTCGGATTATGTTTACAATTATGGATTTCCATATTCTTTATTATTTTTCGACCGGCTCGCCGATTATGTTCCTTTGTGACCCCCTAATTAGTTTCTTCTGGTAATCATATGCTAACTTAAATGTTATTACATGTTTCATAGATTTATTCTTTTCCGGCTCTCTTTTATTAGGTTGACTCATTAACTTGTTCCCCACACACCATCATTTGCAACTGTGCATATGGATGCTTATTTCATACATTTACACGTTTCATTAGTGCTCGGCAAAAGTCACCTCACTACTGAACTTTTAAAACTTATGACTCCAATTATGACGTTTCGCTTGACGCTCATTCATTAATAATAATATAAGTACATAAATGACAAATAAGTAATATAAGCAATATTGTATAGAAAAAACTGGGAACTGAATGGGAGTTTAGGTGCTCATTAGTTATAGATTTCATCAATGAACTCATTAATTAATAATGATATAAATGAATAATATAAGCAATGTTGTAGAAAAAAATAGGAATCGGAATTTATCTGCTCATTAGCTATAGATCTCATTAATCTACGAAAACTCTCACGGTCGTGCAGAAAGCTGTAATGTCAGAGTCAACCATGCTGACTGACGAAAAACAGGCAACAATGGACACTCTATATACATAATAACAAATGAAACCCCGACATGGTGAGGTTAGCTTGGTTGGCCTACTCGGTATTTGATTTTACAGGGTGGCACCTGCACCAACCACCGTTCTTTGAATTACTTGAACATGAAGAAAAAGTTTGAATGCGTGAGATGAAGTGTACAAAGTCCCGGAGATTGCACGAATCTGGAGCCGATTCAGGTCGTATTTAGTTGGTTTGGGCATACTCTTACAGTGCCGATTTGTGCTATGGTAAAATTCGCAATTTCCTCTCCTGTATTTGATATCTTAGAACTTCGTGAGCACAGATAAAATTGAAATTATCAGTATTTTTCAGGGTTGAAAAATACGTTGGTTGAAAAATACGTTGGTCGGAGGTGGGTAAGGCTGAGCTGCAGAGCAAGGATCATTGATAAGCACTCAGAAGTCATTGACTGCGTTCATTGTTGACTTGAAACACTCATGGGCGCGTAGAGGTCACTTCTTTGGAACTCAAATTCTTACCACTTCTTCTTTGTTCGTTATGAATCGGCAGCATATTTGAGTACTTTTCTCTACATGAATCTTAAATGAAGGAACTCTCGTGCCTCGCTCACAAGTTGCACAGTAATAGGCTTTGGAAAGTCTCGCATATTCGTGACTGAGATTCCAAAACTACACCAATCGTCTAAAAAATTAATCCTTAAATTAAATTAATTAAAATAAAAATTCTCGATGAAACAAGTGCCTTACTTTCACGAGAAATTTTCTAGAACACTTCATCTTTTGTTTCCATTGCGAAGATAATCTGACGGTAAAGATCGCACGATTAGCTGACTCCCTTCTATTCCTCGGTGAGACTTTAACGCTGAATTTAGAAGTGCTGGCAACAGAATATATTGTTTTCAATCAGTCTAGATAAGGGAGGAAGCCTGTCTGAACTGAAGGCGCTGAGTGCTATAATTTGCTTGCGCATAGCATTTAGTAAACATTCACCTTATATTTGAGCACCTCAGCAGATGACTTGTGACCTTTGGTTAGCGAACGAACATTGACGCGAAGCAGTAACATCCCACAAATGCTCCCTCCCGCCACGTGTCTGCCCCTCCCTCATGAACCTGTCATGAGTTGGCATCTTGCGACGTGTCATCACGCAACCTGTCGTCTTAATGTAATATCTTTTGCTGTAGACACGCCCACCATCCAAATCACAGTCAAGGTGCGGAAAATACACGAAGAAGCTCACAGTGGTGCGTTTGTGGTTCAAAGGCAGTGATTGGGGAAACTCAGACCAAAAGAGATAAATGCGGTAAATATGAAAGTAGATATGCCTATTAATAGGAAAGTGAAGAAAAAACGGCTGGGAATGGCCAAAGACCCGAAAAATGAGACCTCTTTCCATCGCTGATTCTTGCGGACGAGCTAAAACTGATAAAGCGCGGGGCGATGCCTTCCGCTCCCTTCGCCGGCCTATCAGAGGTGTGTAGTCTTGTGTCGAAAAATCGCTTCGCGGCGTCCTACTCGCGACGCCATCAACATTTTTGTTGTTGAGTTAAGTTGTTTTAGACGCCCAAAGAACGAACTCTCAATGTACGCTCTCAATGATACACTCTCAATGCTTAGATTTGCAACTTTTTAGTAGATATACCTCATTGCGATAGCACCGCAGCACAAACAACTTGCCGCTATCGGTTGGGATTCCGCTTACGATTCCGTTTGTTAGAGCCCAAAATCACGGCACCGTGAGAGCCTTTCAAGAAAAAGCTGCGTTACTTGTGTTTTAATAGCTGAGAACCATGATGCGGTGATGCAGTCCGTATAAATGCACGGTGCTATCGCAATGAGGTATATCTACTAAAAAGTTGCAAATCTAAGCATTGAGAGTGTATCATTGAGAGCGTACATTGAGAGTTCAATCTTTGGGCGTCTAAAACAACTTAACTCAACAACAAAAATAAAAAGGCAAAAACGGCAACAAACAACAATAAAGTTAATGCATCGACTCAAAATGCTCAATAATCAGAAAATAACTACATGAGCGTCAAAATTCAAAGGACTTGTACGCAATCCACGCGACAAACCGACCCGGACTCGTCGCGCCGTTAGGCGCGAGCAGCCACGCGATTTTTCGACATAAGACTACTTACCCGCCAGCCAGGGATTCTCGTTGCTAGTAGGCGGATCGAGCCAAGAAGGGCGGCTGGAGCTAAAAGGCTGCTTCTGCTAGAGCTCGGACGCGCGTCTTTCGCGGGGGATTTCGCCCCCTAGTTTTCTAGAGAGTGACACCTTTCAGCAATGAGGCAAAACTTTGTAGCTTCTTATTTAGTTGTACTGTGTAGTGAACAATGCCTATAAGTCTCACTTGAGCTCTTTTGAAACTGAAGTCACACTGATCTCATTCTAATTAAAATGTTACCATCTGTTTTCGAACCACCGCCTCCCACGATCCATTGGTTATAGGTGAATTTACCATATTTTTATGATGATCCTATGTAAACAGATGGTGAAGTCCCCGCGCTTCTTATCGAAATGCGTCCACTGGATCGTAAAAGACCAGATGGTGGAGGAAAACAGATCGTAACTATTGCGCTATGAAATTTGTAGCATAATGCTGCCAAACAAAACTTTTTTGCTTTTGAAAGCTTTTTTCTGCCATAACGCCTAGTGATTTCTGCTACATAGGGTGTCGCAGCTTGCGATGCGAAAGTTGTTACGAGGGCTAGGATAGGTCAAGAGCTTTGGTCTTTGCAAGAGTCGAACCCGCTCTCCATACTTTCTGAGCATATGACTAATCCATTATACCATTACATCCTCATAAAAATTATTTGTTCTTTTTGGCTCTTATTCACGAGTCAGAATCGCCATTTTTCTAAGAACATAAAAAATATTAACTTGTGTGTGTGCTCACATTGCTTACAAAGTTAGAGTTCTGCCGTGCCCATCATGCCATTTGGGATTTTGGGAATGTGTAATTTTTATCGCTCCCTTCTCTTCCAAGTTTTATGACGTGCTCAGGGAAAGGAAGGGGGAGGGGGGAAGGTCCCAGTTCTGCGTCTCAATTAGGTCGTTATAGTCGCTAAGTTATACGAAAACTTACACGAAGTTACACTAAATACATCCCCTTTTTATGATCATGCGATCCAGTCGCAGGCGAAAACCCTATGACTACTGCAATACGGCTCGTCAGTTATTACACGGAAATCGAGATTATGGTCGAAACCTGGAAAACATTTTTCTCGGATTTATTAATGGATGTCGTTTGTAATCGAACTTCAAAGGGCAAACCCTGACCTCAAGAGGCGACAATGCTGAAAGACAGATCAGTGTAACTCGTATCATAGCAAAACCAAGCAAGATCTCAGCTGCATATGCATGCATCGCTGGGAAATGCATCAGCCTCTTAATTTCAGAATGACTTGAGTTTTGCGAGCTCATCTAAGGTAAACATACCTAGGTGATCTTCGGTCATATGCTTCAGGCAGAGAATTCCCAGTAATTGAAAAACCTTCGAAAATTCCTTCAGAGGGATATTTCGATATTAATCGAGCCATGTGGGGCTGCTTGAACCGCATTTCGTTCCACACTCGATTCTCATGACCAGAAGCTCAGTCAAGTGATGGTGAATGACAAAAGTTGAGCAAGTGGGCTAGTAGTGATAGTGAAGGTATACCATGGAGTAATTTTTCTTTGCTCACCATCAATCCTCTTCGCAGAAAATGCAAAAATGCAGTACATGGTGAACAAGACTAGTAGACTGATGATGAATGGTATCGAACCCGTGTCCATTCTTGGGCACTTTCATCATCGTTTTACTATTTTTGATTTGAATTATTCAAAATCAGTCTCATGAAATATGGGCATGCACAAGGCGAAGGTATGAGTGATTCATAGTAGTAGTTGATTCGCGAGAACAGTCGAAAATCGACACCAGACTGGTGATGATAATCTGTGAACGGAACAAATGGGATCACTGCGCCAGAATCAGGAATCACTTGCGGAGGTTTCGAGGCTCTACCAAATGCAATGCGATGCAGTAGGAACCGCAAGTAATTTTCGATTCTGCCGTAGACTCCTTCTCCCATCTTTTTTTCATTCAAAAACTCGAAGCAATCCTTGGTGAGCTGGACACAGTGACAGTGATTCTGTAAGCGCTTACATCATGTCATCACAACAAACAACAAGCAATAAGATCTTCTCCGAAGCTGCACCACTTATTGGCATGCACGCTGCAATGGTCAGAAACGGTTTCAGAAAATGCCTCGCCTTTACTTTTTCATGCAAAGCTCTTCAAGGCAAGTAGTTTGAATGTAGTTTAGTGCTAAATCTCGAAAATTACCTATCGCTCAAGTCATCCTATATTCATTATCCATAAATGATACTGAGCTGCTGTTCACCTCAATAATTCATCACAGCGATCGGGCAGTGTGGAACCATCGGATCGGGCTAGTCAACGCGTAGCGAACCCTTCGTCAGTCTTGCTCTGCGAATGTGTTCTATTTCGTCACCGACCACCCATGCAGCCTTCTGAGCAAAGGAAAGCTTTTTTGAGAGGAATTTCCTAGAGGATAAGCATTCCTTCTGAAGCCACTCTTATTTCTTTATAATTAATTTATTCAATTTCAGCCCTATAGGAAGAGTATGATTAGTAATTTCTGCATGTATATGAGAACATTCGAATTTTTATGTATATTCATTTAAAACTCAATACTTTCCGCAGATTCGGTGGCTTCTATAGGAATGATTATATCTCAAAGTATCCTTCACTGTTACCTAGGTAGGGATACTTGCCGAAGAGCATTGTGGGCCTGGGGAAAAAAATGAGAAGCCGAACCGCCCAAACAGTAAATTCCGGTCTTCTTTTACGAAATGAGTGGACGATTACGGTGAAGAGGAGAGGGTAATAGGGAAGGCAATGGTAGCGGTGGAGGTGCCTATGGGCCCTCATTTCACACATGTTGCTGGTCACAGCTTGGAAGGCTTCTATTGTCCTCTTCACCCGTTACTAGTCTGACAAGCTTCCACTTTCTTTTCAGTCCTTCTACCGTAGACGAATTCCCACCTTTTCATAACTATGCGATTTATAGTCTTCTAATAATCATGCAATCCAATCACACGGGAAATTACCTGGATTATGTAACTGTTTGATGCACCTTAAAAAGTGTGTAAAGGCTTTCTAATCAGTCATTGGCAGGAAAAAACAGATCTGAGTGAATCTCTGTTGAATTAAGTGTAGTGATCACGAGGCACATTAATGTGCGTGGCAAATTAGACGTCATGAATTTTCTTTAATGATATGTTTCGGCATTATACATGTGAGTCGGTTTATTAAACTAAAGGCCTCCCGTCACTGCTCTCCATAACTGTTCTCTGATTCTGCTTGGGTGACATTACATCGGCGTTATGCGCTTCATGGTGCCCACGGATGTACATAGTAGGGGTTAGGTAGGAGAGGACATGCCACAAACCACTTCACTCGACTTCTCACTACACGGCTCTGTTAGGGTTTTTATCCTTCACCCTGTGACCTTCTCAAGAACTCACCGAATTGATTGGCTCCGAGACCCCAAGCTTACAGGTATCAATTAATGTAGCGTGGATGTATGCGTTTTGGGAATTAACGATGTCTGGGCCATGAATTAAGGAAACTTCACAAACGAGCTCTGCGGTCTCAAAGAAATTACGTGGCTTTAGAAACTATGGCGCAAATGCTTCAGCTCGTCGTTCTAGGGGGATGAGTTTAAATTCTAGTTAGTGTGGAGGCTGACAAGAACTTTTTCGCTGTTGTAGAGGAAAATCTCGAGATTGGATTGCCACATCTCAGCTTACGCTCCGCGCTCCGCGCGAGGTGAACTGTCTTGATGATCATCATGAGGAAGTGACCAGTTTTCTGCCTTTTTCCCTGATAGCGATGTTTATTGCATTCATATTCAATCAGAAATAGTTTGTTCTCATGCATGGCGCCACCTTTGCAATTTTAGTTTGATGTTCCCATCTTTCGTTTGGGCTGCCCTTATATTATATTCATGCGATTGCAGTCGCTCAGCCACTGCAGGAGCTACATGCGTTGGATTGTGGAAATGGTCTGTGGCACGTAGGGTGAGATTCAGAGAATGAAGTTTTTAGATCGTGCATCATCGCCTATTTATTTGTAAGACTGGTTTGACTACCATATGGATGAAGAGGAGAAATGGGTGGAAGCGAACCCATAACAATTTCCATTACTTAAACATGCATAATATGTAGCTCCTCACGTGCAATAGCAAAGCCACTCTCACAATCTTTATGAAAACATCAGGCCTGTGCGATCTCACAATTTACAAAGATTTCTAGTGCGATACCATACAAGAGTTGCCGTATCACTTCTTCACCGCCAAGAAGATTGAGAAGAGATAAGAAACCTCCTGTTCCCTTGCTCCATAAACTCGGCGTCAAGCTCCACAGTACGCCCCCCAAAGGTCCAAATGCGACTCGTTTCCTCAACAAGTCCTCAACATACGTTGTACCCTTATTTTATTTGCTATATTTTACCGAGCTCAGCTACGTGGTGACTGGCTTTCAGCAAGGATACTCAGCAAGGACAGCTGTGTTGCTATGCCACCACTTTAGGCACCGAGCACTTCTTAAAGGACATTGTAAGTTCCGTTCGTTCTTTCCAATGTTTGGCAGTCACATCACTAGTAGTGTGAACTCTTCTGAGGAATGCACCATGCTATGCTCGTGACCACATTTGAGATGCCTGTCACAGTCTCGTGTTTCCGTGATGTATATATTTGCCATGACATGTCCATACTTTCACGATACTCAGGGTGCGGAAAAAGTACTTACAGCCTGGCAAAGCTTCACCATACTAGAAAGAAATAAGGTATGTAAGCAACAATTAGTTCCCACTAACATATCATAGTATGACACCAGAATTTGATAGGATCACCTTTGTCTCGGATACACTGACGAAGAGGATGAGGAAAGGCATTTGCCGTGAGCTCAAGGTGATCGCCGCACAAATGCACCCATGCTCTCGTAAGAGCAGAACCAAAAACAATGACCAAATTTCAAGTAGTAGTGCAGGCTACATTTGCGTTTTGCGCTACAAGATGTACAAAACGTAAACCGAATGACTCGATACCCAGAGGCACAATTTCAAAGTTCCACAAATTCGGCGATACTTGGGTCAAATCAGCACGGCTAAGTCAACTGTGTCGTCGACAGGGACGTACATCTCTGGATAGTACCACATCTCGGACCCACCTTAGAAGACTTTCAGGCAGGATGCAGCCAAGTCCTACAAGGCGTAGTTGCGGCAGCAGTGAGCAGCCTCCATGACCTCACTATCTTGCAGCAACGGCCACCGAAAGCATGATTTTCAACCTGGTTAAAATTATTTCTGGGAAATTTTGGAGGACGAAGCCTGCACCACCACCTCCATTTTTCTCTGCTCTTTGAAGCCCATCTTGACGAGTTTTGGACAATCCGCTCGACGGCTGCGTCAACGACATTGGCTCTTCTTCACAGTCTTTGCTGTGTGTAGGCCAGACGCAACTATCAGTTCTAGAGCTTTATAATAAAGATTTATAAATTACCTATACTTTGTACAAATTCATGTTGATATTGCCAAGTGCTCAATACTTTTGCTACACCCTGTATGTATGCTCCGAAGCAGGAAGTTCAAATCAATGTTACAAGCTCTAATGCAGATTTTCAAAGGAACAGCACGCAATAATCAGAATATTCGCTTGTCTTTGGATCAATTAGACCATAGGATGACTGCTGAGGTAGCACCCTTGTTGCAGCGTAGTGATGGCTTGCCCTCTCGAACTCAACCAAGCTGCACCGATCCCACCAATCCAGCATGGAATGATGAACCAGTTTCCACCGTAGCGTTTATTTGGTGAAATAAGCTTGTAACCACTGCAATAAGAGGAAATAAGGCAGAAATTCTAATGATGATCACAGCGTTAGAAAGGAGAAGCAGGTGATATCGCTGAGCTTTGCGTTATACCATCAAGCTAACTCCTTTCTAGGCTGCAGTAATCGTACGAAGACTATGGATAGGAATCCTCTATAAAGTGCCCGATACCCTTTGCTCTTTTTTTCAACTGTGGTGAATGGATTCAGGACATTTGCTCACAAAAGTTGGCGCGATAACCCTTACAGTTTATTGCGAGATGGACTTTTGAGCTGCACGCAACGCGCGGTATGGGAAAACAGTGTGACATATTCTCAAGTCGCTTTGACTTCGGAATGCAAGCTGAATGCATTGCGTGTATAGTGTTTCACTTGAAAGTAGTAACTTCTAAAGATTTAAATTGTTAATGAGTGTTCCAGTGATGTTAAGTTTACTTCATGCAAAACAAATCCGTATAATTATTCTCCATGTTCTCTCTTCTTGAAACCTCGGCATGATGTTCACATTATTCGTGTAATGCTTTGCCGAACGAGGTTTTTTTTGGTGGATCAATTTCGAGCCACTTTTCAGGCCTCTGAAGACGACGAAAAGGTCGAAACGTCAGGCCAGTAATAAATTGATCCACCAAAAAAACCTCGTTCAGCAAAGCACTACACGAATAACGTACAATTATTGTCGTGTGCTCAGAGTCACAGATAAGCTTTCTTTTATTTTGGCCACTCAAAATATAGCAGGCTGCTCGAAACATAGTTCAGTTTACTTCGTTTCTTATTCAGATAGACATAACTAAACCATACTGACTTTCAGAATAACTGTCTCGACTATGATTGCTTCGCTGACGAAGTGGGTCAAGAGAAATTCGCTTCTACTGTTTGTTTGCTCAACAATGGCTGCAGCGTTTCTGACAATTATAGCCTCTTCACATAGTAGGTAAGAAGAGTAGTGACTGAGAACTTCAGCGAAACTCAGGTGTGGTGTTGAGGTTAACCCATAACGTAATGCGTGCAACACTGGGGTTGCACGAGCTTTAAACTTCAGCTTTTTGGTTTTTGAAAAGATAGCATGGTCAATAGCTACCACAATATGTTTTCGAATATAGAGAATGACACGCTTCTCTGGTACCCCTCTCCTACAAAAGGTAGATTGGATTTAGGCAAGACGCTTTTGAACGGCATATGCAGCAAACAATAACGAAGGAAATTCACTGTTCGTGAGCTTATACATGTGCATGCGCTTCTTATAAAGTTTTTTCAACACTCAGATGAATAATAGTCCTAACTTGGAAAATACTTGGTGTTGATTACTATGTTATACTATACATGAAGTATCAGATGATTATTCCTTGTGTGTTTTGTTGATGACCAGAGCAATTGTAATTTCTACAAAAACTTGAACTGCGCTAAGTGTGCATTTCTGATGACGGTTCTGGTAACAGTAAAGGCAATAATATCTCTTAAGCCAAACACTTGGAGTTTACCGTTGGACCTTCTGCTCGGGAATATGAATCACCGTGATTCTTGGAAATTTCCTTCTAACATCCACGCAAAAATCACACTTTTCAATAAAATAATTGGAGATCAGCTGGACATTTGCTCGCTTTCACAGATGAAACTTCGACCAGATTCACATTAGACTGGCTGCGGCGCTAACTTCTCAGCTGTACAAAAATTTAAGTTGTTCAACACGAACGAAGTTTTACAATGGTATAATGCGTGATGGATATGCCCTTCATATTCGAAAACGTATTCCCACAGACTTCGCTCCAGAAATCGACACTTTTACATGGTCCGAAAAAAAGGTCTTGGGTGGCAGTGCAACACATGGTGTTGCACAATTTGAAGAATGCAAAAGCAGTTCTGATTCGTTATGTGTCAATCTCCCTAATCCTCGAAACAAAGAGGGCATTAAGACAAAGGAATCATCGCGACACGAGAACTACTTCGCCGGGTCGCCATCGCATGGGAGACGCAGCGATCGCAATGGAGCGCGTTATCTTTTCCTTAGCGAACTTGAGCGACATTGAGCACTTGTAACTTTAAAGCAATCTACCAAAGTATCGTAATTGATTCTCATTATAACTTCCTTAGCATAGTCTACTAGCTGCTTCGTTTCTTTAACGACCGCGTGTATATGCAAATCCAGTCGAGCAAAGTTTTGAAAAAATTTCAAAGTTTACTTTGAGTGGTCAAAACTTCCTTCCTACATAACTTTGTGAGTGATGATTCCCGCTGAAAGATTTGCAAGGTTGCTGCCTTCTAATGGACTCTATTGTGTAGTTAAACTATACCGCTTTCTTGAAAAGAGAAAGGTTAAATCAAAGGAAGCCAGTTGAGAACCAGTTCAGGACATTGTGGAAAATTTTCGAATTGCATCACTTCAATCTGTCGTAACTTCCTTCGAACTTATATTATATGTGCGGATTTCCGATGCGGAATTCCCAGTGACTCCGTAGACCATTCCAGGCTTCAAGAAGGAAAGGAAAATGAAAATGAAAGGAGTTATATCGAAGGAAGCCGGTCGAGGAAGATTTTTTGTCGAAATGGCGAGATGTTCTAGTGATTCTTTGGATGAAAGATGAGCTGTGTTCGATTTGTCTCCAGTATACCTTCGATCTCAGAGGTCTAACGGAGTGGCGACTATCTTTGCCCCATTTCACTGTGGGATGCACCATGCATGAGGATTTCATCCTCAGTCTTATTGAATAGAAGCACTTTTCTGGTCCGTATTGTGGCTGTGGCATCACATTACAAGCTCGAAATCATAGTCCACATTTCCATGGGGACAGAGGCAGGGTCAAGCCTCGGTTGAGGAATCCTTAACAGGGGGGGTCGTATTTGGTCCGCTAGGAGGGGGGGGGGGTCGTAATCGTTGAGGTAGGCAGTGATCAACAGAATTTCTCAGGCTGAGAGTCTAAAGTGTAAGGGGAGAAATGATAAAACTGACCAAGTGGGTTTGAACCCGAAACTAGTACAACTTATGGAAACCTCATGCATGGCGCGATTCCCAACGGAACCGATTAACGCCAATAGCCCTTTCTTTGGTCCGCTGACACTGAAACCACGTATACAGACACCTCCGAAATGCACCGATTAACCGTGGAAAGCGATATCTATCAACGGGACCACCGTGGATGGACACTCCAGAAACAATGGAATGAAAACGAAAAATTAGCTGATGTGGATTTCTTTCATATCTCATTACGACTGCAAGTATGCAATCTGGTGTTAGCGGCCACTATGCGGACCGGAAAAACGTTTGTATTCATTGAGAATGTGCATGAAATCCTCATGCATGGCGCATCCCACAGAGAAGCTGACCGACGCTTCTCGCCTTCCCACTGGGCCTCCGAGAGCGAAGGATGCATACTGGAAAAATTTCAGTAAAAATGAATCGATTTTTGGGAAGATTCGTGGGAAGATCTCGCAAATTCGACGAAAAAAAGCTTTCCTCAACTGGCTTTTTTGAATTTTTCTTGCTTCGTTTTGAAGATATGGCATAGCTCAGGTAGTCATTCGACAGCGACAACCTAGCAGACCCTGCTTCACCAAAACGAACTCATATGGTTAAGTTTGAAGGAAGTTATGGCCATTTCCGTGAAACACTTCAAAATTTTGCTCATCAAATCCTCATCACCCTTCCCTCAAAATAACTTCCTTCGTTTTGAAGATATGGTATACCTCAGGTAGTCATTCGAAAGCGACAACCTAGTAGACCCTGCTTCACCAAAACGAACTCATATGGTTAAGTTTGAAGGAAGTTATGGCCATTTCCGTGAAACACTTCAAAATTTTGCTCATCAAATCCTCATCACCCTTCCCTCAAAATAACTTCCTTCGTTTTGAAGATATGGTATAGCTCAGGTAGTCATTCGAAAGCGACAACCTAGTAGACCCTGCTTCACCAAAACCAACTCATATGGTTAAGTTTGAAGGAAGTTATGGCCATTTCCGTGAAACACTTCAAAATTTTGCTCATCAAATCCTCATCACCCTTCCCTCAAAATAACTTCCTTCGTTTTGAAGATATGGTATAGCTCAGGTAGTCATTCGAAAGCGACAACCTAGTAGACCCTGCTTCACCAAAACCAACTCATATGGTTAAGTTTGAAGGAAGTTATGGCCATTTCCGTGAAACACTTCAAAATTTTCCTCAACTAATCCTCAACTGGAAACCCATATCGAGAACTAGGCAACCATTAGGGGAAGCAGTCAGCCAATAGATAGGCCTGATGAAGTTATCAAGAAAACATATACACTTGTTTGAAAGATAGGCTCTTGGTAAAGTTTGAAGTAGTCAAAGGTGTCCAAATTTACAAGGGAAGGACCCGAAGTCGAAGTGGCCATTCGGAATGGGACACATATGGTCCGATGTATTTTCGGATGCTGATCTCGAATCTGCATTCCAAATTTGCAGAACGATTCTGTGAGAAGTGTTTTTGAGAAGGCCGTTTTTCGACGAAAGTCGGCCCAAATACACCTTATGCCACTGCCATGCCAGCAGTTGTTTGTCGGAGAGGTAAGTGCCTCGCTCAATAGGCTGAAGGCCATGGTTCGGATCCCTTGGAGAACTCCCCCTTTGCAATTGGTTGAAAATTTTCTACTGACCACAGAAAACGCTTCTACTTTGATATCACCTCATTTTGACGGTCCTCTAGGCATCAGGCATGTTCATTTGTTCATTTTTCGCAAATATGCTCTGATCCATAACTTTGAATGCATTGGTATTTTCCTTTTCATAATCCTCTTTTATGTCTGGGAAACACACTCAAAGTATTGTCATGTACAGTGAGTGTTGTACTCCTTTTCTGTGTACCTCACTATTCCTGTCAATTTTGTTTTGGAATATGAGCACTGAGTTGTGTTAGGTTCTTATTTCTCTCTCTTGCCAGGAGTTTGGTTTGGCCTTAGTGTTTTTTTTACCAAAGGCTCTTAATTTCCGTGGTGGATCGCACTGGCTTGGTAGAAACCACAGAAGAAGCGGAACCTGAAAAGGAAGGGGGGTCGTATTGAGGCCCCCTTTTGGGGGGGGGTCGTATTTTTTGAAAATTTTCCTCAACTGGACGCTTGACCCTGGACAGAGGGAGCAGAGTATCCTTTGACTTTGCTTCTCTTTTGCGTTGTTTATGCGTTCGGCCCACAACAATATCGTCTTGCACTTTAAAATCTAAAAAGAACTTTGTGTCTCACTTACCTTGTTGCCTGTTTGTGGAATGCCGCTTCCTGTTCCCTCCAGTTTTTAATTGAAGAATAAAGTGAGTATAAACTCCGCATATGAACACAGCTAATCAGTTTCATTGGGTTTAGGAATAATTTCCCGCGGTTTTTTGTTCTCTGTTTTTCACATTAACCCTTTCATTTTTCTACTAAGCTTATAATGTTTTCGATAGAGATTTTCCTGTTCTACGTTGCTATCTGTTTTTCGATTTCTTTCCATTGCCTAAAGTTTATGAGGTATGTATGGAAATGAAGTAAGCTGAAGGCAAAGATTGGCACACCCGACACTTCATCTTCTTCGTCTGCCATCGATATCAGAAAAATGCTTCCGATAGAGCTTTTCTAGCTCTACAGAACGATATTACTTGTTTTTGAATGTTTGACTGTTTGTTATTTTCAAGGTTTAGAGTATGAGTAATTTGTGGGAAAAATCTGCACTTTTTGCGCATCGGGGTCCAAAGAAGCTGACCTTTTCCACATCAGCTGAAATCAAATGAGGGGAAACAGCTGAGGGGTTTTTTTATACGATGGAAGCGTCAGTACAATCCCAATTTTTTGCGGAAAAAGTGCATGTGGTCTTCCACTGATTCCCCATTTTAAGGCTCAGGAATATCAAATAGTGAAAGTACTTAAAAGAATAGTGGCATCACCTTGTAGAGCAAAAAAAGTTCTATCGAATGTGTATATGAATATCCTTTTTAATCTCGATGGTAGACGAGGAAGAGAAGATAGCGAAAATGCACTTTTGCTGAGCACTGCATTTGTGAGTCTTAAAAACAATAAAAAGGTGAGCGATTTGGATAAAAGGCAGAACCATTCTGTAGAGCTGAAAAGCTCTATCGAAAACATATGCATACACATTTTTGATCTCGATGGCAGACGAGGAAGATGAAGTGTCGGGAGTGTCAATTTTTGCCTTCAGCTTTATCATTTCTAAACCTCATAAATATTAAGCAATCGGAAGAATCGAAAGGCAGATAGTTGCATTTTGTAGAGCAGAAAAAGCTTTATCGAAAACCCATTGATCCCCCCCATTGATCACCACATACATACCTCTGCGACTACAACCACCTCTTTCTCAGCGAACCAAATACGCCCCGTCGCGGATTCTTCGACGGAGGCTTACTGCATACTCTTACGGGATTCCGATGCTATTCATACTAGTAATCTTCCAATTATACCTTTGAATGAAAGCAATCGAAATTGTTCATTGACAGGGCAGCCTCAGATGTTGGGGAGGATAACTGATTGTTAGATTCTTCTCTAGCCATTTTCCTGCTTTATTTGCTCGAGTTCCCCGTAGTCTCTTCGTCTGCGGCCTACAAAAATTCTGTCGTAACGAGTCATGTTGTTAAGAAGCGACAGTACTGTGGCCTCCCCCCCCCCACAGTGGAAACAACCTTTTTCAATACAACATGCCCTCCCGGTGGAAGTTCCGCACGGATTTGGCATGCGCCCCACACCGGCCGACATTTCCTGATTTTTGTTTTGTTAGTCATTTGCTTCTCTTTGGATCCTGTTTTCCTTTATGGCCGCGTGCTTTATGTTTGATGACTTCGTTGCTTTTCCGTGTGAATTCGACTAAGTGAATAAATTAATGATCCATTGTGGCGGTTTCCATTGAAAGAGCTCTTTTATCCGCGTTAATATAATTCAAAGACGTGGGCCAAAACACTTCATCTGTATGTCGTCGACCACCACGGATTCTATGCTGCGTTCGGATTACATACTGAATTCGGAGCTCTGCTACACGTGATGGACGTGAAAACAAAAGCCAGAGTAGAGTCTGCCTTTTGCGGGTTCCATGACTTTTACTTCCTTCACTGCGGTACCATACACCGCTTTCGCTTTCGGCTTTTCACGTTTCTCTGGAAATTGTCGCGCTCACCGCCTCGGAGGCCGATTTAGTAGTCTGCATGGATTCGGCTCTTAGTTAGATTTAGCTAAACCGCCTTGCCCCTTTTGTGGTGTGTTCATGCACTTGCGGGTGCACCCTTTACCTCAACAACTCACTGCTCCAAGAATGCACAAACGGTACAAGATCTTTGCTTAGTCATTATTGTTTCTCACTGTTGGAGTTCATCTAAATTTTATTGTGTTCATAGACCATACACTATATTCAGCTCATTTCAGAGGTAGAACGATGACTGGCAAGCAGGCGATGTCGGCATTGGTGCCACTTATCATTGTAATCACTCCCACTTACAAGCGGCCCACACGACTAGCTGATATGAACAGATCTAGAAAAGCTCATAATTACGTTAGGATTCAAAAAAACACAACTTTAGGCATCTTCGTAATATGTTTTCTCAATAGTTTGGTTCAACGGGTGCTAAAGTGATTTTTTAATTTGCTTTGGAAGCTTCGATTATGGATCCTAGTCAGTATGGAAGGGGCTCAAAGCCTCAATCCCATTGACATGAGCGTACGCATCAATTGATATTATAGAGATAATAAATTCGAAAATGTTAGAAGCGGGACACAAATTATTACGAACCGTGTCTTTGCTTGCCTATTGACATCGTTCGCAGCAAATGAATTAGTTTAACCATCGCCTTTTCAAAAGTAAGGACAAACAGCAAAGGCATACGTCACCCAGTGTGTGTGCAAAGTGGTACGATTTGAATTTTGAAACCCCTTCACAGCGGAGGCAACGACAACGAGGTGTTATAATCAAGAGGTCATGTACTGCCCAAAATCTGCATTAGCCTCAGATAAGGTCAAGTAACTAGAGAATAGACACCTGGAGAGAATTTTTTCCCTATCTGTTGGTACAATTGCCGTTTCACCATTGCTTGATAAGCACCCTTCTCCTAAGACATTTTGAAGCATGCCAAAAGGACGAATTCGGATGATAGTTTTCTTCAACTACAAATTGGGTCAATCCGCCGTCAAGACAGCTCGACAAATTATCAGGTGTGGGGGGCCTATGGTGTTAGAGGAAGTGCCGTGCGACAATTGTTTAACAGATTCTGCTCTGGAGATTTCAGCTTTGAGGATAAATCCCTTAGCGGTCGACCCAAAGCAATGTCTGACGAGGATCTGAAGGCTGTTGTGAAGGCTACCCATCTCAAATATCCGAGAGATTGCAGAAAAGCTAAGCGTTAGCAAACCCACTATTGCGGATGGTCTGAAACGCATTCGGAAGGTGAAAAAACTAGACAAGTTGGTGCCGCACAATTTCAATAATCGGCAGAAATTGGCACGTCTTGAGGTTTCTTCCTCACTGTTTTTGCGCAACAGAAATGACCCGTTTTTGGACCGAATGGTCACTTGTGATAAAAAGTGAATCTTCTATCATGACAGGAGACTTTCCGGACAGCAGTTGGATGCTGACGAACCATCAAGGCAATTTCCAAAGCCGTGATATTTTCCTACTGTGAAAAAATCGACGAGATGTACCGTACTTGTCGACAGAAAAAGTCCTATTCTTCTGCACGACAACGCACGCTCACATGTTCCACAATTCACAATCCATAAATTGAACGATTGGAGGTTGAAGTTTCACCTCACCCGCCATATTCTCCAGACCTTTCAGCAACCGACTATCACCTTTTCAAACATTTTCAGAATTTCTTAGCTGGAAAATACTTCACCAATCAGGAGCAGGCAGAAAAGTCTTTGTGGATTTCGTGGATTCTCGAACAAATTTTTCTTTGATGCGATTGTCGAATGGTGTAACAACGGCAAAAGTGTGCTGATTCGAACGGTGCTTATTTTGATTAAATCCTATGAGCATCAGGAAAGTTATGATCGTTTTAATAGTAGCTGATAAGAGTGTCAAAAGGCAAGTGTCACAAAATTATATTCAATATATATTCCAGGCTAACATTAGTGTGCTCAGACTAATAGGTGTTGAAGGGGTAGTGCGAGGATCCCAATCGTGGATGATCAACGGCAAACAATGCTGCTTATGATACATTGTCAGCTGAAACAGAGAATTTCGATCCCTGACCATTCACTTCCTAAAGTGGGTTTACATGCAGAGACGAACAACTAAATTACAAAACACCAGTAAGGCAAAAAATCAAACTTAGCTTTAACGAAACATGTTAACAATGCAGTAACGTTCGAAAATCGCATATGGTGGATCGACCTTCTCTAGCTAAATGTTCGGCCTCTGCATAGTGCAGCCTAGCTCACGCTCCACAATGGTGCTGAAGACAGCAAGGACTGTAGAATTTTACCAAGTAAGTGTGACCTCCCATGGAAATCTTCGGCAGAAGCTGTAACTCGCTCACACCTGATTAATCGACACCTCACAACGAAAGAATCACTGGAAAGCCGTCGCACCGTCATAACTTCGCTTATTGTGGATAAAATGGGAAGAAAGCAGAAGCGTTGGATTCGTCTCGGTGCGATGAGTTCGACGACTTGTAAGATATGTGATAGGTAGATCACCAGCTTCTCGGCGAAAGCTTACAAAAATCTCTTTTTTTCCTACAGGCAGAACTCCTACTTTTCAAGCCCATACACTCATGTTCGCATTGGTTAAGATGATTTATATTCGGAACAGGTAGTAGTGAGCGGTGAGCGATATCTCCAATGATCTGATCGATTCTGACGAAATGACCTTCAGAACATTGAAAAACAAGTAGTGAAAAGCTCTCGTCGAAGAGTATCCTCCAACTTCAAGATAATGCACTAAAAATGATGTTTGTGCGAAACAGCAGCAATCGAGTATGTGTGCTGATGACCTGCTTATCTAAGTTCGACATTTTATACGTCGTTGAATTAGCCGCATGGCGATACCTATCTAAGGCTCACAATTTCTTTCCGTTTTATCCACTCAAATCGAAGTTATGACGGTGCAACGATTGCGAGTGATTAATCCGTTGCAAGGTGTCTATTATTCAGATATGCTAGCGGTATTGTACTTTGTAGCCACCCTGATAGTGGAGGATGCTCTCTTGTCCATAGCACCGCCTTAATTTGGTACTACAGCACCACTCGACTCATACATATGTAACTAATGTAATAGAAGGTTTACCAGCTGACGTGATTTCTTCCCTTACTTTTTCAGCTTTTCTTTGCTTCTCGAGTGAACGCCTCACTGATTTGTACTGACTTAAACACTTCTTATTGAAATAATATGTCATAATTTTTTGCAAGAATGTTGCAGGCTATCAAATACGCTACGCCTTGTTCCCCATGTCCACTGGATCGTTATCGAGGATGCCAATTATACCTTACCATATGTGGAGGACATTCTTCGTCGATCCACACATGTTTACACCTATATTGCTGCCCGGACACCAGCAGGATATCCAAGTACGCTGTACATTCATAATGAAGGAAACCACATTGAAGAGAGCACTGCACTCGGCAAGAGATGAAAATTTCATAATAAAGTATTATAAGCTAGAAAGAAACTTACTATTGGAATCCAGGCAGAACGCAATCTCTTGCAAAAATGATAAGCTTAGGAGTAAAACACAGCTTGAAGTGCGCAGTTAGACTCTAAGACTGCGACTCGAACGCAGTGTCGCAGTGCGACCCTTTGAGGTATACATCAAAACTGTCCATTGCGCCACTCGAGTCAGGTCACTACCAAGTTGAGTGGCGCAGTGGGCAGTTTTCACGTAGGTTTGGCGAAATTCAGTTCACGGCACAGGAAACTTGCCGCGCAAGGTGACCGAATTCGAGTGGCCTGGTGACCCAGTTGAGTGGCTCTGACGCTACGGAATTCTTTGTCCTGGAGCTGCATTAATACTCAGTGATGCGATTTTGAGTGTACGCGTAGGTTCCCTATAGTACTGATACAGCTCAACACCAGCGCAGGCCCGGCTACACTTCCGTTCTCGTACTCGGTAACTGTTGGTGGCAGCCTTGTTGATGTATTCATATATGTATATACCACTATGTTATCGTGAGCTCCCGTTACTGGTGCGTGCGAAGTAAGAATGCGGCCTAATAATGAACACCGAAGCAGATCTATGATTATACAGTGGGAAAATATATCATAGATATATAGTATGGTTCGTTTTTCGCCCTGAATCCAGCTGGACCGTGCCATTCCATTACGACACATTTGTTGCAAAACATATTGACAGCTTCCTCTTACAGTGAAAAGGGGTGCACTACCGACGCATTTCGGGTAGTTCTGTAGTAGGTGCCACTCGAGGTTATAGAAGGCAAGGAAACCTATTTTAGACAATCAGCAGAATCTTCAATTGAATTACTGTAGTGCTCCTTTTCTATCCACATGTAACAGTCCTCTGTTGATGAACACAGCGATTTTTTTCCTTAGAGCGTGGATGGTATCAACGAACAACAGCCTTGCATTTACTCCGCAATAACACCGAATCCGTGATGGGCGAGTACAAAGAAGGAGTGGTGTATTTTGGTGATGACGACAACTCGTACGACACACGTCTATTCACTGATTACATACGACATGTGAAGAAGCTAGGAATGTGGGCCGTCGGTAAGAACACACCTTTTCCAATCAGTTGATGGTGTCGTTAATCAGTGATTTGTAGGATTAGCGGGCGGAAGTCCAGTGGAGTTTCCCGAGGTGGTTAAAGGAAGCGTTGTCGGTTACAAAGTTAAATGGGCTGCAAAACGAAAGTTTGCAGTTGACATGGCAGGATTCGCAGTGAATCTTGCAATTGTTTTGAAGTGCGTAACTCGGATGAGATGCAATGTGCCATCGCCTCTTTTCGAACGACTCAAAGCAGTGTTTTTTTAGCACCACAGCTGTTTTCGGGAAATCATGTCGTAGTGGATTTGGAGCGCCAGAGCCATGCCTGTTAGAGGATATGGGCTTCTCTCAGGAAGACATTGAGCCTTTTGGGCTTGACGAAGAAACGCCTTTTGGTGTACGTTGTCCGTTATTGTTATCCCGATAATTTTCAGAGCTTACAGAATATCTGATAAGAACATGTAAAGAAGACTCCTGACTTTGGGAAACTCCGAAAACTAAAGACTTCTAAGCACAAAATTATATGGAACACCGAATTATAAGAAGTACAATTTCTTACTCTAGTTTCAGATATCAGCAACTTTACAATTGAGCTGTTGTAAATATTGACTTCGATATGATATTTGCTACCAGTTGAGCTTCACGATACGGACACTGGAGAGACGGGCTCTTTGTAATCAATCATAACAGCAGTTATTCAGCGATGTGGTTTAGTGACGTTAGCATGCGATTTTATAGATTTTATTTTGCACTACGAACTCAATCACTGATGATTACAATGATCTCCTTAAAAGCATACTTATGAAGGAAACTTGCTGGTGTCTACCAATTTTTTCGCTGGTCTTTGTTCTGCTACTGAGCTCAGCTAGCAGTGAAGAGAAGAATCTTGAAGAGATTGAAGTGAGCACTGTCTTGTTCCAGCACACATCAGCTACTGAACGCAGGTCTCTTCAGACTGCTGCGAACATTCCCAATTCACTTAGGCCACCATTTCTCTGCTCAAAACCGCACGCTGCACCCATCATGGGCAAAGACCCCTATGCAGGGTTGGGTGGCCGGAAGTGGGGCGCAGAACCTTTGCCCGTGTGCTGTGGTCAATGTGCGAGAGCTACCGAGGGGTGAACGACCTCGGCCAAAGAAGTTAGATCGAATAGGGACTCTTGATGTTGGGTCGCAAACCGGCAAGTCCTGGGAAGTGGCTGACCTGATGAAGCGCAGGAACAACCAAGTCCTATGCTTCCAGGAAACTCACTGGAAACGGGCTAAGGCAAGGGAGATCGGTGACGGTGTCAAACTCTTCTACAATGGAGGGAACACCAAGCGAAACGGTGCAGCCATAGCCGTAGCAGAGTCCTTTAAGGACTGTGTCTCTACAGTGGACAGGGTAAGCGGTCGAATCATGGCTGTAAGGATAGACACAAATAAGGGTACTGGACCATAATGGCAATGTACGCACCACAAACTGGCTCCCCCGAATTCGAAAAAGACCAGTTCTATCTGAACCTCGATGAAGTCATCAAGGCAGTCCCGGATGACTATCTCACCGTAGCGAGGGACCTGAACGTCCATGTCGGCAGTGACCGGAAAGGGCTAGAAAGAGAGAGTACACGGGGGCAGAGGCTTCGGGGCAAGAAATGCCGAGGAAGGGAGGATCCTTCACCTAGCTACAGCCCACGACCTGGACGTATGTAGTACGTTCGTCGCAAAAAGGGAACCTCAAAGGGTAATCTACAACAGCGGGGGAGGGCAAACGGAAATAGATCATGTGCTCATAAAGAGACCGTTCCTCAGAAGTGTAAAGGACATCAAAGTGCTACCTGGTGAGGCACTGGCTACTCAGCACAGGCCTCTCCTAGCGGACATTGCCAGAGAGCTTCCAAAAAAAACGAAAGTAAAGACTGAGCGGGATACGATTGTAGAAGCTACACAGGGTAGAGAAGAATGATCTAAAGAGGAGGGTAATGGAGGCTGCCCAGCGGTACGGTTTAGGAGACCTGCAATAGAGCAGCCGAGGTCATCCTACGATGCGCGAAAGAAACACTGAGTGAAACTCGAGGGGCGTCAAAGGAGACGAAGCGGCTTGGTTCTGGAATGAGAAGGTTCAGCGACTGGTGAAACAGAAAAAGGAAACGGACAAACGCTGGCAGGAAACGCGGAGCCAAGAAGACCTCGACGCCTGCAAACGTTGCAGGAGGCTTGCCAAAGCAATCGTGGCCGAAGCGATGACACGGAAATGGATGCCTTCTACGAGAAGTTGGGGGGTAGAGATGCGCAGAAGGTCGTCTTCAGGCTAGCCAAAGCTCGACATCGAGCCACCCAGGACATCAGGGTGGTAAAGGCCGTAAAAAGCAGTCACGGTGTCGTCCTAAGGAAGCCACTCGATGTGAAAAGGAGGTGGCAGGAGTTTTTCGATAGGCTTTCAAACGAAGAGCTCACCCGTAACAAAAGCCCAAAAACGGAGGCCTTGGCAGGCCCAATCCTGCGCTGGACGAATGGAGAAGTCCGTCGTATGCTAGGGAAGATGAAGACTGGGAAGGCGGTTGGTCCAGATGGGGTGCCTATAGATGCATGGAAGGCATTGGGTGATTACGGGATAGAGTGGCTCACTCGATACCTCAACACCGTAACCGCTGTAGGAAGGATCACGATTGTCCCCATCTTCAAACAGAAGGGTGATGCGATGGACTGCTCCAACTACCGTGGGATCAAGTTAACAGCGCATACCATGAAGCTGTACGAGGAGCTGATCGATTCAAGGCTGAGGGAACTCATCCCCATCTCCCAAGAAAAGCTCGGGTTTATGCTCGAAAAATCCACAAACGACGCCATCTTCATCGCCAGGCAGGTGATGGAGAAATATCGAGAGAAGCAGCGACCATGCCACCTAGCATTCCTTTATCTCGAGAAGACTTCGACCTTCTCCCCAGACCGCTGCTCCGGAATGCCTTGCGGAAACTCCATGTACCGGAACGGCTGATCGCCCTCATAAGGGATATGTACGATGGAGCTAAGGCATCTAGCTGTACGTTGTCCTCACGGCTGTCGAAGGAGGTGGATATTGCGGTAAGGGTGCATTAAGGATCGGCCCTGAGCCCGTTCCTCTTCCTCCTCACTCTGGATGTGATGGTGAAAGATGACCACTGCAGACTATCCTGTACGCGGACGATATAGCACTGGTAGCGGAAAGCAGGGAAGAGCTGCAAGCGAAAGCACAGCACTGGCAAGACAGGCTGGCAAAGAATGGGCTCCGACTGAACGTCAGGAAGACTAAGCTCATAAACTCCGAAGAATGCCTAGAACAGATAACGGACTGCCACGGGGAGACCACCATAGGTAGAAGACTTCCGTATCTCAGCAGTGATTTAGCGGCTGATGGTACAGTAGACCAGGCAGTGAAGTCCCGGATTAACGTGACATGGATAAAGTGGAGGGTGTCTACTGGAATACTGTGCGATCGGCGGTGCTCCAGGACGTTCAAAGGCTAGTTGTATCGAGCGGTAATAACGACTGCAATGCTGTACGGAAGCGATTGCTGGCCAGTAAGTAAGATACATGAAAGGTAGCTGCACGCGCTGAAATGAGGATGTTAAGATGGGCATGTGGCTGGACGCGATTGTACAAGATCAGGAGCGAGGATGTGAGAGCGACCGCGCAGACGGCTCCTGTCCAGCTGAAGTTGAGAGAGCCAGGGCTGCGACGGTATGGGCACGTGCTGAGGAGAACAGAGGACCACCCCGTAAGAAAAGCACTGGAGTGCGAAGCGCAAGGGAAGCGGCCACGTAGAGCCCCAAATAAGAGGTGGAGGGACGCATCAAGAGCGACCTCATCGAAGTGAAGGCCACGGCTGAGGATACCTTAGTTAGGAGGAAGTGGCGACGTTTGACAAGAACAGCGGACCCTGCGACGGCCCGGGACTAGCGCCAGGGTGATGAAGAAGAAGAAGCAGCAGGGTTGGGTGGCATACCTTAACCTATGCCCCATCCAACTCAAACCTCTTCCCGACCTCTTCAGGTGTACTCCAGTTGATGCCGACTTTTGGACTTACAGTACACAAAAACAAGAACAATCAAATAGGCGCACCAAACTACCGTTTAGGGGAATATTCAGCATATTCTTTTAGCGATTTCGCAAAAGGAGCAGATACAAATCGATTACGTGACTCCGCTCATTACCAAATCCCCAAAATAATCGGAAGTTTCAGAAAAATAATTTTTTTTCTTATCTACACACTCAGGAAATCTAAATACCCCTAGGATCCAATTTATTAGGTTGTGTACAAATTAATTGCGTTTTTTTGCACATCAATTTTTAACTTACTGTTTTTTTGTGTATTATTCATTCAGTGTTTATATTGTTGTACATCATTTTGAAGCTTATTTGATGGTTGATCGTTTTTTGATTTTCGTTTGTCTCGAATCTCATTCTACGGGAATTTTAGGCCAAATGTCTAAGATGCTCTCTAAGAAGCAGGAGCATTTGAAACCAGAGTTTAGTACTGCGAACTGCAAAGTCTGGTCCCCATGCTTTCACAATATTTCGATGATCCTCCACAGCTTTCCGTCTGAGTTTGAACTCATGAAGCAAAACGATACGAATCTGCTCCTTAGAAGCATTTTAGACATTCGGCCTGAAATTCCCGAAGAATGAAATTTGAGACAAACGAAAATCAAAAACGACCAACTACTTCAAAGTTATGTACAACAATATTAACATTGAATGAAAACACACAAAAACAGTAAGTTGAAAATTGGTGCGCAAAAAACGCAATTAATTTGTACACAAACTAATAGATAATTGAAACGCAGCGTTTATGCTGTTATATCGATAGTTGAGAAAACGATAAGTGACGTGCAAGGAAAACAATACAAAAGATACAATATAGGAATTCTGTGGCTGGAGAATGGCCTGAACTAACGCCTAGCATGCATTACAGGAATACCGCAATGCTAGGCTGGGCTGAATGCTATTCAAGAAAAAGGGAGTCATCGTGATTTCTGATTAGGATGCCTGCGGTACTTTTCGACCCGCCAATATTCCTCCTCTATTCGCCCGAGTGCCTAATTCAGCCCTCCCAATAATGTGAAGTGAGACATACCATATGACATTTCCGAGACCCCTTGCACCGTATCTCAGCTTCTGAAGGTTACCATAGCTTATCAGCAGTCACATGCATGACGTGTGGAGCCGTTTGGCCAATAATCGAATCGCTTAGATGCAACTCAATGGAATCTTCCACCAAAGAATTAGTTTCCCTGTTACCCATATATTTATGTTGCATTTGTCTAATGTGGGCCGCATTCGAAGTTTCATACGAAAAAATGTGAAATCGACCATGATACAGCTCCTCAAATTTTCGTCCGGGTGGGCGGGGCCATCAAGTGAAAGCTCGGTCCCGTCGCCCGCCGTCGTTGGGAACGGGGTGTGGGACTATTCACAGTAATTTTGTGTTCCTAAAATGCATATCCGAACACTGCGGACGACAGGGTGGGCATTTTCTCGGAGGCCCCATCAACCCGTCCGAAATTTTGTGGTGCTGCCTAGCCGGATTCACATTTTTTGTGTAAAACTTTGCATGCAGCCCACATTAGGCAACTACAACATAAATATGGTAATAAAGAAACATTTTTCCATTCCTTGGAGTAGATTTGATCATGATATTTTTGATTATTTTTGATAGCTGCTGACTGTTGCCGTAGTACGCGATGCAAAAGTTGCTGCAAGTATGCTGAGTAATTCTCAAGTTAACGATGCAGATGAACAGGTTTCTGGAAGTAGAGAGAAATGGTATATCCAGGCTTCGCGAACAATATGAATATTTTGACAATGTCGCTTGGGCACAGACCCTCACCACTTGGCTCTTTGAACTCATAGAATATAGAACTTGGTCGGTTATAAAAAGCTGCTGGTCTGTGCACACTTCTGTGCACGTAAAATCATGGGCGTCAGGAGGTTGAGCGGAACTGTTTCTTCTATATACTTTGCTCAAAGATTGTAACACGCTCTGCCCATTGTGACGGCTCTCCACTAATTTTGAGTATGCTCGAGATAGTTTGAAACACCGGTTATTTCTACCGATTTTTTTTTCTGGTCTCAAGGCTGCGCTATGACCTAGTTGTGAGTTTTTGTTTTAAGGGCCGCCCACTCGAAACTCTCTGTCCACTATACCCAATCCTCTTCAATAACTTTCAAAAACTCATCGCTGACCTTGAACCAACTTTCCCCTACGTTTGAATCATAATGAAACACAGTCAACAATTTCAAAAACGAATTCAGTTTCGAAAACGAAACATTTCAGTAAACGCTCCGCCCACGCTGGGCGCAGCTTAAAGGCACCATTAGGGGCAAGGGAAAACTGAGATCTGGGAGTACATCTCCTCCGAATACGAACCTTCTACTTCAGAAGAGGCCATATGTGGCGAAAATCGCATTGAAAAAGCGCGGGTTGGGGTTTTACAGCGACCCCGCAGCCCTGCATGTCGTTATGCGGTTATGCGACCGGGGGAGTCGCCGTGGAGGGGCGGGACAAAGATCGTGGCCGGCTGGTTCAGACTCTGGCCTGTCTTCAGTCCACTCCGGCTAGAGACGCAGAGGACAAGAAGGAGAAGGGGGATTTTCGGGTTCCTATTTCTCGGTTTTTTCGCCGTTTTATGTCGTTCTTTCTCTACTGTTATATTGCTGGGCACCACTACTTTCGTAATCACCCAATTAGCCAAATTTACCCCTAACGGTGTCTTTAACTTGATCTATGTGTCCTCCTTGCTTTTTGTCCTATATCCTACCCATCGCAAACTTGTCCATATCACAGGTTGTTTTTATGTAAGGTCCGGCACCACCCACCACTACAAATGCTCAGCCAACCGTTGAAATTTCGTTCTTCTATAGTCCGATATACTATCAGCCACATTCGTTTTCCTCCCTGTTCCTAAACCCTCTCAAAATCACACGATCAATCACACGCTCCGCCCACTCTAGGGTAGCATCCACTCATTTTGTGTCCAAGATAGCTCAGGTGATCATTTCTATCAAATTTCCAGTCTTTAGGCTGCGCTGCAATCAAGTTATGAATTTTTGTTGTAAGACCGCCCGCTGGCTGGTTGCGCTCACTGTGCACAGGCCTCTTCATGACTTTCAGCGACTCATCCCTGACCTTAAAGGCAGTGTTAGGGGAACTTCAGAAGAAGAGTGAAAAAAGCAGTGTATATGAAAGTCGAGAGGGATGGAAATGGCCAAATAGGACCCCTCCCCACCGTTGCTTCTCGGCGTGAAGCCTTTCCGTGAAGAGGCGGGTAGTCCGGACGAGTTTTCCTTTGACCAGTTGCCATGTCGTAAACACAGAGGGATGTTCGGAGATGAGAGAGCATATCTTTTCTGTAGTGAGCTCCAAGCTAAAACTGAGAAAGCGGACCGCGATACCTTCCATTCCCACCCCAGCCAATCAATCGCTAGCAGGCGGACCGAGCTACGAAAGGCGGCTGGAGCTAAAAAGGCCGCCTCTGCCACAGCTCAGAGGCGCGCCTTTCGCGGGGAATTTCGCCACAGATAGGCTTCCTAGACCCCTAGTTTTTAAGTGAATGACTCCTTTTAGCGATTCCTCATCACTCACATTACCCCTAACACTGTCTTTAATCCATCTTTTCCTATATATGGGACATATTCGAGCCCGATTACAGGGCAAAGGCCATAGGCTCTCACAGGGTCACAGGCCTAGGTCAAACCGTGTGCCCCAATCTACACCCGCGAGATCCGCCATATTCACCTGACCTGGCCCCTATCGAATATCGTTTCTTGAAGCATCTGGACCGCTTACATAAAAACTTTTCAAAACCTCACACGACGCTGAAACTCAGCGAATTCCCCGTCTTCGGATCTCTATCGTTCTGGGTAGCCGGGATAGGCAGGCCTGTACCTTGTCGGCAAAAACCTGTTAATTCTCTTACAAGGGAGGCCCTTCAGGTCATGGTGAGCTTTCTCAAAACGGAACGTGAACTGCACCTAGCAACACCTAGCGATGGCAAAAGATAGCAAATAATTCCTTATATCGGCTGCGAATTTCGCCGCAGATAGGCTTCCTAGACCCCTAGTTTTTAAGTGAATGACTCCTTTTAGCGATTCCTCATCACTCACATTACCCCTAACACTGTCTTTAATCCATCTTTTCCTATATATGGGACATATTCGAGCCCGATTACAGGGCAAAGGCATAGCTATGGCGCTTTCGTTGAGCGCTCTTTTGCTATGGCAGTAGTAGTACTATTGGCCGCCTAATTTTCCGAGTTTGGGTCCAAATCATGATTAGGCTGAAAACTTCTCACCTAGGGTAGTTCGACCCCCTGAGCATGAATATCACACGTACTTTGCGGGAAAATGCCTAGTTCCCCTGTTATGAGCGTTGGCAGGTCCAAACCAATCATTCGTTTAGTACGCAAAAATACTGGAGATAGCGGTTCCCTGGTAGAATAAAAATTGATTCTGCACATATTTTTCACGTTGATCTCACATGAATACAAATGGATGAAAACTAGAAAAATGCAAAAATTTGTCCTCCGTGGGTACCGAACCATCAGCTATTTTCTGGGCCCCCCAAAACCATTTAGCCAAATTTGAGACCGATTTTTTGATTCGTGTATGTGACCATATAAAATGCAAAAAACCGTTTTGAGAAAGCTCACCATGACCTGATGGGCCTTCCTTGTTAGAATCTATCACTATTTTTGTCTTGTACAGATATGCTTATTTGATAGGTTCAAATGCGCGAGAAGTTCCCATCAACCTGATAGTTATAATTATGGTCTACGTCGCTCCCTAAGGAGTGCTATTTGTCACTTATATCACATTGAGGAAACGAGGAGAAGCCTCATGATTTTCAGAATAGATCCCTGTAAAGATAAGTGAGCTAAATTTCATGGTGAACTCTCTGTTACAAAAGTGCTGATTATAGGCAAAAGCTTAGGTCTCGGACGGGACTCTTAGATACCTCTCTATTCAGAAATCCCCAGAACCGAGAAGTGATGGAATATGTAGAATATACGTGTAACTGAGGACAGGAGAGAGTCCAGTGGCTAACTAGTTTAATAAATCAATAGTTTGCCATGGTTCGAATAGGGTGGCAGAAAAATGTTGTGTGAGAGGTCTGAGTGCCTCCTCACCAAAAGGAATCGTCCACGGAAAAATGAGTTTTTCTGTTACTCATATATTTGTGTTGTATTTGCCGAACGTGTGTCGTATGCGAAGCTTCACGCGAAAAAAAGTGAATCCGGCTGAGATAGAGCACCACCAGATCTCAGACGGGTGGGCGAAGCCTTCGAGCACGTGCCCATTCCGTCGCCCGCCGTAGTCGTAGGCGCATTGTAAGAACAGAAGTTACGTAAACAGTCCCACTCTCCATCCCCAATCGCTGCGCACAACGGGACTTTTACTAGGACGCCTCTCACCCAGCCGAGGGTATGGGGAGCTATATCATAGCCGAATTCTCACTTTTTTCGCGTGAAACTTCACATGCGGCCCTCATCAGGCAAATACAACATGAATATATGGGTAACAAAGAAACTCATTTTTCTGTGGACGATTCCTGTAAGCGTTCTGACTTTTCAGAAACACGACGTGCTGGTATGGCATACAAGGACAGCGCAACCTAAATTCAGAAATGAATCACTTGATGCATATGGAACTTTCGTGGTCGAACTTTGATCTCAGCTGTACTATGTCATGCATTTGGCAATTTTTCCATTCTCAGGTTGCATATAGTAGGCTCAGTATCTCACGACGACAGATAGTCAGTGCCTCTTGATGTCAGTGCTACGCTTACCTGTGCCACTCTAGTACAGTATATCATGACAGAAAAGCGCATCTCGTAAGTAAACTCCATCAACGTAGCCGGGAATCAAATCCCCGATGAATGGGTAAAGACAGTGATAGAGGTAGTGTGGGTAATGACAACTCCTTAACTGACTCACGCAAATGAAAGCTATAGGTCTAAGAAAACTGATGTGGCAAAATTCCCGATGAGAAAGAGTGTCCCCGAGCTTTGTAAGAGCCGTCTTCTTCAACAGCTGCCACTTGTTTCATAGCAGCCCGCCCCATTTTTCAGGGCGACCCGCCCACTTCAAGTATAAATGACAGGAAGGGGCTTATTTCTCGGGTTTGAACCATTTCATTCCGTTTATTCTTGACGTCTGCACTATCAAGCACGTCGAGAGACATATTTGCTAATCTTTCCATATTCGTCCGACTTACCCGTATCAGTGCCTTTGAATAGTCTTTGAGCCACTGTGTATTCCATCTTCACTGTACTAGGGTTTGGGGGTCTAGGAGGTTTAAGCTACTGAATTATGCAACGGCTGTTTTTTCCAGGGACACTGATTACAAAAGTGAGAAGAATGAATACATAACTATAACGGGAAGGGACCAAGTATCACCAAATGCTTTGTCGTTTTCACTCTATCAATCTGACACAGAGGATAATCAATGCATTCCAATAATGTTTAAGAATGAGCAGTAGATAAGACAACCGGCTTACCAATGCTCGGGAGTTGGCTGTGGTGTATCCAGCCAATGGGAATTAGACTTTCTCTCTGCGTCAGTAGTGCATACTGCCGAAAAACCATGGAATGTGCGTGTTTGATTTTTATTGTCATTCCGTATGGTAAGCTCCCGGTAATGTTCCCCAATGGTCAAAAAATCGGAACATAGAAAAACGCTCTCGAGTTATAATGCAGCTGGGATGCGTAGATATAGGTTTGAAAAATGAAGTTCTTCTCGTCAATCAACCCATTCCTGGGATGCGCCGCACATTTTAGTTCCATTCAGAATAGTGATGGCTGGTGAATGTGATGTGGCCTATACAATGACTTACGGTGGCCAGCCGATGTACAAGTCAGTGCTTTTATCCTCCCAAACGAGTCTGGTACCAATTTGCCGACCCCAGAGGGATGGGAGGCTTGGTTGGCCTGGGCTGGCGTTGAGGCGGGGTTAAATCCCCGCACCATGAGAGTGGGGTGTGCGCCACCTGTCACTATACCACCTCCACCAGCGTAGATATGTATATGTATAATGTATTCACTTTCTATCAAAATATGTGTTCCAGTGATGTTCAGACAACCTTCTAGTAAGGCTCTGCCGTATCTATTGTAATATCTTACTAATATAACTGTCTGTCTGAATGGGACTCTCAGGCATCTCACCATCAGTTTCACCCATCCATTTGATAATATGCGAGTACGGTTTCTGTCATGCATTATTCACATACATGTGATGCTTTTATCGTTTGATCTACATGGTTGAATAAAACTGAATTTATTATACTCAGTACATCTGAAGGCTACTATTTTCGAAAGGTAGTGAAGCGACCAAAATGCATTATAACTCTCGTTGTCGGTTGCAGTGGAGTGAACCTGAATTGCTGAGCACAATGTTCCAAATGTCTCTTTGAGAATGGCAAGTTGAAAAACAGCAGACAGGGTCAGATAAAAACGAAGTAATATTGCAAGAATTTCCACTGCCTCTGTTTATCTTGCAGTTTGCTATTTTCTTATATTTTATTCGCTTCTTAGCCATCACTTATTCATATTCGTGCATCAAATCCTACTTCGATTTCCTCTTTCCTCGCATAGTTTCCCACTTTTTGCACATTGTCCATGAATTCGCCTTCGATTGCCTAGTTTTCGATGCCAGTCGAGACTTCTCTGCGTGACCGCGTATATGTATTCAATATGACGGTGGTAAGAATGTTGAGCTAGGGCTGAAACAGCAATAGATACTGGTAGTTTTCCAGCCTATCTCGCTATGAGGAGAGAAGCACTGACTTTCACCCCCAAGCGTCTGCATCTTGTCTTCGAGGCTGTTTCAAAAAACACCGGATTTTACTTTCACCAAATGTTCATCATCCACGTGTGCTCAAAAAACCGATCACATTTGGGTTAGAACCATCTAAGCTATCTAAGCTATACTGTATATCTCAGAATACGGTATAAAAGTCCTTCACTGTAGCTGTGAGAGTCATTCACAGTGTGCTGCGGTGGTTCCGTGGTGCCTTCTTGTTCTCGTCGTCACAGTAACCTCTGTGCTCTTTTTTTGGCGGTTTGAGTAGCAGGAGAAACAGAAGAATGAAGTTTCGATTTTTCTAGGATTTCAGTTGATTGGTTCTGAGTCACACACAATTGGATCTTAGATAATATTGTGTGGGAACATCAATTTCGTTCTACCGTCTAGACCACTTTTTGTTAATTCCGGTATGGCTCCAGATTAGAGTAGTGGAATCAAAGTTTTGGCCCAATGGCTGTAAAAGAGCGCGCATCAGTGCTCTAAGCGACATTGGTTCAAAAATGGACTGAGGTCAACTTTGACTCTTCTACGTACTGACTTGGCATCAGTTTCTGGAACACGGCTGCTAGGGTAGGCACTGCATTTGGCTCGAACACGACTACCGGCACACAGTTAGCCGCTAATTCAGTCGCCCCGCCGACTTTTGCGAAAAAAGTGTTTGAACGCCTAGTCGAGCTGCACCCAACCCCAATTGCGAATTGTAGAAGGCGATCGACTGCTCACATTTCATCGTCGTTGGTCACCCGTATACCTGTACCACCTGTATGAGCTTTCGGAACGTTCCACCACAATGGCTTCCCACCCACAGATAGTGAGACAGAATTTTTGAACCATTGTTCCATAAAATCTATTTTACACAGTGGTACTAACATGAATTTTGAGTGCTCCGTTCATTAGGAACATTTGGGAAACGTTAGGAGATTCTCCTCTGGTAAGGTAGCCATCTGGAGTGGAAATGCGTAGCAGCTGCGGGTTCACTCACTCACAATGCGCCGCACATTCTAGTTCCATTCAGAACAGTGATGGCTGATGGCTGGAGAATGTGATAAGGCCCATACAATGACTTGCTGTGGTCAGCCGATGTACAAGTCGGTGCTTTTATCATTCCATCCGAGTCTGTAATCAATTTGCCGACACCGGAGGGATGGTAGGCTTGATTGACAAGGGCGATCGTTGATGCGGGATTTGATACCGCACCATGAGAGTGGGGTGGGCGCCACCTGTTACTACACTACCTCCGCTTTAGTATAAATATATAGAGAGAAACATGCAACAGAGTTTATTCCAAGAAAATGGTCGAGTTTAAGGAAAGTTTCGATAAAAGACTTTTATTAAATATTAACAGAAGAACATAAGAACGCAAATAAGAGTTTCAGTGCCATTGGGCTGTGCAGGCTCTATGCATCCGATTCGCCGTATAGAGCAGGTAGGCTTACTCTAGCTGCAACTGCTCGTCGTTTCACTCCATTAGGAGCAGTACGAATAGGAGATTCAGTTCTGTAACGAGTTTTTGAGATTTAACGAATAAAGGTGTACAAATGATGAAAAATATGCTCGTCAGGACTGCCCGACAACGCACCACGCCATTGACCTCGCCACATTTTAGTGTGACGCGATGTGGCTGACTAGTTTTTACATTGACCTCTGAAAAGAGACCACATGAGTGAGCCTACCTCAACGGTTGCTTGAAGATCTCGCTGCATTCTGACGAATCTTCGCTTCCACTTCCTCTCGAATCACCTTCACTCGAGCTATCGCTGTCCTGCTCCGACGAAATTTCGGAGCCGCTGTCGTCCCCTTCTTCGGTCGTCGTCGCCTTATCGTCTTGCGTTTCATCTTTTTCGTGTTTGTAAGAGGCATTTTCGTCCTCCTCGTCTGTTGCGTTACTTTCGCTAAAAACTTGTAATTATACGAGTAAAAAATACGAGTGAAATGCTTATGAAAAGGATAGGGACCGCCAAAAGTACGTTAACAGAGAGCAGGGAAGGCAAGCTCGCCGCTCATCCTACCGCGTATGTACATATTAAGCTGAGAACAATGTCTCCCCTATTTTATTTGTGTTTTTCTCTGAATCGTTATCGTAAAAGTAATATCAGCTGCCATTCGAGGAAGCTCTTCTACTCTATAAGAAAGACGTGACAATTTCTCCAACAACTGAAATCCTCCCTTGCGAAGTAGCGCGGTCTACACATAGCTTTTCGCCGTCATGAGAGGGCAGCTCGAAAGCTCACTGAAAGTATGAGACGACTTTCCATCCCGAGAGTACCATGCGCTGTGTTTAGTGGGATGGGAGGGCCAGGACACTATCAAATGCTTTAGTAGATTAGAACGGTTGAGAAATATTCTTTATAATCTAAATCACAAAAAACGAGGTCAGCCGAGGGAGAAAACTCAATTGACAAGGTTGGGACACGACATTTCGCCACATGCAATTTCATTCCGCCCTAATCGTCAAAGCTGCGGTCCACAGGCTTCTTTGAAAGGTTCACCAGAGTCCACCGAATTCCTATACATGCGCTAAAACATTATCATCATATCCTCTCCTCCTCCCCCCCCCCCCCTCCGAATAAAGTTATAACTTGAAAAATT
Source organism: Trichostrongylus colubriformis (assembly GCA_963978905.1). Lineage (NCBI taxonomy): Eukaryota > Metazoa > Nematoda > Chromadorea > Rhabditida > Trichostrongylidae > Trichostrongylus > Trichostrongylus colubriformis. The sequence goes on from OZ022256.1 coordinate 22,188,314, forward strand.
ACAGACACTCGGGAAGCAGGCTCCACAACTACTTCGAGTCCATACCATGTAGGTTTTGGTATCATATTGTGGTCAAGAGGTAAAAGGTCCCGGGGTACTCAGATAATTCGAAAACCTCTTCACATTCCAAATAAGCAATTTTTTCTATCTAAGGGGCACAACATGTAAGCTGACCATGTTGACGCCCTCTGAGAACCGAATTTATCTTGTGAACGAAAAAAATCGGCGGCATCACTACAAATTGTTCATATACCTACAGATATGTTGTATTCTCATCACCGCGGAGGAATGTGGAAGACTTTATCTCTGAGGTTTTTGAAGGATACTATAAGTTTTTTTTCAGCCGTTTAATTGTCAGCGTTCCATTAAACTTTACTGATGGCCCGATAAGATTATGGTGAAATGTGTCTCTGAGTTTGATCCGACCATACTATAATGATAGAGAGCACAACTCGGAGTTATCTAGGGGTTGAAAACTAGGAACGTCTCAGTCATAGTTGTACATTCGCAGTCGCTTTCGCTATTCAGGCTTTCATTTTTGATTAGACATCTTGGCACCTAGCACCTAATTCTCCCTTCCTCATAGAGTGTGCTCCTTTTTTTTTTGTGTGAAGCAGATTTCAAAAATATTAAAGTGTACTACGTTGAACAGAAATTTTCTAATGTGAGGCCAAACCTATCGGTGTCTGACAAATCAGTGCTGTCAGCGGTGGGTGTTGAACCGTGGTCGCCTTCATCCTCTTCATGACCTGATTGATCTGTCATATAACCATCCTTGATTGGTTTCGAATCCAGCAGAGATTGATACACAGTGGCAAGTAACTCCGGTCGCAGATTGTTCAACCTGATGCAATTTCAAAGATACGATATTGCGCCACCTATCGTAACATTCATACCCAGATATTGGCATGAAGTGTATGCAGTCTCAGAGAGGAGCGCGAATGCGTAGGACTTTGTTCTGTCCTCTTAAGGATGGCGGTTCGGCCAACTTGGTTGTACCATTCATTTAATCATTCGATTTTGACCGGTGGAAGGAGGTGTTTATCGCAGTAGGCACGAATCAAATGATTCCAGGCCTTAGTGTAGTACCTACGACACTATAAGCATCATTCTACCATAGTAATCACTATTCCACATCTCACAATCAGCCATTAATCAGGGAATCCACAGCTAGTAGGGGGGAGCAAGAGATGGATATACCAGTGCAATAGTTTCCCATATAGGGGTGCTCACAGCGCGCCTGTCACTGCGAATGCTTAACATGGTGTACTTGGTCTCTTGAGGGCGCACCACGCGACGATCAGACTTGTCATTTACCTTCTTGGAGCAAAAAGACCCTTGGACAAATGCTCAGGAGGCATCCTTGTTGCAACGTTACAGCGCATCCCTCACGGCGCTATGCATGCTCCAACTCTACTATGTCGCCCTCACCAAACAATGTCGCATCTACCATAGAACGAATAAATCCAGCGTGGCGTTTGCAAGGCGAACTATTTGCGAACCATTGGTTAAATAAGATAATAGTCAAGAAAACCTTAGCAGGATGTAATACGTGCATTTTGAATTTGAGTGATGCCACCAAGTAAAAACTTGCTTTGTGGCTGCAGTACTGGTCAAAGAAAAAGGGCCATTTCTAGTATTCGCAGGACTTTTCGTTCGTGGCTGAATCAAAACCTTTGCTTTCAGTCGTGGGCGCGATAACGCCTACAATCTATGCGCACCCTCATTTGACTTTTCTAACAGCCGAAGTTATTGCAATCAATGTCTCTATTACGAGCATTAGCTTCAGCTAAAAGATACATATCGAATGAGGAGTTATGCGCATCAACGCATCCGCGTTTTGAGAAATTCGTAGTATCGAGTCAGTTTATCTGCACTGTGGCAAAGAGCCATGATCGCCGCACATACGCGATCATGGGTGTTTGCCATGGTGCGGATAAACTGACGTGATGCTACGTGGCATCGCCGAATGTCCCAAGTCGCGGATGCCCCATATGTACGTCGATATGACTATGGGTCGATCCGCCGAAAATCTCGAAACGTTGGCTATGAACATGGCCTAAAGGCCGCGATAATTTGACTATGCTTTGGAACCCGTGAGGAGATAGCTGCTTCTACAACTGCCAAAGATGCCTTCCCACGTTAGAGCTGTGTAAGTAAGAACAAGTACATGAAGAACCAGACACTCACCGTATCAAGATGGCTAACACTCGCCATCTATTCGGGGAGCTGATTATCGATGGCCACTACTTTATAGACTGACATGTTATAGTTCGTGATGTGACAGAACGGACGAGAACTGGGTAGCGAAGGCAACGCTATTAGGGAAAAAGGTAGCATCGCTGAATTTCGCATAATGACACCAAGAAGAAAATCCGCTAAATGCTTGCTTTTTGCCGTGAATTCGTCCTCATCGAAGTCAGAAAGACCACATTTCAGTGATTCTTACATACGTATTCTTGTTTTTTTTCAATTACCTATTCTTCGACATTACTGACGTCTTTATTAAGCGTGATGACCCGAAAAGATTATCGTGAACTGTTCCCTAATTGCGCCATTTATCTTGGTAATGATCAAGCTTCGTTTTTAACATATAAGATGACACACTCCCACGTCTCCAATTCTAGACGGCTACCATAATAATCACCCAGGAATTGCACTTACCGTGCTTTATGCGAAAAGCACAGTCATAGCCGAAATTATCCCACTGGACTCAGTCAATTTCTCCATACATACGTTAGTTTGCGATGTTCAAACAGGAATAGACGCGCTGTCTCAAATTTGTTACGTGAATACAAAATCAAGTGAGAGACACAATGGATAGCACATTGTTTTACAACTCGAATTTTCCAGTGTGAACAGTACATATTTTGTTGCAAAAAAAACTTCAAAAATTGAAAAACATAAAACACCTCACACTTTACTTCACCTCACCAAAAGAAGTTGAGCAACTTTTGAGTACAGAATACAATTCATTCGAACATTTCTGCACGTGAACAAGGCCGTATTTTTTCAGATGCGAAAACTGGACCAAGTCAGAAGGGACCATAACAACGTCACAGAGTCATGCTCCCCACAATGTTCGCATGTTACATTTGACACTTTGAGTAACACCTTTCTCTCACAGGATGTCTCATAAACTGCACTACATCACTTCGAGTGATACAGAACTCAGACTCATAGATAATTGAAAATTCTGGGTACACGTCTTTCCCCGAGCTAGCTGCTGGGGCACGACATCCAGTTCAGTTCCTGGACTGCCAAAAGACTTCTTGGTTAGGGTCTTACTCAGGCACCCTAAGCCTCCCAGACAATATGAGATATTGCAGGGAAACCAGAGGGGACCCACATAGCATAGTCCATGCTTCGGAATCTCGAGGGAAAGAACGCACAGCATGACCCTTCTACATTCCTGGAATGAGTGAGAGCCTTACGATTCGACTGGAAATAATATTACTTGGAAATTTAGAAGTTGCACGTTTAGTAAGACTGCACCAGCGGGCGAGTGTAATCTGATGTGCTCCGTACTGCATGACTCGAACAATTTTTTTGTACTTGTTCGGCTTCATTTCCCTCTGAAAATCGCGCAGTTTATTTCAATCGATGCACCAGTTGCGAAAACTATATTTCAACCGATACGCAAACTGCGAAAAACTTTACAAGAGGACACCTAAATGGTAAAAAAAGCAATGATTTTTTAAAGTTTTGCGACTTTGTCTTGAGAGGAAATCCTGTGCAAATCCTACTCAAGTGAACTTTCGAACTTCAAAAACTGTGCCAGTCGTGCCCTTCACGCGATTTTATATTCATGACCCAAATTCGAGACAATTGCATTGCCATTGGTGGCCGAGCTGAGCCAAATACACGAAGTTCCCAAACTTTTGACCGCTACTGTATATCCAAACACTCCCACTTTATTGTAGTGAATGCATACTCCGCACGATTTTGAGGAAAGTTTCGATCTGAACTTAACAGCCGCCCTCCATACCATGAAGGGCATATCGCTTACTTCGTTCACTTATGGAACCCGTGACTGTAATTATTGGATCTCTGAGTGTGGATCCAGTGCCTGAGCAATGCCACGCTGTCCAGTTCTAATGTTTCCTTCGTTAGGGCCCTTCCGACGAGTCAAGCCAATGCGCATGCCATCGATCAATAAACGAAAGCTTTGTGAGTACATTCGAACGGGTACTTACCACACAAGGCTCCTTAACCGCCTATACCTGATCATCATTTACCAGCCGATAATTTCAAGCTAGTTTAGGACGTTCCAGGCTTCAAGGAAGCCTCACAATTACAGACGCAATGGCGCAATCGTATTGTTGTCGCAAGAATAAATAGAATTACAGCAATGGGACAATTCAGCATGGGGCCCAACTCCCCCACTAGACACTTTAAAACACAGCCTATTATTTGCCTAAATCTATTGTGTACCGACCGTGTCTTCCTCGTTGATAACAGTATGCCACCATCCTGTTGAAAGAGGAACGTGTAGAAATTACGTTGAACTATTTCAACATGAGGTGCCTATGCTCTCCTGAACTCCTAGTGTCATTGCGCTTTTGTCGAAATGTGACTACGACTGCGTCACTGTCACATTGGAGCACGAGCTGTTGCTTTTCATATTTTCACCACTTCATACAAAACACCAAAACCCACTTTTCAAGAAAAGCTCGTGTCAGTGCAGGATTTTGTTTGCGAATAGTTGGATATACATGAAAAAGGTTGGTTGGTGAGCAGAAGTTCTGCGTGACAGCGACCGTGTCGTCCTCGTTGATAACAGTATGCCACCATCCTGTTGGAAGAGGAACGTGTAGAAATTACGTTGAACTATTTCTTCGCCATCAGAGTGGACAATGCAATGTTGTTACCAAGTTGTGTCTGATTATAAGTAGGCAAGAGTAGAGCTTTTGAACCCATACTCACGTGACCTGCTCATTTGATGTATCCACCTTCCTAGTTTACGCAGAAGGAGGAACTTTCTACGAGTTCGTTATGTGTGTGCGTTTCTACCCACATTTTCTTTCTAGCAGCAATACGAAGGACTCAGCAATATAGTCAGAAACAAATAGAGTGGCTCACAGTCCTATTGAACTTTTGATCTTTTTGAACATTGCAAATTGCCCAAATCTTGTGTTACAGGAGGGCAAAACTCACCACAGGGCACAAATAACGTCTCTCCAGGATTCTGTCTGCATTCTAGCACAGGGTATTTGTCAAATGGCCAATCTCCTTGACGTATACGTTTATATACAGTTGAAAACCAAGTCACAGCTTCTTTAGGATGGATGCCGCGTTGGTCTTTCGGTACGTGAACGAGCTCCTTTGGAGTATCAGGATGAATTAATACCCATCTGAAAGAAGGTATCTTAATAATCTTTGAGGGGTTTGCGTAATAAAATTTTTGTTTCGCCTTATTGGCATTAATCAATACTGTTAATACTAGCCACGGATCTCCTTCACCGAGGGGCTTCTCTCGCTGAAGGATCTCGAGCCGTTATGTGGCAAGACTACGTGGCGCGACCCCAGGTGGCGGATAGGGGGCTAATCGCGGGCCAAAAGCCACCATGTACCTGCCCTCAGAACGCAGGTGGATTCAGGAGATGGACTCCCTGTTACTGCAGCGCTGGGCTGATTCATACCTTCTGTATCTATGCAGAGGTTTCTTGTATACGTGTGGGAGCGTTCTGTGTGGCGCAGTTGGTATCCTGCATTCGGTCCAGCCAAAAGCTTGCATTCTAACGACTGGGAGGTACATGGGAGGCGGTCCGGGGTCGCCTCCAACAAATAAACCCCGTGTCCACTTCGGGATAGCCTGGCTAACTACCCGGAGTATACCCAGCCCCCACGACAGAACCTGGCAAGCTACTCGTGGGTCTCCATCTTGCCGAAAACAGCAATAAGAATGGGCCTCATTCCCCTGAACCTGAGGGAGCCCCAAATACGGCAGCGTTGGGTAGGACCGCTCGGGAGAGGCTGCTAAAAATCTCAGGGCTACAATAGGCTGCCTAAATCGAGAAGGACTAAGATGGCGATCCGTACTTACAATGCACGAACTCTTGCATCGGAAGCGAGTATCGAAGATCTGATGATGCAAGCCGGGAAGATCAAGTACGACGTCATCGGACTGACCGAGACGAGGAGGCATCGCCCGCTACACGTCGTGTACGAGACTAGTGAAGAACTGTTCCTTGGAACATGCGACAGGAGAGGCGTTGGCGGTGTGGGCGTTCTCGGCAACACGCACTTGGCCATGAACATCGATTCGTACGAAAATCTGACAACCCGAATCGGACGTTTGCGATTGAAAAGATGCGGTTCAATCCCGGCTCTGACCATCTTCGTAGCCTACGCACCAACGTCAAGCTACGACGAGGATGAGCTCGAACATTTTATGTGGAATTGGAGAAGTTCTATAAGGAAGACCACTTCTTCTTCAAGGTCATCGTCGGCGACTTCAACGCCAAGATCGGCCCCAGAGGAACGGACAATGAGCTTCACATCGGGACTCACGGAACGGAATGGAATGAGCAGGGTGAAAGGCTGTCTGAGTTTATTATGTCGATCAACTCCATCCATGGTGACTCACAATTCCAGAAGCCCTCTCATCTGCGATGGACTTGGGAGTCACCCGGTGGACAATTCCATAATGAGATCGATCACATCATCTTCAATCGAAGGTTTTGCCTGACCGATGTCGCTGTTGTTCCGAAGTTCTATACGGGATCAGACCATCGACTCATCCGCGCAAAATTCCTCTTTTCGATACGTGGAGAGAGAGCCGCGAAATTCAAGGAGCGAAGACCCAAGACAGTGATCAACTGGGAACACTTCGTTTCTCTCGCAGGTGTATGGGAGGATTCCGTTATTGGAAACATCGACGACGAGTACAACCGGCTCGTTGAGCATCTTCACGATTGTGCCAGGAGGGCAGAGATTCTGAAAGTCACCAAGACGCGTCTCTCTTCGGAAACTCTCGAGCTGATACGCCAACGTGGAGCCGCACGAGCCGCAGGCGACTACCAACTGACGTCCGAACTTGCGAAGCAATGCAGAGAGGCAATAAAAGAAGATCTCAAGGAGAGAAGAGCAGCAGTGCTGGCTGAAGCAGCAGAGGCTGGGAGGTGCATCCGCAATGCCCGCCGAAGTTTCGCCAGTTATAAGACCAAAATGACCGGTCTCCGACGTCCGGACGGTACAGTCACTGCTTCCCGAAGGGCAATGGAGAAGGTCATCTACGACTTCTACTCGGATCTCTTCGATAGCCATGTCCAACTGCCTAGGAGCAATCTGAAGCAGGATGGATATGTCGTACCATCAGTTCTCCCTTGCGAAGTCCGACACGCCATTTCGTCGGTGAAGAATGATACAGCACCCGGCCCCGACAGGATCAGACCGGAACATCTGAAGAATCTCCCGCCAGTTATCGTCAAAACACTGGCCCGACTCTTCATACGCTACCTGTCGGAATGCAAGGTACCCACATCGTGGAAAACCAGCAGGACGGTATTGCTGTATAGGAAGGGAGATCTACACGACATTGGCAATTATCGTCCAATCTCCTGCTGTCTGTAGTCTACAAGCTGTTCACTCGTGTCATCTTGAATAGGATCGGTAGAACTTTAGACGAAGGACAGCCATGCGAGCAAGCAGGGTTCGGAGAGGATTCAGTACAATCGGTCACATCCACACGGTCACTAGGCTCATTGAAGTGTCGCGAGAGTATAAGATGCCATTATGCCTCACATTCATCGATCAAAGAAAGCCTTCGACTCCGTTGAGACAGAAGCGGTTATCAAAGCCCTGGGAAACCAGGGTGTGCCTACTCAGTATATAAAAGCACTTCGTGAGCTCTACAGCAACTTCACGACCAGAATCTCGCCATTCTACAAGGAAGGCATCATCGACGTGAAGAGAGGGGTTCGACAAAGCGACACTATTTCGCCTAAACTATTCAGCGCCGCTCTTGAGAACGTCATGCGCCAACTGGAATGGGAAGGAATGGGAGTGAAGGTCGATCGCCGGCATCTACACCACCTCCGCTTCGCTGATGACATTGTGCTAATAACACCGACAATCCAGCAAGCGGAACTGATGCTAGTCGATTTCGACTGCCAGTGTGGAAAGATCGGTCTGCAGCTGAACCTGACGAAGACGATGTTCATGAGAAACGGAATGGTACCTGACGCCCCATTTACGCTCAACGGAACGAACATCACCGAATGCTCCAGCTATGTGTACCTAGGTCGGGAAGTCAATATGATGAACGACTTAGCACCAGAGCTGAGCAGGAGGAAAAGAGCGGCTTGGGGAGCCTTTAAGACCATCGAGGGAGTAGTGAAGAAGAAGAAGAAGAACATCCGGCTCCGCGCCCATCTTTTCGATTCCGCTGTCCTTCCTGCCCTAACATACGCCTCAGAGACTAGGACTCTACGCAAGCAGGAGGAGCATGCGGTCGGCGTTATCCAACACGCCATCGAAAGGACGATGCTCAGAGTATCCCGATACACGCAAGTGCAGAGGGGAATCCGGAGTTCCGAGCTCCGTCGACGATCGAAGATCAGGGACGCCGTCGTATTCGCCAAGGAATCGAAGATTAGATGGGCCGGACACGTCATGCGATATTGCGATGACCGTTGGACCAGAGCGGTTACCGACTGGATCCCTCGGGACGTCAAACGAACACCTGGACGACCGCCGCCGATGATCAGACTTCTTCACGAAAGCTCTGCGCGAAAGGAACGAGACGCTACGTGTCCCTGGAAGCAGAAACGTTCCCTGGACTGCTTTGGCTTGCGACAGGGACGAATGGAGACGTTGCTGGCGCCCGCTCGAGGCTCTCGATGAACAACGGGACGACAGGTGATACAGGTGATACAGGTTAATTACTAGCACCGGTCAACATTGTTTGTATGCAAGACGTAGCACTAGGAGGCTGCACTTTGCCTAAATTGGTAAGGGGCTATTCATCAAAGCTTTGGCAAGATTTTTGTCAGCAAACAAGGAAGTACAATGAAAATTGCGAAATAGGTGATAATTTCTCTTGCAAAATATAGGTTCGGAAGCCTCACCTTTTGTGACCATGAATTAAGGCATTCCACGCGCTTGTACCAAGCGGATCAACGTGCATGGGTGTGCCAGATCGAGCCGGTCCAATAATAATCCATCTAGGTGTACAATTTTCTGTCGCTCTTCTTGTCAACATACTTGGAAAAGTCACTACTTCTGATTTGACAGCTAGTACTGTTGTGGATTCTCAACCATAATATCTCATTCTTATCAACTAGCATCTAGAACTGAACGATAGCATGTTAGTTAGAGTTATTCACATCAGGACATGGTAAGCACCTCTTGAAACGATATCGGAGGGATGACTTTCAGTGAATCTTTTCGGTCTAGGAATAACGGTATTGTACGCACAGCCCACATTTGTCTGTATATAAACCCCTACGCAATGTATTATGGTCGGTTATAGTAGAAAAGGTACGTCGCAATAAGCATGGACTACATGTGCTAGTACATCCTTTGATAATCCACTAAACTGGTGCATTGCCCGTTAGACAATAAAAATACATTTATTGTTAAAATATCGTGGATATGTTATTGATTTTCTCTTCAACAAACTGGTGAGAAAATCAATAAGTTATCCGCGGCGTCTCACACGAATCCGAAAGACCTTCACTTAACCCTGTTGCTCATTTCTCTCGAACAAATCCGGAAGAAATTCGAGAAATTTATGGAATTTTCCCATACAGAACCAGAAAACTTCTAAGCAAGTTCTCCCGAGTGAGAAAACAGAAGAATCCTGGAATTTCGAGGACGGGAGGAAAGGAAAAAGACCCGCGTGGCATGAGACATTCTACGCAGAACCAACGAAGTTAGAAACCAAATAAAACGTAACTGAAGCTATAAAACAGCTTTGGTTTCGAGAAACAGTGAAAAAATTAAGAAAGCACGGGGGAACTCCGACTTCTCGGAAGAAAAGCAACTATAAACATCGAGATGGCGGAAATCCAAGACCAAAATAACACTTGCTTGTACTCTAATCAGATCGAATGAGGTGAAAATGAAACACGTGGATCCACCATTCACACTTCCTTCCCAGAAGGGAGAACGTGGGGCTACATCAAAGAGAAGTCAATGCTGAGCTATTGATTACAAGTATCACAAAGGCAAAGCAATTACAACTAATAAAAGCAATAGCAGTTACAATAGCAATTACACGGTACCCATCTTGAAAAAACGATCGAAACAATCACTTTACGAACGTAACCAAAGAAACGGATAGGGACACTGCTACGTAGATATCTGGAGCTCGAGTCGAATAACTTGGAAATTATGGTGTGACAGTGACTGAACACAATTGACTTAAGAAAGAATAGTTGGCGCTACAATCATCACTCATCACGGAAGCTGCTAGCACCACCAACCGGGCTAGCAGCAACCGCGTCAACTCTCACGAACGCGATTTACGAGTTCGACGCCATCTAATCGAAGTCCCTCTCCTCGGAGTCCCAAAATTCTCTAGGAATTTCAGAGAGTTCAACATCTTGTGGTCATTCTTCGAGTCCCTTGTTTACAAGATGCGAACCTAAGCAACTAGGAAAAATTCCTTTTCCTCGAACAATCAAGGGAAAGTTGGCTGCTTTGATCAGCAGCATTCTCGTTATTGGGCACAAATACTACGGCGCTGTGACCGTCATGAAGAAACAGTATGACGGGCCGTCTATTATAGCAGACATCCTGATAGCAGCTTGAGAAAACTAAACAAGTTGCCGCAACATACTCTGCTTTATATCGTCTCGTACAGCGCACCTGTAACAGACTGGAGTGTTCATGAATGCAGACCGAGCATGGCGCCGTCTGATTCTCTCGAAATTCACAGAGATTATTCGAAGCAACCAACCATTATTCTCTGCAGCCAGATTATAATGAAAGAAAATAAAGCTGATGGAGTGTTCGAAGTGAAGAAAATAATGGACGCCATTGACGATATCATCACGCTTCAAGATACTACCAAGCTCACGACGAATACCCTGCTGGTCACTATTCAAGGCATGCATAACAGCTCCAGAAGGATAAACATTTGACACCTGAGACCAAACAAGGCAGGGATAGCAGAGTGGCTAAAAGTGTAGGCTTACTTCTGCACATTCGAGATCGCTGGGTTCGATTCCCACCGAGGCTCAAACTATACCTTGCAAGAAACTGCAAAAATGGTATTGTTATCAACGTCAAGCTCGGGTTGACAGACCGGCTGATGGAGAAACCTACTCACACCAATATGTTCAAAAATTGCCAAAGAAACAGTGTTAATGCTAGGACGTTACCCGGAAGCGACGCGCAGAGCCCTCGCCGGGTTCTGTGGTTAGTATGCGAGGGCTACCGAGTGGTGAACGACCTCGGCTGAAGAAGTTAGTACGAAAAGGGATTCTGAACGTAAGGTCATCGACCGGGAAGACTCGAGGGAGACTGGAGAGGGAGTCACACTCTTCTACGACGGCGAGGACCTTAAACGGAACGGAATAGACATCGCAATAGAGGATTCCCTCAAAAATTGCGTCTGCGCCGTGAACAGGATCAACGGTCGAACCATGGCAGCAAGGTTGGATACAGAGGAAGGGTACTGGACCACATTAAGTGCATACGCACCGCAAGGCGGTTGTCCCGAGCGCAGATGGACGAGTTATATCGGAGCCTTGACGACGCCATTAGGTCAGTTCCGGAAAGCGATTACCTCATCGTAGCACGTGTTCTGAACGTTCACGTTGGCAGAGATAGAAGGGGCTTAGAAAGAGTGCGCGGAGGCAAAGAACTGGGGCGTAAGGATTGTTGAGTGAGAAAGGATGCTAGACTTCGCGAAAAGAGGGCCAGAAGGTAACCTATAGCAGTGGAGGGAGAACACGGAAGTCGACCATATACTCATAAGAAAATCAGTTCTCAAACTGTGAAGGACATCAAGGAACTGTAATGAGAGTAACCCACCACCCGACACAGACCCCTCCTGGCAGACATTGCCATAGAGCTCCCTGAGAAAACAAGGCTCAAGACCGAACGAATCAGATGGTAGAAGCTGCAAAAACAGGAAAGGGATGACGTCGAAAGAAGGATACTGGATATTGGTCTCTCAGACCCTGACGGGCCGACTCAGGAGACTTGGAACAGAGCAACTGAGATAATTCTGAAATGCGCGAAGAAAACGCTTAGAGAGACCCGAGGTGGCTTCAAAGGAGACATAGCAGCATGGTTCTGGAATGAGGAGGTTCAGCGGGTAGTGAAACAGATGAGAGAAGCGTACAAAGCGGTGGCAGAAAACGAAGAGCTCAGAACAGCTCGAGACCTACAAACGCTGCAGGAGGCTTGCCAAGGCAGCTGTGGCCAAAGCACAGAATACAGAAATGGATGCCTTGTACGAAACGTTGAAGAGGGAAAAGGCAGCTTTGCGGCTGGCTAAAGCGAGACATCGAGCCACCCAAAACATCAGGGTGGCGGTGGAGAGCAGCGAAGGTACCATTCTGAGGGAACCAGCCAAGGTCAAAAGGAGATGACGGGAGTACTTCGATGAGCTTCTGCACGAAGAGTTCCTTCGTAAGGAAAGCCAACAGAAGGAGGTTACGGCTAGCCCCATCCTACCTGGGACAGCGCGAAAAGTTCGCAAGGTGCTCGGAAAAATGAAGAATAGAAAGGCCGCTGATCCAGATGGGATACCAATAGAGGCATGGAAGGCAGTGGGTGAGCATGGATCAAAGCGGCTCACACGCTTCCCAAACATGATGACGGCCAGAGGAAAAATTCCAGATGCGTGGAGGAACAGTACCATCGCTCCCATATTCAAGCAGAAGAGGGACGCAATGGAGGGCTCCAACTATCGTGGAATGAAGTTGATAGCTCAAACCATGGAACTGTACGAATGGCTGATTGACTTGAGCCTGAGGGAGCTGGTCACCATATCTCAGAAGCAGTTAGGGTTCATGCCTGAGCGGTACATCACGGATGCCATCTTCATCATTAGACAAGTGATGGAAAAGTACCGTGAAAAGGGTCAGCCCTGCTACCTAGCCTTCCTTGACCTTGAAAAGGCCTTCGACCGTCGCCTCGGCCAGTAATCTGGAACTCGCTTCGAGAACGACAGACACCAGAGCACCGGGTCGCTCTCATACAAGACATGTACGATGAGGCTATGGCTGTCATACGCACCCCGCAGGGACTGACAGCGGAACTGGGGATCTCGGTAGGGGTGCACCAAGGCTCAGCTCTGAGCCCGTTCCTCTTCCTGCTCGTCCTGGATAGCATGGTAAAACACCTCATGGAGGGACCACTGAGGACCATTCTCTACGCTGACGACATTGCCCTGGTAGCGGATACCAAGGAAGAACTTCAGGCGAGGGTGCAGAGATGGCAAGCAAGGCTGGCAGAGAATGGTCTACAAGTAAACGTCATAAAGACCAAATTCCTAAGCTCCGAGAACTGTCCGAGTTCCATCGTGGACCGCCATGGAGAAAACATCGAAGGGATTCAGGACTTCCGATACTTGGGAAGTGATATAGCCGAGGACGGTACGGTACATCAGGCCGTGAAAGCTCGAATATATACGGCATGTCTGAAATGGAGAGAGTCCACAGGAATCTTCTGCGATCGACGGTACTCCAGGGCTCTAGAGGGCAAGATATACCGATCGGTGATAATGTCCGCAATGCACTATGGCAGCGAGTGCTGGCCCATAACAATTAATGTCGAGCAGCAGCTACATTCCGCAGAAATGAGGATGCTGAGATGAGCATGTGGCTGGACGCGGATCGACAGGATGAGGAACGAGGACGTCAGGTGAATCATGCAGACGGCAGCGGTCCATCTGAAGTTGTGGGAGCAGCGGCTAAGATGGTATGGGCACGTGCTGAGAAGCTCGGCAGACCACCCAATCAAGAAGGCGGGGAGTTCGAAGTACCCGGCAAGCGACCACGAGGAGCTTTGAAGAATAGGTGAAGGGACGTCATTAAAACGGACCTAACGCAAGTGAAAGCCAAGGCAGAAGATGCCTTGGATAGAGAAAATTAGCGGCAACTGACAAAAACAGCGGACCCGCAACGGCGCGGGACTGACGCTAAGAAGAAGGAGAACAAGAAGACCTAGCACCAAATCGCTCTTCAATCAACGAGCAAAGCAAAGATGCCTGTGCGGAGATGTACGTTGTCCATAGCAGTGCACAAGGTACTCGACATCTTACGCCCGACGAGTAGAAGGCAAGCGCCAAAAAAGTTTGCTGCAAATGCTTTGAAATGCTCTACTTCTTTTGCACTTCGTCCGGGTTTTCCCTAATGCTGCCTATAAGAGACACTAATACAGTGGGGGGGGGGGGTTTCAATTACGAGCTGTTTGATACGGTGGCAGTGCACGGCCGTACTCGACGAAGAGTAGAAAGAGACCGAGAATGAAAAGTTGATGAGAATGCCATGTGCTGCTCTCTCGCGGATGGTCGTAATAGTTCATAGAGCGTAAGGACAGATGTTTGCTGTTCGCAGATACATTGTGAAATCACGATCTGGTTGTCTTCCAAAGGTTGCTATTATAGTGAATCCTCTGGAATATAGTTTTGTGGACCACAAACACAGTGCACACTTATCTGTTTCAATAGAGCACAATTTTTCAAGTCTGCATGTGCCATAGACCAATCTTGTTTGAATCAGTTTCGCATGCTGTTTCTGTACCTATGGAGCTCACTTCACGGTCTTCGTGAAATATTGAGCAAAATACCAAGGCGATATAACGGTTTTTAGCGTAAACGCCAGTAAAAGGGCTGTGAGCGAGCAAGTGTTACAAAACGGAAGTTTGTGCCCAGGGTGAAGTCTGGAAGGCCATTGTTATAAACTGCTAAGCGTTACTCAAGGTCACTTCGTATATTAAGGGTTACTGCAATTGTGGGAAACAACAATGAAACGTGCTTGAAAACCTGTGTGGCGGTCGCTTCATGTTCTCGAGAATGTCGAAGAGATCGTCATTAAAATAAGGTGGTACTTCAAAATCTTCCAACATTTCCCTAGTTTGCTTATGCTGAAAAATAGCATAGCTTGTTAACTTCCAACAGAAGAACTTGTTATTGACGATGAGTACCTCTGCAAAATACTCATCGAATATGTAAAGTGGACTGTCGTCTTCATTTTCTCTCATATATTCAGCGAAGTACTTGAATTTCAAGAAAACTGGCCGACCCTTCGGAGTTTCTCCGCACTTGAAAAATACATCTCCATATTTTTGCGATAATTTCTGAAAAGTGAAAGTGGTTATTTGAATAAAAACCACGATGCGGCATGGGTGGCTGTCTCTTTCAGCAAAGACACAGAATCTGTCGGTTATAGTGAGTTTCTGCGGCAGACTTCACAAGGTGGCTACAACGCATTTTTTGGCATTAGTTTTTCGCACATGAATCCAGCCAACCATAAGAATTTAGTTATTATAGTGTTTTGTTAAAGGGCCTTTAATGGCTTGTCTCACGGTGGACTATGGTATATTCATGGTGTTTTTCATGGTTAACTGAAGAGAGAAGCCGGCTAGCTACGAGAGGAAGCTGGAGGTGTTAAGGGTGCACCGTAGTGAATATCCCTCTGTTATAAGCCAGCTACTTAGTGTGTTTGTTTTTTTGTGGGAATGTGAGCTGGTATGCTGTCGGTGTGCCGGTTGGTGTGTCGGTATCATTGCTATGATGTGAGACAGCACCTTCTCCCATCTATTCTATCAATCACTAATTTTGTACGTCTGCTTCTCGGTAGGTTTGTGGGTGGGCTTACCGGTATGACTGTTCGTTCACAAGTGGGTGAATGTGATAAGAAAATGATAGGGCGGAGCAGGGCTCTGAGTAGGAATAAACGAGCTAAGCAAACCGGACACTTTTGACAAACGGTTGCTACCGTAATCAAGTTTTCGTGGCGGGACCAACACATGCTTCCTTACATCCCAAGTGTTTTGGGTCTGGTTTGCTTACCTCAAACACATAGAACGAAGGAATTAAGTTAAAAGCAGATGCTTTATTGCTTTAGGTTTGGGTGCTATTGCAATGAGGGGTGGGGCTCTTGTAAAAAGTTGCTTATCTGCGCATCGTGGAGAGATCCTTGATGGGTCAATCTGCACATTCACGCGTATACTTTTGCCTAAGCCTTGGAGGGGGAAGGGAGGGCTCTTTTCCCCTTCACGGCATAGGTAAAAATAGGGTCCCGTTGTGTTATGGGATGCCCCCCCCCCATTGCGAAAGCACCTAAGTTCGTTTTAACGCGACTTGGTGGAGCGCTTCGTGTGCATTGCAGGGGAAGGAACCTTCGACGCAGGGGCTAATATGGGCTGTGGCCGAAAATAATTCCTGTTTACAAGAAAGTTGTGCACCGCAACCATCCATCGCCTCAGAAACGTTGCAGCAACGATAGAGCTACCGTTGGACGCATGCATACCACCACCACACCCATATCCAAAATTTGGAGCGGTTCACCGACCGCCGTCACCTTCCCCCATGCTCGCCTCCAAAACTCAGCTCCTTTCTGGCCTCCGCTCACCACCGTGCAATGGGTGTTGCCTCCCCTAGACGGCCTGCGTAGTACAATTCACGGGCAGCTTGCCACATGCTTTCTTCTACGCGGAGAGCGCAGAGACAACGACAAAACGCGAGAGGGTGTGTGATGACAACGAGCAGCGTCCATACGCGCCCTGGCGCGAAAACGTGGTTACTGTAGCAACCGTTTGTCAAAAGTGTGTGGTTTGCTTTCCTCGAAAGAAACTGACAGGGCGCGTATGGACGCTGCTCGTTGTCATCACACACTCTCTCGCGTTTTGTCGTTGTCTCTGCGCTCTTCGCGTAGAAGAAAGCATGTGGCAACGAAACTGACAGGCATTTGAGTATCATTGCAAGTTGTCGTATCATATCGTGGTGATAGCACTTCCCACTTTTATAAACACCTATTTCGTACTCTCGTCGTCATTCCGCGGTGTTTTAACGTCACACTGAGTGTCAGCACACCTGCCACCCAGTGCGACACTAGGTGCATGCATGTATGTAGGGATGTCGGGGAGCAGTACCATTTGGACTGAACCGATCAAGGAGTAGATAATCGAGTGAACAAAAACCATTGCAGTCTTTTCAGCAGGTCTTGGGTGCTGTAAGCTACCATGATGCGCGCAACGCTAGTAGATCTTACTAACATCTAGTGCAGTCAGAGAACGCCGATTACTGGGTGTGTAGCCTTATGTCACGATTTCGCACGAACAGACGCAGTGTATGCGGGCTATGCGCGTCGCGGTAGTTGGGTCATAGAGCGATTACACGATAATGGTAGGGAATACATAGTTGACTTGTAGTCGCTTCGGGACCCAAAACATGGGGCCTTCAGTTCGTCTGCATTACTTCGCTTGCGACATGCCGCGGTGCGAAATACCGACATAAGGGTACACACCCCCGATTACAACGACTGATGGGTGACATCAACGGTTGATTATACGTACGTGCGTCCCACCTCTGCCAAACCATATCGCGGGGTTGCTCCCTTTCGGAATATCCTGAGCTTGGACCGCTCCTCACCAAAGTTATGCGACGCGTGAGGTACATCAGCATAGAAAGGTGAAACTTTTATTCATATGTAATCTGCTGGCTATCCCTTTGTGTGTCTGTGTGTGTCTGTCTGTTTGTCACGAAATTTGTATCTCACTTCGCAGCAATGATGGCTAAAGGCTTATAAGGGGCAACGAAAGTAAATATCAGCGAATATGTTCCGCTTTTGGATTGAGAGTACGGCTTTGGCAATGATAGATGGTATGTGGAGCAGTCAGAGGAATATTAGCGAATGACAGCAATAGCCTTTGATAAAGTCCAAAAGAAAGAGCGATTAGTTTTCACGGATGATGCACCGCTAATTACTACTACATACTACTATATGCGGCCACAATTGCTCAAGTGTCACTTGATAAAGCATATGTCGCTGTTGTTCCAATATCAGATGTAGAATTATATCGACCACCTTACTATTCAGAATTCCGGATTGTTAAAAAGGTTGGGAGTAGTTGTAAACAACCAGTACTGCCCAAGCATTGAATGCTTGATAAGGAGACACACTGCAATGCCCAATACCACTGACATGACCATGTCATTCGCTAAACTATCTGTGTTCCCGAATAGTGGTGAATGTTTATGTTAAAAAATACCGCTGGCTAACCCATATGTAGTACTGCTTACTATCACTTGTATGACTATCCATCCATTGAATCAGTGTCGATAGTCTTCATTACAATATCCGGGCGTACGATGCGCGCAGTGCTGTGTGATGGCCGGCTGGTTCTCATAAAAACCCCTATTTTGCAGTCGCATTTCTTCTACGGTGTACTGACACCGCACTGGTTTCAGCACAAACGAAAGGTGCGTAGACGTGAAAGCTGCAAGAGTAATTGTACGGTGTAGACTAGGTCAAATGAAGTAAGTGTAGGTAATAAAAAAGCTTGTAAGTATTCGAATAAGCCGCATGTAGCATTGTGAGTCATCAGACTGTGCATAGAGGGCCAGAGAGTAGTGGGATACACAATCTTAGGCGTAAGTAAAATGAGTAACGGAGCCTCATTCTCCATAACTAATGGGTCGCACCTGTCAATGGATAGATCGCATAACAGCTAGCTGAGTAACCTTGTACGCTGTATCTACTAAACCACATCGCTGAGCATCTCCTTCAGATTATACGTAGCCCGCTACCTGCAGAGGCGAGCTATGCGCGAGGTATACTGCCATGTATCCAAACGTGGTATCATATATCCAGTAAGAGGATTTCACCTCAAAAAGATCACACAGCAGTCGAAGCAATCTCCATCGAGTGAGTCCTATACTGCGGACTTATTGGGAAATCTTTATGCAGTTGTTTTTTCGAGAAGTTGTGAATGATTTGACGGGAGGTTCTGTTACGAGAAGAAAACCGTTGGCATCTGTGAAGGTTAGGGCCAAAACTTTTGAAGGTGAGATACTGACAATATCGTGGTCCCCCAGTGAAGGATCAAGGGCTTCAAAAAGTACGCATCTCAACCATTCGACTTCCCTGTTTGAGGCTATCTAGGAAAGAATACAGGAAGCTAGACAGTTGCTGCTTTGAAATATCTACGCTGCGAAATTGTAGAGCCTGGACAAATTCAAAATGGAGTGTCTGTGCACATATTGTTATTTATAATGATACCAGCTGAGCGATATTGGGCAAATAACACGGTAGAACTGCATGTGGTGTGGAAATGACAGATTCTGACCAACCGGGATCACAAAAGTTCGTGTCGCATAATTCCACATCACGATAAGAGCAATACTGAGCGCTTGCTTAACTGTTTTCTCCACAAACATCAATCACTTTCCAGGATTTGAGGTAGCTGCGACGTCGAAACATTCCTACTGATATCGGAGTACGAACCATGTTCACTTGCTAAACATGTAGTGCTCAGAGGCAGTGTTAGCGTAATTCGATTGTTTCATTCCTTCAGTCCAATTGATACTGACCGGTGGACGTGTTCACCACAAAAGCTGACACATCAAATACCACGTCATTTCGATCAATACGGCTTTAATACGATACGATAAGTATCATTTGGCTTCATGCTCATTACTCTAGACCTCAGTCCTTCTTCGGCGAAGTCGACCCTAGGAGGTGGAGTCTATCATCCAAAGGCGTTACTGCTATCCGTTGCGCCAATTCTACAGCACAGAGGCGCCTTTTTCACCGGGATTTCACCACAGATAGCCTTCTTAGACCTATAGTTTCCATGTGAGTGACTTCTTTTGGGGATTTCTCTTCTAACCACATTACCTCAATGCTGTTTCTAAATTAAATATTACTTTCAAATTTGAACCCACTCAGTAAGTTTTATCACATCTCCCATTCACACTTTAGGCTCTCAGCCTGAGGAATTCCATTGATCACTACCTACCTCGACGATTTCGACCCCTTCCCTCTCTCAGCGGACTAATACGATCCCCTTGCCGAGGAATCCTCGAGGAGGCTTGACTCTACACACGAGCACACGGACACAAGGACACACGTAAATACGGATACACGGACACTAAGCGAATTATACATAGTCGGATGGTTCCGTAACTGTAACAAGTGCAATTATTGAGCGTACATTTTGATGGCATATTGAGTTCAATATGACTTTTTTGTGTGCTCCAAAATTTCCAGTCACCCTGTTCGTATTGCTAACCAGTGTGGCGGGCGCAAACTATAATACTTTGCGCAGCACAATGAATTGTATGAAATGACTTCCATCTTGATTCATCACAAGTAAACCTTCTAGCATAAATGCATCATAAATTCTTTTATTACTATGCGATCGTTTACGAAAAGGGGCGTCTGATGCTCAGTGCCTGTGGATGAACGTCTTTTGTTTGTGTTCTGATATCAGTTACCGATGTATCGGCTTATAAGGGTTGACAAGCGCCATTAGAGAGCGAATGAGATAAAATTTGGCACACTGCTTACAATATTATACAAGCGCCGTAGTGAAAGCGTCTGATACTCAGTGCCATTCGGTGAACACTATTTGTTTACGTTCTAACATCGGTGGTATCTACCGTATGTATCGACAGCTGAATTGCCCAGCGGGCAAAGCAAGTGATTCATTTCCTTACGCGGTACCAGCAACAATACTTATGGTGAGTATCGACCACGAGACTATGTAAAACTCCAAATAGTGGTGAATGTTTACAAAAACGATAAGCATCAAGAACTGTCATAGGAGCCTACCACCAACATGAAGGAATCACTCAGCAAGTGGATAAATTGCCAGCAATCAATGCAATCTAAAACAAAACTATCCATTCCTAAACTATCCAAACTCCCAATAATGAATACTTAGCCAAATTGTTGAATGACTAGAGGATGAATTTCTTGATCCATTCACTTCGATAGCATTGCACTAAGAGGTACAATCACCTGAACCGCAGAAAAGTGGTGGCCTTCTTGAATGTGCGATATGCAGTAGTGAATGACTGGTTTGTCGACACCTAGTAGCTCAAGCACTAAATGCTCAGCAAAAGAATATACTTCGTACTCCGATATCAGTCGCAACGGGATGCTAAACACATGGATGCTGCATTAATAGTGGGTGATCCAAAATAATAACATTGGATTGATAATAGTTGAATGGTTCAGATTCTACAAGGAGCGTGAGAAGTCAAATGTCGCCAAATCAGCGTTTCCAACTGACAGTGGGATGTTGTCACTCAAAGCTGTTGTGGGGAGTGGTACGGGAACCTCAGTGGCAACTGATTTAATCTGGTAGAGACAGATAAGGGTTTTTAAGAGTCACTAGCAAGTAAGTGATAGATACCGTTTACCGCTATCTAATACAATACGACCACTATGGCGAAGTGTGTGATGCTTAGTATCACATGACAAGCATATTTGGTTTGTGTTCTGATATCGACGGTCAAAATGTTTAGCTTTTCAAGTAATGACGTGTGTTATTTGTTACTGCGATTTTTATGAGCAATCTATCGAATATGCTGTCTAAATTTTTTTTATAGTAGGACAAGTAAACCATTTTCTAATGCTGTACCAGAAACAATAAGGCGTATCGACTGCTAAGCCATATGTAATTTCATTTGAAGACGCATGTTCAGCAAATGATAAGCATCGGTAACTGAGAACTGGATCTCTCCCAAATATACAGGAATTAGCAAACGAGCAAACGAATCGCTATAAACTAATGCGATCAATTCCAGTCCTATCGAGCGCTGATCTGTTTACTCTCCCAAACAGTGAGTGGTACAGGTTAATAATCAATGGTGAACAAAATTCGTTCTTAATGCCATGTCAGTTGTAAGAAAACTTGGCGAACGCTGAATCATTTAAGCCTCGAATAGGGTCTAATGTGGTAAGAAGTGATAAACGTATGAACTATCAATCATCTATGTGTCCTAAAAAATAGGCATTCGCTGCAGGGATAGATGTATTTTGGGCACGACGAAGGACTTTCAAACTTACAAAACGCATGAATTCATGGTTCGGGTCCTAGCATTGGCAACTTGCATTTTTTTGCACTCACTTTTTCATCTTTAAGTACGTCTGTTTATGCCAAGTGACTACGTTTCGTTGGCAGCGTGCCAGATTGGTTCCATTTACGAACTTTCAGCGAATTCGGTGATCTGACTTTTCTGGATACGTAGGAACCCGTAGTGCGCTAAATTCGCGATTTAGCACACAATGAGTGCAAATTCGTCTTAGAGGGTCAAATCATCTTTGAGGACACATTCCTAGCCAAAAAATTTTGACCCTAACTTCGAGAAAGAGTAGTTATTATGGTGCCCTTTCTATTTGTAGAAGTGAATGACTCACAGAATCGACGAACAATGGAATACGCACAGCACGAGTGCCTATCGCTATAACTATACCTATCAGGCATCAAATAAGACAAGTAGTGAGAATTTCCTGACAAAATACCGCCGATGCCTTCGTCGAACGTGTAGTCTAATGTGTACCAATACCCAGCACAAACTTTCGATTTCGGGTCAAAACCTAGATTGGGCTGGAAACTTATCCCTGGGGACAATTCGATTCCCTATCACGAATATCACATCCGTTCCTCAGGAC
The DNA here is from genome assembly GCA_963978905.1 of Trichostrongylus colubriformis. Taxonomy (NCBI): domain Eukaryota; kingdom Metazoa; phylum Nematoda; class Chromadorea; order Rhabditida; family Trichostrongylidae; genus Trichostrongylus; species Trichostrongylus colubriformis. The sequence continues at coordinate 22,210,903 of OZ022256.1, forward strand.
AGGCTCAAAGATTGGACTTTCGAAATTGCTGAGAACTGGTGAGGGAGAGTAGTCAGGAATTCTGAAGGTGATAGCTGCACTCAATCTCTATATTCAAACGTTTACGAACCCAAAAACTGAAAATCCTAATTTTGCGAAGATTTGCCCTTAGAGGGGATTGAACCATAAACCCCTTTTTGGCATGCGCAGGGCCGCTCAGCAAAACTGGACATGAGTTTTATATTTCATGCACGTATCCCCAACACGATGCGAAAAAAACTGCTCTTGAAAAGCGCGCCATAAGTTGGAACACCTTCTTAAGCACTAAATGCTGAGCAGGTAATTATGGTTCGTACTTCTATATCAGCAGGAATGTTCCGAACTCTAAGCTAGGTTCGATGCTGAATACTGATGATTGTTTGCGGAGATACCAGTTGAGTTAGCGCTCGTATCTCATCCCAGTATGTAGTTATGCGATATGAAGTTCTTTGACATCGTTCGCTCAGTATCTCAGCAGAGTACAGTCCAGTTCCCAAAGGCTGACAGGGCGTGGCCCACAGAGTTGGGTGAGAGTGTGTGGCGGAGTGAGAGAGATCGATACAAGTCCGCAGGCCTCGACCTGCCAGCTGTCGGGAAATGGACTGTATGTAATTATGCGATATGGACTCCTTTGACATCGTTTGGTCAGTATCGGCCGATTCCACATGATTCTACCGTCTTTCTCGTGCAGTACGATGGCTCAACTGGTCGGTTTGCAATCGCTTAGTATGTCTGTGTACTTGCGTGTGTCTGTATGTTGGTAAGGAAATTCATACAAATATCTACAATATCATCACTGTATTTTGAATGTTTGGTGCGCAATGACAATGATTGAGCATATTTTCATGTTTTGATATCAGATGTAGCGGGGTATCGCCCAGCAAACTGCCTAACCTTCAACTATGGTGTCTGTCTTCTGCCATCTGGTGAATGATCACGGTGCGATCTAAATTACTAGCAATGTTACTAGTAGTGATTCAGAAGTAAGATGCCCTGTGTGAGGAAATTGCTGTCAAATAACGCGATCGAATCCAAACTATCGAACGCCAAAGTCTAACCACTCAAATCGTGACCTCTACAGCACAAGAGCCAAATGATAATAGGGTTAAAGAGGTTCTTAATTCGATATCAGTTGTAGTAGAGGGTAGCGACTGCTAATGCTGAATCATCTGAACTTCCGAAAAGTGACAGAAGTGATATGCATGGGCGACTGAATTATCAACCAACAATAAGACTCAAGTGCTAAAAACTCAGTAAGTGAGCGTGATTTGTACCCGGTTATCAGTAGGAATGATTCGAGCGTTGAGCTGCGTTAAATTGCGAATAGTGATGAATGTTCGTGAAAATGCCAGTCGAAATAGCGCTCAGCACTGTGCTTATCTCAATGTGGAATACGCGCCATGGATTTCTTTGATATAGGTTGGCCAGTAGTAGCCAATTCGACATAACATAATTCTACCGTCATTCGCGCAACACTATGCGATAGCACAACTGGTGTGGCTATAACAATCTTAGATTGGTGCGAGACTATCGTCTTCTCAAAACCGTCCGTTTTCTTTTCTCCTTGGACTAGCTCACCACAATCACTCGGTTGCAAATAGGCACCACAGACGTGTCGAGAATGAGGCACACTTAACAAATGTTTTACTTGGGTAGGTCCCCACACCTAATTTGCCCTGATCAACAAAGCCACCCAACAGTTGACTTGAACTAATCATTATACAATCTGGCTATACCTTAATTGTCCAATTTTGTTGCGCCTTCCATTTGTCCGTAAGACCAGTGATCATGCAAGGTATTCGTGGCCTCTCGTGTTTTTCGCGAAATTCCTCCACAGTCATTACTTTTCCATCTACTCTAACCATCTTGTCTTCGAGCGGAGGTAACTTGAATGTTTTTGCATAGTTCAGTGAGTCCCATCCAACTTTTTCAAGCTCTGTGCAGGGGTTCATCAGAAGGATTAGTGACTGAAAATTGAATAGGAACATATAACTTCACAAACCAGGACGATCCTTCATCTGAGCTGCTATTATCCGTCGCTCGCATCTGCTGTAGAACATTTTGTATCCGTAGTCGGATACTGACTTCTGCAAAATGGGTAACTGACAACGATTCAGCGTGCTGAACCACATCCTCTGTGCTCTGGAGAGCGAGCACTAATGATGCACCCCATCGAGAAGTAACACTACCAATTATTTGCTCGTTTGTTCTGTCCCTCCACTTCGGTCATAACGCACGCCCATCGAGTCTGTGAGGCAGCGTTCATATTTTGGAATTTGCGCAATTGCTGAATTGCGGAATTAGCGGAAAACGATAAAGATGCATCGTGAAGATATCGATTGGAAGATTTCAGAACTTGCGGAATTGTGAAAATGCAGAATCGTGGAATTTCCGGGAATGCAGAATTGTCGAAAGGGATAAGATAGTGATTGGGAGAATTGCGAAATTTGTCGAACTGTGGAAATCCGGTTTGTGGAATTTGGAGAAGACAAAACTGTGTATTGATTCCGATGCTACGAAGGGACGAGAGGATCAGAGAAACTAATAGGCGAGAATCGTCTTTTTGCGCAAATTCCAAATTCTGCAATTCTGCGAGTTCCAAAAGTAAGAACGCTGTCTGAAAGGCAAACTTAGTAGTGAAGCTAGTTGTGGGCATTTTATGAGCATGAACTGAGCTCATTCAGAAACGCTATAGTGCTTACAAGGGAAGGATACCAGGTCGAAGTGGCCATTTGTAAAGAGACATATATCGTCAGACGTGTTTCTGGATCTGATCTCAAACCAGCTTTCAAAATCTGCCAAACGATTCTTTGAAGGAGTTATGGAGGTTTTTCTGAATGAACGGCTACACGTTGGAGAGTGGTTTTCATCATTGCGGCGGGGCAATCATGGCCTTGGTGTGGCACAGATGGCATGATCAGTTTTTTTTGCATTTCATGAAATTTCTCCATTTTGTCTTTCATTGTCAGTAGGTGCTTTTCATTCATTTCTGAACGTTTCCTTGTACTGGTACTTATTGCAATCATGAATGCTCTTACACTTATTTATAACTACTAACATGACTCACAAAAGAATTATACCAGGTCGAGGAGGCTCCCATATCACAGGAAGTAGGCGTTGCCGCGTTAAAAGATTATCATAATCGCGCACAGTGGGTCGAACTACCCCTCTGTGCAAATTTTTAGCCCAATCCTGCTTTTGGTCTCACTTCGAATTGGGGGGGGGCCACGGGGTTGAAGTGGTAGTTTTCGAATTCTCATCTACAAAAAATCCTGGAACCTGAACAAGATAACTTACACATACCTGTTACACTTGCCCATCGTACTAAACGTACGTAACAAGCGTCTAATAAGAGCATTTCCTCGGCAAAGGTCAACGACTTCTGCTTTTTTCAGTCAACGACTTCTCCTTTTTTCAAGGTGTTGACCACCCAATAGCCCGTGAATTTTCCCGAAATTTGGTCAAATTCTCGAATTGGCTAAAAACATGCTCCTTGGAGTAGTTTGATTTCCTGAACACGAAAATCGTACTAGTTTTGCACGTGAAGGACAGGCTCTCGCGTTATGGGCTACCGAACGTACAATGTCATAGCATTATTTATTCAGAAAAACTTCCGTAACTTCATTTCGAGAATCGTTAGGCAGTTTTCAAGAGCTGGTTTGAGATCAGCATCCAGAAAAACGTGTGATAATATATGTCTTGCTACAAATGACCACTTCGACCTGGTATTTTTCCCTTGTTAGTAAGGAGAGCACGAGCGGAGACTGCAGTAGTGCAGATGTACCGGAATTCTTTTTTGCACATGAGACCACTTCGTAGAGTCGTCTTTTAGGCAGAGAGGCAGTATAATCGATTAGGCAGTATAATCGCTGATGTCGTGTATATTAGCTTGCCGTTACAATCATCCACAAATGTACATACCTTGACCCTTCGTGCGATGTCGATGAGATCTCCGAAAATACTCGCGGTTTTTAGATATGACCAAGCATCAGAAGCAACCGGAGCCGAGGAATCCATGCTTGGCATTATAAAGCGGTATCAGGTATCATATCATATCACACCATATCATGTTAAAGACGCGTCTTCAAAACGAACAAGAAGCAGATCGTGATCACACGTGTTGCAGAACGTAAAACAGAACATGTGCCATCGTGTATTTTGCAAGCTGGGCTCCACTTTGTCCTTACAAAACGGAAATTTCGCATTGCGAACTTCCGCACACGACGCACCAGCTGGGGCGCCTTATCAGTTAAATTTATAAAGATGACATGTACTAACCGCTACCAATTCATGGTCAATCGACACCAAAAACGGGAACCTCATGATTCCTCTGTCTCTTTGCTACACCTTTCTTCAAAACTTTCCAAATAATTTGAAAAAGGTATAATTAGAAAGTTCTACTTAAGGTGGATGTGTGAATTAGTGGAACTCCTACTCGTCTTCTCTCCTTCGACATAATTTTCGAGGTTTTCGCAAATTTTGCTTTGAAGAACCACGGGCGATTCTCGCCGACGCGGCAGAGTCGTAAACCCTCCACTTCGACTGCGACATTCTAACGAAAGGCCTCACATCCAAAAATACCCTTGTATTCGGTGAGAACATTAACCCGTGATCATTTTGGTATTTCACATGTTAGGATTCAGCAGCTCTGAACTGAAAGTTGTATTTGAGAAATTTTTTTGAAGTCTGGAGTGTGTTCGTAGCTCTGCATTTCAAGGGGAAGACGTGCTACAGATGCATCAGGAGGTTGTGAAGGTATAATCTGCTGGTTTTCGAAATGCCTTCTCATGGTGAGTAGTACGGTTGTTTTTTAATCCAAATGATGTACGGTTGTTTTTGAATCCAAACAGTCGACCACATATAACCAGTTTTTTGGCCCACCACACTGCGCACCACGTAACGGAATGTAATAATAAAAAATTACTGAATTTTTCGAAGTGTCGTAAGGAGTATTAGGGGTACATTAAAGCGTGCCCATCCGAAACGGTTTCCTTTAATCCAGTAGTAAGCATTGTAGAACCGAGTATGGAAGGAAAGTCGAAGTGTTCAGCATTGCAGAAGTGAGGGAACGTGAGAAGCATGAGAAGAAGCCCCTGTATTCACCTTTGTCAGACATGATAAAAAAGGACGAGCCACGTTGAAACGTAGAGCAGCTGCTGAGAGAGGCGTCTTCTCTGAAGCTCAGAGACGTTCCTTTAACTGCAAAATCGCGACACATAATTTACTCAGACCTGTAGCTTTCATCTGGCGACTCCCTTCGGAATTTTTATTATTCACAGTACCTTTATAACCGTCACTTTGAAAACTTATTACCCTCAATAACTTTATCAACTTCCTTGAGTGTTGCAATAACTCCATGTTCACCTTAGCCTATGTACCCGTCATCACCTTCTATGACTCCTTCTTTGTACCCGACAAGACAACAGGGAGCGATAAGAAATGGCTATGAGTACTCGAGCTATGTCTCTGTATTCACTATCACTTTCCATAACACCCCACTTCTACTTGTATTAAAGACATCATTAGGGGTAATGTGGTAATGGAGAAATCCCTAGAAGAAGTCACTCACATGGTAGTCCTGGGCCTAAGAAGGCTATCTGTGGCGAAATCCCGGTGAAAAAGCGCCCCTCTGAGCTGTAGAAACGCCGCAAAACCCCGCAAACGCACTTATGCTCCGCCTCTTGACAGGTAGACCCCGCCTCCCGATGACGTATTTCCCGATTGACTGGGGTGAGAGCGGTCAAGAAGATACGGTAGGATTGAATGTTTTGCTGCGCGCTTTCGCAGTTTTAGCTTGAAGCTCATTCCAAAAAATAGATGCTGTCGTATTTCCAAACATTCCCTTGTCATTACTTGGCAACATGCCAATGAAGAACTAGATCAGACTACCTGCCTCTTGACGGAAAGGTCGTCCGCGTCGAGAATCAACAGTGGGAAAGGGGTCCTATTTCTCGGGTTTTTGGCCAGTTCCGTTCGTTGTTTCTTCACTGTCCTGTTACTAGACATCTCGACTTTCATATCCACTACTTCTTTTACTTTTCGTCCGACTTTCCCCTAATGCTGCCTTTAAGGCTGAACTGGAACCCAACCGCGCATTTTTCGAGCACCGTTCATTGAGGACACTTTCTGCCCTACTACAGGCGAACTTCTTTTGTTTCCTTCAAAATCTCATCGCTGACAGCGAACCATTCTTCCCAACGTTTCAGAACTCCTGAAGCATTTCGGTCTGAGTGAGGAGTATTTCATAGTCCTGAGTAGGCGCTGGGTAGCTGAGTTTTCGATGATTCATGCCCCAGATTTCGAGCTGCGCTCATCCCGGACAACGCAATTTTGAAATAAACACTGCTCACTGAGGATACGCTCTTCTTACTGCGGGAGTGCCTTAGCTTGAAACTGACCCGGTCTTTGCAATACGTCCTTCAGTAGTCCTGATTGTTGTGACAGACAGACGCTCAGTTGGAAAGACAGATTAAGCCCAATGCACGCCCATATCCCAACTTCTCCCCGGGCCTGTGCCTTTTGGGCTCTGATAAAGTGAGCTTTTTGCTTTTTCACCCAAGTACTACCTATAACACAATTGACCCGATCTATTGAGGTTGTCTTCAGATAGTTCCAGTTTCATGACAGACGGTCATACTGAGCCTATTAAGCCATTTCCACTAGGTACCGACTGCCTAGACACTATGAAGAGGAGAGGTCACCCTCCTTCCCTCCGACTGCGTAGACACTATAAGAAGGGAAGGAGTTACTCTCAGCTCGCCGCGCTAGCGTAGCATCCAAAAGTTGCTCAAGAGCATTTGAAATGAGCAGCCGTATTTACCGACATTTAATCCTCTGCTCCTTTGATAGCCCATGCCTCTACTTTTGATGATATACCCTTTGATCTGACGATATACCCTTTGGTCCGCAATCCTTCGATTTCAATTCTACCTCGCAGAATTAGCAATTTCGCTCAGTATCAATTGGTAGCCTATGACCCTGCGAAATTTTTACTTCTGCGACTTCATCCATTTGAGGATTCGGTTCAATAATCGTTATTTGTTCTCTGCGTAAACCTATGACTTCACTTTTGCCGTCTATGACCAATCTAGGGAGGAGCTGCTATTTTGTGGTGAGTATCGTCAGTCTAAAATACGCCCTTCGCAAGGAGAGATCTCCTCTAGCTGCTCCACTTAATCGCGGTTCACCTTAGCTTATCTTTTCACGACGCGTGGGCTATATTCAGTACCTAAGCGAGGATCCAAAATTGAGCATCGGACGTTTTAGTGCAAGCCCCACCCACGGTAGACGGAGCTAGGCTTAGTTCTCATGTGCTCCGTACACATAGGTTGGTCCACGCCCAATCCTAACTTGCCCGATTCAAACAAACCCATTCCCAATTTTCATCTTATGTGCTACGTACACATGTGTTGACTCCTAACCAATTCGAACCTGCCCGATCTCTACTGGCCGATTCCTAAATTATCCGATTTTCGGCACATAAACGAGGACTTAAACTCGAGCACCGGCTATTTTCGCGCAAACTGGCCTCTACCGAATCCTAACATGCCCGATTTTTTGATACCGAGCGAGCACTCGAATTTGTGCACGCACTAATTTCAGGGCAAGCTCCGCCCACGTTAGACGGAGCTAGGCTTAGTTAGTCTCATGTGCTGCCCACCCTTTTATCAGTCCCTATCCAGCCCTTACTTGCCCAATTTAAACGCACACCACGCGATAATCATATCAGTGGCTAACTTTCTTGGGGTGAATAGGTCCTTATATAACTGCTGAGGCTGCACCCTTGTCGCGGCTTCATAGTGCATCCTTGTTGCGATAGGCGCGCTCTACTTCAACCAAGCCGCGCCCACAGAACCGAATCACACCTGGCCGTAAACGAACAAATTTTTATCGTGGCTCTTACGTGGAGAAGGAAACTTGCGATTGGACGAAATAGGAAAGAGATTTAAATTGTGCTCTGTGTTTGGTGAGCCTCCCCACCAGGGTCAAGCCTCCGTCGAGGAATCCTCAACAGGGGGGTCGTATTTGGTCCGCTAGGAGGGGGGGGGTCGTAATTGTTGAGGTAGGCAGTGATCAGCAAAATTTCTCAGGCTTAGGGTCTAAAGTGTAAGGGGAGAAGTGATTAAATTGACTGAATGGGTTCGAACACAAAACTAGTTTAACTTAATGACCATGAAAACCTCATGCATGGCGCAATCCACAACGAAACCGGCTAGTACTAATAACTCTTTCGTTGGTCCGGTGACACCGGAACTACGTACAGAGACACCTCCGGAATTCATCGATAAGCCGTGGAAAGCGATATCTATCAGCGGGTACCACCGTGGATGGACACTCCAGAAACAATAGGATTAAAGCGGAAAATTAGCTGATATGGACTTCTTCCATATCTTACTACGATCGCAAGTACGTAATATAGTGTTGGCGGCCACTATGCGGACCGGAAAAACGTTTGTATTCATTGAGAACGTGGATGAAATCCTCATGCATGGCGCATCCCACAGAGAAGCTGACCGACGCTTCTCGCCTCTCCACTAGGCCTCCGAGAGCGAAGGATGCATACTGGAAAAATTTCAGTAACAATGAATCGATTTTTGGGAAGATTCGTGGAAAGATCTCGCAAATTCGGCGAAAAAAAGCCTTCCTCATCACCCTTCCCTCACAATAACTTTCTTCGTTTTGAAGATATGGTATAGCTCAGGTAGTCATTCGAAAGCGACAACCTAGTAGACCCTGCTTCACCAAATGAACTCATATGGTTAAGTTTGAAGGAAGTTATGGCCATTTCCGTGAAACACTTCGAAATTTTGCTCATCAAATCCTCATTAAAGAACCCATATCGAGAACTAAGCAACCATTGGAGCAAGGAAGCGGTCAGTAGATAGGCCTGAGGGAGTTATTAGGAAAACAGTTCACGGCTCTTTGAAAGATGGGCTCTAGGTAAAGTTTGAAGTGTTTTTATAATGTCGAAAATTAGTTCGGGGAAGATAACGCGCTCCAACGCGTCGCCGCGTCGCACGTCGCCTGGAACGAAAAATGAATTCCAGGAATTAACTGATCCAGTTTCTCTCTCGGTTTATCTTATGTGTTATGTTTTTTTACATGTTATGGTTGTGGTTATGATTGTTCATGTGTTCTATGTTGTTATGGTTTCTTTATGTCTTTTGGGGGTTCTTTTGGGGTGGGAGGAAAGGAGAGAGGGCGTTTTCTTCGCCATGCGATGCGGTTTTTTGATAAAAACTGTGTTAACATTTAAAAAACCTTTATTGATATCCAACAGATTGCAGCAAATTCAAAACTAACAATCGCGGACGTAAAAGGGGGTCGTGTTGGGGGCCCCTTTTTGGGGGGGGTCGTATTTTTTGGAAATTTTCCTTATCTGGACGCTTGACCCTGCTCCCCACTCCCCTATTTTAACTTGCTTGATCTCCACAGACCCATTCTTCACCTTTACGAATTTTGAAACTCAAGCGAGCGATTTTTGAACACCAACTCGTTTTGGTACGAGCCCCGGCCATGGTAGACGGGCTGCTCGAGCTATCTAGACCCACTCCAAACTTGCTTCTTAAGTGCTCCGTACACATAGAATGGCCCCTACCCAGTCTTATCTTGCCCGACCCCTACAGGCCACAGTTCAGTTGAGAAAGCATCATGCGACGACAGACCACACACACATCCGACCGATCTCACCTTCTTCTCTAGGAGTCACCTTCTTTGGTCTGTGAAACGCTGCTATCGCAAGGGGGGCATCCCATCATGGGCATTATTTTTACCTAAGCCCAAGAGGGGAGGGGGGGGGGCGGGGGAAGCACCCCTTCTTTCCTCCATCAAGGCTTAGGCAAAAGTATAAGAGTGAGTGTGCAGATTGACCTCTCAAGGATCCCTCCAAGATGCCAAGATGAACAACTTTTTATAATATGCCCCTCCTCATTGCGATGGCACCTGTAAGACCCTTTCTTCCATCCGAGGATTCCGTTGTGTGTAAATATCTGTCTACGTCCCTTGACAAGCGAAGGCGAGCGATTGCGCGATTGCTTAGATCAGCAGTGCGCAGTACGAATCCAAGCCTGCTCGACTTCCCACGAAACTGCCACATGGCATTTCAGGGCACGATGCAGATCACTTATTGCTACTTTTGCTTTATTTAAACAGCGACTTTTCTTGACCTATACCGTATCTCTTTCGCCATGACTCGTTAGGCAAATCTGGGAGCTAGATTTTTCGATGGTGATCTAGATAATGACAAGAAAATTAGTCATGAACTTTCACGAAATTCAGCTATGCCTTTTCTGGGTGTGCACTTATTCTTATTGTTGTTGTTGCGGCTCGTCGGGCGGTTGCCCTCCTAACCGCACCGCAACAGCATCGTGGTTTCGGGTCTCCGGACCCGCGCCACCCGGCTGCTATGCCTGCGGGTTGTCACTGCTCACATGGGCTTCCCCAGGAACCATACTGCTTTCCCCACAGTATGGCCGCCGCTTCCCGGAGGCATCGACTCTCACACTTCTACCTATAACCTACATTCGATATGACAGCAAGCACAAGGATCACAGCACCCATATTTATTATATACATATTATTTACAATAGTCGCCCTACTCTCATCATCCTGCCCGGACTCAGGTCCGACCGTGCTCATCTCTCCAAGGGTCAACTATTGGGATACTAGCGGTAACTGCGGTAACTCCCTGCACCCCTGCAGGCTAACTACCCCGCCTGCAGCCGTCCACGTCCTCGGGTGTAACGGACGTGGGCATGCCAGCGCTCAACCAAGCCGACCGCGGTCCGCCCGACCGCACCGCGTCCATGTCGGCCTGCAGAGCGTAAGAGACAAGCTCTTACCCTCTACAGTCCAGCCTGGCATCCTAGCAGCCTTAGCCCGGTGCCCTCTCCTTCCGGGGGGAAAGTGTGTAAGCACCGACTGGCAGAGGCGACCCCTTTTATAGAGCCACGGAATGGGGGCGGGGCCGGGCGCGCGGTGCGCCCACAGGGACAGTCGCGTTCCGCGACAGTTGTTGACATGTGCATTCCTGTGCAAGCCTGAGAAAGATAGAATGAAACCAGAATAGTGACGTGAGTTAGATAACGCTGATAAGATAGCGAAGTGAAACTTTTGATATAGAAAGGTTCATAGTGCAGGGATGCATTCATCGAGTTCAATATTTCCTGATGTTAATTTATGGACCTACTTCACCTCCGCAACTTTTCTCAGAGACTTTGTTGAAGTTATCCTTGTAGTTAAGGTGAGTCCACAAAATTGTTTCTTTATCTGGAATTAGCTGCAAGGATACAAGTACCTCGGAGCTTCCGTACACCCGGTCCGCATGCACGCGCAATTCATGATTTCATGCAGAAACTGCAACCAAGGTGCTGTAGTTGTCCAAAATGGTAGTCGAATGCTGAAGAAGATTGCAGAAGTGTCTATGCGTGTAGGTGTAGTTTGTGTAAATATAGGTGGATCACAGCGAGTAATGAGTGACGTAGCATGGGATGGTCTTCGAAATATAGTGCTAACCAAGAATCAAGACATCAGCCATTTTTTGAGAAAGCATATTCCAGGCTAAAGAGTCCATTTCGTATTCTTTACAATCACACCTGCGATCGAGGCCATCAGGCAGTTAGGCCATACCCAACTGAATGAGATCTTTGGCGCATTGGAGCCGGCGTATTGGCGCATCGGAGCCGGCGTATAGGCGCATCCGCGCATCCGCGATTTAGGATTTTAGGCTATGCCACGTGCCGCCACGTCGGTGCATTTGCACTGTGGCAAATAGCCAAAATCGCGGATGCGCTGATTCGCCAATTTTCTTTAATCGTGGATGCGCCGATCCGCTTATTCTCTCAAATCGCGGATGCGCAAATGCGCCCATTTTCTCGATCGATACTAACAGTAGCGCTCAAAATTCTTCGGTCGAATGGTTTTCGAGCTATAACTTTTTTTCTACCGAACCAATCCAAGCGAAATTCTAATATGTTGCACCTGAGTGTAATGTATATGAGATATCGTGCTGAGCTATGAAACTGTAAAGAATGCATAGTTAAATAGAAGTTTTTGTTATGACACCGGCTTTTTCGGCCTCTATGCCTATCACATCTTAACTTTTTCTTACCTAAACCTATCTTTGACGCTTAATTTGGGTCAGTATCATGGCTGGTGCGCCTATGGTAATGGCTAGGTGAGGAGAAGTCCTCCAAGGTACGTGAGGCGGCCATGAAAACGTGGGAATCTGGAGTGAAGGTCGATGCTATTTCAAGGATTTTGAAGTACCACATCAAACGATATCGTCGATCCTAAACCGGTACGTGGATGGAGGTTCTCCTAGTAATGCAGAGAAAATGGAAATACGTTATTCTGCTTCTTCCATGCAAGACATACGGATCATTCGCCGCTAAAAGCCGTTCCTCGTCTCACGGGTGTGGACATCGTCGCTAACGATAAGTTTTCTGGAAGCGATGACACTAAAATCAGTTGATAGACTGTGGGGAGAGGCTTCAATGATGTTGGAACCTACGGACGACGTCCGGTCCAGGAACGGTCTATAACACCCAAGAATAGAAAAGTCAAAGTTGCCACTGCGTGGCGCCATCTTTCCTGCAGCTCACCGGATTGTGGCAGAGTCCCTCTCACCGATGAAAGCAAGTTTAACTTGTTTGGAATTGATGGTATGTGATATGCGAGGTGCCCTTCAGAAAGATTCATTCTGAAGTGCGCGGAACTCGCAACCAGGGATGGCTAAAGATCTGTGGTGGTGTATTAGGCATTTACACTTTACGTTGTGAGTCTCATTTTGCAGATAGAGGAACGGCGACAAGGAAAGTGCACAGGGACCTGGACGTACTACCATGGGCGAGAAAAGGTTTGTCTGCTGGATGGATTCTATAGCGGGTTTCGGTCCAGATCACGCGTAAACAGAGGGTGAAGAAGCTTTCCAGCACCAAAAAGTCACACTTCTGTAGTGACCAATTCAATCCCTGGACTTGAATCCGGTAGAACACATGAGGGAAAAGCTCGAGGGACGCTGCTCACTGAAAATTAGTAGGAACAGAGAAGAAAAGTACGCCCGACTACCGGGAGGCTATAACGTCTGTCTCGTACAGTTACTGAGAAGCTCACGGATTCGATCTCGTTCCTAGGTGCTGCTGCGAGCAAAATTCGCGGTTTACCTACGAAATATCAATGGTTCTACGGTTTGTCGGTTTTGTACTCCAGAAGAAACCCATTTTTCCTTTCCAGCCTTTCCCGCGTTTTAGATGATTTTGTAATAAATGCTTGTGAAAATCTATGAAAATAGTCTGACGGTATTTGAGTGGTAGCAAATATTCAGAAGAGTTTTGAGCACAACATACTGAAGTTTTGCCTAGTTCGGTTCAGCAGGAAAGTGGCAAAAAAAGCAGTCGGTCGAAGACTTTTGAGCGCTACTGTATATTTAAGGGCAGTGTTAGGGAAAAATCGGACGAAATGCGAAGAAAGTGGCGAATATGACGGGCGAGATGATCAGTAATACGACGGTGAAGTAAAAACGGAAGTAAATGACCAAAACCCCGAAAACAGAACCCCTTTCCCCATCACTAATTCTCGACGTGGACGACGATTCCGCCAGGCGGGTGGCCCGGACGACTCTGCCATTGGCATGTATCAATGCGCAAAAACAGCGTAGAAACAATACAAACAACTTAAGAGGCATCATATCGTTGACTACAGACGAGCGAAGACAACGAGTGAGCATTAATGGAAATGAAAAGTAAGTGCCGGGTCCATGGCAACTAGATTCCAAATACAGATTTATCAATAGATATCAAGTAGTAACGATCAGTAGTAAGTACATGGCCGCTACGGTGGCTCTACAGTAAGCAAGGAACACAATCAGACAGAGATCCAGGTAGATGGAGGCAGCGTCGGTGGCGGTGGACTTGTGGCAGATCTCCTGGGTTGGCCCGGCCGTCCGTCGCGTCCTCGGGTCCTCGACTCCCCCGTCGTCGTGGCTCCTCCCTGCCGTCGTCCCAGAGTTTTTCCTGCTCGCTGTTATCGCCGTCCATCATCTGAAATGCTTTTTCGGTTAGGGAATGTCCTCATGACTCATCCTCCTACAGTACCCTTTACAAGAATAATAGGAAAGAAAAACTCGCGAACTATACGAGTAAGCAGCAAAAATTAAAAGCAGAGAAAAAGATAATCAGCTGATTAGAAAAGGGTCGCGACGTTCTGCTTACAAAAGCGCGCCCCGATCGCTCCAGCCGGCCGCATCGCCTTGACCCCTTCCACCCCAGCCAATCAGGGGATGCTCGTCGCCAGGAGGCGGGCTACCCTAAGCAAGGCGGCTTGCCCTGATGAGGCCGCCTCCGCCACTGCTCAAGGGGGCGCCTTTTGCGGGGGATTTCGCCATACATAGGCCTTTCAGCCCCGTAATTTTAAAATCGATGCCTCCTAATGGGATTCCCTGTCACCCACATTCCCAAACACTGTCTTCAACTTCACGCCGATGCGCCAAAAATCCCATTCGGTTGGGTATTAATGCAGCCTCAAGGAGTGGTTGAAGTGAATAAGATACAAATCAGTTGCACGATTAGGCGATCAGGCAGAAAGGATAAGATACGAATCGATTAGGTGAATGCCCGATATGTGTTTTTTCTCCCCGCCTGTTCTCTGAATTGCAAACTTTTAACAGTGCCTAATAGGAGAACTAGCGACATGCTATAGCCGCTCGCTTCGCAGTCATGCATGAACATGAGAGAGAGATTCCTCTATATGTTATTCCTTCCAGTTGCGCAATCACACTGAAGTGCGCCAATAGTATGGTAGTATTCTGTGAGAATGGTCCACACTGGCTAACTAATATTGATGAAGCTCATATTGCGCGATTGGTCACTAAGATAAGCGCAGCACTGAGAGAAAGCCCAGCTGGTACCTATACAAACACCAATCATTCAGAATTCAGCGTGATTCAGCGGTCGAATGATTCCCATTTATATCTGCGTACAAACCATGTCACTTGCCCATCACTCAGTATTTGAGTCTCATTGTTTGCTGATACTTCAGTCGTTTACCACCGCATATCACATCTCTAGACGGTACCACTATTTGGCAAGCCAGTTGATCGAACGATTGCTTTTGTAACAAATGATGTCGGATCAGGAACCGCATTCGTTGATCCAGAGATCATTTGACACTTGGGCTGTAGTATTCGCTACCGTTAGAGTAAAAAGTTCAGCTATTGATAGTACGGGATTCGATCGCATCTACTGGAAGCGACGGGTGTATGTCGTTAGGGCAGAAAAATCGCTTTGCGGCAATCGGTGCGCGACGTGATGCGCGCAGTACTGGAAGGGTCCTGAGGCGATTACGGTGCTCTACGCCTCAATCCAGGCGTAATCGCTACAGGACTCAAATAATACGGCGCGCATAGCTCGTACAAATCCGTCGCGCGTCAAAGGCGGTCACGCGATTTTCTGTCCTAATGACATACACCCGGAAGCGACTCCACGATTGAAAACAACTCCTTGAGTTTAGACAGTAAGCATTCAATATTTGGATTCAGCGATTGGTAACTGTGTGTACTCTCAACGAGCTTCCTATTCCTATGGATTGGTAGTAAATCTAATTGCCAGTTACCGATGCTTTTCATCTGGTGAAAATGCACCGACAGATGGCCTAGAGGTTGAAACACCTTGTTTCTCTTGGTACCACAATAAAAATAGCTCACCCATTTCGCTGTAACAAACCTAAATTGCATCTCAATAGTTTACATGTGTAGATTGCAGTATCAAAAGATAGACGCATTAATTGAAGGTTAGATAGTTTGGCGATCGATAAAACGCTACAAATGATATCAGATTGAACGAAATGTACTCCAGTGGTAGTGAGCACCAAACACATCACTTGTCTTGGTCGTAATGTAGAAGTGAGCTGTGTACCGCATTTCATTCCACGCGCTTGCTAATGACAAATATCAGCCCTTGTTAGCTGCTACCAGTTCGGTTCGTCATCGTCAATGCGACTTCCACCGCAGTACACCTATGGGTGTCCGCTCCATCGCCTGTGCGAAAAGCAAAACGGAATTGCCGACATTTGCCTATGACGCCCCTTATCGAATCCTATCAGCCCTCATCAAGTTGGATCACCCACCATCAATGCCCTTGCCCCACCCTCCTCCCCCCCCCACATCACCGTGAGCAGGGTCGAGCTTCCGTCGAGGAATTTTCGACGTTGGAGCCGTATTTGATCCGCTGGGAGAGAGTGGGTCGTAATCGTTGAAGTAGGCAGTGATCAACAGAATTTCTCAGGCCGAGGGTCTAAAGTGTAAAAGGAGAGATGTGATAAAACTGACTGACTGGGTTGGTCCGAAAACATATTTAACTTAATCGTAATGGAAACCTATGCATGGCGCGATCCACAACGGAGCCATCCAATGCCAATAACCCTTTCATTAGTCCGCTGGCACCAAAGCCACGTACAGAGGCACCTCCTAAATTCACCGATCAACCATGGGAAGCGGCATCTATCCACGGGTACCACCGTGGATTAATGCTCCAGAAACCATGGAATGAAAACAAAAATTAACCGATATCGACTTCTTTCATATCCTACTATAATTGGAGTAGGTGAACTGGTGCTAGCAAGTCACTATGCTGACTGAAAAAGCATTGTATCCACTGAGAACGGCAAGGAAATCCTCATGCATGGCGCATTCCTCAGCGTTGCCATCCGAGGACAACTACCCTCTCGTTGGTTTCCTGGGAGCAGGAGATGCGTACTGGAGGCGTAACAGACACAATGGATCATTATTTCAAGGATCCGTGGAAAGATCTCGCAACTTCGACGAAAAAAATTTTCCTCGGCTAGCTTCCCTCAAAACAACTTCTTCCATTTTGGACATATGGCACAGTACTGGTAGTCTTTGAAAGCGGCAATCTTGCAGAACCGGGACAACAAGAGCGCACTAATACGTTTAAGTTTGAGGGAAGTTATGACCATCTGCATTGAAACACTTCAAAAATTTTAAAAATTTGCTCGACTGGTTACCCGTATCGAGAACTATGCAACCATTGGGGAATTCAAGCAGCAAATAGATTGGTTCAAAAAAGCTACCAAGAAAGCAGTTCACGGTGCTTCGGAAGGTGGAGTTTAAGTAAAGTTTCAAGTATTCAAAAAATGTCCAAATTTAGTATGGGGATGACACTGCGCCCCAACGGGTGACGGTTGGGACACACGAATCTAGGCCGTGACCCTGTGACAGCCTGTGGCCTTTGCCCTGTTACATGAATAGTTCAGACAATTTAACTATACAACGGAATAGACTTGCAAGGAGGACACGATTTACATGAAGAAATTGTTTGAATTATTTAAGGCTTAGGTCAAAGGCCACAGGCTGTTACAGGGTCATGACCTAGATTCGTGTGTCCCAACCTACACCCCGCCCCAACTGATCACCGTGTCGCTACCGCAAATCTACGCGGCCATCGAATGGAGCGCAGTGGAGCGCATTACATGTCTAGTTTCTAACTTATTTATTCTTGTTTTTCATCCTTTATCTCTGCCCCATCGCTTGCATGACCATTAAGCCTTCTCCTTTGTCATCAGAGGGCATGCACATTACCCATGGTCGGCAACGCTATTGTTCCGGAATATAAGTCTCGAATTTTGCTAGGTTATTATTTTTGTTAGACGCACTTGGTTCGGAATATAAGTAGTGAGTTTTATCAGGTTCTTATTTCACTCATTTTGTCAGGAGTTTGGATTGGCCTGAGGGTCTTGTTAACTTAGGCTCTTAATTTCCTTGGTAAATCGCACTGGCTGGGTAGAAACCACAGAAATATCTAAACCTGAGGAAGGGGGGGGGGGGGGGGAAGGAGTCGTATAAAAGCCCTCTTTTCGGGAGGAAAAGGTCGTGGTTTTTCAAAAATTACCGGCCCCCAGCTCATGGGCGGTATAATCGTGCGTGGGAGTGGACGAAGTTTTTCGTCAGATTCTGGCGGCCCGATCTCATATGTGCAGAAGCCTATCCTCAAGTTCTTGAGAGGGTAAACTGATTTTTATGATCCTTTCACGACTGTTCACTCCTCTCGGCTGACCAGCTGGGTGGCGCTGAGCTGTAATGTTTCCTTTAGGAAACTCGCCCATCTATCGTCATCACCAGAGGTCCCTATCGCTTCCTTCAGCGCTTTCTTACCGAATTCTTTGGAAGCGAGGTCAACTTATTGTTCTTTCACACCTACCCGAGCTCAGCTTTATCGTCAAACTTCTTCTCGTCAGTGCCTACCTTCACCATGGCTGAATAGCATATTTTGATTCGTATTGTTCTTTGAGGGTGAAAGGCTGCTCTGCAGAGCAGTGATACGTGAGAGCGTATCCTCGTAACGAGCGCTTATTTCTTCGATTTTGGTGATTAATATCGAATGATGCCAGAAGAGCTTTCTCCATTCAATCGGCGCACGAATCATATTTTTCCATCATCCTCAACGCCTCATCCTCAATGCCCATAGTAGGGGCTCCTGGTCACTGTCCTCGTTTGACTGATTCCACTTTGTTCCGCGAGTCATGAGTGACAAGAAACTTATGTTATTCACTTATTCCACGTGGTCAGGTCGAAAGGGAACCACCAAAATCGACCCCCAGCGATAAAATCTATGGACTACAATACGATTTCCTGGCAACCAAGTTATTCAACATACAGTAAAGCGCAAATATATGAATATAGATGAGATAGAGACCAGAAAGATGTAGTCTAAGTAGAGTAGAGGAATATAGATAAATAAATAAAATGAGAGGAAAAGGAGAGTATTGCACAACATAACATTTCTTGAGAAGCAGACATCGACATGACTACATGATTCCTCCTTAAATGTCAGTATTGACGGAACATGCTCCACGAGTAGTTACGAATTTCAGTTAGGATTACATGCATAGAGACTTTGTCGAAACTAAACAGTCAATATTACATGTTATCGTTCACAGAAATCGATCGCTGATGCTTTCAACAGAGTATACTACACGAGGTATGAGCGTCGAGTATCTTCTGCTCAAAAGAAGGATAGGCCAGGTGCCCACCGAAATCTTCACAGTTCACTCATTTAGATTGTTTTTCTTCTTCTACCTTCTTTTCAGAGCTGTCTAAATCTCAATGGTACTCTTTGAACCTTGCGAAAACGTTCAAGTTGCCGCCTCTTGAAGACAACATGCCAAGAATAGACTGCAGTGCTTTATCAGTTGACGAATTCTGTGAAAAATACGAGAAACCTCGTATACCATGTATGATCACTGGTCTCACAAAGACGTGGACTGCTCATGAAAATTGGAAAATCGATGTGAGCGGTGTTGGCATTTTTGAGACGGCTGCATTTCCTCTTGATTCTCTTTTTTAGAACCTTCTACAAAAGTATGCCAATGCCACGTTCAAATGCGGTGAATGTAGTGATGCGAAGCCGGTTTTTATCAAATTCAAGTACTATGCGGAGTACATGAGCAAAAATAAAGACGATAGCCCGATGTATATATTTGACGGCAAATTCGGAGAGGTAGAGTTTTGAAAGTTCTGTAACTACACTGCGTTTCATTAATATAGACACTTGATTTTTCGCTGCCATAAATTTGCAGAATCCTCAGCGAAAACCCTGAATACAAAGGATTTTTCGAGCTGTGAAATCTTCAAACGTTTCCTTCGAAGCACTTCTAGATTATATGTGAACTTTGTGCCTTGATACTTTTCTGTACGGCTTTATCTCCCCGAAAATCCCCACCACCATGAATTTTTGGAATTCCTCACCCGTTTCAGAGCCGGGGGCATGCAACTCACTTGACAGCTGAAATGTTTCATTTGTGGCTTACGCTGTTATTGGTCGACCTTTATAGGCTATCACATTATGGTGAGCGAAATTCAAGGATAGGTGGTGGAGTCATGGAAGTTTCCGAAGGTGTGGCAAAAGTGGCAAAACTCGGTCTTCAAGAACATTCTAGTACACTCGGAGTCGATGCAAGTGATAAAACTGCTCAAGTATTCGAAAAAGACTCGACACTTGGAAATCGCTTGCGACACTTGGGGATGTGTCCCTTCTACGAACACATCGAATAGTTTCTCGCTTCCCTGTTCCGGCACCAAATCGATATTATGATAATTGAAGCAATGTTTACGATAATATTCATGAGTTTCACTCCATAAGAACTCCAGGTGTGATAAAAACATAACTGAAGAAAACTATGGAAACCCTTCGAAAACCCTAAGAGCGAGGCTTCTCAATCTCTGACTTCAGGGAGGAAAGAAGTTGGGGTATAGGCAGCATAAACGTGATACTGTAATTCAACAAGGTTGGATTTAGTATCAGGTGTCATTTCAAATCTTGTCGTGATTAGCAGCAGGCTTCCTTTGCCAAGTTCTTGCCACCGCTGCTACGCTGGATACGCCAGAAATGGGTGTTGACTATTTCGAGAAGGTGGGCGACATCCAATCTATGGTTACGCGTTTTTAGCTCATCCATGCACTGCGGATATGGTGGGTATCAAGCTGCTGCGATTTCCAGAAATGCTTGATAGCTTCATAAAATGTATCTAGCCGCCTTTTCGCTTTCTATCTCAAAAATTCAAGAACCTTACTGAGTATGAGAATGAATGAACTGTTATCGAAAAATATTTCTGGAGCTCGGTCTCCTAATTACCTATTTGATTGGATCGATGTTCTACCCAGAACGCAAACTTCATTCTCTGTTTTGTCCCTATGTCGCGGAAATTTCACACAAAAGCTGAAGGAGGATGCTACCTTGGTGTTGACGAATTTCCGCACTTTTTGAAGGAGTGAGCTTTGAGAATCAGAGCCTGTGGCGTGATGTGCCGCATGCGATACGACCTCAACGGCTCCCCTTTTGTAGCACACATCTGCATTGTGAAAGCGGCCATTTGCTCATGAATGGAGTCAAAATTCTGAAATTACCGCGAGCTACGCGTTAAGAGACTTCGTCGTCGTTGTAGCTCAGAGCAAACATAAACGAAGGAGTTAGTATTCAAAATCGCAAAGCACCCTTTGTACAATCTTCTGCGGACTGTTCCGTGGCAATCTATTCGATCTTGTTTCGCTTTCGTAATCTCCGAACGCATATATCGGTGGTTTTGGCGATGTTTCAAAGGTGATCTTCGCCAGATTGTTTTTGCTCATGGAATGTCCCCCATTTTATGTCCCCCATTGACACTGTTCAAACTAATAATTGGACTTGGACACAATATTTCATTCTTTGCAGATAGGAGGATGTCTTGGTTAGCCATCACTGCTTATCTTCTCATAAAAATCGGGATTACACGCGCATCTGCTTGCATTAGGTTGTCCGGAAAGTTCTCAGCGTTTTGAGTGTTTCATTTTAAACGATCATAACTTTCTTAATACTCATAGGATTCAACCGAAATAAGCACCGCTCGAATCAGCACACAAGAGAAAACTGAGTGGTCGAGAACACACGAAATTTACGAAGGTTTTTTTTTGCCTGGTCCTAATTGATGAAGCATTCTCCAACAAGGAAATTCTGAAAAGTTTGAAAAGGTGATAGTCGGTTGATGAAAGATTTGGAGAATACGGCGGTGTGGCATAACCCCACCCCCCAATTCGTTCACTTTAATGATAATGTAAACGTGTGGGCGGGCGTTGTCATGCAAAAGAATCGGACCCTTTCTATTGACAAGTGCTGGCTGCAGCCAACGCGATTTTCGGTCATCTCGTCGATTTCTTCACTGTAGGACTCTGCTGTGATGGATTGGCTTGGTGACAAAAAGTTATGGTGAATCACAGCAGCCGGTGATCACCACACTGTGACCCTAATCCTTTTTTTTCGTGAGGATTCGCTTTCGGAATTACCTCGGTGGTTCGTCGGCATCCAACCACTGTCCGGAATGTCTCCTGTTATCATACATGATCCACTGGGTCGTTTTGTTGCGCAAAAGCAGTGAAGAAGAATCTGCGAGAAGTGCCAATTTCTGACGCTCACACAAATTGGCACCAACTTATCAAGTTTTTTCACCTTCCCAATGCACTTTTTCTGCAATCTCTCGAACTGTTTGGGATGAGTCAGCCTCCACAAACGCCTTCAGATCCTCATTAGGTATTGCCCTGGGTCGACCGCTGCGAGGTACATCTTCAAGGCTCCAGAACGGAATTCGTTGAACAATTGTTACACGGCTTTCTCCAACACCATTGGACCCCACACCTGGTTAACTTGTCGAGCTGTCTCGACTGCGGATTTACCCAATTTACAGTTGAGGGAAAATGTCGTCCAAACTTGCTCTTTTGACATGCTTCAAAAAGTCTTAGGAAA
Source organism: Trichostrongylus colubriformis (assembly GCA_963978905.1). Classification (NCBI taxonomy): domain Eukaryota; kingdom Metazoa; phylum Nematoda; class Chromadorea; order Rhabditida; family Trichostrongylidae; genus Trichostrongylus; species Trichostrongylus colubriformis. The sequence continues at coordinate 22,233,207 of OZ022256.1, forward strand.
AGGGGGTTTATCAAGCAATAGTGATACGACAATCATACCATCAGATACCGATTTCTTCATGTACTACTGAGACGCGAGGGGAATGAGTTTTTAATCAGCTATGAATATACCAAAAATAGTGACCCAAAACGCTGAGAATTTTCCGAACAACCTAACACTTTTATGTGATCACCTCGTGTGAGCTTCAGATGTCCTCCTAGACATACCAGCTGCAAACAGGATGCCTAACAACCGGAACGAGTCTCTTGTGACGTAAGCACGGCTTGAAACGACACATGTGCTTCTCAACATTTCAGCGCACCCTTGAGTAGAATATGTAATACGAAGCTTTAAGAGTGACCAGTATCAGTTGGATCCCAAGAAATATTCCCAAGGAGGATGTCTCAGTCAGCTATAGGTGTTTAATATTGCTTTAGAATGACATCACGAGGGCTTTTCTACATGAGAAGTTCACAGGCATACACAAAAATCTATCAAAAGACACACTGAGCTCGGAACAGTAGAAAGTAATGGTATCCCTGTATCCATCACACACAGGACATATTACACGATGTACAGGTACGCAAAAACATCAGTCGGCTGTGGTGACATTGGTCGACGCCAATGCTCGAGCGGTTACCACATATGGAATAATCCTTGTAGGTCACGTTTCGTTGATTTCGGTGTGGGCAAACCATTTGGCTAGTTGCACAAAATTTGGGCCAGAGCCAAAACGGATGTTAGTTTTTCTTCCTCAAGGATACCATTACTTTTTTCCCAAAAATAATCCATATGGGCGAAGTTTCACCCAAAATTATTTATTTGACCTACTCGCTATATATGGGGCAATGACAGTTGAATAGTGCCCATCATGGAGTCGGTGTACCTTGCCCATTCTCGTTAGTGTTTTCTGGAGCACAAAGTAACAATGGACCATCCCAAATTGCTGAGAGCCTCTTGCTTTCTTTTTTACATTATATGGGCAATAAGCTTGAAAGTACAGGACGTGATCAGTGATATGAAACGGGATAGCAGGTACCAACTCAGCAGCAGCACCATTTGAAGTTGAGGGGCCTGCTCGAAAAACCCCATTTCATCGGTGTTTGGCTAATATGAATAAGAGAATTCTGAGAAATTAAGAATGTTGACGACCGCTGAATTGCAAACGAGCTCTTAAATTATGTTTTTAAGCGGCATGCCACACAGGAAATGCTGAAAGATTACGAAGTTCCTGCTTACTTCAAAACAAACCTGTTTGATATTCTTGGTTCACGCAAGCCTCAGTTTAGGTGAGATGTGTTTCGTCGTTGGTTCAAGAAACTGGTAACGCTGAGGACGCAGTGGCTGTTAACATTTGGGGCTCCTTCGTCAACTCCCCTCCGTGCTAGCTTCAGCGCATCCGTTCTTCTTTCAGTATATCCACAAACTACACTAGCACAATCAGAGATAGTCTTGAAGAATTGTTGCTTTGGAAGCTAACATAAAAGTGCTCGCCACCCAAGAAAAAAGTGAAGAAAACTGCCAAAACCCCTGTAGGGCTCGCTCTCCAATTCCAAGTAGCGCTGAGCATGCACATACTTTGAATCTTCTTTCTTTCCTTGAGATTGTGGCACCACTGACACTGAGTCTATGATGGAGAATACTTACCACCCTATATATGCTAAAAGGCACCAGTTGTGCTGCGGCATCACTCCTTACCGACCACGATAAAAAGTTGCAGGTGGATTGTGATTGGACCAGCCCGCTCGGGTACCAACATTCACATAGATCCTCGCGGAACAGCCGCGTGGAACGCTCTGATTCACGGTCATAAACGGTGAGCCTATTCTTTTGAGGAATTTTTCTTGGTCATCGTTATTCACCGTTTCTACTCATTTCCAGCTGGGTTTTCATTCATCCGAATGCACCACGTGAGCTTGTGCGGATTCCTAAGGATCAGGCTGGACCTCATCCTAAGGAGGCCATAACGTGGTTTTCTACTGTTTACAAGCGCATTTGCGAGGGCGATTGGCCATTCGACAAGTATCCCGTCATTGAGTGTCGGCAGCATCCTGGTGAAACTCTGTTCGTACCGTGTGGTAAGAATTTCTGCGACATAAAGTACGTGACATTGCGTTCATGAAACAACTCTTATCTATCGTCCTCCCATGGAATGGGAAAATCAAAGAATGTTAAATTCTAAACTTGCTGGTAGATTTATATAGCTCCGCAAATCCGGGTTTTCTTCTTATTGGGCTAATGTACAGCGCAGTCCTTCTCAGCAGGCAACCGTGAAAAGCGTAATCATCAACGTCAAGCATTGCGTTGTGTAAAATTTTTGGAAAGGACTCCCACTGAAAAGAGGACGAGTCCGGACATAAATACATGAGAAGCAAAGTATAAACGTTGCTTCTAATGTATTTATGTCCGGGCTCGTCCTCGGCATTTTTTCAAATCCGACTCTTGTGCACTTCGGGCTCGGTGTGCGGCACCATCCATTTTTCGTCATTGGCAAAGAGCTGTTCAGCTATCGTGGGTGTCGTTCGTAGCGGATTCATTGTGTGCAGACATAATTTCCAACATGTACTATCCTGGACTTGTGCTCCGATAAAAAGGACAGCTCCCAAACGCACCACGGCACTTCTCCAATCGTGGAATAAGATGTCAAGGCATCGTTTGACACGAAGGCGCATCTTATTATTAAAGCTTCTGCTATATTCAAAACATTTCCTGCTTGTTTAGAGATACATTTTGTTAACCCGGTATTTTGTGTTCAGAAGAACACAAAAAACTGAATCTGAAAAAGGCTCAGATCAATGGCCAGTGAGAAATTGTAAACCAACCAAAAGTACTTCTCGAGCTGTACCTGTTGGTGAATTCACAATGGATGCTTCGAGATTATCGCAATGACTAGTGTTACCACTGATGAGATACGAAAATACCATTAGTAATAGTATTTTTGACAGGATGGTGGCATGTGGTGATCAATGAAGACGACACGGTGGCTATCACACAGAACTTCTGCTCATCCATTAATCTGATTTATGTGTATTCCACACTAGCCAAACGAAAACCATGCCTGGCCCAAGTGTTCAAAGAACGGTATCTTTAATTTTTACTCTAAGGCTTCAGCTAAACATGTGATCGATCATATTTGTTATACCTCTGAAAGCCGTCTTAAGTGTAGGCAGTGAATACGCCACCAGTAAGCTTGGTGCCACATTCGTACTCAACCGTACCGGCAGCAGGGCCTAGGCCGTCTCTGCGTCTCCCCTGTGCCAATCTGCTTCGCTTCCTGTGGATGCAGCCACGCCCTGCCGCTTGCTGGCGGGTGTGTGCAGATATGACAACGAATCGCTTCGCGGCGTTTCACTCGCGACGCCACTAGTACGATTTGCGAATCGATTGCTCTTGGGTGCCCGGCAGAGCGTCACATCTGCGCTTCCACCCATGCCACCTGCCTCGCTTGAAGGCTGCCATGCCCCGCCATTGGCCCTCGCACCCGCCGAGCCGCTCGCCGCGGGCGGCCACGCGATTCGCTGTCATATCTGCACACACCCTTTGGTGGCACACCGGTACTACCGCAAACTAAGAAAAGGACCTTTGATATCTAATGACTGATGACGGTGATCGAAATGTCTAGTACAGTTGACTGCAGAATAACTTATCAAAATATAGCTATTCAGACTCATGATGTGAGTTTCCATCCGCTCCCCATTTACTCCTACCACTTTCAAGGCTAATCATTGAACACCCTGAGCTGCTCGACAAAATCAAAGAAGCGTCCTTAAATCCGACACCGATCGACGATGGGTACGATACAGCTGATGAAAGCACCACTGACGGAGGAGACGACAACGAGAGCGATTCTACTATTTCTTTGTGGAGCACAGACTTATCGCGTATTGATAGGTATAACTTTTGTTATTGCTGTCTCACATATGTATGCCCCTACCTCGAGTGAACATAGGCATAGTCATGTATGTTTACATTAGATTAATCCACCCGTCGGATGCATGATGTACCACCAAAACTACGCATGGGTATCTCGTATCGTACAGGGAAATGGGGCTCATCTTCAGCTTGTGGACTCGTACGCCGTTCGTATTTGATTGATAGTAACGGTTACATTATTCCGATTAAATTATCGTAGTTGGGCCCTCTTCACGGGTAGCAGAAGATGGTATGATGAAGTGAAACATGGAATCTACTTTATATCTCCGCTGACCACGACAGCATGGTCTGATGAGAAACACTCCCTTCGCCGGAGTCGACGAAAGAGCATTAGCCGATTGATCATGATCTCCTAGACCAACGTCGGGATCGTGAAATAGCGGAATGTCGTGTACGGTCCATGCCCTATGACTTATCTTCGATGGAAGTATATATGTATGACCAGAAGACTTTCTTCGCCAATCGCTCAAAATTGGTAAAGCAATGCTTCATAACAAAATGAGTGATGCAATACCTCTTGTAATGGCTTCACTCAAAAAAGCTGTAACTACTCCATTGAGACATCTGAGCAACGGTTAAGATAGGAACAGCGTACTTCAATTTGTTCCGCTTACTGGATTCAAATGAAGAGCATTTTTCCGAAGACATTCAAGTCCAGATGGCGACCAATCCTTTGAAGACGTGTACATTCCATTTTAGATTGAATGATTGTTCACAACATTCCAACTTGGGGAGATGGGGGGGGGTGTAATTTGAAAAAAAACATGCTGGGTTCTCCCTTCTCTCGCCAAAGAGGAAGCCTCCCACAAATCTCATACGCGATAGTTTTTACTGGCGCCACGCTTGAAATGTTCTCATCTGCAAGGTCAAAAGAAATTACTACTAGTTGACCAACTACTTTCAGCGAGTACCATGGGGATGTAGAGATGTTCGAGGAAGAGAACTCTGAAGTAGACGAATCAGATGGCAAATTCGAATCTGAAGGCGTGATAAACGTCAAGAACGAGGACGATCAATCAATTGGGTCATTCGATTTTGACGAGGCTGATAGCCACATGCAAATGTCCGGCTCAGATAATGGAAGTGAGCAGTGGTCAGGAGAAGAGTACGACATTGAGGGGGGTGATGAGTTCGATAACTCGTCAGACGACGGGGATGCAATCTTGAAGATGCCAATGAGGTGTGTTCGTAGGAGTAATTTTACAAGGAAGGTCTTTCAGGTCATGACGCGCTTTTGGGAAACGGTTTTTTCCATTATATGGGGGTACCCACATGAAACATATAACTAACTTCCATTTTTGCCGAGCGACCCTACGAATGCCAAAAAAGGAGTAAAAAATATTTTTTCCAAAAGGCGATTTTAACCAACTTATTGTAACGCATACTTCTTGTAACCTTGACCATGAGCAAATCCAAAGGTGTTCTTCCATTTCACATCCAAAACAGAGTCAAATACGGGAAAAAATAAAATCTTACCTCGACCATGTACTAAAAGTGTGCAGCAGTTTCACAACAGTACCCCGATGTGGCTATGGTGTGGCGGTCGGATGGCTTAATGGCTACGACGATGGTTTCTCAAACGGTCAAAAGTCATGGGTTGGTGGTTCGGCCCGGTTCTCACCAAGTTTTGTATTTGTTTTTGCTTCCACCTTTTCATCTTCAGATAAGTCTGTTTATGCCAAATGACTATGGTTTTCGTTGACAGCTTGCCAAAATGCCTCTATTTACGAATTCTCACTGAATTTGGTGATCTGACTTTTTTGGACACATAAGGGCCCGTAGCGCTCGAATTTCGCGATTTCGCCCAAAATGAGTGCCATATTCGTGGTCAGGGGGTCAAACTACCCTTGGGGGCACATTTCTGGCCAATTCCAAATTTTGATCCTAACTTCGAGAAAGACGTTGGGTCATGGGTACATGATGCGCTTTCTACTTGTAGAAGTGAGTAACTCACAAAATCGATGAAAATCAATGGAATATGCACAGCATGGATGCCTATCGCTATTATTTCGGCTATCAAGCACCAAGCAAGAGGAATAGTCAGAATTTCATGACAAGTGATACCGTCCTCTCCTTCGTTGAACGTGCAGTCCAAGGTATACCAATGTCCAGCTCAATTTTTCGAATTTGGGTCAAAACTTCGATTGGGCTAGAAATTCATCCCTGGGGGTGGTTCGACAACCTGAACACGAATATCAAAACCGTTTCACGCAAAAACGCCTCGTTCGTGCGCTACGAGCGCTAAAAGGTCAAAAAGTTGGACTGTCAAACTTGCTGAAAACTGGCTGTAGAGGGCAGTCCGGAAATCTAAATGTGATGACTGTACTTAATCTCATATTCAAATGTTTACGAGCCCAAAAACTGAAAATCTAAATTTTGCAAAAATTTGTCCTCAGTGGGGATCGAACCACCAACCCCTTTTTTGGCATTCGTAAAGCCGCTCAGCAAAAATGGACATCAGTTATATGATTCTTGTACGCACCCCCACACGCAAAAAGCAGGGTTCAAAAAGCGCGTCATGAGTTGGAAGACCTTCCTCGTTAGTAGAATGAGAAGTTTCACTGTTCTTTGTGAATCGCCAAGAAAAATCTATTCCAGTAATCTTAACGGAACAAAGCGTCGCGCTCCTGCAGATTTATAGATCTTCATAAATTATCATGAACACTTCACGCATTTTTCCTCGTATTTGGTATATATTGAATGCTGAATCATATGTATGAATGTTTAGAGCGGTTTATTTTTTGTTATTTGTTTCATTCCCATGGAATCAAATGGCAAACAAAATGAATCGTGTTTTTAGTAGAGAGTTTCAGTATTGGTACAGAAGTCAATTGTGTTGTGCCGAATACGTGGATAGACACCCGACATAGGCAACGGCATGGCGAGATGCCCACGGAGAAAGTTAAGCACACTAGGATGGCCCCTGTATTCAATATATTCACGTTTATGTACGCTTGCGCAATTTTAATATAGGTTCTACTTCTTATTAGTCCTCTGAACATCCAAGCACCGACAACCAAGGATGTATCCATCAGCTTATCATCATAGGCCTCTTCGACATGGCGGTGATGAGCCCCGCGAGAAAAGCCTAGCGCAGCTCCAACCGCAGTCGTGCTGGAACCGGCATCTCTCCGGTTTTTTCATTGGATCATTTTGTATGTTGGCTGCGGTCCTAGCATGAACATGAAAGTGCGCGGTGTCCAAGTGCTCAGTGGATAAAGACGAATTTTATATTCATGACTTGATTATTGGTCCCTTTTAGAGATCTCGAAAAGATACGATGCGTTGATCCCACAGAAGCGACGTATACAAAGACATAGGCAGGCCTCAGTTATTCATCGAAAGTAGAGAATTTCAAAATGGCACCACAAAGCACTTTCAAAACAGACGAGTAGTCACGTATTAAGTGTTGACAGTCTACAGTGGGGGATGGTTTCCTAAGACTTTCGTATCCTTCGCTTTCTAACGGACACGAAAGGCTCGGGCTGGCCCAGATGGTTCGAACCACCTTACATTTAGTGCTGTAGAAATTTCTGAAAACTCGAAACGATTAGTTTACTAGCTCTTTTGCTTGCATCACGTCTCGTCTATAATGCATATGCAGGTGATAATGAAAATACCTATGGTTAATGAGGATCAAATCGTGATGACGCTCAGAGGCCCAAGAGGGGTTGAGATAATATTTAAGATGAGATAATATTAATGGTGCAATCGATGGGGAGAGGGTGGGGGGGATTGAGGAAAATCCCACTAGATCTCGTCCGCTCTCAATGGAAACGATGAGGTAGGAAGAGGAGCATCTTACTGTGGACGATATTTTACCGGAGCCTCGAAGAGGCAGGAAACCCTTTTCCCCACCAAAGCTTAGGCAAAAATATACGCTTGATTGTGCAGATTGACTAATCAAAGATCCCTCAGTGATGCACAGGCGTGCAACTTCATGTGAGTTGCTCACCTCATTGTGATAGCACCGAGTCCTCTTCATTGAATTTCTCAGACCTTCATGAGGCAGGCCGATACCGTTATAGGAATCGTGCATGGAAAAATGGGTTTTTTTCCCATATAGTTATGTTGTATTTGCCTGATAAGGCCCGCATGCAAAGTTTCCCTCTCAAAAAAAAAGAATCCGCCAAGCTACAGCTGGAAGATGAGTAGTGGGAAGAGGAAGTTACGTAGACAGTTCACGTTTTCGTCTGCGACCGCGGCAGACGAAGGGGCGGGCGTTCACCTGGAGGCTCCGTCCCCTCGACCACCACCATGGGGAGCTACATTTTAGCCGAATTCGCATTTTGTAGCATGAAACTTTGCCTGTGGTCCTTATTAGGCAAATACACATAAATATATGGATAGCAAAGAAACTCGTTCTTCTGTGCACGCTTCCCTTAAACATTCAGGTGTAAATATGACGAGTAACATGGGCGGACCAAGCTATACTACCATATCGAAACCGCCTAGAAAAACTAAATCTTATAAGCTTGTTCCACAGGCGTATTCAAATTGACTGAGTATTCGCTTTAAAGATTGCTTTAAAGATCCTTGAGATGAAGCTGCGAAATAAAAACAAGTTATGGGTTTTTCGGACTGTGGACTGCAATAAACGCGGTACTGAGGGCTAGCGCAATAGGTGGGCAGCGTTCATGGAAGAGTTGTGTTTTTCCGGAATAACGGAATCTGCGGAAGAATATTAGGGACGTACTAATACGAGAGAGCGTGTAAATCGCGTCAGTGTTGGAAAAAATTGCAAAATCGGGAATTGTGAAGTCTTCACCATCAAGATATCTACTAGGCGGAGCCTGGAAATAGATACGTGTCAGGTCCTATTAGGTCGGCAACTAAGTCATTGCGGATTTCACTCATAGATGGCTTTGGTTGAATATTTAGCTTTACTGGCATAGGTCAAATGTTAAACACATATTGTCATCTAATAGTAGGCAATCCTGTTATCAATCAGTCAAGAAAGCTTCTTGATTGGTTGCATTATTTTCGTTTGGCGTGTGCTGAAAAATGGAGAATCAAAACATTCATTTTCGTCATGTATTGCTTTATTATTTTCTTAAAAGCAAAAACGCATCACAAGCTCTCAAAAAGTTATGTGCTGTTTATGGTGCCGAAGCCTTAAAAGATCGGCATTGCCAGAATTGGTTTGCCTGATTTCGTTCTGGTGATTTTTCTCTCAAAGATGAGAAACACTCTGGTCGTTCAGCTGAAGTTGACAACGACCCAATCAAGGCAATACTTGATTCGGATCGTCACAGTATTACACGCGAGATTGCAGAGAAGCTACAGGTATCACATACATGTATTGAAAAGCATTTAAAACAACTTAGGTACGTGTCAAAACTGGATATATGGGTGAAACGCATTTAATGCAACGCATTGGCATCAGCGATTTGCTAAAGAAACGTGATGAAAGTGATCCACTTCTAAAACGAATGATCACTGGCGATGAAAAATGGGTCGTTTACAATAATGTCCAACGAAAAAGACCGTGCAGCCGCTCAGGTGAACCAGCTCAAAAAGGAGTAAAAGCTGATATTCATCAAAAGAAGGTATTGTTGTCAGTTTGGTGGGATTACAAAGGAATTGTCTACTTCGAGCTCCTACCATCCAACCGAACGATCAATTCTGATGTCTACATTGCACGATTAACAAAATTAAGCAATGCAATCCAACAAAAGCGACTCGAATTATTTAACCGAAAAAGCGTTGTATTCCATCATGACAATGCAAGACCACACACGCCTTTGGCCACTCGGCGAGAATTATTGGAGCTTGGTTGGGATGTTTTGCCACATCCACCATATAGTCCTGACCTTGCACCATCGGATTACTTTTTGTTTCGATCATTGCAAAATTCTTTGAGTGGTAAAAATTTCAGTAGTGATGATGAGGTCAAATCGTACCTGACTCAGTTTTTTACTGATAAAAACCAGAAAATTGGTGAACGCGGCGTTATGATGCTACCTGAAAGATGGCAAAAAGTCATTGATAAAAATGGGCAATACATTACAGAGTGAAGTTATTTAGTTCTATGAAAAAAGATCTTTGATTTTTTAACAAAAATCCGCAATTAATTAGTTGCCAGCCTAATATTTCTGTTACTCAACCATCACTTATTTACACAAAAACGGAGAGTTCATCACTATAAAATGCCGTATCTCCACCAAGCCTATTACTATAGAGGATGACGTTCAGCGATCGCTAGTTTTGGATTCGAATGCACCAATCGATTGGTAACAATTTATCCACTCATTGAGCATCTAACTCCTATATTGGTGGGAGATACAGTTGCCAGTTCTGACGATGCTTATCCTTTTTTGGACACGCACTATTATTTGTAATTTCAGATAGTCGATAAGCTTTGTTGCTTTTAGATCTCACTAGGAAATTGTTCACTTGCATTACAGTTATGACATGTCTGAATTGGATGCCAATCAATATATGAAGGCAGACGTTACTAGTACTATGATGGCTAGATAGTTCAGCGTTCGATTCATCGCTGCAGCTGATAACACATAAACCTAATGTGCTCGCCTAGTGAAACTGTTCATAAAGCACTCCAGTAACTTCGTCGTATTATAGTGGATGGTTTTCCATCCACTTGCTTGCTAGTGACTCTTATCAGCTCTTATAATCGCTATCGGAGTCGACCAGCTATCACTGATGCTCCCATAGTGCTCCATACAACACGCATGAGTGTGAACACTCCACTATGGTGGTAGAGTTAGACTGATTACACGATACATCCTTTCTGACGCTCCGTGTCGAATCTTAAGAAGCGTTATCAATCTGAATACCCCACCACTGATGTCACGCCCCACTCCGACATTGCTTCACGGTTACCGCGAAAAGCGAAACGAAATTGGTGACGTTCGAGTTTCAACGCTCTTTATCAGCTTTTATCAGTGATAATCAGTTTCGGTGCCTCACTAGTAGCCACTACCAACCCCTATATCACTTGCAGAATTCATGGTGTCATCGTTGCTTTGATGCGAGATACGAATTTTGTGACACAAAAACAAGCAAACAGAGAGACCAAGTCACAAGACGGGCAAGTTCCAGCCCAATTCCAGTGGCTTTATACTTCATACGACGAGGTGACAGGAGTTCCTACCTTGAAGTCACACTGCACGATAACCAGATAAGTCAGCTCACCTCATTGGGGGAGAATGTCCTTAGGTGACTATCCACACTCACCTTTTTCGCGTCACCACGGTGCACTATCACGGTGCTTCACTCGAATACTCTCCGACGTCACTCCCTTGGGATCCCTTATTGGAAAACTGGATTTCCTCTCATAGCTTATACCCCCTTGAGCACTGCATCCAGGAGCTCCGCAGCGAACAACTCCATTTGGCTGCCATTCCCTAGAAGAGAAACCTAGTATGAATCTGCTTTTGTCATGGTGATGTCCATCCTCCGCTCCATGGAGAACTGCAAAGGTGAAAGAGTTTTTGATAAGCATTGCTTTCTCATCCATTCCATAGCCTGAACCCCGTGCTGATAGATTTACACCAGCTCTTATTTCTGGCTCATCTCCTCTGGAAAACATGACAGCCTTGTTGAAGAGATCTTAAAATCGAATTCCTCTTCGATAAGAAGTCACTCAAGTTCTACAGCAAAGGAATCGAACGTCCCACCCTCGTGTGTCTACAGTATCGCAGAGAGATGGTGGATATTACGTTGACTGAGCACAACAGTGAGATGGCAAAAAATACATAGAAAACGAAAATTGGCTAAGGTGGTACAAAATTCGTGGCCATCCTAATAATTAGCTCATTACTCAACTCGAATACGTGTATCTATCTGTAAACGCCAGTGATTAGAACAAAATCAGCAAACCAGCGACAAATTATGAAGCTTTAATGGAACGAGAGGTGAAATGTAAGGATTTCATCGCAAATAAATATCAAGAAAGTATGTACAAATTACTCGGCACGTAACGCGTTCGTCGTAATCAGACTCTCTCGCGCAGCACTTTCCCGTTGATCTCTTAATGTTGGCACCGAGCTCCGTCTATAAGAATTCAGTGTGCGTAAGGATCCTCGAACGTCTGCCGAATTGCTTTTCGTATAGACACTTAGTCGTTGGCCCAGGCTGCTTTGTGATAACTGCAAATATGATATTGTGGAAGGATGGCGTTCACCGGCCAACAATAAAATATTAGGTTGGGCCATAAGTTTTGCAATACTTTCAAAACTCCCTGCGGTTTCGCTGTTTTTGCACTTTACCAAGTTTCAGTTACCATAGTGAGAAAGGGCATGCCCCGATGATTGCTTAAAATATTCGAGATGGCTCGCTACAAAGAAACAAAACCGGCCCAAATACAAAATCCTATATCTGGACCACAAGAGTTATGACAAATGCCCTCTGGATTTCTAGTAGGGAATCACCTGCTACATACACGTATATAACCTATAATGCTCTTAGTAGTGATGCCATCTTTCATCTCACAGTGTCGCGCTGCTCCCTCGGTTTCCGGTATGGAGATGCGAATCCTATTGTCCACCCACCCTTATGTGGTTGAACACCTGGACTAGAACGATATCCTCAGAGGTTTGAAAGCGAATCCGATGGTTGCCATACCATGAGCAAGAGTGGCATCTACTCTACCCATACGACAATTGGTAATCCATAGAGTCGCCATGGCTTCGAGAAATTGTAAGCATTTGGGTCCCTTACCACCTCAGTGAGTCAGACAAGGCAGCAGTGTGAGTGACTAAGAAACTTTGTTATGCTGTCCTACATGACAAAAGATCTACAAGGCATAGTTGGAGATAAAAATTGGACCCTTTCTGCTGGCAATACTGATAGAGTAAAGGGAAATACACACCACGTGTGGCAGTAGCTGAACTTTTGGACAGATCTGTTCGCTTCAGGTTTTCTCGCGAATCCTACATACCATCAGTACTGTACCAGCCAGTGATACTGTAACGACTACTATTTTAGCCACACATCCTCAGAGACTAGCTTACTTTTGCTTTGCTACACATCTTCCGAAACTATTGGGTTGGTGCATAATTAATGCGCCTTTTACATTACAAAAACCATAATAAATTTGGCAAAAACGTGTTCAAATGATTATTCGGGAGGGTTTTCACCATCGTAATCAGAGACTGCTTCCCCTTTGACAGTCTTCCGAGCGCCATTTTCCACCACAAAAAAACGCAGAATCGAAAAGCCGCATCAATTATGCTTCACCAAGTAGTTTACCATTTTTCATGAAGCAGCTGCTTTTCTTCCAGCACGGTCACGTATGTCACCATGCTGCAAGGATAAGACGCGATAAGAAGGGGCTGAGCTCTTGACTCCACTTCTTCGTACGCATCCTCTCATCCTGAACCGTTTTGAATATCACTTAGTGAGGACCTTGAGCATTACCTACGAAACAAGAAGTTAAAAGACGCGCTGCGATGATCATGTAGCGGCCTGACGCTGTGGCAGATACATCCTCCGGTAGCTGATCAGGTTTCACTCTTTTTGCGCTGTCACTGCATATCCTCACGGCTTTTAGCCCTTTCGAATCCTCTCCGACCCTTCCCACCCACTCCAACCACACCAGGCATTGACGGAACATGTCCCATCTTGGCGTTCACGTGGCAGAGAAGGCTTGCCAACGATTGCGATAAGCTAAGCCACAAATTCTTATGGCTTGAAGGCACACCTCGCGAATAATTGTGGGAGCTATCGTGTGTGTTACAGGATGTAGAGGCCCTGGTTTACCCACCAGTGAAGAAAAACGAATCAAAACCTCTCACAACCACCAAAAGTAAAGCTCCCTGCCATCGGTCCTCGTACGAGAATGGGAGATTATAAGTGAGTTTTTGCTTGATGATATCGTGCAAAATGCTGCGATATCACCTGCTAGTCCCTGCTGAAGCTACCTTCGCTATTGATATCGCTGCCTTATCTTGTCTTATCGCAAGTTTTCCTCTCGTCTAAGCCGGGTGCGATTCGGCTCGATGGGCTCAACTTGGCTCAGGTCGACCGTGCTGTGCGTGGCGAGGGTGACCCGTGGCGTCGCGAAAAGGGTGCAATCTTCACAACCATCCAAGGGTCTACCTGCCCTCTGAAGGTAAGGATCATTTTGATTATCGCGTGGTGTGCCTTTAAGCAAAGGCAGCAGAGCGATACAAGAGATATCGTTGAATTATGAGGTATACCATCAAGCCAAGGCTTTTCTCCAGGCTACAAATTTCGTACAAGTTCCGTGGTCAGGGGCCTCGTTTTTGATGTTGCCATGGTTTTCTTTCGTTTTTTCCGTTGCTGTAAGAGCAAGGGGTTCTACTCTCATAGTGGAAGCAGTAGCGCTCGTGCATCATATAAAAAGTTGCACATCTAGGCATCCTAGAGGGATCTATGAGAGGCCAGTGCCCACTCAGGCGTATATTCTTGCCTAAGTCTCAGTGGAGGGAAGAAAAGTTTCTTCTTTCCTTCTAGGCCGAAGAAGAATAATCTTCATGTTGGATGCGCCCTTCCTCTCTTGCGATGGCACCCCTGAAAGATTTAAGGTAGTAGTCTCGCAAAAAAAAGACGCACATGTCGCAAGATCTGTGCACCGGCCTACTGTGATCGATCTGGCACCTCTGTTATTTAAAACAAGTTTCTACTTTTAAGGGAACCGGAAGGGGTCCGAAGAAATAGGAAGATGCAACGCAATGAGCATTTTGTAATGAACACTCAAGGTTAGAAGCGATAATCGTCAAAAAAAAACCGGATTCTAAAGCGCAAGGCTGTGGTGGGTATTCGCATCACATTCGCAACAGCACACTGACTTCCCGAGTTGCCCGCTGCAGGAGACGGGCCGCGGGCCAACGTTAATTTTAGCACCCGACACCCAGCGCAGTAAAGTGCCCCTCCCCAACTACATTCGCATCCATATTAGTACATCTAGAAACAATACAGGAACGAACAAAAGAAAATGTAGAAATGCTTGTTATAATGCTATACTCGAATGCTGAATGCTTTGTTATAAACACCTCCTCTTGGCACCATGCCAAGGCGTCAAATTGGCGAGTTTGTGCGATGGCGGCCCCTTAAACTCGTCTGAACTACGACTGTTCTACCGAAGGCTAAAAATTACCCTCTTCCGGTGTCTTTAACAGCGGTGACTATAACCAGTCGCTTCCAAAGTACTGATAAGTGAAAGACAAGTTGTCTCTCTTTCAGATAGGTATTGCTTAGAATATTTGTATTCATTCATCATAGCTTATTGCGATAGGCTCATCCAGAAAGGTAGGCTAGCCCAGCAGTGAACAGCGAAATAAGTGGAATAAGAAAGGGTTGAGGAATCCCCAATGAGCGGAGTCGGTAATTTGCGTTGGAAAAGATGGGTCTAATTAGAGAGAACTCCACCGAGAGATTGTGACGGCCTGCTTTCACTGTTTTCAGTTAATTTTGTGGAGGTCGGCTCGTCTCCTTCTCGTCAATCGATTTTAGGAATGCTGCGATAACTATCCATCAAAGACTTCTTCAGGGACTCTCTTTTAAAATACAGTCACAATCAACAAATAAGATCAATCATGGGAAGGGAATGTATTGTGGGGACCGGCCTGAGAAGAGTACTATCTTTGAAAAATTCCACAACCCTTCGCTTGAGCGTGGCATGAAATTGTGCCGTAGGCACTATTAATTAATGCATGTCTACTACAACTGCGGCACCTACGTAGTACTTCCATTTTTGCCACCGTGTTCAGTATAGCCATATACAACGCGATTTTATCGTTCTATAGAAGTTGATATAAGCCCATGTCAATAGGTTACTGCATTCCGTGTCGTGTGGCATTCATATTGTACTTTAGTATATTGTCGTACAGGGCCAAGTCCGGAAAAGCACCGTAGCCGTTGGTGGAACCTCCAAGTTCCATCGTACCGAATCCCACCGTTTTCCAGTTGACAAAATGGTTGTCGAGGTCACAAAATGCAGACAACAACATGCAAATCCTACAGCTGATCGCTAATGCTACGCACGTACCCGCGGAAATTTGCGGAACAGCAGAATGAAGCACTTTCGCCGAAAATGCTCTGACGAGAGGCAGAATAGTATGAAGTTAATCGTTTTTCCAGTGACGACGAGACTGTTGGTGATGCTAAACAAAATTCTCATTGAATAATCCGTAAAGTCCCCTTCATTTCTCTCTGAAGAGGATAAGGAAAACATCGATATTTGCACAAGTTGAAAATGAGACAAATTCTTTAGAAACAACCTAAAAATAGCATAAAACGTGGCTCCGAGATGTGCATAGCCAGCGAATAGTTCCCAGATCACCATGACAGCCGACGGCCCCTGGGTGAGCGAAAAACACAGTCCGATTGCTATGACAGTAACCGTGACACGACGGCGTTGACGCTAAAAGGGCATCACATCAAATAGGATGGCATTGCAGTACTGAATGACGAACTCACATGTTGATTTCTTGATACTGAGCCACGAAACGTTTCCAGGACGGATAGGTCATTGAAACGGAGCTCCCGCATCATGAGCATATTGAGTAGAATGACCAGAAGGATCGGCGCAAACACTACCTGGAATTTCAAACGCATCTTTTTTGCACAACAGACTCATTATGCAGTCCACTATATGCAGATAGCTGTGTTAGAGTAATCATTTTGAACACTCGCACCGATCAGTCTACAGCGGTTCGCATCAAAACCACAAAATCAACCATTTTCCTTACAGCCATTGGCCGATGCCAATACAAATTTTTTGGAGTCAGTTTGGTTTACAGAAGGTTTTTCATAGTTGTTTATAGAGGTAAATGGAGATGATTGGGTATTCACTTGGATGGGGATAACCTTCATCCACGGCACTCACCGCTTCAATATTTGAGAACATTGCTCAACCTGCAGCAGTGTGGTCTTTCTTGGTTTTTCTCGTGGACGGATGCGATCGATAGATTACCGTTGTACCTGCTCCTTAGAATGTTGCATGAAGTTTCATGTGTTGGTCTAATTTTGATATGTCTACTTTTGGTCATTCCATTTTGATGGTGTTGAAGGGGATGAGAAGGATGCACTAAAGCTCTACTTTTCAGAGTAAAATTGCCGTGGAAATGAGAGCCGGAAGGCATCCTCTACTCATGCTGTAGGCCGACTTTCGAGGAGGTGATCTGTGGGGGAACTCGCATTGAAGCTCGCACCTAAAGTCCTCCATCGTCGCCGCGCAGGGGAGTGTTTCGATAAGATGAGTGCGGATGGCGAGGTAGCTGCGGTGGGCATTACAGTCACGGTACACAGAGAGTCAAGGGTTCTTCGTCAGGGAGTTCGCATTAAACGGATAGGAGGGTGGAGGGTCTACCTTCAGAGGTCAGCGACAAGCACTGAAATCTAAACTTTCAATAAGCAGATGAATAGCAAAGGGTATTTCACCGCAAATCCGTGTGGCGAAATGTGACCAAGAATTTTTTACCTCTGGAGAGGGTATATAGCAATAAAACACACTGCAAATAGGCAATTCTGCAACAGTTGCTGGTGTAGAGGTGAAAAAAGAGGGGCTCGTATATGGTCGCCGTAGAGGGGATCGTACTGATCGAATACTTTCCTCGACACTTGGGAGTGCCCTGATTGCAAAACCGCTTTACCTTCGGCATCACACGCACACAAGTCATCCGAAAGTGATGCAGAGGGCGCAAAAGAACGTCTCCCATGAGAATCACTGAATATCTCAGGCTTTTGATCGTTTCGTTCAATTCTTCCCCTACTCTTGCACCACCTGCCAACCCTAGTGACAGTATCTTAGAAACCCCCAATCAATTTGGTTTCTGTGCGGTGACCATAAGCCGTGCAATCGCGTGCCTTGCGCGCCTCAGTTTCTAGCCCTTGTCAAATAGTGAAACTTCCGAAAATTCAGCTCCATGTGGCTCGGTATAGTTTCAACAAATACACATTTTACTGTTAAAGACCCAAGTAACCTTTCCATAACTTGATGATGTTTCTTCTTGCAGCTGCTAGGGGGCAAATCTTTGTTTCAAAAACACAAAGACACGTTCGGTGCTATCAGAAATTTAGTGCTAGTGAGAATTCCACAGATGCGCTACCAGAATGCTTTTTCAGATAACTACCTTCTGAAAATAGGCACCAGAGGGGTTGTCAGCATCTGTGACTGTGACCACAAAAAATGATACAAGTAATTCAAAGGATCATATTTACGTAGTAATCCCTCCCGTGCCACACAACATGCGATACGGTTTATCTCGCTTTCTCTGCGACAAGTTGAATACACAGGTACAACTCCCACACAGCTATCTGAATAACCTGATCTCTATTTCTATAAGCATACTAGAACTGCGTTGAATATTGTCATGACACGCATGTAGACCTTTTTTACCTCGCTGGGAAGAATCTGAAAACAGAAAGGTAGACGACATGGGAAAGACTTGTGCAGGAGGATTTCTCACCAATTCCTTTTTGAGAAACGTTCTGGGATGCTTCTCGCCAGCATAGTAGCAGAAATCGATAAGTTGGCTGCCATTACAAAATTCCATCAATGTGCAGTCATACTCGAAATGATGATAAAGAGTAAGTAGACCTGGAATAGTTGGGCATCTCTTCAATATCAATCAATCAGCCAGCAAGCTGACACCTTTTCCACAGAAGATATTAATTTTTCAACTAGAAGTTCTAAAAATAGCATGTGGCACGTGTTGGTGAACATGAAATTTTTTATGGTGAAAAAGGTAGTTGAGTCCCTTCCGGTCGAATAAAATCATTGGAGCGATAAAAAGTGAGCTAATAGCCAAACTTACGAAATTCCATAAGTGCTGTGGTTATGAATTCAATTATACAGGTGCACCTACTGCTATAATTATGAAACTTCCATCATTTCAGAGCGTAATAAACGAAATGTCTCAAAATGAAGACATTGCGTCCAGACATAATATCAGGTCGGACAAGAAGTCCCGCCGTTTCGTTCATTGATAGCTTCCTCGAGATTTTTCAGATGCATCTTCGCAGACTTTTCGGGCTATTGAGATAGAGAAAGCTAGAGGTTTGTAGAGAAAGCGCTGCTCTTTTTTCCACAGAGGTACTTTCCAAGAGGGACGATGTTCCAGACGTTATTTGAGCATACAGAAATCCACGATTTCCAGCTGCTGACGATACTCAGAGCTTCAAGGAAACGCGCTTGATTATCTGAAAATATGACGACCCGTTTTGTGTTTGCAAGCCATGGAAAATGGGAAAGTGTAGATACCTTCATAATGACCTAATACCTCATCTTCATTTGGGAATAGAACACCGGGTGATTTTGGGATCAAGAACAGACCTTTTTGAAAAAAAAAAACTCAGTAGGAAAGGGTCCTGCAAAAATCTCAACTGCACTGCTTCCTCTTGCCCAGGGATAACTCACACAAGGGAGAATACGTGAACCAAAGCAACTTCATTCAACTGATGGGAGAGCTCAGTTTGCATCTTCATCCCATAGCTCTGTTTGAACAACTTGGTCAGCCATCTCTTCTGTATGGATCCATAGATCTTATGTACTGGTTGCGAAAATGTCGTTATGTGGTTTTGGTTTATGGGTACAGCTCAATGCAATATTCGTGCTCGTAAAAATAAACAGTTAGGAGAAGGGCTCTGGTTGCGTTTGTTGGAGTTGAGAATAAGAAAAGTCAAGGATCCTTTTTTGAGTGTCAGGGACTACCACGCAAGCTTGCTTCTCAAGAGCTTATCCTGCTGTAATTACTATTTTCAGGAGGAGAGGCATGTTTATCACAAGCCACTAATGCTCTAGATCCAGGAAAACGGCTTGGGGCGCCATTCGCTTGGAAATGCGCGCTCAGAGCTTCCTCATCTCTGCTGCAAATGGGCATGGCTCTCACGTGCTCTGCATGAGGGTCAACAAAATTACCGCACGTGGTGTACGACAAGATTAATGAAGACCGCAGTCGTTCCTTGGGTGCAAGCTGGAGGGATAGTGCATATACTTCCATGTCTCGTGTCCTTTTTTACTTCTATGGATATGATCTCTCTAATATGTAAATTAACTGACGTGTAGCTTGTTCGCTAGTTGGTATCTGTCGGGACATCAGCACATGTGGTGGATGCACAATCGGGAAACCAGAAAGGAAAAACTCGTCTGTTTCTCGTCAAAGTCGAAGCTTACCAGTTGCAAAGAAGATTGAGCTAAGTACAAGGACCATCTTTCCGCGCTGCCAATACAGTTTTGAGCGTAGAGGTGATCGAATGATCAAAAAGCGCTCAACAGAAACTGCTAGAATCAGCCTAAACTGACTCGACATACAAGAGTACGATGACCTCCGTGTGATATTGAACTCACCAGATTGCAGCGGCACTCATCCAGTTGGCCACGGCAGCGATATGCTGCTTACTTTTAAGGTAAAAAAAGCGAAACGTGTCATCAAATGCCAACGTGTCATAGGACGAAAGGGCATGCGGTAGCATGACGAGCAAAAAGGCCAAGTCACAAAATGAGACTGCGGCCAACTGGAAACAGAATATAATTAAAGAAGGTGAATAAAAATGCAAGTTATAATTAGGAAAGCTTTCACGGTCTGTACTCGAATTTAAAATTGAGATGGGAAAGTGCGAAGAGGTTTAATGAAACTGTTCTCCTTTGAATCGATAGTAGAGCTCCCAAATCCTTCCATAAAATCCTCAGGATAATAGAAATGTCGGATAGAAGTTTATGCTTTGGAAGGAGTAACGCACCAAGTCACTTGCGACATTGGACGTCTCATCGGATACGAGTACACATAGATTGAGAACGTTGCCAAGTACACCGAGTGTGAATTGCATAGGGAACAGATACTGCCATAGCCATCTGTAAGCAGCCAGTTTGGTGGCTCATGAAGTGAAACTTTGTGGAAAATTAACTGCTTGTTTTCATTAGATTCTCTAGCACAATCGGTTTCTCTGTTACATCATTTCGGAAGTTCAACATACGCATCTATTAGAGCCAAAGACTGACACTCTGCTCATTTTGAACTAAAGAATGCTGAAATGAGCAATTTGTTGTGGTTCAATCTCTTACTTAGTTGCGTGTGTACCACGGTCTTTCTGCTTGTTGAAAAGGAAAAAGGAGTGCAGCGCTGTGCGCAGCGAGTAAAACAAATGGAACAACAGAAAAGCGATTGAGCGGGATCCAATTTTACTTGTTGATTGTACTGGTTACCAGTATTTCACACTGTTAAGGTAATGTCTCAGCTTCTCCAAACATTATCTCTTGCAAAATCTCCCCAAATAATCAAAAAGCATCGTTTCGTTCCAGATCTGATCCCCCGTGCAGTTACTGGAGGTGTATTCAAGTTCTTCCGAGCACCCCTTCCACGGTGAAATGCGTCGCACACATTTCGAGTAAGCCGCAGATTCTATGTATTTATAAAAGACCTCTTTGTACTTCCTAAACGAGTCCTAAATTTTTTATATTCGCTGCATTTGAAAACAGCATGAGAGCTAATATGGTTATTTGAAATCCCTGAAGGAAGTCATTCGCATGAAAACTAGGGACTTGAGAAGCCTTTCTATGGCGAAATCAAAAAGCGCGCCCTTTAGCTGTAGAAGCGGCGTAGCGGTTAATAGCTGACGCCTTTGAATGACAGACCCCGCCTCCAGGCGACATGGTTCCTGATTGGCTACGGTGTAAGCTTTTCAACAAATAACATCGTTCAATGGGCAGTAGGTACGCTCAATGCTGCGCAGCAATGGTAGAGCGTTTAAGCATATACAAAAACCGACCAAAGCGTAGATCGGTTCCTAAGGGACTCGCAACGCGCCATTTCTTACAGTAAACTGCACAAGCATTCGTACGCGGGTGCGAGAACTCGCTCGAACGCACCAAAACATATCACATAACGTACAAAAGATTTTGCATAAGCACAATAATTAGTGAAATTTCCTGGGAATCGAAGCTTCTTTCTTTTCCGAGAAAACTACGCCGAAGTCTTTTCCTGGTGTCATCCCAAGCAATACAGCATATCTGATACCGCCAGCTGTTCGGGTCTCCTGCTTTAAAAGTAATGTAGCAAGGACAAGAGTAGCAAGGTCAATCAGGTCAATCATGTCTCTGAGGGTATGGTAATTTAATGATGTGTCACCGTTTTTGCCAACAGCAAGCTTAAGGCGGTTCATCTTGAGGACAAATTGAAATCTCGATGCCTTCTACGGAAAAGAATGTAACGAAGTTGATTTCAGTTGATTTTGTATAGGTGAAGACAAGCAACAATGATAAGTACTCTTAAAATACCTCGTGAGAGGGTCGTGGACGAAGCGTAGTTCTGCGGGTTTCAGGCACGGCATGCATTGGCGACTGAACTAGTGGTTGAAATACAGACGAACACGGAGGACTAAGCGGCTGTTCCGTATGCAAAGCTTCAACCAACGCCACCACGCGCACGAGACTTGATACAGTCGTGCGGTATTGCAGTTCATTGAGCGTTCCTGGAAATCAATAATTGATCCTCTAGGATGACAATCGTAATCAGTCATAGAGATCCGGCGTTTCTTCTCAGACGAGTGAACTGTCCCTACAGTGTTCTTCTCTTTTGTAGACATGGTTTATCACAAATTTCAGTACTGATTACGTTTGATGCCTACATGCTCGCTTCATTAGTTTTTCTGCCCCCTGAAGTTCCCAAAATCGTAGCCCACCAGCCGCGTGAGAAACCCTAAAGTTGACCGGCCTCTCACTTAAGGCCCCCCCCCTCAATATTCGTCTGGAGTCCCGGACTAACTCGTTAGTCATGGGTTAAGTTGATTGCAAGCCCCAAAAATCTTACGTCGAAAGAGTATGAATGAGGAACAAGGATCTTGGCGGAGGACCACTCCGGTCTTCCGTAAGGTAAGCCGGCCTTAACAGCGGTTACTCGGTAGGATCTGAAGACAGGGCACTGGAGTAGCTGTTTTCCAAATTCTGATTTAAGTCATCAAGGCACTTCAATCGTTGTTATTTATCTGCTCTCATACTTTTCATTTTGTCATGGTCTGCATTCCCAAAGGCTTTTGAACTACTCTTAAGCGCACCATTGGTGTATTAAATAAACGATTAAGTAAATAAATAAATAAGTGACGCTTACAAATACTTCTCTGAAATTGTGTACACAGTAATATATGTGCATCTGATGATTCTTCTCCCTTCCATGATGGAGCAAGAGTTAGGTGCATATGTCTATTTGTCTGTTTGCATGTTCGCCTGTTGTTATGGATGCCGGTCTAATTGTCGCAGAAAAAGCCGCAGTGAAGGTCACGATACTCGGAATGTCGATAGCGGCTGGCGAAGTTGGCCTACTTCCATCAGGCTAGAAAAACTAGGAAGAAAATCGGTACGCAAAGTCGTATCAAATGAGGATCGGCTGGTTTACGCCGTTGTTTTATAAAGTGGATAGACAGGCGTTGTTGAGGTGATAATGAGCATATCATGGATCATCCCAGAAAGCAGTGGAATTCAGATTGATAGTCAACAAAAAGTATGATAATAGACACAAAACATGAAACGACCAGGTTTGGTCAATTTTTTATTAGCTCGTTACGTACAAGAACTTCTGTAATACATTTCAGTGGGTATATATACAGAAGAATGTAGGCGGATCCAGTAAATAACATCTAAGTTGCCACTAGTTGGCTTTTGGAGGTAATTGCTAGTAGGCATGAAAGGGAGTGCCGCGCCTAGGGAAACTACTTCATAGCATTCCAGGATTCCTACTTAGGATATGCTTAGTTCATGCCTATGAATACATTTTGGAAGATACTTATCATTCATTGCATAATCGAAGGTGCTCACCGTTATCAATCAAATACACTTGTCATGGATATATTAATATATTACTAAGGGAATGTTGTGAGTCCACAACATGGGGAAAAAAGTTCACGAAGGATTGCGACTGTCATAAAAGAATTAGAAGGAAGAAGCAGGTTACACCGTCGAATCGTGACACGCAAAGGCTCGCTTCTGCGCCACAGTACTCGGACAAGGTCTGTTATGAGAAGCCTCATTTCTCATGTTTCTGAAGTTTTCATTTTCCTTTGCTGGTGGTGATTTCTAGTTGGTTTTTCTAGTTCCATAACAGAGGAGGGTAACGCTCAAAATTCATTGCGAGTTGCCCCTGAAGACAACGGGAAGGGGGAATCTTGGTACGGTATGGGATTACGGTGGCTTGCGGTTGCCTTTTTCTCCACGCGTTCGCTTTTTCTTTAATTGACTGTTTTACTTGTCTGTTGCTGTATATTGTTTCAGCTTGTTGCACGTTGTTTCATTTATTTCACATCATCACGAATGAATGAAGTACACTCTACGAGACAACAAGCGATCAACGGACAATTCGGATGGTCAGTGTGTGCAGTTTGAAATGATGCGAGTGCGATACGAATACACACGACAGCGTCGCGCTTCTGAGTCCGGGTTATTCCACCGATTATCGCTTCTAAACTTAAGTTCGTTACGAAATGATCACTCCTTTGAATCTTAGTTTAATCAAACCACTTCAGGCTCAAGTTGAAGATCAAAAATGAATGCTCCAGATGTTGCAAATATTCTGATAATCATACAAGTAACCGAGAAAAATGGTTTCCAGAATTCCTTCCTATTGGTCCAACTTTGTAGTAGTTCTTTCGTGTGCATACCTAAAGAAGAGGTTACTACCAAATCGAGTCATATCAACTCCGAATAATTTTTCCTTTATGCGAAGTGTGATGAAAGATTACTGAATGCACTAATAGGGAACAATATAAAAATGCACAAATTCGGTAAACACAATTATTGCGGTTGATGTGACGATGCCGTTTATTGGAGTATTCGCATGCTTGACATACGGAGTGAGGTGTTTCTTGGAATATATACTTTTATATATCCTATGCATATAATATGTATGAACCATACCATAGCATATTCCCACTTCTAATGCTCGTTTCCTCAAACAACTGTTCCTTCCAAAGCTGAATGGTTCGTACCTAAATATGATAGCACATTCTAAGGGAGCCCTTCGCAGGCTACCGCTATCAAGGTGAGGCCAAAAGCCATGGTGCGCACTCAAGAAGAGAGAGGGAATGCGAGTTATCCCGAATTGTCCTCTTTCCTTAGCTTTTCAATTCTTTTCTGCGAGTTCACAGCAGGGGTAGAAGTGAAAGCGAGATGTGAGAATTTAACTCTCTCACGCAATGAGAAGAATTGGAAGTAAGATTGAGCGGATTTATTCCTTCATCACTAATCCGAGAAGTGCGTATCTTTGGAATGACAAAATCTGAGTTTTTCGCCAAATCACCTGTCGGGTTCGTACTTCAGTGAAATGCATCCTTGTATTTATTTTTTCCATTTATTTTATTTATTTGTATGCGCAAAAAGATGCGCCAGAGAACAGGGAAAAACTAAAGCAAGAAAGATAAGGTTGGTCAGGTAGACTGACACCCAATTTCTGCGCAGTTACAAGCGGTAAAAAAGGTAAACATAGTCTCTACTCGTTCAACCAACGGATCCGGGTAGAACTCAATAACCAAAAAGTAGGAAACAGGCCTCCCCTTCGAACCAGACGCTACCACGAGTCATATCCAAGTCCTATTGTTGCATCAGTCGGCAATGGTGCTCTTACGTCACCACAGGGAGCCATGGGAGTATGTCTGAACTCCGAAACACGAGTATACCGACAGCCCTCGTGGAACAGACAGACAAGGTAAAAGCCGGATACTCAGATCGAGGACGTCAGGAGCGAAGGGTATGTTCAGAATGGGGTTGAGGAGAACCCCTCATTCAGTAAGTATATGCCTCTCCCATGAACACGCTACTTATATTGTAGAACAGGCTTAATTACTTGTGCCTAACAACAAAAAGCAAAAGAAAAACGAGGCAGCTAGAGATGAGAGTCCTCTTAACCAGTCCAACGCAATCATAACGATAGCTGTTAGTAACGATCAATTGGAGGCGTGATATCGTTAGTACAACTCTGAAGAAAGAAAAAAAAGGAAATGCAGATGCCCACCGCGGAAGTTTTCAAGGTATCGTTTTGAGACATAAACTAACATAAATTGGCTTGACCAACTACGCAGGCATTACACCATATAACCTTATATGAGGAAGGGAAATAGAAGCTGGAAGGTTTCATAAGAGGAAGTCGGTCGCTGATGACGGGCCGTCCATGGTGGAAGAGTTGTGAGTAACAATCCGCAGCAAGTACGACTACGGAGCATGTTGAGCTGCGGAAGGGAAAATGGAAAACATGCCTGCTGTCTAGTTCTGTGAAGTTGTTTTCACTGCAATAAAACAGCAAGTCAATTGGTTACTGGTAAGCTACAGAGAGAACGCAAGGGAATAAATCCTTTAAGGCAGAACAATGCATGTAAGTGTTACAATCCTGTTCCACAACGTCGATTTATAAAGGATTGTGCCATAGGTCTCCGATTCATGGAAAATCATTTAAAAACTGTATTATTTTAGAGCTCTCAGATGTCTAGACAATGCGACAATTGGTCATCTATCGCTTCCCACTAATGCGAGTGCTGCTCAGTGCTCCCTGCCCAGTAATAAACGAGCTACACATGAAGAAGCTCATAGTTCCTCATAGAATCCGAGTACAGCGATATAATCGAACTACTTCCACTACTAGGTTGCTGAGCTATGGGCAAAAGCTTCGGTGCCGGACGGGACTCAAACCCCACTTCATACTTTCCGGGGATATGTGCTGATCCATTACACTACCGACACCCCTTTCACCTTAACTCAGCTTTTGAATGGTATATTTACCATAGCTTATAAGCTTATGGAAGGATGAAGTGCTGGTTCGAGTCCCGTCCGACACCGAAGCTTTTGCCCATAACTCAGCAACCTAGTAGTAACTTTCGCATCGCAAGCTGCGGCGATAATCAGCAGCCAACTAAAACCAAAAATATCAACATCGAACTACTTCCCTACTGAGTACACCTTGGGACCATAACTGAGTAGTTGCTAGAGCAGATAATGTGAAATGAGCGAGGCTTGACATGAGCCCTTACAAAATTTCTGCCTCATCTCCGTAGTATAATGTTGCACTGCGAAAATCTCGACATCTTCTGGTGGAAATGGATCCAGGAGACTCCTGAATTGGTGGAACCAGTGCAAAAATACATCAGTGGTGTGACCATCTATGCGGATCCTGCGGCCGCCTGTCGAAATCGTTGCTAAGCTGAAAGCCGATTACGCTGACGTATTCATGACAGGGCTCGGATGATGTACTAAGACGGAAGCAACCCTTCAACTCTAGCCAGATGTTCACCTGTTTTTAAGAAGAAGCGCCCTGTGCCATACACATACTTCGCCACTCTAGACGAAGAGATCGACCGCCTACTCGCACAAGAGGTACTTTCACCAGTCGACTACTCTGCCTGGGCAGCACCGATCGTCGTCATCAAGAAAGCAAACGGGAAATTATGACTTTTTGCTGATTTTTCGACAGGCCTGAGCAATGCCCTCATGTTGCATCAACACCCTCTACCAAGCCCGGAAGACGTTTTCACGAAACTCAGTGGCGGCACAACATTCACGCAGATAGACCTCGCGGATGCTTATCGCAAATCGAAGTCGATGACGATGCAAAGGAGCTATTAACCATTAATGCGCAGAGAGGATTCTCACGCTACAATCGTCTACCACTTGATGTCAAGTCTGCATCCGGCATTTTCCAGCAAATTCATCGATTCCATGACTTGCGGACTCAAAGGCTGCGCTGTATACCTCGATGTGTTATTGTCACTGGCAGCGATATCGAGGAGCATGTCGCTAATCTGGAAGTTTTGTTCAGAAAGATATCCGATTATGGCTTCCGTATCGGATCGAAAAATGCAATTTTCTGATGATATATCGATGCTACCGGACGCGACCCGATCCCGCCAAGATCGAGGTAATTCTCAAAATGCCACACCCCAGGACATCGGCCAGGTGCGATCATTCCTGGGGATGCTCAACTATCACGGGCACTTCATCAGTCAGATGCGACAACTGCATATCCCGTTGGATGATCTGCTCAAGAAGAACGTCCCGTTCAAATGGCCTCTCGAGTGTCGAGACGCATTCCAACGCTCTAAGGATGCTCTGCCGTTGGATCTCCTGTTCACTCACTACGATCCCACAAAAGAAGTCGTCGTCGCGGCTGATGCATCGAAGTATGGGAGCGCGGTGATTAGCCACCGCTTTTCGGATAGAACGGAGAAAGCAATAAATCACGTCTGCCGTTCCCTAACAGCTGCCGAAAGAACTACGGTCAAGTAGAAAAGGAGGCTCTCGCTATTACTTTCGTATCGAGGAGCTTCCACCGTTATATCTACGAATGTCATTTCAGGCTGTTCACTGACCGCAAGCCACTTCTAGCAATGTTCGAAAGCAAGGAAGGAGTACCCATTTATACAACTAATAGACTCCAGCACTGGGCTCTTATCGTGAAGAATTACGACTTCGCTATTGATTACCAAAATAATTCCAGCTTCGGACAAGCAGATACCCTATTCCGTCTCATCGCGGATCAACCGAAAATCGAGGAAGATGTAGTCATTGCCACAATCGAAGAAGATTCGTGCGCCACATTCACCTATGCACTATCGAAATTGCCAGTCGATATGAAAAGGATAGCGGAAGAAACATCTACAGATCCAGTTCCGCAAAATGTCCTAAATTTGCCAAAGATGTTCGTGAGGAGTGGAGAGTGGCCAAAGAAATCTGAGGCTGCAAGAAGATACAACTCTCTCAGAGAGTCACTCTCTACTAAAACGGGTGCCTACTTATCGGATATCGCATTCTGATCTCGGATGTTTTACGGAATACTGTACTTAGCGAACTTCATGATGGACATCTAGGGACGACACGTGTGAAGATGCTCGCCAGAAACTACGTTTACTGGATGAATATCAACCACGACATTGGGAGAGAACTTGTCGTCGCTGCCAGGAAATGGCGAAGAACCCAGTAAAAACGACGCTTTGCTCGTGACCAATGAAAGATAAGTCATGGAATCGCATACACGCCGATTTCGCTGGACCAGTAGATGAAAAAAATGTATCTCGTGGTCGTCGACGCCTACTCGAAATGGCCAGAAATTGTCGAAATGTCTTCAACAACAACATGCAGTAGGATCAAAGAGTTACGCCGTCTTTTTGCTCAGTTCTGAAACCCCCAGACATCAGTGACAGATAACGGACTTCAGTTCACATCCAAAGATTTCCGAAACTTCTGCAACACAAATGGCATCAGACATTTGAAATATTCACAATTTCGCCCTCAGTCCAACGGGCAAGCAAAACGCTTCGTCGACACTTCCAAGAGGAACTTCGAAAAGATAAGGAAAAACATATCATCAGCTGAAGCACTACAAAAATTTCTGTTGATGTACCGCCGAACTCCATGCTCGCCCACACCAGGAGGAAAATCGCCGACCTAATTCTTTCTGGAAAGAGAAATTCGGACTAGACTGAGTCTTTTGAAGCCATCAGCTGCTACACGCGACAAAACGATATAACCGTCATCACGGAGCCCGGAAGAAGAAGTACAATGTTGGCGACTTAGTATGAACTACAGACTACCGTTCAAGAAAACCACGACGACAACAGGTCAATATTGAAGAGATACGGAAACAGGCTTTACGATGTGTAGTCGACAGACAAATTCGAAAACGTCACGCAAATCAGTTACGTTTGAACGCTGGAAGTTGTTCACAAGAGGAGCTAGACTCAACGACAGAGCTTGCCGATCTTCCGCTTTTACCAAATCTTGTTGAAAGAATCGACGACAAAACATCCTATGGCCGAAACCACATCTGAACCTACGTCAGAGGACACCTCCGAAGCAACGGCTTTACCGACAGAACAAGCTACTGGTTAACGCCCGCTCAGACTACGACGCGCACCAGAGCGACTTCCAAGAGGAAGACGTATACTTGAAGCGTCCATCTTAAGGGGGAGGTGTCATGGAAATTAAGATTTTTTACAGCAATAAAGACTGTTTGTGATCTCTTCGTACCATGTTTGTCGAGGTGTACATAAACACCTCGACTGAGTGAGGTTCAGTTTGCTTCCTGCAATAAAGCTGTCTTCAAGCTCTGGCCGTAACAGATTTAGGGTGTACCGGTTCGCAAATATGTGCAGGATAAGCAGTAGCAACAATTTGTGGAATGCTTTCAGGCTCTTGATAAAGACGAAATTGTTGAAACATCAGGCACAATAAATATTGCACCTTAACAAAGCTGTGCGGCAGAAAAGAAGCACAAGCATATATGAAGAAACGCCCAGGTTTCAATGAAGACGGACAGAGAAATTGCCGACATCACCGCTCGCTCCAAGCGACCAACTTGCCTTCACTTTCATGAAGCACGCTGGTGCAGACTCAGTCCAGGTGAACTGCGCAGTCGTCAAACAGAAAACGGATTAGACGAGACGTCTCATTCCGCGCAACAATGATTTACATTCGAATAAAGTTCAGCACTACCTTGTTCTTTTCTGATATTCGAGCATTCACCTTTCCAGAGCGTCAAGAGGTAGAAAGAATTTGGCAGAGCGTTTTTTCCTGCTGCACATGGCACTTCACTGCCACACAGGTTCTATTTATCGATGGCGGACTTCATTTTAGCGAAAACAATATATTCTGCTATCGGCTGTTCTATGAAGGATTTATTTTTGAGAAGAACTATGCAATCAATCACTCTAAGAACAAAGTCCGCAAGATTTTCTACAGTGCTTATGGATATCGCTCATTCCGCCGAGGTATAATTGATCAGTATTGTTGCACCAATTGTTATCCTTCATCCTTTTACAGATCTCTGACATTTGCTGATCATCTTCGCACTGAAAAAAGATGGATTCTTAGTAAGAGGATCGTACCAGCCAAAATGACATACCGTTGTATTGTTTGGTGCCTGAGCAGTGAGGGTGTTTACAAGGAAAAGTACACAAAGGATGTAGAAGAACATATGGATTCCGAGGATACATGAACCACGCGCATGCCTCATTTTATACGGCTTCGACTAGCCGTGCCCAAACCGTGACCATGGTTGCAGATGTACTCACAGCCGAACAAGTGCGCTGACATGAGCAAACAAGCGAGGAAAGAGTTCTTTAGACCTTCTTCGAAGCCGTCACATGCCATTTTTCAATATTGTGCTGTCCCGGGTCTCATGGTTACCAGAATGTTCAACAACAATGGAGACTCTGAGATAATCATCCGAAAAAAACTCAGAGCACCCCTCAAAAGTTTCGGATTTTTTGGAATATTTTTGTGTTAACACCGAAATATTGCAAAAATATTCCAAAAAACTTTTGAGACCTTTAGAGAGTCTCTTGTGTTTCTTTGATGAATATTTTGGAGTTGTTAGACTTCCGCCATTTTGTTTAAAATGATTCCTGAAGTGGCATTCCAATCTCGATTTTCTCAACAGTGATTTTATCTCTGAGTATTGTCCTGTCCCGAAGCCTCATGCCAATCTAAATGTGTAAACAACAATGTGAGGCTCCAAAATTTATTAACAAAGGACTCAAAAGTTTTCACAAGGTGTTTTGTGAAAACAATATATTCTGCTATCGGCTGTTCTATGAAGGATTTATTTTTGAGAAGAACTATGCAATCAATCACTCTAAGAACAAAGTCCGCAAGATTTTCTACAGTGCTTATGGATATCGCTCATTCCGCCGAGGTATAATTGATCAGTATTGTTGCACCAATTGTTATCCTTCATCCTTTTACAGATCTCTGACATTTGCTGATCATCTTCGCACTGAAAAAAGATGGATTCTTAGTAAGAGGATCGTACCAGCCAAAATGACATACCGTTGTATTGTTTGGTGCCTGAGCAGTGAGGGTGTTTACAAGGAAAAGTACACAAAGGATGTAGAAGAACATATGGATTCCGAGGATACATGAACCACGCGCATGCCTTGTGAAAACTTTTGAGTCTTTTGTTAATAAATTTTGGAGCCTCACATTGTTGTTTACACATTTAGAGTGATTTTATCATACAACGACGGCGTTATAGTGCCTACCTATGTACATGCAGGAGCTATGGGAGCTTTCAGAGCGGAAGTCGCGGCATTAGCGAACCGCTCCGGGCACCAGCAAAAAGCATTCATTGTCGCTTTAGGATGTGACGTTTGCTTCCTCAGAGTAGTTGTGGAAATTATCTTTGCAAGGCTTCTCGGCCAACCTTTCAGTTCCGACAGGCCGTTACGCGTGTCTTTCTCACCGATATGTGAAGTGCTGACAACTTTGCCGATCCTATCCGTCACCACGGCAGTGCTTAACGCTGGCAAGAATGTTTAGAGTTACTCAGCAGAGGTTACAGCAATATGTCGTTACGGAGTACAGAAACAAGATGGTTCAGCCAGACCTGATGTGTCCAGCAGCTAGATAAAGAGAGGGCGAATACAAAGTACTTTACAGAACATTGCTGGATACTCAATCAATGCAAATTTAGGTTCTCTTGCAGCTTGAATCCATCAAAGCATCAGTTCGGTATGAACGATCAAAGCTCACGATTCATTCGATATGGCAAGGTTTCAGTAACGCCAACCACTAGAAGATGTATGGTGCGATAATTGACATTTCTGCGAAAGGGCGTTCGGAGGGTAGCAGTTCCGTATTTGACGCAGTCGAGTTTTTATAATCGTTCTTTATTGATCCGCCCGGATACGGGTCCCTTTGTAGATCATTGTGAGGTGAAAGGCAAAGTCACACTCAGGTTCAGCATCCAATAACGTGCTTTTCTGGAAAAAATACAAGTCGACTGCACGAGTATTTCAAGCAAGTTGTGATGTCGCGAATTCGTGGCATAGCTCAATGCACGGTCTAACCGAGGGTCGATAGAAGTATAGTAGAGATGAATACAAAATGAAGTTGCACGAGATTCCAGTAAGAATTTATAGTGATTTACGGGTAATTTGTAGCGGATTCACTCTGACAGTATCTACAAGTTTTAGGACAACATTTCGAGAATGCTTCGTTCCAGAGGTACTGTTGTGACAAAGGTTGTTGCGCTTCATCTTTGCGCATATTTCTGTCGAATATCGATCGCCTTCGCACTGGAAAGGAATGTTGTTCATCTGAAAGGCTTACACAGGCATGCATGGGATTACTTCAATGACTGGTGCTTGAGTTCAGTTATGATGATGAGTGAGTTGTGGGACGTGTGAGTTGTATCTAGTTGGCATCTTGGAAGAGAAGCGCGCAGAAGATGTAAAAGAGCATGCTGGATTCATTTTCCTCTGCAATTACCACCTAAAAGAAAAGTCGTGTAAACTAAAGCCCAACTGGAGCAATTGCATAAGATTTTTTACAGCCCTTCTATAAAAGTGACCTGAATTTGCAAAAAACGTAGCAAGGGGTTGCTTATCTATTACACCAACCACCTGACTACACTCCATTTTGTGACATGCATTGCCGCATTTTGATGCGACATCAATGGACTGCAAATGTATTGTGCTGTATTTTTTTG
Organism: Trichostrongylus colubriformis; assembly: GCA_963978905.1. Taxonomy (NCBI): domain Eukaryota; kingdom Metazoa; phylum Nematoda; class Chromadorea; order Rhabditida; family Trichostrongylidae; genus Trichostrongylus; species Trichostrongylus colubriformis. The sequence continues at coordinate 22,266,503 of OZ022256.1, forward strand.
CCCTGCATTTCCAGTCACATCTTTGCCAAGCACTTTTGGTCCTTGCCACTCCTCCATATGCTATACTTTTCCCTTTCACATTCTTAACATGACAGTTCACTGTTCATTTACACGATGGCGCTACGGTCAATGATGGCGCCAGTGACTCTCAGCATGCTGCGTTGACTTCGGTGACACAGTGATTTTACATTTTGACATAAAAGTACATGCAGGTGCGGAGATAAAATCCACGCACCTGCATGTACTTTTATGTCAAAATGTGAAATGAGTGTGCACTCGCGCCCCCATCGCTCATACCTTCTGTTATCCACAGGAAGATGCAACAGCGACAGGATAGTAAAGAAATATCTCTACGTCTGACATAAGCCGAATTCCAGGTCAGAGCTATTTGCCTTAAATTTCAATGGAATCCCACTACTAAAATTGCACAAACGGGTGCTACTGTTATGACTACCTGGCGTAAAATGTCTCGAAAAATCAGCTCTGTGGCACGTCTTCTAAATCCGTCATCTGTGGGAGAGTGGGCGTAGCTTTCGTTGGAGAGAAAAAATTCCTGTAGTATTCTTGAACAAGAGATGCGACAGAAGTAGGCGTTTCTGCAATTGATCCATCAATCTTTTTGAGTCGTGTTAACGTCGTTCTACAGACCTTTTTCTCATGTATTACTTGACGAAGGCTGGACCCTTTGGAGACAGCTTCTTCTAAACGCAGATTGTTCCATATCAGATCTCAGTGAGGGGCGTAACAACTTGTTGATCAAGGATAATTCGACAGTACTCCTTGTTGAGCATTGTTGCAGAAGGAAATGTCGTTTTTTAAACAATTTTCTCGTAGTTTCAGAGAAATGGGACCTTTTCGGGCCTCTGATGTGGCAGTTTCAGCAGCCACCTTCATTGCGTTCTTCAATCCCTCATAACTCTCAGGAACTCTATCGGAAACAAGGCATTCTAAGGCTGCAGCGAAGACAGATTCATTTATATTTGTTGTTGCCCAACAGCTCTGGGATATCGGTGAGGTCTGCTCTGTATACGAATCTTGGCCATAACAAGTCGACGATCACTGACGAATTTGAACCGACCCATTATATCAACATCCGAGAAGATGGACTGGTCGGTTGATAGCACAAAATCGATAGCATTCTTGTTCTGCATGTTAGGTGAAATGCATGTCCATTTCCGAGACTTTCGCTTTTTGAAACGGTTGTTCATCACATAAAGTTCACTTTCAGAACAGAAATTTGCAAGGATTTCCCCTCTTTTGTTTCGTGTTCCCAGACCATACTTTCCAATGAATTTCTCATTTTCTTCTCCACTTCCGATTTTAGCATTGAAATCGCCTACTACAATTCTACTTAACTTTCGTTTTTTACGTGGAACAGCGCTGTTTTGATAAGGGAAGCGTGCACTGAGGGCTCTCGAAATCTGTTCAAGAAACTCTTCATACTCAACATCCGAGTGGGCAGTAGTCGGTGCATATCCTTGAATGACTCGAAGATTTCTAACTTTCGTGGTGAGGTCAACGTAGCAAACTCTCTCCGAAACAACATGAAATGAACAGAACTTGGTCCACTTCCGGTTGATTAGAAACCCAGTAGAGTTCGAAAAAAAGATGTTCTGACCGGATTTTGAGAGTTTCAGAGATATGCTCTCTTCTCTTCTTGTATCGGAAAGTCCAATGATATCAAATGATATCTCTGTGACGGCGTCCTTGAGCTCTGCTACTCTTGCTTCTGTTCGGAGAGATCGGCAGTTGATCGTTCCAATCCGGAGATGGAGCATAGAAACGGCACCAGGTTGTCCAGGCGACTGATGCAAGATGGTCACGTAGAGCGCTTACGAGCCGACCGCTCGGTGGTAGAGTAGAGTATGAATAAGGGTATGATAGCTTTCCTTATATCGATCGATGTTCCTCCGAGTTTAAAGAGCTTATTATTCGCCCACATGATGTTTTGAAGTACTCAAGTCATTGGAAAGGTCTACTTCAATCTCAGGGGTGGGATTCCCAAAATAGTTCATAAAAACCGTGCGCAATCACTTTACCGGCCTTTAACCATGCTTTTCAATAGTTCTCTTCTGTTCTGTGATGTACTAAAATATGAAAGGAATATATACACACTTCATTCTTTGAAACCAGTAGCTCTGCTTCATTATCTAACTTTCGACCAACAAGCATAACCCCACCGCCAGTCAATGATTTGGAAAGATTAGTTCAAGATGCTATTGCAGAATGGTTTTCTCAAAAATCATGCAATTCCATTTGAACAGCAGGTTCCACCGTCGGGCCCCCACAGTTACTCAACTTACAAATACTTTTTTCACTGGACTTTTTTTGATCGGAGTATGGCGATAAACAAGGGATACACTGTGAATGTTGCTTACCATGATCTATCGAGAGCGTTTGAAGTGAACCACCATGAGCTTCTCGCGAAACTGGATTATTTGATCGTAAGTGGAGCGCTGTTGAACTGGATTCACTCTTACATGTCAAACGATGTGTGTTAGGCCGCTTTCATACTTTGCGCACCGACGCCGCCACCGGCGGCGACAGCGTCAAAATCACGCAACCATTTGCCCGCCGCCGACGACGGCGTCCATAGACAATGCGCAGCGTTTGCAAAATTCTTGACCCAATCACATTACAGTATGGTGATTGTGGCCGCTTCGAATCTTGGCACTGTGCCACTACACGAAGCGGCCACGATCACTATATTGGCACTGCGCCAAGATTCGAAGCGGCCACAATCACTATACTGTAGTGTGAGTGGGTCAAAAATTTTGCAAACGCTGCGCATTATATATGGACGCCGTCGTCGGCGGTGGGCAAGTGGTTGCGTGAGTTTGACGCCGTCGCCGGCGGTGACGGCGCCGGTGAGCAAAGTATGAAAGCGGCGCAGAGCTGATAGTTCTTTTTCCGATCTCCTCGAATGTCTAACTAGGGAAGTGTTTTACTTCCCAGCAACTTCGAAATGAGACTCATGGGAATCGATAGAGCTTCGAACGCTATTTTTGATTTTTGATGACTGCTGTTTATCGTTTATCGAAAGCTTTTTCGCATCGCGAGCTGCAAAATCATTACTGAAGCTTCCAGCTTCACGGTTCGATGCCGATATTGACCAACCGGCTCAACACGTTATGCGTGTGAGTGCTGATGAGATATGGTAAATATACCATTCAGAAGCTGAGTTAAGGTGAACCTGGATGAAGTTATGAAGGTTTTTCTGGAAAAAAAAGAGTAATGCCACTTCATGGTATGTTTGGGAGCCCATAGCGAGCAAGCCATGCGTTTTCACGCGAAACCAGTGTGATTCTCGTGTTCAGGGAATCAAATTGCCCTAGGACACAAGTTTTCAGCCAATTCGAGAATTTAACCAAATCTCGGGAAAATTGGCTGGCAACCGACTCAACAAAGGAGTAGTCGTTGACCCTTGCCCACAAATGCTCTTATTTGGCGCTTGTTACGTGCGTTTAGTGTGATGGGCAAGTGTGATAGGTATGTCTAGGTTATCTTGTTCAGCCTGCAGAATTTTTTGTGAAAGGAAATTCAAAAACTCCTGCTTAACCCCTGGCCACCCCTGATTATTTCCGAAGTTGAGCCAAAAACTGGATCCGACTGGAGATTTGCATAGAGAGGTAATGCGACCCCCTATGCGCGAATATCATACAAGGAAACGTTTAGAAGTGAAAGAAAAGCACTTAGGCCGCTTCCATACTTTGCGCACCGACGCCGTCACGCGCGTGCCTGCGTCACGCGCGTGCCGGCGTCACGCGCGTGACGGCGTCGGTGCGCAAAGTATGGAAGCGGCCTTACTGACAATGAAACACAAAATGCAAAAAAGCAGCACCGGCGGGAAGCAAACCACAACCTCGCGCTGCAGAACCCGGGCACTACCACTAAGCCACGGAGGCCATTACTGGCTCTGCGCTAGTCATCCTGATGACGAAGTGCCTCGCCATTGAGATGTCACAGACGAGTCACAGGCAAACTTTGACCCCTCGTAACTTGCTTCAGAATGCCTCTTAGCAATTTTTTTTAGCAAGCACATTTAGCAAGCAAGCAGTTCACACAGTTATAATCAACCTTCGAAGCTCTATCGATCCCCCGGGGTCTCATTTCAAATTCCATGGGAAGTAAAATAACTTCCCTAGTAAGTGGGGTTCCAAAGGTGGAGTCCGGTCAAACCTGCTTTTTCTTGCCTATACCTATAATTTTCCGATGGAACTGAAAACTCATCTATCAGTAAGCGTTTGAATTTATGCAGACGATATAAGGCATATAGCGCCTGTAATTATGATGACAAGTTGGAGATTCATGATGCCTAATCACAATTCGTTAATAAGATGATGGACTGGACTTCAAATGGGATGTTTCAGTCAACCTCTCTAAAAAGCTCGTTTTCCACATTGGCAGACGCGCACTTTCAGAATACAGGGTCAGCGAAACCGTTGTGGAAACTGCGATTGCGCGAATAGGATGCGCGATTTAGGAGTTCATTTAGACAGTAGTTTGAGCTTTGAAACTCATATAAAGTTGGTGTTCACAAAGCTCCCTCATCTCCTTTCTTGATCTGCAGAAACATAAAGTGTAATGATGCCACGATTTTTTCGGAGCTTTATAAAGCATGTGTCTCGGATTCTGCTGGCTAGGAGTGATACACATCCTGTTCTGCGATACAACATGTCTAATTACAATGAGAGGTAAAAGCGCCCAAGTTAGAAACTCTCTTGCACCGACCAGTGGTCAACGGCTTGGTTTCTTGCTCCGAATTACTCAAAGGATAGCTGAAAATCAGGCCAAATAAATATTGGATTTTTCGACCCACTCGAGGGCGCACAGGATGTTTATCCCTATCCCATACTACGACTAACATCAGAAGTTCTGCCACTGTGCTTGATATGATTTTCTTTTGGGGAGCCACATGGCTGCATGCATGAATGAATTCACAATTTGTTTTTTTTCGGAAAATGTTCGAGTTCGACCGATAATGTTTATTTGGCCATAACCACTATCTCTTTTCGAAGTTTAACCACTGAATTAGCAACGTTACGAAATTTGATGGCCCCCTTTCCGTGATGTCGTGTCTGTTCTTAAGCTGTCTTTTACTGGTGCCACGCGCGTCTCTCCTTACACCACACAACACGATCGGCGGAACGTCTTTTATCTCAAACTTGGGTAATTAAACATAAATCAATCGACCGTATTGTATAAGTGAATAAAGCGAGGCAAGAAATAAAAAAGCGTTGATGCGTGAAATCTGTGGAATAGCTTATGCGTGTCTTATGCGTATAAATGAAGAAACCGCAAAACCGAAGAAATGGCATTGACTCGATGCTCCAATCAGGCACCTTTATATACGCCGATCTAAAAAGCCTCGCTCGGTAGAAAGTGCCCTTTGCTTTGATGAGGGGAGCGATAAGTGCTTTTCCCACCGTTCGAAGCTTGAGAAAGTTGAGAATTGCAACGCTATGGTTGCAATACTTTCGCCGACATTGTCAGAAGCTATCCAGTTGTGATGGAAAAATAGAGTTTGGAAAAAGAGTGGCACGGGTCGATCAACTAATGATAGGCCTCATAGAAAAGGTCGGGCTAGGCCAACAAATGCTTGATTAGCTATTCTGAAGGGAATTAGTGAAATTCTTTTCATTGATCATCGGTTTGATGGATTTTTGTCGACCACACCCACCACGCCATCCTAAAAATCGTCCTGATTCTAGTACATCTGGAAACTGCTTATGCTTTGATAGGAAACAAATTGGAAAAATTGATTCGAAAAAAGGAGATTGTTTATGAACTAATCCAATACCTGACCATGTAACTAAGGCTTTTTCTACTTTCATAGTGTTGTCTCCGGCGTGGACTCTCGTTTTCAGAGCTCCTTGGATTATGCGAATGACGAAGTAAATATGTTCGAGAAGTGATGGGAATAGACTTTCGAGAGGTTTCGGGGAGATGCTGTAAAGGGTACAGCGGAAATGACGGAGGAAGAATAAAATGCAGAACGCAGCTTAGCCAACATACTAGCAGTGATGTCTGGATGGACCACCGACTGCCCACTTCCCTACTTTGTCCCTACTCTCTTCTTTTTATTTATTGTTTATCAATTATCCTCCTACAGTGAATCAGTCAGCTTGCATATCGTTGGAAGGCATACATCGCTATAGTTTGTGGATTTTGGCTCCATCCGTGAGCGGGTAGCCCTTTTCAAAGCTGCAAAGTTGTGTGCCGTTATCTTTGCGTGTGGGTAAATTTCAAACGCGCACAACGCATAACACGTCGTCTGAAGTGTTCAACAGCCATCTTCGACTTAAAAGGAAGGTCTTCCAGGAAAAGCGGTCTCCTCATTCTTTTGTCTTTTGCAACAGTCTTTTGTATCGTATGGGGGTACATGCATGCACATATAACTACCTTTCTTTTTCCTGGGCGACCCAATAAATGCTAAAAAAGGAGCAAAGGAGAAACTCCTCAAAATAGTACTGCAACTTGCTCACTGTGTCGCCTATGTGCATATTCAGAGGTGGTCTTCAATTTCGCGTGGAAAAGGAAGCAAATCACACGGAGAAACAAAGTCTTGCCATTGGCACGCAGTCAAAATGTATAGGAATTCCATAAGTGGTACCCCGCTCGATGGTGTGCTGGATAAAGCGAGGGGCTCTCATTGAAACGGTAGGCAGGAGGTCGATGGTACGGATCCCGGTAGTGCTGAAACTTTGCACTTTTTTATGTTTTTCTTTTTCTTCCTGGCTACGTCGCTTTATCGAAATGTCTTTGACTGTCGCTGTCATCATGCCAATCTAACCTTGATTACGAGTTTTCATCGAATTTAATGATTCGATTTTTTTGACACTCGGGCCCCATATCTCAAAAAAACATGACTACTTTTCTTGCTTGATGGTTGTTTGGTGAAGCTATAGCGATAGACGTTTATGCTGTGCATATTCCATTGATTTTCGGCCCTCAAACCTCGCGTTTTCGTGCTTAATGAGCATTATACCGTGTTTCGAAGGCCAAACTACCCCTGAGGACAATCTCTAGCCAAATCTAAATTTTATCACTTCCAGACAGTATGTTTGTGCCTTTTCTATTTGTAGAAGTGAATAACTCACAAAATCGCTGAAAATCAATGGAATATGCACAGCATGAACGTCTATCGCTATAGTTTCACCAAAAACCAAACAAGAAAAGTAGTCGTGATTTTTTGAGATATGATGACGTCGCCTCCCTCGTTGAACTTGCAGTCGAAGGCATACCAATGCCCAACCCAAATTTTCTCATCTCAGTCAAAACCTCGATTGGGCTAGAAACTGTCCTCTGCGGGTAGTTTGACCCCCTGAGTGAGAATATCGAATCCGTTTCGCGCGAAAACGCACCATTCATGCTCTATGAGCACTGGCCCTTCAAATCCTAAAAATAACTACGAGGAGTAGCCTGGTGCAGTGAAGGTGATTATTGCTCATAATTTTCTTTCTAAAATGTTCACGAACCCACATCAATATTTTGCGAAAAAACGTGTCCAGTGGGGATTAACCATCGACCCCTTTTTTGGCACTTGTGGGGCCGCTAGGAACGATGACGGATAGTCATAGGTTCCATGTAGGTTTCCCCACAAGATACAAAAAAACCGTTTTCAAAAACCGCTCTATTTCCTGAAAGACCTTCCTCGTGAGCCAGCGGGGCAACCAGGGCACTCCTAGGTGTCGACGAAATTAGCCGCTTCAGTCGACCCCCTCCTCCACAGAGACCAAATACGACCCACTCCCTTTTCCGAACTCTAAAATGCCAGTAACTGTTGCCTGATCGTATAGTTGCCACATATTTCACTGCTATGACTTCGTATTCTGACCTGAAACAAAAGACATTCATTTCACATTTTTCCACAAGGACTCGCTGTGAGCCACTTTTCGCTTCTCATCAGCCCATTGAAAGTTTAGATTTCAGTGCTTGCCGCTGACCTCTGCAGCAGCAACAGTTACGACCCTCCCCTCCTATGCGTGTAAATACGAACCCCCGTCGAGGATTCTTCGACTCCCTGTGTACCCTGGGGGTAACGGTGGGGGCTGCGTTGCAATACTGCCTTGTTATTGCTCACCTTAAGAAAAGAAGGAAGTTCTGGTAGTAGATTACCTTTTATAAAGGAGGAGGTTGTGGAGCTAAGGTATTCGTAATATCACAGGAAAAGAATCAACTTATCGACTGTTGCAACGTGGAATAGCGTATTCGTGAAAGGGATGAATACGTACGAGAAGATCCAATCGAGAAATCGCCAATTTCGCATTCTACTCTCATCCCCGTTCAGTGATCCTCGTTGAGGACGGGGCTGAGCAATTATGATGTGCCCCATCTTTTTTCGCAGGATCCACGAATATTTGATTTCACATTACTCTAAATCATTGTCATTATCTACAAATCAACGAAAGCAGTTGTCCCACTAAATTCACAACTATGAACGCTGCCTAAATGCAATCTTACCGTATTTACCCAATCGTAACACACAACAATCACTATTCAGATTATCTTATGAGTAGGGCCCTTTCAGTGTGCGGAACGACGCGCGAGGTACGTCGCGCAGCTAAAACTGTTACGTAACAGTACCGGCATTGAAGGCATGTACTGTGATAGCGGCGTGGAGTCCTTGGATCCAGGGATGCGTATTATACTGGGATTTTAACGTCCAGTACACCTTCTTTCTCAGTTACAAATTCTGAGTAAACATGACAATTTACCGAACCAAAGGACTTATAAATATGAAACAGTGCAAATTAGAAGTTGCTGTATTCTGATATCAACAATCGAGCCGATCTCAATGTATAAATAATGCTTGCTGAATGTGTGGCATATTAAGCGACAAGGTGTAGAGGGAAAATGACCGGTTTAGTACACCCCCCTCAGCGGGGACCCGACTCGACCCCCCACCTCTTTTTCGACATCCACATACCCTCTACAGGAACAGTAACTACTGTTGATTGCATAGTATTACTAGGTGATCCATTACGGTTTTTTTTTTTGTTGATCACTCAAGTTCAATCATATCCTAACATGACCGGGTCAGCTGACGGCCCCCTCCGCATATCATGTAGCCTGGGCTGAACCTTGCTATTACGAGCCCCCCTCCCCATCACACCCGTCAAATACGACTCCCCCGTCGAGGAATCCTCGACTCAGGGTGTAGCCCAGCTGCGTGACATACCAGGAAGAAGCGGCTTTCAGAAAAGAAAAACATACAAGCAATAATTACAAGAAAACAGGTTGAAGCTAGTACAAAATTAAGCACAAAGTAGTGAATCAGTTAAATTAACACCTCCGTAAGTGAAAGTAAATGATATCGAATGATGAGACATCCTTTTAGTAATGGAGCATTTAAGGAGGCATACCGTGTTACACTGAGTCTAAAGCAGCAAGCACAACACATCGGTGACATAATGTTTTCCAATAAGTTTTTTACACCTTCAATTATTCCTCTGGTTTTCTATTCACCTCAACTCACCGATGAGCCTCGGCGGTGAATAGAAAACAAAGTGGTTCGTATGGGTTTAAAAGAGGCGAAACGAACCACTGCTTTTCTTAAAACAACTTTTTAATTTTTTCTCCTTTTCATTTGTGTGTTGCACGTGGAAGCACGCGCATTTTGTCCTGACGAGAAGTTATCTGTGTGCAAGCTGGTAACTAGTGCTACAAGCCACAGAAAACAATTTTTCGATCAATAGATTGACAAAAAAACTTTCACTGATGCTCCAGCACCATAGGAACTGATGGCGTTGATCGCCGCATCAGAGAAAGCGCAGCGCCACGTGTCGCTGCATTTTCTCTGACTTGTCTAACACATTATACCTTGGCCACCATGAACGATGGATCGTTTTCTCTCAAAATGACGTTGATAAATTACACTACTACTGTGACCGGAAGTGAACACCTTTAACTCTGAGCTAAAACAGTGATGAAAAAACTTGGAACCATCATGACGTCGGATGCAGCTGGGCCCCACCACAGATACTGTAAATAAAATACAGCCCGCTGGTAAAGCTGATATTAATAGGAATGAAGACATAAGCGGAAGGATATGATGAGCATCTCTCTCACACAAGGAATTTTTCTCGCGGCAAAAAATTGTGTCTCAGAGAGGGAATGTAATGTCATCCACGTGTCAAGCACAGAATATAAATATGAAAAAAGTATTTCTAGTGATCTGAGAGGATAACGACAGACAATCATAATGCACAAATTATAACGAAGTTGACAAAACCAAGGATTTTATAGGGTGGCGTCATCACACCACGACACAAGATCAAGGAGTGTGCGAGCCGCTCTGGATGCTGCTCGCCTAAGTCGTACAAGATCAACATGGGCTAGGTCCATATCCATTTCAGCATCAAGGTGTTGATAAGCGTCTCGCACTGAAAACACAGCCGTATGGCATTATAGAATTTTTTTTTACGCTGTTTCATGGCCGTGAAATGTTTTGAACTAATTTTCAATATTTAATTTACAAATTTACAATATACAAACAAACAACGAAACAATCCACATACTATCACTTGCGGATGAAGTGGTAGGAGTATATAGCGATAAGTTGTAACATTTTATGGCACCCTGCATTCCTCTAATCTATCCACATGAAGTCATTCCAAATCAATATCCGCAGTACTGACCACTACCAACAAACGAGTGGCGTGCAAAAGTTCCAACCAGTGTTCCGAGAGGTCAGGTCACTAGTGTTGTGTGACAGGCATTTCGCTTTAAGAAGGATGAAATCAACTAATATCATATTTTAGGTTGTAAGGAAAGTTCTGGCCGCCTTTGCGCGTTCACAAAATACATAAATTCAAATTTCAAAGAGCGGCAACGTGAATCAAATTACATGTTGTGCTCCTTAGATAGACAAGAAGTTGCTCTTTCTGTATTCATGCTTCTCTTAGAAGGCCACAAGGTTTACGAACTATTAGGGAAATTTCAAGTTACTGCGAAAATGGCACCTTTGGATGACTTCACTTCACGAGTCATTGTTCAGTCGAGTCGCAGCAAAGGAAACCACAAATGTGAATACTGCACGAGAAGAGGTGAAGCATTCTATGGAACACTTTGTCCTTGGTTTCAGAAGTGCAAAAATGAAAATGAGCTGCTCGAATTTCCAATTGATCAAATCGCTTTAACTAAAACGGCAGAAAGCGATGAGCGTCCACACTTGCAGGGAATATCCTTAAGTATTAGCCCTCGACAAATAAACTCAGTTGACCACCTCGAGAAGCCTCGATTCGAAAAAAAATCTAACAAATGGATGCCGCGCGACCCCTCGGAGCAGCCATGCGCGAGCGCATTTTTCACAGATTGTCTTCCAGCAACTGAAGCAGTTGCAGGATGAAGCCCTTACTCGTCCACCATATTCACCCAATCTAGCGCTAACTAAGCCCCACTTTCCCAAACATCTGGACAGCTACTTCAATAGTAGTGTATTCAGAAACAATAGTGTTTAAGGTCGACTTTTTTTTTGCTTTCGCGCAAAATAAATAGTCAGCCCTTCATCAAAATGCGATATGCAAGTGTGCATAATGTTGCCAAAACTGTAGGGAATCAAATGGCGCTTGCAGTATGAGAAAAGACGCAGACTGAGCCAAGTCATGATCTCCTAAAGTTGAAATTGCGAGAAACGGCCAAAACTTTCCTTGCGACCTAATATATCCAGCTTTATTTCATATTAAACTTCACGAATATCAGATTTAATTCTTTGATATTCATCTTCGGCTGAAGTACGAAGATGATATTTGAAATCAGAAGTGAATGATTCGTCTCATGAGGCAAATCCACCCATGCGTGACCTGACTCTCACATTAATCACCAGAATACTTGCCGTACACCCGCAAACCCCCTACCGTCGCAGGTGCACAATGACAAGATGTACGAAGCATTCTACAACCCGACGTATCAGAAAGAGATGCCATTCCCAGCCATTCTCATCGCCTGAATGGTATATTTAGCACAGCTAACAGGCACTCACACTAGTTCTAGTCCAGCTTATCAACACTCATACTAGTTGACACTAGTTCAATACTTATCACAGAGTTGCAAGTTAGCGGTTTCATGCAACGTATCCACTCGTCTGAGGCGTCTGCGTATTCAATAATTTACACATCTTAAAGAGCGCGACGAATTTCAACATACCCGATTCAAGCAGACGCTTCTTCTCGTCTGATACAGGTACTGCCACTTCACCAATGTCATCAGTTTTAACTTCCACATCCTTCTCGTTGTCTGTGGATTCATCAGAAGTAATGCAACAGGCTTCTGTTAGATTCACCCTATCACTTTCGATGGTATTGAGCTTCACTGAAAAGCAAGGTTACTTGATAATCGAACACATAGGTAGCACAGAAATTACCTTCACAGATATCGGAAATCGGGACCGTAAATGATACGGCGGAGCTAGACTCTTTAAGAAGTTCCATGGTGATTTCCTCATGCACTCCCAAAACTTCCTCTAGCAGTTCCTGCTTTGATGCCGAATCCTAAATCAAACTGTTCATCATACCACCGTGAAATTTAAGTAACCACATTTTAAAGTTGAGAGATAAATACCTTAGTTTGAAAGATGATCGTGCTAACCTGATATTTTTCAGGTGATGCTTCAGACTTCACGTGATCACGAGCGAACTGCGACAGCGTTCGTAAAACTGTTTCAATACGTGGTTTTTTTATGTTCAGTAATGAAACTTCACGGCGCGACATGGACGCGAGATCGCATATTTTGATGATGCCTTTTGCTTCCAATGACTTCCGCGCAGTTACTGCACTGAAACAATAATGCAGTAACGCAATACGGGGAGGGCTTCTACAGAAATTATAAGTCTGGGCTTCTACAGAAACATATTGTGCTGTTTGAAGGCGGTCGACTGATTTCAAGCCAAAGTGGTCGCCCATCGAAAATGGGGAGCTAAGTGGTGCGGCACCGAAGAAGATCTCACAACTGTTCAGTGGTAGAATATTTGCTGATACAGCTGAGCCTCTGATCCATTGGAGCAGGAATGACAAATCGAAATTGTTCGAACTGTTTCACATGGCTTTTTGAAAAAATGAATCGTGAAGATGCGGCACAAAATGAAGAAAGTCCTTCTATTTCTTTTGTGGCGCCTACGTGCCTCAGATGAATCCCTCCCCTTTTGAAAGGCATCCCAAAAGGAATCGTCCACGGGAGAATGAAATTCTTTTGTTACAAATATGTTCATATTATATGCCTTATAGAGGCTGCACGCAAAGTTTCACGCGAAGAATGGAGAATTCGGCTAAAATACAGGTCCCCAAATTACCGGGCCGGTGAGCGGGGCCTCCGAGCAAAAGCTCGTCCCGTCGTCCGCCGCGGTTGGGAACGGAAAGAGGGACTGTTCACACTGTTTACGTAACTTTCTGCTTCTATAATGCGTCTCCGACTGCGGCGGACGATGGGGTGAGCACTTGCTCGGAGGCCACGCCCATCCGGCCGAGACTGTGGTGCTGTGTCTTAGCCGCATTCACATTTCTTCCACATGAAACTTTGTATGCGGCCCACATCAGGCACATACAACAAGAATATATGGGTAAGAGAAAAACTCACTTTTTCGTGGACGATTCTTTCAAACCACCGCACCGTTGCTTTCAACCCCACTGTCAGGTTCCACTATGTATTATCGAAGTAACATACCCATTTGTAGAGGATATAGGTAGCAACCTTCCAACTATTCTTCCTATGGACTCCTGGCAGTCCACTAAACGTGGGAAGATTGGCTCGTCATCAGCGGAGCTTGCACAGTCTGCTTCGGTTTTAATTGGAGAAGCGGCAGTGCTTTCGTTAGGCAGCGCGGCAATTTTCGTGACCTGAACCAGTAAATAATCATATCTACAGAGGCCTTTATACCAGTGATCATTCCCATTGAGGCTAAGAATTACTTATGGTAAGAAGAGATTATCAAGCTGCTTTATTAAATGATATTGAATCATTAGACCAATCGGATCTACGTACTCTGCTTCCAGAAATTCGCTGATCATCTGCTCCCTCCACACGCCCGGAAGGCGTTCCGAATTCCTAACGAGATTGCACTCATCTTGCTAGATTCCAGTTAGAGTTCCCACTCACATTTTTCCTCGCTGTTTCAATGACCTGAGCCCTTATTCAGCACAATTTATCTTCTTTGCTAGTGGACAATTCTTCGGCAGAAGCACTCCCCTTGACATATGGCAGAACCTCTCCAATACTATTCTCTCTCGGCAACAATTAGTGCAGCCCGTCGTCTATACCTGTTCAACAGCCGTCTGAAGAGGGAAGAACGGACGTCTAGGTGTAGCTTTCTTCACGATTTCTCTTGGAGATACCGGAATGATATCATCGTCCTTGATTGCTTTCATGGTGTCATCATCCAGCACATTAGATGAGCTATTCTCCATGGCGCCACCAAAATGAACACGTCGAAGCTGAAAACAACGATGAAAATCTATACACTAATCACTTGACTTTTCAAAAACGTCAGTCCTTTTTGGATGACCTTTTTTTCGACGGTAGAAGGACTGTCCACCTTCTTCAAAATGCCAGGGGTACTGGCAATTCTCTGAACAACTGCTAGTGTTGGTGTAGCAGCGATCCTTCTGAAACACTAGCTTTCAACCATGGTAAGAACAAGCTGATCCGAGGCACGGACTTACCCTGCTTCCATAATCTGCTTCTCAGGCGTTTTACTTGCAGCGACTTCTTCATCTTCCTCGTCTAGACTTTCATCTAGGCCTGTAGTATTTGGTTTGCTACCACTAAGAACGTCCTCTATTTCTCTTAAAACCAATGCTTCGTGACTCTGCTGAGCAGTCGCTTCTTGAGTTGGTGGTAGTGGCTTTTTCAAATCTGTGCATTCCTCTGCTACTTCCTTAACAAAAAAGTGGATCTCAACTGCATATAAGAAAATTTGGAAATAGACATGACGGCAACCTTTGCAAATGAAATGCTCGAGCGCCGACGGCTCTTCGGGGTTGAAGCTGAAGGCGTTTTCCGTTCTTTTTCAGCACTTCTGCCTATGGCTCTCTTTTTCTGATCTATGTACTTTGATGGTGTTGTCTGAATATCAAAAAAAAAAGAAAGTTATCATGGGCTATAAATATTGATCAAATGCAAAGACATGAAGGATGATGGCAATTTTCATTGCATAAAATCTCACCTTCTTTCTTGAACGACGAGAGCTGAGCATTTCGCCATTCTTCATATTTACACTCATTTCATTTTCATTAGACGGTGCAGTCGATTCCTCGCTACTGGACAACTCTTCGTTAGAGGAACTGTTTCCAGGTTGCAATTCCGATAAATTTTCTTCCTAAAGTACTCAAGGAATCGAAACCGAAGACAGCTCACGGGAATTGCTATTTTACCTGTTCAGTTTTGCTGGAACCTTCACTCTGGGGAGCTACAACGAATCCAGGGCTAGATAAGCTATCTTCGCAGATCTCCACCTGTACATGAACGATTAGAGGTGATTTATCCCGACATGTTTTCAAGACAGCGACATGGGCAGCGAGGCTTAAGTGTAGTGTACAAGATATTTTCTTCCTTTCCAGGATCAGTTTGAGGTGAAATTAAGTCAAGCACAAGGTCAGTTTTCAAACACGTCCTTTCTCAGCAACGACTTGGCAAAGCCTTAACAGAATGCAATTGCTCGCGGGCTGTGCCTGTGCATAGCTCTTCCCATGTAAATACCTGTTTCTTATGATAGTTGAACGTCATGACCGTTTAATTCTGGAGCAATGCAATAATCCTAATGGTTAGTTCAGGAGAGTCTTTGGATACCTAGAAGCTGGCATGGAAAGGACCGCGTAGCTCAGGGTAGTGCGGTGTTGTTTGGTGCCTATCTCATGAAACAGACAAGCTGCGAGATAGTTTGACTTTGTCAGTAATTTTGCTGAACGACCCAGTGCACTTACGCACACCATTTAAGCAATAATTAGTTCAAAACCTACAAATGGTCATGAATACTCAGTGCAGTTGAAACGAATGAGGAAGAAGTTATTTGATTTACCCACAGTAACGCTTGGAAATGAATTGTGGATTACCTCATCAAAGTTGAGCTTCAATTTCGGCTTTCGCTTTGAGATAGCAGCGTTTTCTCCAGCGATTCCTTCCAACCTTTTTACCGGAGTAAATGCTGCTGCTGCATCGTTCTGGACCAACTCGTCTTTTTGCTCTTGCTTGACTACGCCACCACTCGGCAATGGGCAAGGCCGCGGCAAATCCAATCCAGCAAGACTACTTGAGCTGAAGAATAACACATTATTATGTTATTGTTATTCACACGCAAATTTATTCAAGTGATGTAATTATTCTATTTCACCCGCTCTAAAGTAGGCTCCCATAATTTAGGCGTAAAATAGCTGTGTTTCCAACTCAGACGCTTTCAGATATTGAGCTCATGCTCGTGCAGAAGCGATCGCTTTGGCTGCTATGAACACGACAGGAGATTCGAAGAAGAAAGACACTCACAGGGATTGAGACGACTCCACGTCATACTCTGATGCCAAATGAGTAATTACAGCGGAATTTTGAGAGTCCTCGTCCAAGAATGGCATCCTATCTCTGCAAGTAAATCCTTCATTGCTATCATCTGAACAAATAATTCACCTTCACGCTCACATTCGGGAATTCGAAGGCAACAGAAAGTGGGCGACACATAATTTTTCGTAACAGAGTATTCGACAAAGTTATTTGTTTATTAGGTATTTGCCAAAAAATGTCAGGTTGGCTTTTCGACTTTGAACCCTTTTCATCACCCTCCTTTCCTTCTCAACTCCGGTTTGGGAGATGAGAATATCGCGGCAGGAGATGGAACTTCCAGGGCATCCCTATCTTGATTTCTCAGAGTTCGCCAGGGAGTGCTTGCCTTCAACGACCGGAAACTCAAATGCCCGGTTAGCCCAACTGCCTATAATAATAGCTCTAACGAAGACACTTCTGTCTCATTCCCTACAAGAGTGATACAAAGGTAAAACCGGGCACATAATTTGATGAGTATAAGCACCAAGATCCAGAGAGGTCCATTCCTACTATTTTGCGAGAAATTCCCACAATAGAGCGAAGTCGTACACTTCTTCAGCTCATGATGGGAAGAGCTCAGCACTTACCAGTTGCCAACTAAGTATCGAATTGCAAGGAGAAATAAAAAAGTGG
This sequence comes from Trichostrongylus colubriformis, assembly GCA_963978905.1. Classification (NCBI taxonomy): domain Eukaryota; kingdom Metazoa; phylum Nematoda; class Chromadorea; order Rhabditida; family Trichostrongylidae; genus Trichostrongylus; species Trichostrongylus colubriformis. The sequence continues at coordinate 22,283,658 of OZ022256.1, forward strand.
TGAAGCAGAGGTGTAGGATGCGTTAGTCGCAAACTAAATCGATAGGTATCACAGAAGGATAGACCTTTTTTCGCTGAAAATTTCTCGTTGACGGTCAGTCAGCTTCATCTTCTTCGCGGATTCGCTGGAGACGACAGGAACATAGTCTACAGAGTCCTCGTCAAGAAGACCAGCGCACATTCTTCGCTTGATTCGTGGTGTAGCCGCTTGACGAGAAGGTGTGACCTGCTCCGCTTTCGGAGACTGAAATCTACACACAATGCATGTACACATTCGCGAATATAGTGTCACTCTACCTTAATAGGAACAGCCACGCCTTCTTTGCGTTCAACTTTCTTTGAGCTTGTCTGAGGCTCACCGAGAGCAAATGGCTCCTTTTTCGCAACTTTAACATCAGGCGTGCCTGAATCCTCATTGATGCTGGCTTTTGATTTTCCTCTGAAAAACAAGGAATGATCTTATCGGGTGTTCTCATCCAGAACAGTGAGCAAGTAAAAAGGATATTCGGAATCGAATGAGATAAGACTATTCAAACACAAAAGACACCAAATCTGGAGCGCGACGCACCGTTTCTTTCCTGTCTGAGTTTTCGATTCCATTGCATGTGAGGAAGAACAGGAGCCATTTTTGATATGCAAATCCCCTATCTCCATCTTTACCGATTTCCCCGCACGATGAGGACGCGAGGATGACTGCGATGCATTTGAAGGAGACTATAAAAAAATTGCTTTTGATCTAGCACAGTTTATAGCAGTTTCACATCCTTCTAACAAAAAGGGGGGTAATACAGTTACAGTCCATTCCAGAAAACAGATAGGACGTGGCCTACGGACTTGGGTGAGTGGCGACAGTGAGAGGGTGTGGCAAGGTGAGAGAGTTTGACACACATTCATCCAAGTCCGTAGGCCACGCTCCATCTATTTTTCCGGAATGGAGTATATGTGCTCTCAGAAGGGGGGGGGGGGGGGGGTCTGTGAAAAATAGGAACATGAATAAAGATGAAAATTAAAAGATACCACGGTGAAAGACATGTCCTCATCACCAGAAAAAATGTCTTCGTTGGAGTCACAAACTTTTGAAAACCCAGGAGCGCTGATAACCCGCTTTCTGACCAAAGGCTGCAAAACATTCCTAAAACCAAGAAATCATCAGAGACGTTCTAGCTTGATAGGGCTATAAAAAGGTCAAGTATGTCCATAGCGTGCCTCAATTCCACTGGATAGGTGAGCGATTGCGCCTTAGCGAATGTGTTTTTCCATAAGTTGCACGCAGCTGTACGCAGTTTTGAAAATCTGCCACGTCGACCACTCAGTAATCTTGTCAGTAGTGGGGCACATCCAGAAAGAAGACTGTCGTCGAAAGGACCCGAGATTTTGTTCTGCACGTTATCCATGATCTGAACAGCCGCATGCAGACCAATACTAGCGGCTAAAAACATATAATAGATACCGAAGATAACCCACCGCTATGTAAACAGCTAACGAATCCTGTGTGATTTCTTTCAAGCAGACTTCACCGCAATATATCTTGCACAGCATATTATCCAGTGCATCACACATGGCCAGGAACAAGGTCCTTACCTACAAGTGGAAAATTCCTCATGACTAGATGTTTACAAATGCTGATCTTTATACTTACCAGGGAGGGTTCTTCAACTGCCTCGAATAATTTTCGGCAAATTTTGAGAATAGAAAGAAAATCACTAGATATGTAATGTAGAGGTTTCCCATCCTGCAACTAGAGATAAGGATTCTCGCCATTTTCCAAGAAAGGGGTACCCATTCCGTGGGGAAATTACCTCTTCGGAATCAATTGAGCTCGTTATTCTCAAAACCAGCGGTTTTATAACCTCCACAAAGGTGGTCATTTCTCCAAGTGCGTTGAAATCAACTGCGGACCCTAGAAAAGAGGCATGAAACCTTACTGCCTGAAAGAAATGAAGCTACTGCAAGTCTGCTGTCATCCTTACACAAAGAACCAACCAGAAAACACATCTTCTTTCGTAAGATGTCCAAATGGATAGATGTCGACGACAGATAATAACGCAGTGATGAAAATATGCGTGCTACATGTCTGAAATCCTAGAAAATTAGCTTACCCGCCACTGGATTTACTGACACTCCACGATTCTTAACCTTCTTCTTGTGGTAGAACCTACCGTTTCAGGCAGCATGTCGGATCCGAAAACACACTGTAGAACTGTTCCCGCATTACAGTCAACCTCGTGCCTTACAGTGGTTTGGACTTCAGCATAAAGTTTACAAAACGCTATCGAGCACTTGGTCAAAGTGTTCTCATCCATATCCTAAATTGATGATGATCAATAGAAAAGTCCTGAACCACATTTTAGAACACAACAGTGACTTTCAGCCAACCTCATCCGCACAGTTCGCAATCTTAAAAAGTAATGTCAGAAAATTGAATGTGATCGAGAAATTCGGCTCCAGCAGGTTGCCCTCATTGATGTCGTCCGTCTGAAAGAGATAACATGAACTTCCCCTAGTCCAGGAAGAAGTGCTCGCCACTGACCTCCTTTATGAAATCAGTCAGTACTTCTGCTAACTGACACCACGTTTGAAGCATTGAATGCGCGTCGAAGCGCTTAATATACTCTTCAATCGTACAGCACAGTTGTCCTAGACGTTGCAAGACAACACTGTCCACCTTCATACCGCCACAGAGCGTCCCAGGGAGGAGCGCAAGAAATCTGCTGTAAAGAAAAGCTAACTTCTTCGTCACAACGACTTCGCATTACAAATCATGAAAGGTCAATGACGTGTCGCAAGTACATTGTCGAAAAGTAGCTTGCCTGATTTTCGCAGGAGTCTTCTCCAATATGGCCTTGAGTAGGTTCATTGCTGGCCATTCTCCTACTGTGTTTGCGTGTATAGAAAGATCGGTAACCTCGAATAGTTGGCGGACGGCGCCCTGAAAAAAAGCCCTCAGGATCTTCTACAGCGAAGTAAAATGAAAAAGAGGAACCTCTATTGCCTCCACAGTCTGCGCGCTCTCAGCAATCCAAGCACGAATTTGTATGAAAAGGAATCGAGCTTCTCTACGTCGAACCTCACCATTCTTGATTGTTTCGATACGCCGGCCCAGTGCAGCAAAACACGAGCACACCAATTTGGCGTTGGTTTCTGAAAATATGTCCGTAACGCTCTACGATATGCATTCTTTGTTCCCTGTCAGGGAGTTTACTACGCATAGGCCTTCGACACCTTAGAGGCACCGGGAGGGCTGAGATGAAGGTAAGGACTGGGAACAGGTTCTTTGAAAGGAAGAAGAAGGAAACCTTCTACTTCAAAAGAGATGTGTAGCGAAACTCGCACTGAGAAAGCGCGGTCTGGAGTTCTATCAAGATCCCGCAGCACGGCAGTTCATCAGGCGGGCGAACTGCCGGCGGGGGCGGGATGCTTTCACGAAGGGCTGTAGGCAGGTGGAGCGGATAAATTATCCGCTCCACCTGCCTACAGCCTCCCCCGGCTAGTGAGGCAGAGGGACGCAAGAGGAGGAGTTTTCCGGTATCCATTTTTAGATTTTTCACTGCTTTATTCCTATCCTTCTCTACTTTGCAATGCTTACGACCACTACTTTCTACTGCACAATCTGTCCAGTTTACCTCTTCCGGTGTTCAAGCATACAGCCAAATGAGAGAGTATCTTCTGATTTGCCTCTTTGAGAACACCGCCTTCGATACAGCAGAATTGCAGTATTTTTTTCACAACGAAAGTGTCCAAGCAACTGAAGACGCGGGACGAGATAGTTGGGCAAAGTTCATAGATCAAGCAAATTGGTCTTCAGAGAAGTATGAGTGCTCACACTGGACCTCAGAGAATTGAGTGTGCTCACACTTGACCTATGGAATACCGTGACTTGCACTAATAGAACAGTAGCCCCACTTGGAAGTGCGAAGGTCTAACAAGAGAAGAAACTGGTTTCAAAATGAAAAAAGGATTACCACAAGCCGTGACGTGACCAGCGAAACGGGAAGCCTGGGCAAGAAGAACTCCATGTTTCAGCACGATTGACGGATTATTGCAGAGAGGGATTCCTCCAATCAATTACGGTAAAAACTAGAAAATCGAAAATGTAGTTCTGATACCAGTACTCACCCAGGTCAGAGTCTCCAGTTCCAAGGACAGAGCAGATTACAGGAAAGACATGCGTAAAAGCGTCCTCAAAAACTTTATGCGGTCTTGAATCAGTGAGATATCTGAAGAAGGTAGCTTGTTGCACGCGTTAGAAAAAAAGAATAGTGATAATAAAGCTCCTAGTTCCGATACCTGTGCAAAACTCAATCCATTAATTTGATGATATAAAAATGGACCGGCATCCACATACTTACTCCAGAAAATCCGAACTGGGTCCTTCGAGAACGAATTTCAAGTTCTTCTCACTAATCGGCTTGCTTATCTCCTTCTCAATGGCCTTCTCATCCTCTAATGGAATAGCAGGTTTGCCAGTAACAAAGCGTAAGAAGCAAATGATAAGCTGAAGGATTTGAATATGGTAACTAATGACAGTATGAACAAGAGACAGCCCACCTCTTCAAATCGTTCGTCAACATTATGACGAAATGCAGATATTAGCGCAGTATAAGCAGAGATTATGGGTGCTGGTGTTGATAATTTGTTAATAACCGCATGAGATCGTAATGGTTTAGAGAAGTTTGCCAGGAGTTTCTCTCGCAGTACACCTAAAACAGAAGTGTCCACGTACTTTTTTCATAGATCTCTTTTCTTCTCACCACTACTAAGCCTTGGAGCAGCAAAGACGATGAACGAGGTCCAGACTCGTAAACAGATAGCAACCGCTTCACCATCAGAAATTCTAAACCAAGTCTCCATTGGTGAGAAAAAGTCGTTCCACTCTTTGCTTGGCATCTGGAAGCAAGACTGAGAGAGTTGGCAAAATACACAACATTGTATGGTCATACACACGCCATAATAACTACTGGTACACTTCATCGAAATATACAAAATTAGGTGCTAATATAATTGGAGGAGACAACCCACTGTGCTCGGCGTCCGGGGATATTTTTGCCTGGGCTCCTCACCTGTCTTACTTGAAGGGGAAACCTGCACTTTCCACAAAAAGGCTAAGGTAAAAATACAAACGTGAGTATACAAACTGATGATTGTAGAGGTATTGGGTGAGGTAAGATGAGTGAGCCCCAACTACATAAGCACTCGAAATTATCCTACTTAGTCCTCATTAGACATCGGAGGCTTCTAACAATAAGAGATACCTCGTCAACGATCTCCACCAACCTTAGTTCCGAAGATGGTCACAAAAAATTTGCAATAGGCGAGCCATAATGATGCGCCGTAGTATGCGATTTCTGCACTTGAGAGTTCAGCCAGAAACTTGTGAAAATCCACTTTTTCACTTATGAGCATCGACTTTGCAGTATCTTGAATCAAAGTGACTGGATCTAAAAACTATGCTTTGTGCACGAACAAGAGAACAAAACGAAAAAGCAGCAATGAGAAGTAACAAGCGTGATCATACCTGATATGATAAAGTCGGTAATTTTCTCAAATACTTTGCTAAGAAAACGCAAATCTGCGAGGGAAGTCCTGGCATCGTTGATAACATCAAACACTAACTGAACCCAATTCTCCTCCCGCATCTGAGATTTAATGTCTTCTCTACTAAAAATTGGAAGATTGGAAATACTTGAGATTTGATAATATAAAAAAGGACAAAAAAAGCTCATTTCAAAGACCGCACCTAGACTCGCCTTTATTCCTCGCGCATAGGGTTAATAAATCATCAGCTTTCCTCAGAAAAGCCAATGCAGCTGCAGTTGATGTTTGCTTCGCCAACGAAGAGTTCACGGATAATCCTCTCGCACTTCCACTTTTTCCGCCCATTATGCTAAATTTCATTATAAATAACGAGGACAATCGAAATGGAGGGGGGGGGGGAGACGCAACTTTTCCCTCTAGTCGGAGCTCCTTCCTTCTCTAGGCCTAGGTGATTCATATCCCCTCCTCCTAAGTGAAAGAGCATCTGCCAAAGAATCTGTCTTATCCGCTTTAGCCTGATTGTAAGCCTAGAGAAGGAAAGTAGCTCCGACATTTGTGAAAATTTCGCCTCTCACCTCCCTCCCCGCCCCCACTTTAATTGACTCAACAACTGGAGTTAGTCAAGAGTGCTAAGCAAAAATACAGTCAAGATTCGAAAAACTGTGAACGTCAAATGGGAAATTCAACCGAATTCAATGATTTCCCGCACGAGCCACATTTGAACGTAAATTTTCGCGCCGTTTGAAAGACGCACTGGAGCGCGGAATTTGTCATTGTGATGAGAAGCGACTGTTGTGGGTATCCAGAGGTGAGAACCGTGAAACACGAATAGCTTTGGTGTGTACGCTGCACATAATAACGTCAAAAGTAATACTCACAGATTAAACTCGTCGGACGAAAAGTAAAAGAAGTAGTGAATGTGAAAGTCGAGATGCCTAATATCAGGTCAGTGAAAAAACAACGGGTGGGATTGGCCAAAAACCCGAGAAATAGGACCCCTTTCCACTGTTGATTCTCGACGACCTGTCTGTCAAGAAGGAAGTAGTCCGATCTAGTTTTCCATTGGCATGTTGCCTAGTAAACACAAGGGAATGTTTGGAAATACGACAATATCTTTTTTTAAAGTGAGCTTCAAGCTAAAACTGCGAAAGTGCGCCGCAAAACCTTCGATCCTGCCGGATCTCCTTGGCCGCTCCCAACCCAGTCAATGGGGAATCACGTCATCCGGAAGCGGAATCGACTTATCAAGAGGCGGGACGGATGGGCGGTTGCGACGTTTTGCGGCGTTTCTACAGCTCGGAGGGGCGCTTTTTCACCGGGATTCCGTCACAGGTAGTCTTCTTAGGCACAGGACTACCATGTAAGTGGCTTCTTATAGGGATTCCTCCATTACCACTTTACCCCTAATGCTGTCTTTAAGAACCATTAACGAGCGTCATGAAATTTAACAGCGACTACCAGGCCTACAGAGTATATTTATTTTGCTACAGCACGTTCGAACAACGCCAGCCAGGGCACTCCCAGGTGTCGAACAAAATAGCCGCTTCTGTACGACTCCTTTCCTTTTTTGGCCTCTACAACACTAGTAGCTGTTGCCGGAATGTATAGTTGCAATGTGTTTTATTGCTATGTATTCGTACCAGAAGCAAATATATGTTTATCTCTCATTTTCTTACACGCATTCACTGTGAAATACCCATCTTCGCTTCCCATCTGCTTACTGAACCGTCAGGGTACCGGGAGTCAAGGAATGTTTCCTAGTGCTCATGGCTGACCTCAACAGGTACGAGCCTCTCATGTTCGGTCAAATACGACCCTCTTGTCGAGGATTTCTCAACTCCTTGTGTACCGCCGATGCTCAAGTGTCGTTCTAGCTCTGATAGTGAGTGAAATTTTGCTTAGCTCATCTAACCTTCTCCACTTTGGTGTATTTGCTTGTGTCTGCTTTGATAGCATGGCAGCTCACTTTTCTACTTTCCTGCTTTAGACATGGCGATTTGTGATTTGACAGCATTGAGATTGGCAATGATGCGTCTTCGCATGCGATTCTTCTGTAAAACTGTGGCCTCCCAGACCCATGGTTGCCATCAGTACGAAGGTAGAATCGTATCACGAGACCGATGTTCCCATAACAGAATCACGACTTGCCTGATGAATCTTTGCAAGGATGGCACATGAGAGCATGGTGAGCTTTTTCAAAACGGTTTGTTGCATTTTATAGGGTCACATACATGACACAAAAAACCGGTCTCGCACTCGGCTAAATGGTTCTCGAGAGGGCCAAAAAATGAGTTTTAAAGTTACTTGGGAGGAAGCAATTTGACCAGTTTGTTGCAGTGCTCAGCTTCGGTGTTAAAGACAGTGTTAGGGGTGATGTGGGTGATGAAAATCCCTAAGAGGAGTCATTCACTCGAAAACTACGGGTTTGGAAAGCCTGTTTGCGGCGAAATCCCTCACGAAAGGCGCGCCCCCGAGCTGTGGCAGAGGCGGCCTTTTCTGCTCGAGCCGCCTTACTGTGTTCGGTCCGCCTCCTAGCGACTGATTGGCTGGGGTGGGAACAGAAAGTAACGCGGCCCGCTTTCTTGGTTTTGGCTTGAAGCGCACTCCAGAAAAGGGATGCTTTCTCATTCTCGAACATCTCTTCGTGTTTACAACATGGCAACACGCCAATGGAACACTCGTCCGGACCACCCGCCTCTTCACGGTAATGCTCCACATCGAGGATCAACGGTGGGGAGGGGTCCTATTTCTTAGGTTTTTGGCCATTTCCATCCGCTTTTTCTTCACTATCCTGTTACTAGGTATCTCGACTTTTACATACACTACTTCTTTTACTTTTCTGCCGAATTTCCCCAAACACTGCCTTTTTAGGTGATTTCTATGGGCTCGCCTAAAACAGTTTCCTGCTGCCACGCGGTTAATTTTATGTGTAACCGAACAAAGTGTGCAATGTAGACTTTATTACAAGTACAAACACCTATCGCTAGTGCTCACCCCGAATGACGTCCAAGTCTTGACTGCGTAGATCTTGAGGGAGAACTGACGAGCAGGATCAGAAAGAACCAGAATATATCTTGGGAAGACGGAAGACTCCTATATTGGTTCTTGCTCGCAGGTGCCGCAGCGGAGGAGATGACTCAGACTCAGACTCAGACTCAGACTGTCCTTTTGAGCCGGCGAGTCGATATATATGGGTGCACTTCCCGCGCGATCGCCGTAGATCATGCATGCATACGATCATGATCTCGCTTATGCACTTTAGCGAACCGCTCAAAGGACAATAAGTACATATGGAAGTTTGAGCATGTAATAGTTGCATTTTGCAACAGCCTTTAACTATGTGCATATCAGAAGATCTCCGCAAGCCTACGGGGTCATTCGTACCAATGTATACACACCCCAAGCCTATGCCAAAAGCAGTGCGATCTGGATCCAAAATGGAATCATCTATGGTAACAGCTAAATAGTGCGTGGAAAATTCATAGGGGATGTACAGTGTCGGTATATTCTTCGCGGTTGAATAGCAGAATGGACGGGGGAATGGACTGTCATTGGAACGGTGACAGGAAGTTAATGGTTCGACTCTTCTTACCGCCCAAGTTTTTTAATTTCTAGGATTTTCACAGTTCAGCCCTCAACTATTTGCGCACCTAGTACACAATTATTGCAGGTCGCTGTTAGCGCACCAAACAAACGCATTTGCAAGTTTTCAGTGGTTGGCATGTTTGGACCCTTCGGCGTCCCTAGCACGCGAGCCAGGCGTTCCCATGCAGAACTAGAGTTATTCGTGCTCAGGAGGCCCAATTGTCCCTAGATACAAAGTATTATCCGGAAGGAAATTTTGACCCAACTTCGAGACAGTGGGGTGGCCATGAGCACATAGACACTTTTCTACTTGTACAAAAGAACAGCTAACAGCTTCACTAGAATACAATGGAACATGTGGAAAGGACGCCTTCCACGCGAATTGCACCCAGGAGCACTATGCAATGACAAAAATAGTCATCTCACGATAGGCGGAGCAGATTTAATATGTGACATGTGAACTATAAACTGCCTGATGAACGGGATAAGAGGCTTCGACCTTGGATCTCAAGCGCGACAGTTGATTTGTCATTTTCAACCTTCTCGATTCGTATATGTGAGATTGTTCTGGAAGATCTATGCAGTAGCCAATAAAGTTTGCTTTAACATCTTTCATATGCAATGAAGTCACATATGTGAGATTGTTCTGGGGTTTATGTAGTAGCCAATGAAGCTTGCTTTCCACTTCTTGTGTTAATAAAAAAAACTCGTTTTCGTTGAGTGCTCCTGGTATGGTAGTAGTACATACTAGTAGCCACACAATTTTTCGAAAGTGGGTCAGAATCTTAATTGGCTGGAAACTTGTTCGCTAGAGTAGTTCGACTCCCTCGGCATGGACATCACACGCGTTTTGCGAGAAAACGCCTAGTTCCCGTGTTATGAGCGGTGACAGGTCTAAAAATATACTCGTCAAGTACATAAGCAGACTAATAATGAATTCTGCACGTAGTTTACATGTGCACACATACATACATACATGAACACTAAAGGATGAAAATTGGAAAAGTGCAAACACGTGTCCGTGATGGGGATCGAACCATAAACCATTTCTGATGCTCCCATAAACATTTCCCCAAATTTGACACCGACTTTTTGATCATGTATGAGCATCTATAAGATGGAAAAACCGTTTCAGAAAAGCTCACCATGCTCTGATGGCCTCCGTTACCAGGCTCCTTCAATACTTTGCAACTTGTGAGTCGACCGCATCGAAGTGCCATCGTCTGTGAATTCTCTCAGGCTGTGCTAAGTCGTGCCGTCTTTCATTCTATCCTGTTGCGCAGTAATCGTTCTATCATTCAACAAAGTTTTTGCATGCATTCGATAGAGCATTTTCTGCTCTACAAAAAGCAATTTGGGTGCTGTCGCAGAGAGGAGGGAAGAGCACTCCCCTAGGAACCCATTTTATTTGAGCCAAAATAAGGAAAAGATCCCTTTCCTTTATACTCTGAGATAGACAGAATTATACACTTGAGTGTGCAGAATGACCTCACAAAGGTCTCCAGAGATACAGAAGCGAGTAATTTTTATTCCCCCCCCTCCTCACTGCGGCAGCACCGCTACTTGTTTTTTATATCCTTTGATTGCTTACTATTTATAAGGCCCAGGAATGGAGTACTTTGATGATACATAAAATTTGACACTTTTGGCATTTCCTCCTCTTGTGCACTATCGAGGCCAAAGGTATGTGCGAATATGTTTCCGAAAGGGCTTTACCCTCAAAAGGGGTTTTGTTTGAAGCTCTATATCACCGGACTGCTTGCTGTTTTTGAGGCTAAGAAAAGGAGTACTCAGCAAAAATGTACATTTTTGGCATCTCCCTCCCTTCTCCTACCATAGAGGCTCAAAATAAAATCTACATTGCATTCGATAGAGCTCTTCCTGCTTTACGAAAAAGTGACACTCTTCTTCAGACCCTTTCATAGTTTGGTCCTTCTGAGGCCTAGAACTGGGGTACTCAGCAAAAATCTGCATCTTCGGTACCTGCCCCTTTTCGCTGAAAATCGGGATTTTACCAAATAGTTTCATCGACCCAGAAAAACTCTCAATCAAAACAAAAAATTGATTGACAATTTTTTTCCCTCGTTAGATTGCATCTGACGATAGCAGGTGAGCTTTTGTGGATCTCGTAGTACCAAAAGTGCATATTCATGCCTACACATTACCTAGTTTCCTAACTTCGAAAACAGCAAATAGTCACGTGGTGTACCTTTTTTTTGAGAAGCGTGAAAAGCAGTGTCGAATACACGAGGGAAAAGGAGAAAGGGCGAATTTTCGTCTTCACATTCTTTTTGAAAAGACTCAACAAACAAATAGTATCATTTTAAAGAGCAGAATATGCTGTATCGGATACATGCAGAGGGCGGCAAGAAAAGTGAATTTTTTCTCCACTTCTAACACCACTTAAGTCGAACTGCAGCAAACTTCGACGAGGTACATATTTCCATCCCCTAATTCAAGAGCTCACCTCCTACCACTGTACTCCGTTACAGCCATCTGCACGAGCAGAATCGAAAGGTATTACCTGCGTTCACCACCTTACTGAGGTCGGTTCACTCTGGGTACCTGAGGGGATTCATTTTGAGTGGTGTTCTTAAGGACTCCGTTTTCTACGCGTTCCCAACGCCTTCCGTTTCCGAGAACCAGAATGTGCCATTACCATTGAAACCTCTCCGGAGGTCGGAGACATGGAATGACACTTCGGATTATAGTAGCGTTGTACAAGCAGTCAGTGCTCTGTGAATTCCATGAACCGAAGGGTCAGTCCTCAGGAAGCTTCTCACGAGAGATCTACCACGGAAGCTGGCTTTGCTGTTTTAGACTGACCTCAATGCCATAGGTGGTCTATAGCCGGACAGTGTCGACTGAAGGCTCCTTTTTGTGACGGTGAGTGCAGTGAGCCACAGCTTGTCCCTGCTCTAAGAGGAACATTCCAAGAATATACAGCCGCAACATTTTCATCTCTTTCATTACTCTCTGTCTTGTACACTTGGCAGATGTGAGCCGTTAGCAAAATTACTCTTTTTTATCACTTCCTGTAGATGAACCTTGTCGAATAATGAAAAGAATTTGCGAAACACAGAGATTAAAAAAAACACGAACTTATTGCCCTGCTAGGAATAGGAAAGGATATTGATAGGATAGAATGATATTAAGAAAGTGCTGTGATATCAGCTCATTGCAAAACTACGCATTCCAATCCTGACTTCCAAATCGAAACTCATCGGGGAACATGCTACTACTTCTACGCTATTGGATCCCAGGATCTAAATATAGTGCATCGCAACAACGGCCGAGTATGGAAATAGCTTTAGATGTCGGGTGCCATGTAACTGGTAAGTTTCTTTAAATCCGAAAGGGAATCGAGTGTGTGGTCATTCGAACGAATTTGGTCAGTACTGGTCTCCCCATCCCTTCATTCCCTTTTTATGATTCGCAGTTCTTTCTTCCGTCACTGCCCATAAACCTCAATAGGAGAGCACTGAATGTGGAGCTCTAATCTGAATTTGAAAATGGTGACATTGAAGTGGGGTTTATCCACAAAGAGGATTTCTTTCATGGATCACGGGAAACATAAGGTTAATGCGTGTTTCCTGGTAAGATCATTTCTTCACCGAATCGCATTCCAGTCTAACCAGAAAGGAAATGTGGTGAGCAAAGAAAGGATCAAGGGAAATTTGGTCGACTTGTTACAAACAGGCTATGAAATATTGGATTCGTATGAATATGTCCCTTCTTATTTGATACTGTAGTTCCTTTTTTGTTTTCCTTCCACCCACACATCACGTGATCACATCGTATGACTGTTTGTTTTGTTATCACTATTTCTTGTGTCGTTCAGGAAGTGAATAATTGGGACCAGTCATGCATTAGAAAGTGGTATTCATGTGATTTGTTGTTATTTTAGCTTGAATGAATAACCGTCTGGGTTTGTCACACGGCCGGCTCCGGGAAAACAAGTTGATCAGGTTCATTTTGCTGTAAGGTAGCTCTTCTACCTAACGAAGACGGTATGTTTACCTCTTGCAGTGCTACGACAGTAGTGCACATACAATGCTCGGAATCATCGTGCCACAAAATTCGTAAATATCTGAATTAACAGGCGAAACTGAGATGAATATGTCCGTATCTAGCAGGGTTTCCGGAGGAAGAGTCCTTCAGAACTGAGCCGTCACACATGAAAAAAAGGAAGAGAGATTGAAGTCTAATTAGGCTTACTCAAAATAAAGGAGTCAAATGGGACTGAAGCGGATTGAGCTAACACGTGCGATGATTACGAGCGCGGATAATAGGCATAGTATGTAGCACCACTTAAACTTTGTATACTGAATGGATAATAGATAAAAGATCCACCTTGATCTAATCCTCTTGGGGAAACGCCTTGCATTATTGGTGGATGTCAATTCATTTTTATTCACATGACTAATTATGGAGCCTATAATCATATCATATCCTATCGTCCCACACTTTGTACCCGCTATCGGCCGCAGGAGGATGGAAGGCTCAGCAGTTCTGGGCGAGCAGATCCGAGATCTTATGAGAAGCAAAATCACATGCAACTATGCTGGCTTCACCTGGATGGCCAACAAATTGAATGTGAATGTTTTGAATGCTATGGTGTCCTTGCTGTGATTATCGAACTGGAACAAAATATCGCTCTTCAGATGGTTTGAATAAATTGCATTTTTCTTTGCGTTCTTGACGTCCGAGCTTATTTTTGCATGAAAGACACTAAAGATCAATAGTACAATAGCTGTTTGTGCACAACCAGTTACTACTAGCTTATAGCAACCGAATCGTAGTCAATGCCTTGTCTCGCCATTTGTACATAAAAACAACAAAGATCTCGAAAACATGAAAAAAATGGTAGTGATAATGATCCTTCTAGACCTGACCTTTATAGGTCGTCCTTCAGGTAGCTCTTCTTTAGGAATCAGTCGATTATGTATAGTAAATTTGTAGTAGTAGTGATACAGATGCAAATAGCAAAATATGTCTCAAAATAATCGAGATTCAATTTTGGGTATAGAGGTATTTTGGATGTGGAAAAAAAGTTGCAAAAATTTCGCGAGACTCTTCCACGACTTACTATTACCAGTAAATGGCATTAGTTTTTCCGATCACAATGCGCAATCAGGAAAAGTGACACGGAGTGAGACGTTGTGACAGTTAGTCCCTGCCTATTGTTCCCATCTCGTCTGAAAAAAAAACCTTGCCTACAGTATCTGACTAACAGAGGAAAACAAAATTGTTCAGCCACAAAATTCACACTTGTCATTATGTAATGCCATACTACATATTTTGTTTTTCTGTCAGCGGCTCACTGGTGGCATAGTGAATACAGTAGCACATGTCTGCATGCATTCGTGTGTTTATAAAAAGATTGCAAACCATTGCGCGAGGTATCAATTCTTATTTTTCACATGAAACGGTCTTACTGTGCAGCTATAAAACTTTCGCCGAAAGTTCGCTCCAGATTTCCTCACGCTTCTGTCATGTCTGCAGATAAATTGATATGAGCACGTGACGTATGCAAACGTGGTCAAATAAAGTTAACAAAATCAGGTCATTTTCCTTTCCCAACTTTTACCGCTGCAGCAAAATCATTCTATGAATAGACGCCTTCACCTTTCAAAAGTGCGATCCTCGATTTTATGCAACCACACAACTTCACGGTTCAGGCTTTACGGGATTAAACTAACACCTTGGCCATCTCAGTGGAGAGATGAAGGGAAGCGATGTGTAGAAAGCGAAGTTGTCTGAGGTAGAAGAGGCAGAGTTCCTCCACACTAGGATCTATTTTGTCCAGGGGCTTTGCCGCAAGTATAGAGAATAACGCAGCTGCTAGAAGCCGACCAAATTATATGAAAAGGTCTTCCTGAGCTTGTCAACGATAACAGAACGATATCCTTCGCAGAGTGGACGAGAATTTTTTCTGCTGGACGAAACAGTTTTCACTTCCCCGTTATGCATCCCCATATCAGCGTGAGATTAATCGTAGTGGTGCTTAAACAAGGCGGATAAGCAGAATTGCTGATATCGTAATGTACAATACCCCACTTTAATGTTCAAATGGAAGCGAAAAAAACGCTGAATCGTGTCTTTTGATCTTCTTCTGAACTCAGTATTGAGAGGCAATCCCCACGATAATTTGGATGAACCAGCCCTGAGTGTAAAGCAGCCTGCATCCATAAAGGTTACAGCTTTTGGTTCGAGGTGTAGTAACTAAAGCGCTAAGAACTTACTAGGCAAGTCCAAGTTTTCTGCACGAGTGGAGCGCCGCCCACTAGGCGATGGTGCTACCCTTGCCTCGCTTTCCCTGATCTATCCCCTACCGTACTTCTGTCTATGTCTCAGTACTAGCGTTTCCGTGCTTCTTGCAAAGACCGGTGATCTAACACAATGAGGAGAAATAAGTTGAAAGCTATTTGATTAATTTTACTTCTTTCGTTGGTGAGATGTATTCGACCTATAATTTCATTTCTAAGAACGATAATCTACCTGAGGTTCTCGTTCGATGCGCCCTCGAACTTGTATTACCAGATGCGCCCTCGAACTTTCTCAAATTTCCAAACGAATCAGAGGGGTCCCAAAAACACCTTCGGATCACCGATAACGACTTCAAAATAGATCATGAATTTTGCGAGGAGTTCTAAATCCTTGTGACATTATTAAAAAGGGAAATAAATGTACGCTCAATGCTCAACATAACAGGAGAAATTAAGTCTAAATTAGGTGAGCTCAGGTCCTCTCATAGTTTCATATCACCGTTACCAATTTTCGTTTCTGTTTGCTCTCGTTTGGTATCACGCGATCTCAATCACTCCTTCAACCTGAACCAATTGCGATGACATTAAAAATACAAATTTCATGTGCCATAGAACTAGGAGTGCACCGAAATAAAAGAACTTTTTCATGATAAACGTAAACGCAATTCTGGGGAGCAAGCAGGTTGGCAACAGCCAGCTCTGCATATTCAGCAATAACTTACGCGGTCAAGTATCGTGCATTGTAAAAATCGACCAAAGGTCATGATTTTGACCATGTGATGATCTTTCTTCAAGAAATGTGACGTATGCTTTGAAAGCAATTTATTCGGAAAAAGTAATGTGCAACCCTATGTTGATGGGGAAAAGGATACCTTTAAGTATCTGAGAATTCCATGAGGTCTTTCTAGCGGTTTCGGCCCTCGATATTTCCTTTGAACCCTTCTTTTTGAGCATGACTTAGTTGGACGTAAAATGCAGGTTGGTTCATCAAAGTTGTTGCCGGCTAGCAATACATAGTATATGCACTCAGCGCCTAGCCCCTATGCGACATTTCCCAAGATGCTCAAGAAGGAATCAGGAAAACCGTCATTGCTCTTCTTTCCATCCAAATATAAATGCAGCCAATGACTAGAGAGCGGAATTTTCCATATTAGTGGGAAGAAGTATGAATAAAGTCCGCTGTCATTTCCACATTCGACCGCTATGACAAGGTGGCAGTTCACGTTGTAGCCGAGCATGATTAGGTACGAGCATTATTGCAATTCATTATTATGTGAAAATTGCATGCTATAAGAACATGCTCGCTAAATCTGCTTCTATTTTGTCTGATGCTCAAAGCTTTTTGTGGAAGGGAAGGCGGGTCACTTGTCTACAGGGTGGGGCAAAATTACGGAAACTAAATTGGTGCCACCCAAAAACTTTATTTCAGCTTGAACAAAAAAGTAACCATTATCGATTTATTCCCCAGAAAAAACTGAACAAAACCCACTTTTTTTTATTCAAAGCAAGCCCATTTACTTCGACACAGGCTCGAAGACGCTCCGGAGGTGGTCTTCGTCCAACTCATCCCATGCTTTCTTCAGTGCTGCCTCCAGAGAATTGAGGTCGCGATGGGGTTTAAGCATGCTTTAGACTCGAGGACGCTTCATACAGAGAAATCGAGTGGGTTGAGGTGCGGTGAACTGGGATGCCGTTCATCAAAAGCGATGGAATCTGGAAAATTTTTCTTGCACCGCTCCAGAACAATCTTGGCCTCGTGAGCAGGGGCACTGTCTTTTTGATAGCACCATTTCTTATATCCAAAGTGCCTCTGGGCCCACAGTAGGACTTCGTTCTTCAAAATGTCCAAATAGTTTTTCCCGTTGACCTTAGCTCCTTGTGGACGAAGACCAGCGGTGAACGAAGACCACGCAGATGATCGCGCATCTTCTTGATTTTCGCCTTGGTCGTGATAGAGGTAGGTCTCCCACCTCCTGGTTGGTCGGAAAGGTTCCCCAATTCTGTAAACATTGCGATTGTTTTCGACACAAGACTTCTTGGTACCTTGGACGGCGGGAGATGTCAACCGCTCGGAATCCTTGAAGGTGCAGGTCGATGATGGAAGTCCGGTGAGGGGATGGCCTTGTAATTTTAGATCAAAGGCCCCGGGGTCAAAGTTCCCGCGGCCGTGCCTAGTTTCCGTAATTTTGCCCCACCCTGTAGACTATCCCGAGTAAATAGAAATAGCTACTCGTGACTTCGCCAGAGCTAGTAGATTTTAGGAAAACGGTGGGGGTAAAAGAATATGTAGATGCAGTTGTTTTGCTAACATTTTATTTGTAGCGAAATTTAATGGAAAACTAATTACGTGCAGAATTCGCAAGTTTTTGCACAATCTTGCATCATCGAGTCTTCCCAGTGACGGTGGCGGCAATAGCCTGCTGTTTTCATTTCGTAACAGACGTCTTCAAATTCGCGAGCGTCTTCGCACGGCTGAAAAAGGAAGTTCAGGAAGGAGACTTCAACACGCAAAGATAAGATAACCTGTTCAGCTGTTGTTTCGGATGTGATGGGGCCTAGAAGGAGCATCATGCAGAGGATGTAGAAGAACATGTTGAATCCAATGGATACAAACATGCATCATTCACAGGCCCATTTATACCGACCAAACAAAAAGCGCCAGGACCGGGTAGCAGATGAGCTCACAGCCGGATAGTTCATTTACATGTATGAACAAGCGAACAGCAGCGGAAAATTATGTTTACAATGATGTGAAATTATGGCGACGTTTCTACACTCCTTGGATCCATAGGCAGGTAGAAAAACCTTTCAGGAGAAATTGTGTGAACCTTATTCTTCATAGCTAAATTCTACTCGAAGCAATTACGTTTCCGATTTCTTTTTTCTGCTATTTTCGTTCAAAGCATCTTCCAAAGTCACACGAAAAACAACTTCAATTTCGTCTTTCTCTGCATTGCTTGCTGCAGTAAATGTTCGCCTACGTGCGGGATTTTTTAAAGTTTATAATCAACCTGGCGGCGCCGGCGAGGCACCATTTACCACGCCGAGAACTTCCCCACGTACTTCTCCGTGTTGAACATAGTTGTTTTGTAGTGATGCTGTTTCGGTGCACTTAATGTGCCTTGGACCTCAAACCGCTTTTTGAGTCAAGCCCTTAATATTTATCTAGCCTTTGTGCTACTTCACTCCCGCAACGTTTTATCCTTCTCAGCTCTTCGCATCACAGTTATTTATTCGTATGGTAGACGAATTCTAAATAACTGCTGAGTCTACAGTGCTGGTGATTGTTCACTTGCTCGGTCAGCACATCTGCATGTACTTCAATGTCTGTATGTTTATGTTTTATGTTAAAAAACATAAGTGTATGGCGGCTGGGGCAGGATATCTCAGCCGAGATATTCGCATCTCCAGCATTTCCTAGTGTAAATACCCGTAATGTCGCCGCAGCGGCTCAAATGTTCGATGATTTTGAGATATTATAAAATTAATGTGCGGAAATGGTGAAATAAACACCTAAATGGAAGGCATAACCTTTTGCTACTTCTAAACGTCAACCACCTCTTTAACTGAGTGTTATGAAGCTACAGTAAAATACCAAAACTCCATGCAGTAAAATGGTGAGGAGTCCGTGGAGTTTTAACGCAAAAAAAGCAAACTCAAGCATTCCAAGGAAAGAGGTAGCGAAAATCTAGTTAAGGTCCAGAAATTTCAGAAAAAAAAACCTCGCTAAGGGAGAAATATTTAGATGAGAAGTGGATTTTTATGTAGTACACTATAAGGGACGAAGGTGGTTTAATAACAGATGGCGCGCACTCTACACTCTTATGGTGCGGGGTTCGAATCCCGCATCAAGGCCCCCGATGGTGCTAACCAAGCCCTTCACCTTTCCAGAGTCAGTGAAACCAGTCTCGTCTGGGAGGATAAAAGCACTCACTTGGGCATCGGCTGGCCCCGCGACTCATTGCGAGATCGAACTCGCCTGCCACCACGATTCTATTATAAATAAACTAGAATGCGCGGCGCTTTTCTCAGAAGGGATTGTGCTTGATCATCGTACACCAGCAACACCATTCCTTTTGATAACCATTCAGTAATCCTTCCTCAGCAATCACTACTGGATCAGTCACATTCAGAGGTACAACTTGTGATTATCATAGTTCTTGAGCCCTTCTCGTGGTGCGAATGTGAGTCAATAGGATCTGGGAAAACGAAGTAATCGTGCATAGTCGTCTTAAAGGAACCGGAAGGGGTCCGAAACAATAGAAAAATACAAAGAAATGAGCATTTTGTAACGAACGCAGAAGGTTAGAAGCGATAATTGGTGAAAAAACCCGAATTCAAAAGTGCATCGCTGTGGTGTGTATTCGCGCCTCATTCGCACCATCGCACTGACTTTCCGAGTTGCCCGCTGTGGGAGACGGGCCGCGATCCAACATTAATTGTAGCACCTGACTCCCAGCGCAGTGGAGTGGCCATTCCCAACTACATTAGCATTCATGTAAGTACATCTAGAAAGAGTGTAAGAAAGAATAAAGGAAAAAGTAAAAGGAAAAAGCAAATTTATAAAAGAAACATCTTCTCTTGGCACCATTCCGTCAAATTGGGGAGTTTGTGCAATGGCGGCCACTTGAACTCGTCCACACTACGTCCTTTCTACCGTAGGCCGAAATTACCTCCTTCTGGTGTCTTTAAGATCCTCGTCGTTACCACAGCTTGGGTCAACGATTCGTGATCTAACGGGCACCTAATATTCTACCGCAATTTTGCCATTAGAGAAATAAGTTTGCGAAAGTTTCGAACATCTATCTAGTGCAATACACAATATAATATATGTGTAGTACGATGGGAGAATGGCTATGCTCTCCTTCGTGCGTCTGGTGACACATGATTGCCTTGCCGCTCCATCACCATATTATTGAATTTTGCCTTTTTTTCGGTTAACTCAGTATGTAGTAGGTGGATGCAGTGTACTTTCTTTAGTGAGTGTTCGGTGATTCTTCCTCCCTCGTTAGGCATTCTGGAGTCGAGCACCGCAATATATGGGATCTTTCCAGAATTTCTAACCGTTTGGCCAAATCGTTACAGATGGAGAGTACGATGTCCACGATGTCGTCGAAGACGTCCTATTTGTTCACTTTGAATAGTGATCCAGAAGCCGTCACAATCGGGACAATCTATGCTGCTCTTGCTTTCTTCATGATTCCATTTTATTGCGTATTCAACTGGGTAAGGTCTATCAGATCATGTAAGGACGCACCACTTGACAAGCTGCTCAATGGGCGTGTTGAAATAAACAGATCAAACATTATTTTTAAAAGCGAAAACTTCTTTATACCCACAAATACTAGCATCGTATAATTCGAAATGAGTAGCAGATCTTTCGAAGTTTCTGCAAACGAACCACCTTCAAACCTTCGGATTTTCTAACCAAACCCTTGTAAAATATCTTCCGCACACTTGTACTAGCCTCAAATGTTGCAGTCTCAACACGCCCAGGGCAGAAAGTATATGGACCCATATGTAGCCCATGCAAAAATCCAGACGCATTGGATGCATTTGGAAAGAGCTCTCCTTGAATAGTGTTTGACAGAGCATATTTTGGAGCAGAGGTCCCTACACTTGACCATGATCGATTCACCATATCAGGAGCACATACCGCGACCGTTGACCAAAGAGAGCTGAAGCTCTCCACCGCAGTAAAATCCAAATCCGAGAGATTTCTAAACACTAAAAACCAACTAGAAGTCATGATTTCCTATTACTGTGGGGACGAAGCATAGGCGTGATCATGGTAAGCTTAGACTTCAGCCCAGAGGTTCCTGTGATAAGCTGCAACCCTTCTTTGAATTCAATATAAAGTGATTATGTGATTCATTTAATCCACTCAAGGTGATGTGGACAGATCCGGATATTAAGAAGATGCCAATGTATCGATTGATGAACCACATTAACCTCATCGACTTTTGCCAACTACTTTGCCATTTCATCAGCGGATTTTTCGCTATATATCCCGAAATTATCCATCGCTCACGTTTCTTTTCAAGTGTAAGTATTTTGACTTTTGATTTCGTTGCTGTAACATAAAGCATACAACTATCTTTTACGTTTACTGTAACGCTGTTACCCGGACACAAAAGTAATGGTTATACGATAGGCTAGGATGCTGAGATTTTATTAGGTTGTTCCAAAAGTCTTGTCGTATTTTTCCTAAAAAAACCAGTAACTCTTGTTCACTTCGAGGCAGGTCCAAGCGGTTCAGGAATATGGTAGAACGTTCCCTAAGCTTTCTACGAAAATTCATATTGACCCACCAGATCCTGTGGAGAGAGCTACAATGCCCGTTGTCGATACCCACCCATCTCGCGGTGTCATCTATTATGAGCGGTCTTGCGGCACCAAAACGACGGAAGCTTGCCACTCCATCAGCGCTGCATTGGGCAAGGGATGTGTGAGCTAGGAGACCGTGCGCCGCTGGTTCATCAGGTTCAGCAAAGGCGAGATTGACATGAAAGACAAACCACGCTTGGGACTGTGCTGGTTCTTAGACGCGGAAGGAATGCTTTTCCATGAAGTGCTGGTACAAGGCGAGACAGTCACCGCTACCGTATGCACCCACGAGCTCCAGCAGCTCGCCGTCGCTGTTCGAGAAAAGTGCCGGAAAAGGTCCGCGGTCACCCTCCTACATGACGACGCCCGCTCTAATTTCCTCCGATTTCGCGAAAAGTGCCCAGGCCAAGCTACAGGAGCTCGGCTGGGATATCCTGCCCCACCCGCCATACACTCCAGACATTGCCCTTTCTGACCAACACCTTACCCATCCTCTCGAATCCCTCCTGGCCAAGAAAAAATTCCTTGATTATGACTTGCTTATCGATCGACAAGGCGATCGCTGACTTCTTCGACTCTCAGAACCCAGACTTCTGCGAGGAGGGAATCAACGATTTTTCTATAAAGTAGCAGAGGTTGCCGATAACAATGGTCACTACGTTGTTGCCTAACTGTTATTTGTTGGACGAAAAAAAATAATAAGTGATGATCGAAAAGAATACGACAAGACTTTTGGGACAACCTAATATTTATTTATTTTATTTATTGCATGTCTAACGGGGGTACATGGAACGTCAAGAACAAAAAAAATACCAAACAAACAACATAACCCGAGGAACTGCTTGTGTTAAAACTAACAGTCATGCTAACCAAAGCAAATAGACAATACATAAAAACCAGAAAAAAAACAGTAGAGAAGCCCACTTTACATTTGTCCCAGTGTCATGTCCGAGCTAAACAAATCCGAAGCAGCTCTCATGCGAGATACCTGTGCAATGCCGCTTCGAACTGAGCTAGATTCCTAGGCAATGTGGATCTTTTGGCAAATTTACCAAGTTCTGATGCAGCGCCCCCTACAAAGAACTTGGCTCTGACATTAGACTTAGACTTAATAAAATAAAGTTTATACTTATCACCTCTAGTAGAGGACGGCCAAAGGGTAAAAGCGCCCCTAAAGTCTACTACAGACCTTCCCGAGAGTATTTTGAACATCATTATTAGGTCATGGACCTTCCCCCTACGAAGAAGTGAATCAATTTCTGAAATCTTATTTCTAACTAAACTTCTGGGAATAGCACTATAACTGGAACCCAGTGCCCTAGTGGAAACTTTTTTTGTGAAGCTATTCTAAACCGCTTCCAGTCTGGCACTAGCTTTCTTGGTCTGAAGAAAGAAAACTGTAGTTCCATATTCAAGAATGGGACGAGCATAAGCCTTATACGCTCTGATAAGTAGCATAAGCCTTATACGCTCTGATGTAACAAAGGATCTTTAGTATGCAGACTCGCATTAAATGAAAAAGTCTTTTTTCAGCTTTATTAGCTATGATCGTGCAGTGAGAATCAAATGTAAGTTTATGATCAACGATGAAGCCTAGATCTCTAACTGCTTTGACTTCATCAAGTTGTAAACCATCAATGGAGTAACTAGAATTAATTCGAGAACTCCCCAAATGGGGAACCGACGTGTTATCATAAGCTAAGGGGACCATCCAAATTTTAGATCATTCGACATGAGCATCAATAGCTTCTTGTATGATTCTTCCATCATTTTCCGAAGTTACGGTCTTGTAAATTTTGACATCATCAGCAAAAACATTACAGGAGACCCCAATGCCTTCTATAATCTTAGGAAGTTCGTAAGAGTAACACAAAATAGAACCGGCGAAAGGACACCACTTTGTGGAACGCCGCATGGTGCGGCTCTGACCCTAGAATATGAATTATTTATTCGTACTCGGAAAGTACGCCCTTGAAGAAAGGATTCGTCTCTCAGAACTATTCTTTCATGCACACCAATCTGCCTAAGCTTCCATATTACATTCGAATGATTAACTTTATCAAAAGCCTTTCTAAAGTCAAAATACACCACCTCCATATTACTCTTGTTATCTAAAGCTGTTATCCAATCGTTCAAAGATTCCAACATTTGTGCTACCGTTGACCTGCCTTTCCTAAAACCATGTTGAGAGCTCGACAAAATCATATTGTTTTTCAAATGTTCAATTATGACTCTCTTCACAACCTTTTCAATGACTCTGCAAAACATGGAGGTGATACTAACCGCCCTGTAGTTGTTTGACATAAAGAATGGGGGCTTTTTCGGAATTGGAGTAACGAAAGAATGCTTCCACTTTTCTGGAACTTCGGCCCGGAAAAAGCACAAATTGAAAATATACCGTAGCGGGCCAACAATCGATGGCAAAACCTTTTTAACGAAATGAATTGGGATGCCATCGGGAGTTAACGAGAGGCCACTCTTCCAACTGGAGAGAAGCTTCAAAATTTCTTGCTCACTAAACCATTAGGAGTCTTGCATTCGAGGAAAGGAGTCGGAGAGCTCATGGCAAGGTTCTTCATGATCATTATTACTGACAAAAACTTTCTCAAACACATCCGCAAAGAGTTCAGCTTTATCAGTATCCGACACCGTTACGGACCCATCTGTTTTGAATAAGGCTGGTATCCTTACTTTAGAAAATTTTTTAGAGCTGATTTATCTGAAAAGAGCCAGCTTATTCCCGTTTTCAATGACTTTCTTTTCAACGTGGCAGTGGAACTTGTACATCTTTTTCTCGCATCTATCCGCAACCTTTTTGTATGAACGCCAGTCCTCTGGCAATTGAGACAACAGCCGTCTTGTAAGCTTTAACTTTCTTGTCAAAAAGGAGTTGAAGAAACAGCGGACTAACCCTGACCCTACGAAAGGGGACATACCTATCAGTACACTCCTTTAGCACAAACAATAATAATTCATACATATCATTAACATTGAGGTCGGCAAAAGATCCATACCAGTCAATAGAGTCTAGATAGGAACAGATGAGATTGAAATTGGCTTTCTTGTAATCCCGCCTGAGTGTTTCCCTTCCCACTAAATCAGGCATCTTAATGCAGAACTCAATGCTGGCGTGGTCACTGGATCCTATTTGAGTACCCACCTTGACCCCACTGACAAATGATCGCTCGTTGCAAAATAGCAGGTCTAAAATACTGCCACCCCTTGCACCCAAGTGCATTAGTTGATGAAAGCCATTATTCGTCACCAGGTCAACAAATTTTCGAGAGACTCCAAGCCCTGTGAGTTCAGATGCAGCCCAATCTACGTGAGGAAAGTTAAAGTCACCAGCTAGAAGGCAAACCTGCGAACCAGAGCCCAAATCGCCTAGGCACTTAATTAACAAATCACACTTTTCACCAGGACACTAGGGGGCCCTATAACACCATATTATCCTGCATTTTCCTCCCCTCACATAGAGGTCAACAACAACTAACTCATAACTTTCCGAAACGGATTCCATAAGAATCAAAACTGGGCACAACGTTCATTTGATCAAAAGTAGCACACCGCCAACCTCCTACGTTTCCTGCCGCATCTAAATTCCTCGTAACTAGCGCCAATGTCGCCAAGTAAAGCGGATAATTCGATGCTGGATTTCAGCCAAGTTTCCGATAAGGCAATAATACCGTACTCGGTTTTAGAAAGCAAAAAGATGAGCGAATGTAAATTTTTAGCGAGAGAAATGTTAGACACTAAACATTTACACCATACCGAGAGCTGAACTGATTCACAAACGAACGAACCTGACGCTGGGAGTTGAGAGAACGGTCGGAGATCTTCGGAGACCTATTGAAATAACAAGGACGAGCAGTTGGGAAAAATTTTGAAACTGAACGCCGAAGATCTACAGCCCATTTTCCGATTGATGATCCAGGCTATCATCATCAACATTATTGACAGTACACTGAGGTGCAGGAATAAGATTCTGGTTAGGCGAAGTCCTACTTACAACCAAACTAAAAGATTGAGATTGCTGTTGTTTTCTCACAAAATCTACATTTGACTGAGCACGAGTGTTCTGAGTTGAAAGCCTTTCGGCTTTTAAACGCTCTCTCTCAAACTTAGTTCAAGATGACCTAATGAAAATGCCTTTTATCTGGAGATACCTGAGTTGCGGGGCCCTCTTCAATACCAATGAAACGAAAAATGGAGCTGGAAAAACAACTTTCAAGAGTCGAGGCTTACTAGGCGTAAAGCGTTCCATACTATATACTGCGACAGGTCGACATTCACCTGAGAGAAAATCTAAGATTTGCCTGACGCAAGAGGTGTCATGCAAGACGCGATCAGATGAGATAGATGCAGAACTCTCATCAACACCAATAACAACTACTGAGCGTCTACGTTCTGCCTCATTATCATCAACTGCGGACAAAAAATTCGATGACGGAACAACGTTAGATGAAGACAATCTAGATGAATCCTGAGATGACAATGACTGTTTCAAAGTATTGATCTGGCTCTTCAATTTAGCAACTTCTTTTTGCAACTCACAGTTTTTCTGCCGAATAGGTTCGTTCTCCGTTGTGAGTTCCTTGTTCTTCGCCAGTATTGACATCATTTGCTCCTTCATTTCCATCAGATCGCCCATGGCTGCTTTAGGTGGGGCGGGATCGACGGGTCTCCGATGACCAGTTCAATTGCTCTACCAACATCCATATCAGCCCCCGGACTCGACAAATCAATCCTGTGCTTTTTCCCTCGTCCTCCTTGAACGGGAGGAGCAGAAGGGCTATCCATGAGCAGTGATCAACAAATAAGGAACGAATTCACCTGGTGCGGTGGCTTGAGAAGAAAACGTAATCCCTAGCCACAAGGGAACAGCCTGATCAGAGAATGGTGAAATCAGTACGTAGTGGCGGCCATGCAAGTTCAAGTCCAACAGAGAGTAACTAACTTCTGAGAATAAGGCGTTACTCCAAACGAATAAGGCGTAACTCCAGGGTAGGTCTAAACGATGGCAAAAACGTTGCTAGTAAACTGAAGTCGAAATAATAACAGTAAACAGCCAGCAATAATGATCCTTAGCTCGTCAGAGCCGAAGGCGAAATCGACCGCTCCCGCCTAGCGCACGGGACTGATTTTGAAATTTTTTTTGAATATTGAGGGATTTTGAGATTATGAGATATTTTTTTGAGATAACTATCAATTGTTCCTCTTGGCACTCAACGTGCATGCCAGACGGAAAGCAGACGAGGACCTTCGGTTGGGCAGCCTAGATTCGAAGCCTTTTTGCGAAGAGAGAGAGAACATAGTCACAGCAGGGTTGACACCTGGCCTACTGAAGTCGTATGGACAAGGTTCTGTAGCTGTCTGTCGCAGGTGGCACCAGTGATGATTCGCTTCGCGAGAAAGGGTACTGGTGCAGTACCTCTTTTGGTCCCATAAGCAGCACCGCAGAAGTTTTCTGGAGTGCTCTCAGTTGCAAAAGCGGATATTCTTCTCAAGGAGAACGGCGGTATAGTTTTCCGTGGAGGATCCAGGACATGTCTTATAGATCCCCAACCAATCAATCCTCAGTAGTCTGGAAGTATAGGAGCTTTCTCCGAAAGACTATGCTTACCGTTACTCTCGACATCAGTGAAGATGTGGTGGTATCGATATGAGGTGGTCCCTTTCAACGAAAGCTGGTGTTGAGCTTTGTAGCTCCAGCCTCAGAAGAATCGTGCACGGAAAAATAAGCTTTTCCGCCACCCACATATTTACGTTGTATGTGCTTAATAAATGGTGCACACAAAGTTTCGCACGAAAAGGCGTGAACCTGGGTAAAATACAAGAGAAAGCGTCGATTTCTGAGAGCTAAGGTTGTAAGAATACGTTTTTGTATAAGGGAAACAACACATCCCTCAGTCATTTTATCATTGTAAAAGTTGGTTTGTGTTTCAACACCATCGCTGAACAAATTAATTGTACAAGTAGGAAGTTAGTGCCACAGCCAATAGAAGAGTGACCATGGAGGAAGTTCCATCTGTAGAGCTGAGTAGATGACCAGCTAATCTCGTTATTTTGAAGGAAAGTGTGACTATTGCACGGATGTGAAGAGGAACTACAAAAGATCACGGTGGCCCATATTTGTAAGCAAAGCTGGTGAGCACGATGCCATAAATGTTTCCAGTCTTCATGAAAGTGCTTGAATCTGTAAGATTGCAACCGCTCAGATCTCAATAAAAGCAATGCAAGAAAGGGAACTCATAGTAACCCGGAATTCAGCACCAAATTTCTTTTAATTGAAGACTATTATTGTTCAGGTTGTTGAAACCCATTATAAGAATAGTACTCACATGTATAGTGCCCTAAGCAAAGAATATGTTTGTCATTACAGTTAGTGCCGTAAGAGTGTTAAAAATCGCGCGAAAACGCGTTTTCGCGTTTTTTATCGTTTTTTCGCCATATATCGATTGATATTGATTATTTTTACTAAACATATATATGTTTCAGAATCAGCTCGTCGAGCTCTACAAGATGGTACTACAAGTTTTTGATTTGCTCAAATTCGGTACTCGGCCATTTTTTCACATTCTGAAAAGTTTGAGGGAAAATTTCTTCGAAATCCGATGAACTGGTGGCGGAGTCCTTCCACAGCCCTGATCTAAGCTCACACCTGTGTAGGAATTTTGAAGTTTCCGTCATTTCAGACAGGCCCGTGCTCCTTGGTGTGGCCCTAAAATCGCCTCCGTGTATACAGCGTTGAAAAAACTACCTCTTAACTCATTTTCAAGCGAAGATTTCCTATTAAAATGTACACCGTTCGATTCCACAGGGAAAATGCTATCGAATGATATATGAAAACCTTGGTGTTCATAAAATTCTTATTTTCCTCATTTCCAGCCTTTTCCTTTCCTCAATCCACTTCTCAGGCTCCAGTCCGCCGCATCGATCGATGTGCGCGGCCATCGGGAAGCTGTGGCGGCCCCGCGCTATCCACGTGCACAGCCGTGGGAAACTGCTCGGCGATCCGATGGTATCATCGATCGTGACCGCTCCCCCACCCAGCCGACCAGTTTCCCACGGCCGTGCACGTGGACAGCGCGGGGCCGTCACGATGACGCCGCAGCTTCCCGATGGCCGTGCACATCGATCGATGCGGCGGAATGGAGTTTGAGAAGTGGATTGAGAAAAGGAAAAGGCTGGAAATGAGGAAATAAGAATTTTATGAACACCAAAGTTTTCATATATCATTCGATAGCATTTTCCCTGGGGAATCGAACGGTGTACATTTTAATAGGAAATCTTCGCTTGAAAATCAGTTAAGAGGTAGTTTTTTCAACGCTGTATACACGGAGGCGATTTTAGGGCCACACCAAGAAGCACGGGCTTGTCTGAAATGACGGGAACTTCAAAATTCCTTCACAGGTGTGAGCTTAGATTAGAGCTGTGGAAGGACTCCGCCACCAGTTCATCGGATTTCGAAGAAATTTCCCCTCAAACTTTTCAGAATGTGAAAAAATGGCCGAGTACCGAATTTGAGAAAATCAAAAACTTGTAGTACCATCTTGTAGAGCTCGACGAGCTGATTCTGAAACATATATATGTTTAGTAAAAATAATCAATATCTATCGATATATGGCGAAAAAACGATAAAAAACGCGAAAACGCGTTTTCGCGCGATTTTTAACACTCTTACGGCACTAACTGTACTTGCTGCGTATGCTGTTCGAAAGCGTGTTGGTGTTGTCAAAATCCTATCCACTTTTCATGGGAGAAGGGTCCCACAAGTTATGTTATTCCCCACATTCAAAAACATATGGTGACTGAACTTCATGACGCGACCTTTTCAAAAACTAAAAAATTGTGGTTTGAAACTCGTGCAACGCCATGAGTTGCACCCGGTATGTTATGGGTGCCATTGTGTGTAAGTATATTTCCATTTCAAGGTATCCATCAGTGAGAATCCATCGCTCAACAATTAGATCCACAGTATGAGGCCATTAACTAGTTTCATTTATATCGTTTCTTTCAGTTTGTCGGATCAACAGTAAACAGTCTGTGGCAGGCGATGTTTCCTTATTTGTTTGTGCTCTCTGTGAGCCGCATTCTGATAATCAAAAAGAAAATGGCCTCCGACAAGCTTATACTTCCTTTTTGTGTGAGTTCTTAGAGTATGAGGATTTTTACGTATTGCGCATTGATATTTGAGTGCTTGCGCTGGTTGGCTGAGCTGTTCAAAACGTTCTTTTGTTGATCGAAAATGTAGTCTAAAAACGAGACAGCGATACTTCAACAGTTTCTCTTCGGTTATCTCATAGTATGGAATGTCAAAAAAGAGTCTCGAAGATATTGCACGTTTCGAGGACTTTTTTTGAGTCGTTTGATCGTTTCATATTTATAGGGTGTGGAAATGGAAAAATTTGAAGGCAAAGATTTACACATCCAGATTTCCTCTTCTTCGTTCACGAAAGGGGTCAATAATTTATGAATATATTTACATAGTTGTGCATTTTCCGCTCTACAAATAGGTGTTGGTTGCTTATGGTCAATTGATTGTTTATTGCTTTTGAGATCTAGAAATGGAGCGCTGGAAAATCTGAGCTTTTGGCATACTGAGGTCCAATCAAGCTGACATTCTCAGCTCGAGATCGAATCATATGAGGAGAATGATACGTCGTCGATAACTTCTGTTATGACCAAGGTTCTCTGCTTCACTCATACTGTTCGATAGGATCTCGATTTTTAGTGAAAAGGGACGGTGCAATAAGTGTAGGTTTTTGTAGAGTACCCAATTTCTGGGCCTCAAAAAATATTAAAATAAAATAAAAAGCATAGAAAACAAATAGTGTTATTTTGTAAAGCTGTAAATGCTCTGTTAAAACACATACGTATATGTCCATTTTCCAACCTCGATAGTAGACGACGAAGAGGAAATGCAGAAAGTGTGAATTTTTGCTTCCGAATTTTTCCATTTTTAAGCCCCATAAACACTGAACTATCAAAAGACTCGAGAGATACTAACATAAAATGAAATTTGTACAAACCCACATCGCATTGCATTGCACATCTTAGAGCGAAAAGTTGGATATGTGGTTTAATCCTTTTTGGAGGATCTATTCCTTAAGAGCTTCACTCACGTGGACGCGGGCGCCTGATGCTCTTAACACTGTATTGATACAATGATTTATGATCGATACTGACAGCAATACTCCATTTCGGAGCACCTGATAGGGCGTGGCCTACGGACACTGGTGAGTGGCGATAGTGAGAGTGCGTGGCAAGAGTGAGAGCGGTGACAAAGTGAGTAAATTTGATACACTCTCACACAAGTCCGTAGGCCACACCCTATCAGGCGCTCCAAAATTCAGTCTGTTTTGCATCCTGTGAACTGAAGGAGCAGCCTCTATTTCTCCTAGGTGATATTGTCGGGAAGCACTTGCTATACATAGAAGCAGAACAAACGGCTCCTTGTATACTGTATAAGTGACATTGAACTCTCAAACAATGGAGCACAAACACAAAAAAAGATGCACTCAAATGGTTTGTATCACTGTTGGTCGGCATACCGACAGCCCAGTACTTCTGCATTACTACTCCACTAATCGCAATGTCCTGTCTTATTCAGATTGCCACAAAATAGTTGGCACTGTAAATAAATAGTAGCGGACTTTTTCAGATCATTCTGATAGTTGGGTGGGTGTTCACTATCATTGTGTGGCTGTGGTCATGGTTTGGTATGGCGTTCGTCTTTGGAAAGATCGGATGGGAGTACGACTTTTCGATGTGGAGCTCTCCATACTTGAAGGTAAGGGATCAGTGTCTACGCAGATTGAGCGCTTGGGCGCTATTCATCTACTAGAACCATATGAGAATCTCGAGTAACTATCCGGACTGTGCACTGTTTGCGACACTGCGATGCGCCACCTAGGCTTCCTTGCGCCATCGGCACCCTTTTAGCTCGATATACTAGGAGGAGGCAGAGTTGGGCTATCTTGAACTACGATTGTGGCGCCGTGATCGCTAAGCGGCGCCAAAAAAGCTCGTCTCGGATAGCTACCAGAGAAAGGCAAACAAAAAATGTTAGCCGACGAGTCTGATGATCACTAGTGTGCCTATCGGCAAAAAATGACGACGGAATCGTCCTGGTGCGGGGCTATACAAACTTCAAGAATTGGGTGGTGTGGCAGTGTCCGATTCAAACAACTCTCCGTATTCCGAATTCCACTGAGGAGTTCCTATTCGATCTGTGTATACAACGGTATAACGTAACAAGTACTACTACTTTTTGAAGTTTGACGAACTCGAAAAAAGAGCAACTGTGGCAAAACTTTCGCGCGCCATTGGTGTGTGATATACAGGGAGGAGCTAAATTACGGAAACTAAATTCATGCCACCCAAAATTTTATTTCAGCACAAAAATAGTCACTACCGATTCATAGAAAAAACTGAACAAAAAGCGTTGACCGCGTTGACCGCGGCAAGGAGGTGGTCTTTGTTCAACGCATCCCACGCTTCACGAGTGCTGCCTTCAAGGAATTGAGGTCGCGATGGGGTTCTAAGCATGCTTTGGACTGGTGGACGCTCCACACAGAGAAATCGAGTGGGTTGAGGTCCGGTGAAGTGGGAGGCCATTCACCAGAGGCGATGAAATCTGAGAAACTTTCCTTGCACCACTTCTAGACAATCTTGTCCTTTTGAGCAGGGGCACCGTCTCGTTGATAGCACCATTTCTCATTTTCGAAATGCCTCTGGGCTCACGGTGAGAATTCATTCTTCACAATGTCCGAATGATTGTTCGCGTTGTCTTAAAGACAGCATTAGGGGTGATGCGGTAATGGAGAAATCCCTACAAGAAGTCACTCACATGGTAGTTCTGGACCTAGGAGGGCTATCTGTGGTGAAATCCCGGTGAAAAAGCGCTCTTCCGAGCTGTAGAAACGCCGCAGAACGCCGCAATCGCTTGTCTATTCCGCCTCTTTGATTTGTCGACTTCGCCTCCCGATGACGTAATTCCCGATTAACTGGGGTGGGAGCCGCCAAGAAGATGCGGCAGGATCGAAAATTTTGCGGTGCACTTTCGCAGTTTTAGCTTGAAGATCACTCCAAAAACTAGATGCTGTCGTATTTCCAAACATTCCCTTGTGTTACTTGGCAACATGCCAATGAAAAACTAGATCAGATTACCCGCCTCTTGACGGGAAGGTCGTCCGCGCATAGAACCAACGGTGGGAAGGGGGTTCTATTTCTCGGGTTTTTGACCATTTCCATCCGTTTTTTCTCCACTGTCCTGACACTAGGCATCTCGACATTCATATGCACTACTCCCTTTACTTTTCGTCCGACTTTCCCCTAATGCTGCCTTCAAGGGACCGTTTACGCTCGCAGATGGGTGGAGTCACAGTTGACTCTCCATTGGTTGTCGGCGGCTGGGAGGCGGTCTCTTCACGACCTATTGCCTGCAGTGGGGCGTGGATGACTCAATGACTCCACTCATCTGCGAGCGCGAACTGTGCTTTCAAAGTCCCTGGGGAACGAGACCAGCTGTGTTACCCGACGGCGGTTATTTTCGGCAAGGATCCAACGATTGTGGATTAGCAGTACGAGTTACGGTCGCATTCGGCTTCGATCTTGCGTAAACGCGATCATTTTGCTCGCCCAAGCATTTCGACAGTGAATACCGTTCTGAATGGAATGTCTCTGTGCGTGCTAGCACGAAATCGTCGGAGAAGCTTCCCGCAGCGTTGGTGTTCCTTTTGGTGCCGGTAGGAAGAAACTGTCTTTTCCCTTGCTTGTATGCCTACAGTATCAAGTGAGCTTTCACAATCCTGCGCATCAATCTCGTGGAAATCGACAATCCTTCTGCCATCTTTCGAACTGATCGCGCCGGCTCCGAACGCAGACGATCGCGCACTTTCTTGATGTTCGCATTAGTCGTGACAGAAGTCGGTCTGCCACGTCCTGGTCGGTAGGAAAGATTTCCTGATTCTGTAAACCTTGCGATTGTTTTCGACACTAAAATTCTCGGTACCTTCACGGGAGATGTCAACCGCTCGGAATCCTTGACGGTGCAGGTCGCTGATAGAAGTCCGGTGAGGGGATGGCTTTGTCATATCAGATCGAAGATGAAATTTTTGTGCGAGATAGTAGAGAAGGTTGCACGGAATCGAATAAAAACAACGAGAGCTTTTCAAATTCGAAAAACGCCTCAGGGTTCAAGTTTCCGCGCCCGTGCCTGGTTTCCGTAGTTTTGCCCCACCCTGTATTTTCCAGTTGATTTTGAGCATGAGCTTGGATATGTGTAGAATAGAGTGATTTAAATGAATCTTTTTACCACGTATATATTTTTACCATCTATTTCGAATAGGCTGACCATAATGATGTAAAGCATATCTGTGCCAGAATTCGCAAAAGCACAAGCATTTCGATAGAATTTCTGCTTTAACACAAGCCTATGAGAATTTCTTCGTTAAGTTTATCGAACTCGGATGGTGCGTGCCGACAATATTGGTTTCCTACATCATATATGTTGGAATAATAATCCACCTTGTGTTGGTGAGTCCAATCCTTTCTGCGCTTATTTACGACAATATTCACGAAATCACTTAGGACGATAACCTTCGAAAATGAGCCATGAAATTCAAACTAGGTAGTGGTTGAAAGGAATTCTGCAAGCGAAATAACTTTGTGAGGATAATGGCCAGCTGTGAATAAAAGCGTCCGGCTGAGGCTTTTTACGCCTTTTCCGATAATTTTGCATGGTGACCTTCACTTTACTTCCCTGCATGCAGGCACGTGCTCGACCTTCCTACTGAGTATAGCGGTAATGTCTCTGTTGATAGTAGGATTTGAGCGAGCATTGATAAGGGTCTAACAATCCGTGCCTGCGCAGCCTGCATCCTCATTAGCCTATATAATTAGGGACGCAGTGTCATCACGCATTAAGGTAAAATGAAATAAAAACGCAGCAGATTTTTCTCAAAATAACAGAGAAGAACCACCTGTCTGCAGTTCAACTTTCTGCTTTATTATAAAGCAGTAGTACTTAAGTCACCCCCCCCCCCCCTGACTGCAGTGCGGCGATTTCACCAAAAGCTTCTGCCATCTGCCTCCTCTGATGGACCAAGGTATTTGGTTTTTTTTCCCATATTACATTTATCAGAGCTCAACCAAACAATAACCATGGAAGCAAAAAGGGTTCGACCTTTTCCAAGCCAACATAGCAAGGTTGTGTTGAGTTGAAGTGTGCTGATGCATTGCCGTGGTGACTGGTGCAAAAGGGGAGAGCTGGGTAGAGCGGCACTTTGACTTCTGGCAGCGCAACGCTTAAGGACATCTTTTATATACTATTAGGTTGTTGCAAAATTAATTTCGGAAATGGATCGCATACTTCAAACTACTATAACTCAGCTTAAACACAAGTTTATTAATCGAAGTAAAAACCACCAGAATCTACACACTTTTGCCAACGAACAGGCAATAAATCTAAGCCTTCACTATAAAAACTACTATCACGAGAATCAACGAAGTCAAGGAAGGCACATTCAACATCGTCTAAATTAGTGAATTGTTTCTGACGCAGATGAGAATTGAGGGCTCGAAAAAAGTGATAGTCTGTTGGGGAAAGGTCGGGAGAATACGCTGGGTGAGGGAGAACTTCTATACCCAAGTGGGTCAATTTTTGCCGAGTGATTTGTGAGGTGTGTGGCCTTGCGTTGTCCTGCAACAGGATCGGCCCTCCTCTATTCACCACCGCCGGCCACAATTTTTGCAACTTTCTATACATTTGCTCCAGATCACAAAAGTAAGACTCTGCTGTGACTGGCTGACCGTTGCAAGAAACTGTAATGGATTACACCTTTACAACACCACCACACAGTAATCATAACCTTTTTAGGGTGAAGGTCGGGTTTAGGAAAAGTTTTTGGAGGAGCATCCTTATCTACCCAGACTAATCCCCGCTTCCTGTTAATCCCCGCTTCCTGTTATCATAAAGAACCCATTTTTTCTACAGTTATAATACGGTTTACAAATGGCTCATTTTTATGGCGAACTAGGACATTGAAGCAGGTGTCCAAACGTGCCAGACGCTGCTCATCGGTCAGGTCATGAGGCACCCACTTCGACATCTTCTTCACCTTGCCGATTGTCAGCAAATGTCTGGCCACTGTAGAGTAATGTACGCCTAGGTCTTCTGCTAACGTACGAGTATTCGTCTCCGGATTTGCTTCGACTGCTCTCCTTGAATCTTGATCATTAAGCGATGACCTGCGGCCGCGACCCGACTTCTCTTCGAGATCAAAATCGCCAGAAGCAAATTTTTTGAACCAGAGCTCCACTGTTCGTTCGCAAGGACAATTCGTCCCAAAAACACTGCTGAGATTACGAGCTGCCTCCGCTGCGGAGTGTTCCAATTTAAACTCATAAAGCATGATGACTCGATAGTCGCGTCGGTTTATGATTATACGCAGCCCTGGAAAAGGCCAGCTGGAAAACTTAGAGCGACACTCATAGAAGTTTCTGAAAGAGCAGAAAAAAAACCCACCAAATGGTATGCCTGGCGTTCCTCGGGATGGAATAGTTCAGGGTAAAAAATCTACTTATTTATACATACCTTGAAATTAATTTTTTGAAAATTATTTGAAAATTGAAAATTTTTTGAAAATTAATTTTGCAACAACCTAATACGTGGAAAAAAACAATTCCGGGCTAGGAGAGTAATAGGTACCGAAATCTCTGAACCATTCCGAAGTACTGCGGTCTCACATCGTATATTCCAAGGAATCCATCAAGTCCAGTAAAAATGTGTAATTAAAGACGCGGAAGGAAGAGCCATTACGTTGAAACAGTCAACAACATTTACGAGAAAAGGTATCTTCTGTAATCGCTATCTTCGCAATTACCGAGTGGTTATCTACCGCTCAAGTGAAAGGTAGTGTAGTAGTGTAGTACCTTTTCCTGTGTGTGATTATAATGTATATGAAGATACATTATACATAACTAAATATAATATTATATAAATACATGTATAGAAGTGCAAGGTCTTCCATAGTGCATATCCCGCATCCAAAATCTCGTTCTCTGCGTAAGGCATTATCCTTTCTTGTAATAGCGAATAATCGTAGCATTCCGAAGAAATTTTGCCCCGCATAGAAGACGAGTGAAATCGATATCTTCTTACTAGCCCCATCTTTGGCTTCCAGACGGAAGTTTCGCTCGAAAGCATTATTTAGCACTCAAGGCGCAGTGTGAAGCATCGGAGGTGGCGACACAGGTCGAGATTAGCTCGAGCATCGTAATGGCGGGAGCTAGGATGTGCGAGGGTTTGAACCTGTTTAGCTAGGACCACATATACAATCAGCTCCAAAAGTTGCCACAATGCTGCGTGGTGGCGCGATTTGTTGGCGGTACTGTTTTTTGAATGACAATAGTTTTCTTAGTCGCTTGACAGGTGCAGCCGAAGAGGGCGAGTCGACGGATTTAAATAGTACTCCATAACCTCACTGTGTAACGCAAGATAATACAATTGCATTCTCGCTACGGACAGTCTTGCAGAGTATATTTACAGATAAATACGATAGAATTCGCAGAACAGTCCTCTAGGATATCAGTGACGGAACAAAAAAGGGCTTTCCCTAGTTTGCCTCTTTGATAATGGCAGAAATTCCGCGATGGAGACTCTTTTCAGAACAAAAGACAACTAGGCTCAAAGCAATCGCATCGTAAGGAAATCCTCATATTTTGCCAGGCCACTTTCCTAAACGGATGGATGCTCGGATTGATGACAACCTGGCATGGATCAGGTACGTTTTCAGTTGTTCATCGTGAAAATCGCGGAAATTTTGGAAATGAGAGCCTTCTCCTGTCGCATATCTTTGTCAAAGCATATGAGATGTCGATTTTCTTGAGTTATAACTTTACGGCTCAGCTAGAAGAGACAAGAATCGCATTAATGGACCTTTTATTGATAAAAATTTTCAGCGTTACTTGGGCTAACCAAAAACTACCATCAGTGCATTATCAATTGCGTCTGGATATTGTTTTCGTACCTGAATCCCTTACTGCTTATTGTGCTGAACCCGTAAGTCGTACGCTTTTTCACATACAACTGCTCCATACTTCCGATTACTATATTTTAGGACAGTTCGCAAGAAAGTGCTATTGCGTATCGTTCCGATTCGGCTGTTTACGACAATGACCATACATGGATCAACGAAAACCAATGGTAATTCATGTCAGCTCTGCTAAGACCCTCTTTCGTGTAGCCATTCGATATTGTGCTCAGCGGCTGAAAATTCATATAGAACCATAACATCTTGTGGCACTGAAAAAGCCACTCATTAGATTATGGTTACCAATTGTATAATTTCGACAGATATCGATCGATAAACCAAAAAATCATAAATCATAAATAAATGAAAAATAAATCATAAATCAAAAATCAAAAATACCACAAATCACAAAATTAATCTAGTGGTTTGGTTCTATACGCTTCTTTTCCTCCCTTTTATAACTACACCAGTTGAGCTAGCGCACGCTACTGCGCACGTAACATCATGGGCGTCAGGAGTCGATCGGAAGAACTTTTTCATATAAATTCACTCAGTACCCATTACCACAAAACGTTCGACCCATTGTGGGCGGGTATTCCCTTATTTTAGGTGTGCTCAAGATAACTTAGACATTGGCCATTTCTGCCGATTTTTCTCTGGTCTCAAAGCTGC
Source organism: Trichostrongylus colubriformis (assembly GCA_963978905.1). Taxonomy (NCBI): domain Eukaryota; kingdom Metazoa; phylum Nematoda; class Chromadorea; order Rhabditida; family Trichostrongylidae; genus Trichostrongylus; species Trichostrongylus colubriformis. The sequence goes on from OZ022256.1 coordinate 22,322,082, forward strand.
GTGGGGACCGAGTTATGGATTCTTGTTGTACGGGCCCCTACTTGGGTGCTCTCTGGAAGCTGTGCCTCTTTCATAAATTCTTATGACTGACCCCAGCCCATATATTCCTCATGTTTAGACCATTGTCGAGCCCAACAACAATTTTTGTTCCAAAGATCGAACCTTTCAATGCACGCTCAGCACACCGTGTACGGAGCTTAAATTGACCATGTTTGCTCTTGTACCAAGCCTTCTACCCATCCCAGTGTGTTCCCATCTACACGGAGGATTTTCATGTAATGCCTAGTTTCGTGAAAGACAGGGGTATGGACGGACGGAGGGGTGGGGCACGGACGGACAGAAAGACAGACGAAGCATTTTGTATATAGTGGGGACATTAGGATTCTCCCAATCTCAACGCTATCTCACATTGTACCGCGCATTTTCGATTTTGATCCCGCACACCTCGACCCATCCTCGTGAGCAGTATTTGCTCTGTTTTTACTTCATCTTTCTTCCGTGCCCAGTCTCCTTCGGAACCACATTAGAATTTTTTGCCTAAGTCCTGCTTCTCTCTAGAAATTTCACTCACCACCGCAAAGGATCCGTTCAACTGAAGATCACACCCATTCTCTTACTGTCTTTAAACCACCCCGGAAGTCGGTTGCAACTTTTTCACTGGATACCTCCGGTTTATTGCACGTGCCGCCCATTGTGGGCTAGTCTCCTCTTCAATATCCAATTGTCCACAGCGTTCCTTTTTTGGTGCAGGGCTGGATGAGGGCATATATTGTGAGGTGTCACCTGTAGCTTAGGATCGTGCAGGATTCAGGTCGAAAAAAGTTATCGAGCAGGAAAATGGACACTAGTTTCCTATTTCTTATCAACACGATTCGATGCGACGACGTGACCCTGATATGAGAAGTTCATCCAACAGTCTTAGGTTCTGACTTTTATGTTTTAGTCTCCACTTATCTCAAACGATGTTGTCTGTAGACATAATGACACATAGCAGGTGACCAGAGGAAATGGGGAAAAGCCACTGTGTATGAGGTAATATCGGCACTAATGATATAACACTATTCTGTGGCAATAATAAAAGCTCACGCAGGTCTCAAGCATTCTTATAAGTCCATTTCGTTTGCAGTTTCTGTGCAACCAAAAACTTCACAAGATAGACGCTTTTGAATGTTGTTAAATTGATGATACACCGCTTCCAATGTATAGACTCATCAAAAGCGCCAGTGGCAAGCTCACTACTACCAATCTCCAGCCCACTCCCTCGCGCATAACAGTGTAGCTCTAGCCTCCTATCACCTTTCCCAGCGACAACGAAGTAGCGTCTTCTCTACTCACAGAATTCCGCAGGACCCTGAGTTTTATTCTTGACATATCTTGATTGGACTACAATGAAGGGATGGCCCCGACCCAGTTGTCCTTATTCTGAACAAATCGTTACAACGAAACTGAAAAACTAGACATAGTTAGTATATTAGTATATTATTAGACAGAGATAGTTAAATCAGTCGCCCTTGCCTTCTGGGATAGTCAACAGGTGACCCAAGTTGCACTCATTTCGCGCGGCCACAGACAACGATCATGCGTAACATTGGTTTAAATTTACTCTCTACTCCTGAATATGCTCCATATTGGTCAATGGCGCTAACAGGTGATGTTAGCGTGGGTTTAAGTGCATAGTTGCACAATGGTCTCCTATGTAGCACCTCAAGCAGGTGAGTCCGCTAGTCTGGCTATTGCGAGGCGTGCTTTGAGTATAATATAATATGTGTAACTCACTAAATGAGTATGTTTCAGAAAGACCAACACAAGGTCGAATTGTCAGAGTGGGATAGAAGCTACGTGAAAAAGTGGAAAGTGATGATCAATCAGTGGCTCAAACATCGGGAGAAAAAGTTTATGAAAGAGTCCGGATTTTTCTGATTTGTATAGCAGCATCAGTTACTATTATATTACATGCAGCAGTAGTTTGCACCTTCTCTCCTGTGTTTCTTTATGATAACTTTCGAAT